>OX456984.1:122995935-123595935 GCA_949752695.1 Melanostoma scalare | reverse complement strand
TCTAAAAATTCCTTTTTCCGGTTTTTCCCTGATTGAATTTTGTTTTGTGAGCACATTTTCCCTTCATTTTCCCTTTTTAAATTTTTCCTTGCATAATATCAGATGTATTAGCACATAATAAAAAAAAGCTAAACTAAACTAAACTAAACTTCATTCAACAAAACTAAGCTGTGTACCACCTGAAGCCAATAAAAAAAATTGTAATATCCCCAAAAGTTCTTTGCCTAACCCCAAATAAATATTCAGAACATTGTTTTGAAAATTCATTAAAATTTTGCATGAAGCAATGTGTGCTGAAAGGTATCGCAACGTGAGTTGCCCCTTAATACGCTTCTCCCAAGAGTTCATAATCGTCTTCGGGAACATTGAGTACTGAAGTATCGAAGGAGAGAAAGACCATCTGCTGGGTCAACATACACTGAGGAAAGAATTTTGGATCTTGCACGACTTAATCTTTCCGTATCATTTTAAAGCAGTGCAAGAGTTATCAGCAAATGAATAGTTATTGAGGACTGAGTTCTGTAAAGCCACAATTTCTCAAAAACTAATAAGCATTTTTTCACTGTTTGATTCATAATTAATAAAGAGCATTGACTGTTAAAAAAGTGACCTTTAGTAATACACAATTTTGTAAAAATTTCATTCAGAAAAAAAAATTCATCTCTGGGCTTTTTTCTCACTTCTTATGCTAATTGAACACAACATCACAATAGATATTTAAGAACGTAGCTGAGAAACAAAACACCTTTCTAGAAAACCTCAGGAAGCTTTAAACAATCCTGATTACCACAATTCTGCTATAAGACCAGGCGTTATAAAGCCGATGAGGATACCGACGGTCGTTTCAGAAGAAAACTAACCGATATGATGTGTGAAGAAGATTTAAGAACGAAAGTATGAGGTGTACCGCGACTTTACCATAGCTAAAGGAGTTCGAATCTCGAAACAACGCAACGATGGCTGGGCTGTAGAAGACAGAAAAAAAGGAAATCAATGCAAAATTGCAAAAGATTGAATTGTAATTTACTTCCAAATACTGCGCTTCATTTCTCAATTTAAAATCCGAAGAGTAAAAACAACTTTATCTTTATATTTTTAGCCATAATTCTTTCTATATTTTTGTATTTATAATACAACTTAAAAGTACAACTTTTTTGAAATTTTGTAAATTATTTATCATTTCTTTTAATTTAACATAATTATTTACTGTTTAAATGATTTGTTTTGCTTTTCTTTGTTCTCTTTATTTTTCCTATAATTAACAGACAAGTGGATTTATTTCAAAAATATTGTGTTGCACACACACATTTTGCTTTTATGTACTTATATGTATGTATATATATATATGTATCTAACCATACATTTCTATTCATACATATTTATACATATATATATGTATATATTATAAACATCTGTGTGTGTATATATATATAGATGTATGTATGTATATATGTATGTGTATGTGTACGTGCATTTCTATATATACATATATATATATATATATATATATATATATATGTGTATACTGTATATATACATAATTTAATATATACGTATATATTTTTACATCATATACATCATATACTATACATATATAAACATATACATTTATCTGCACACATGTATTTATATTTGAAGAAAAAAAGGAATATACATAAAATAATATAAAATGATAAAAACAAGGCGCATAATATTAAATATACAATTTCTGTATTTGTTTGTGGTTAATTATTAATTTTTATTATATCTATTTACGTTTAAATATTACACAAAAGTCTGTTTTTAAATACACGCACATCATGTGATACAGCTTACATAAATTACGCATGCTCTTAAATTTATCGATTTCTCATAAACCAATGTAGTTGTGTTATTCACATATATATAAATTTTTGTATTTTGCAATTGATATCCTTTAATCTAGTATGTACAAATTAACTTTTTTGTTTTAGCAATGAGAGTATGTATTGTACTTATATTGTAGACGATCTCAACATTTTGAATGTAAAGAGCACTGTTTTTAATATTTGCTATAACATTGTGATTGGTTTCTGTTAAGTGGTGACTTTCTTTAATCTAGTAATTTTTTTTTCAACTTAGTTTTCTTTAAAAATTTTACTAATGACTTTATTATAATATTGTTTTTTCTTTTTTTTACTGTTAATTGATGAAATAAATAAAACAAGATATCAATTTTTTTAATTATTTACAATTATGAGTTTGGTTTCATTTAAGATGAATAATAATTTTGGAAAGAACGTTAAATTAGGACATAGATCGATCGGGTTGGCATATGAAATGCCTTCGTCCGTATCGATTGTGACTTTTACTTATATCGCTTTCCTAAATATTTGAATTTAGACAGTGAGTCGATATAACGTATTTGTCTAAGGACAGAGAAAAGGCTTGACTGTGATACTTTAGCACTTTTATTTGTAGAACACTTGAAGCTTGAATAACATGGCTAAACTATTTAATTTGAAATAATAATATCAATTAACAAATAAAGCGAATAATACTTTCTGAGAGCATCAAAATGCACTTCCACTTTTGCGACAAACAAAATAAATTAAAAATATTTGGCACACTATAATTATGAGAGAGAAAAAGACACATAAATACACACAGTTTTGATTCAGGTTTTGTATTTTTTTGGCCAATCTAACAAAATAAAAAGTGTTCTGATAAAGATTGCATGGGTATCACATCAAATGAAAAAAATGCGTATCAAAGAATTTAAAACATAAATGTGAATGCACTTTCCGCCGGCCTTCGGCCAAAAAAAAAAACAAAAAGAATAAATTAATAATATACACAAAAATAAATAATATCTATTATTATTCATAATATTTCTGTGGCCGTAACATCAGAAATAATACTTTTCAAATTAGAAAAAGGGTTTAAATTTGCAAATGAAATTAGAAACCAACAAGAATAATTCAGGACTCTAAGCTGAGAAACAATTACACATATAAAAAACCTCCTATTCTAAAACTATTATTTAAAACCTTTCAGATTCTTAACTTTATGTATTTACTTTTCTGTGTTCGTTTTTTTTTTGTTTTATGTTTTTTATTGTAAATCTAAGTTGCCACTTTTTTTTATACTCTATATACTAAATGTGATTAAATATAATTGAAAATAACCAAATAATTTTTGTTTCTTGCAGTTAATCGATAAAAATTTGTTGTTGCTGATTTTAACTTACACATACCTATACAATACATTAAAAATTTACATTTACTAAAAATGTACACATTTTATATCTTCATGTACACATATTACATACACAACAAACTCAAAATCTCGTAGAGCACTCTTTTTTCTTAATTAACTAATATATAAAAGTACATTTACATGTGCTAGGAGTCGATTTTTTTATATTACTTTTTTACATAATTTCATGCATTTGACTAAATAAAAGTTACAGTTAAACGATTGCTCGCCCTTCGATATCTACATCACCCACTTTCTGCCTATAAAATATTTGTTTGGAAGGCGGTAGTTCACTCAGATATAAATTAATTAAATAAGTTTATGTATAAATATTGAAAACTGATGAGGAGGAGCGCGAAGAGAGAGAACTTAAAAGATTATTCAACAAATAAGTTAAAGAATTCAATTCAGTAGGATTATCATCTAACTTCACAGTCTTTGTTCAGTGGAAGTAACCCGCAGTCATTTGCAGCTGCTACCGAGGTTGGTATTGTTGTGTCCGAGGGTATTAAATGTGCAGGTGATGCTAGAGGTGACCCACTACAGCTATTGCTACTGTTGCTGCAACCAGCGTTGATATCCATCGCACTTTGTTCACTGTGAAAATTGGTCCTTAGTTTAAGGGGAGGAAGTGGTTGGCTTGTTTTTGAAGATTGCGATTTATTAAGCTGTTCATCGGACGATTTTTCAGTTTCGCGAGATATCGGTTCTTGGTCAACTTGTGTGTCAGATCGTTGATGTTGACTCCCAATAACATATCCTCCACCGTCTGAATTTCGAGCCAGCTTAAGTCGAATGGGTTCAATTGGTGCGGAAGCCTCTGGTTCTTTGGCTGAGCTATTATCGATATCATCGACTCCTTCTTCAATTTTTCGCTTACCAAAGCGAATTATAAGTTTGGGTGTAGCGTCGGATGTATTGTTTTCAATCACTTGAATATGTTTGTCCTGCTTCTTCCTCTTCTTGTGTTCTCTCTTTTGTTTTGAGGATTTTTTTCTAGACACGTGAGCCGGCACATCGTCTTGGATTGCACTAATAACAGGTTTTTCTTCGTCTTCATCGCCGAAATCTGCCATAACCTTCTTTCTGTAGTTCATACTCTCCCTTCGGAGCATTTCAAATGAAGGAATCCCATAGGTTGAGGTCAAACGTTTCTTTGGCGGACACGAAACTATGCGCATATTAGTCGATACTCCTACAACACTATTTCCAGTAGATGCCCCGGGAGTTGCTGCTGAAGATTCGTATGACTTTTTACGAATTTTGATTTTGAGTTTGGGCGCTTGCTCTTCGTCAGACTCGATTGTTTTACTTCGGCCCCGACGCTTCCCTGTTGTCTTGCTACCACTTTCGTTGCTAAGGGAAAGGTTGCTGCCAGTCGAACACCCACTGCGACGTCGTGCGGGATTACCTTCAGTAACATCATAACTCATGTCAAGCAGTCGCAGCTCCCGAGATCCACCCTTTTTCCTTTTAGAAGTGGTTTCGTTACTGTTATACCCCTTGTAGTCATCTTTTGTTGGAATCAAAAGCATAGAATCAACAGCTTTGGGAATTCCTACACAACGGCTCATCATAGTATCAGATGAATTGGTTTGTTTTTCAGCTACATGTGGTAACCCAGCCGCGTCATCCAAATTTGTTTCCTTCTGACCCCAGTACTGTAGTAGTTCTTTCTTTCTCATTCGTCTAATACCTGAAGTTCCACCACTGCCAACGGTAGTGTTTCCACTAGCAATTGTTACTTGAGACACAGATGCTTGCGCTGAAGACTGTTGAACACTCAAATTAGTTGAATTATACATGTCTGGATATGCGAGAGGACCTTTAATTTTTAATTTTAGCTGGTTTCTGGAATCTGAAAGCGAAACCTTTGTATTTGTTGTGTCAGAGTCAATGGATATCTCCTCTGATGTCGTTTCCATAGAAGTTTGCAATTCAGCAGGCATTACTACTTCTGGAGCGTTAGTGGGTTGATTGTTTTGTGACAAACGTATTCCTGTCCCACTTGCTTTTAGAGCAGATTGGAACTGTTTTTCAAATTCTTCATCAATTTCCGGCAACGTTTGGTCGGCGGTCCCTGAATCGAACGCACCCAAAAGATTGTTGTTATAAGCTTCTTGGCTGGCAGAAGAATGCTGCGCCTCAAAATCAATATTATAAGTGCGCATATCGACAGGACCAGGAAGCACCGGTCTAACTATACTATGCAGCATTGAAACGTCACTGTTGCCACCGACTATTGTATTTGATGTCGTTGCCTTTAGTTCTCCCTGTCTATTATTGCAGTTGTTTGAAGAGGAAGTTTGCGTACTGCTTCGCATTTTGCATGTGTACGAAGGGCTGGAGAACTTTTGCTGCTCAGGTGTTGTGTTTTGCTGTAAATTACCACGACAATCAAATGATCGTCGACGATCTCGCAACGATTGAAGGTTTTCCATATTCGAAGAGGCCAAATCTTCTTCGTAATTGAAATCGTATGGCGTTCCAACTAAATTGTTTACGATATGTGTATTTCCGTATTCCATAGCTGGAGGAAGTTGACTAATGGAAGACAAACGTCCCCCTCTTCCACGACCACGGCCTCGCCCCCTTCCAGTTCCTGTCCCTCGGGTCGAGTTTTTTCTCTGGCGACCGGTGCTTTGTCCTTCAAACTTACCACCACTATTCTTTTGGCCCATTTGCTTGCTCAGTAGCTCCATCTGACGAGGACTTTTGCCAGGGCTTTTGTGTGTTTGCGGTGATTTACGTGGAGGAGGCTGATGCTGTGACTGCTGGCTAAATCGTGCCGATGTGCGTTTTGATGGTGACTCTTTGTTTGTGTTAGTAGAAGACGGCATTAGTTCAAGCAAAGAGTTCAGTTGCGCTGATGCAGCATTAAACTGATGATTCTGGGGTGATTGATGATCCAAGTTAACTCCAGGAGTCGAAACCATGGCAGCTGTGAGTGCAATATTGTGCGAAGACGATGTAAATGTTGCACCACTGCTACCACCGTTTCCAGTTGCCATTGAAGTCATGAAAGAAGGCGGTGGTGTGTCATGTTGGTGATTTTGATTGTTACTTCCGAAAATGGAACTGTTTTGCTGCTGTGAATGTGAAGCTCTGCTTTGAGGAACATTTCCAGCCAAACCTGCGGAAGGAAACAGCACTGGCCCTGGTGTAGGAAATGAGATTTGGTTCATGTGGTTTGGTACGTTTGTATGTGGTGGTGGAGCGTGGAACAAACTAACAGGACCGTTATATTGACTCTGTGAATGATTAGTCTGTTGTTGTAATTGCTGCTGTTGTGAAAACCCATATGAAGTGCCTAGTACATCCAGTCCATTAACCAAGTTCTGATTTGTATTGTTTTGCTGATTTATCGAATTAAATTGTGAACCTAAACCCTCACCGAATGAATCAAGAGCTCCTTCAAAGTGTGTCTTTTGATTTGTAATCATATTGCAGTCTTGCTGTTGTTGCTGTGCTTGTTGACTGCTTTTGTTGCAGGGGACTAGTTGATGCGGCATATCATTTGACTCCGATACTGAACTTGGTGAAGTAGACACCGATCTTCTTGTCTGGATAAGATCGTTCTCATTCCACATATTTGGTGCGTTCATGTAAGGAGACTGCATACGTGTATTTTCATCATAATCACAGTCCACCAACTTGCTGGAAACCGACTCCACATTTGTAGTAAAATCCATTGAGTTTTCCTTTGTGACATGCAGGTCAACAAAGTCCGGTTGCTTGAAGTCAGCCAACTTGTTAAAGCACTCGCTATTGTTGATGATAGTTGGAGGAGTCTTCTTCTTCTCAGCATTGTCTGTGTCACATAAAAACAAAGAACCAGCTGCAATTGTTTCTGTATTCGAATTCTGCAGCATGTGTTGGGACTGTTGCTGTTCATTGGATGTTTGTAATGTGGGAAACTGTCCCATTGGGGAATGTGTGCTTGTCTTGTCCAGAAAATTAATGGCGTTTTCGGAAAATGGCACAATCAGACTGGAACTATTATTGTTTGTAAGCATTGCCATCGCTGGGTGATCGGTTGCAGCTTTGTCATTAGGTAGAAGAGAGTCATCTTTTAACTGAGTTGTAGGAGCTGAATTCTCTTTTTGCTGAAAAATATCTTCCGAGTGTTGATTGTAGGGGAATGTCGTTGGAATTGCAGGTGTGGGAGGTGGTCCAAAGTCAGTTAGGACATCATCGCATTTGTTGTGGTTTCGTTTTTGGGATTGAGACTGTCGCAGTTTCTTTACAAGATTCATCGTCAGAGCGCTATCATCTTCTTTATGAGACTCGTGCCCTGTCTTTCGTTCCTGCTCTGAACAATCTGCACCAGGAGCATCCAGAACTTGACTAAAGGAAAACTCAGCAAGTGCAGCAGTTGCATCGTCATCGTCATCTTCGTCATCGTTATCCTCCGGCTCCTGTATGTTATCTAGCAATTCAGATGTTGCATCAAAGGATGATTTTCTATGGTGATGGTGTGTAGCAGGAGTAGCTGGAGACTGTTCAAATATCTTTTCTGATTCCTCATTAATCGAAGGCAGGGGTGGAGTTTGTGGTGGTTTCTCAGAGGAATTGTCTTGTACTTCATCGTCTTGCGGTTGTGGTTCATTCGAATCGATTTTAAGACTTTGTTCAGAATTCGAATCCAGCTCAATAATATCAGGATCCTCTATTCGTACTGAGGTAATGCTTTTCTCTTTAATCGTCGGAGTAGGAACTCGAACTTTGTTCAAGAGCTCTTCTTCTTGCTGCTCCTTCAGATCTGTGAAGTTCTGGCTTTCTAAGTTCCTTATACTCTCCGCTACTAAGCTACTAGATTTTCTTTCATCTATAGCACTACTAGCATTGCTATTGAGTTCACGTTCTTTTTTATCTAATAACTTGTCTAAAGAACCAAAATTACGATAAGTTTTGCTTGTGTTGGGCAGGTTTGCATTTGTGCTTATGTTATTAAAGATAGACGCAGATGATATAAGCTCAGCTTTCCTCTGATTGATCTCTTCCTCGAGATTCGGAGATGATTGAGACGGCTTTGTTGTTTCATCGTCGTCTATTTCAATTGTCTGAGGTGCCAAAATTTTTTCCTTCTTTCTTTCAGAACACATTTCAGGTTTAGAGATATCCTCTTCTTCGTCATCATCATCCAAAACGATTGGAGCCGATTCTGGACCTCTTTCTTCTTTTGCCATTGTGGTTGACTCTGTTAGTCCATGACGAAGAGGTTCCTCCATTTGTTGTGATTCTCTACCTCCATTTATGCTGTGGGTATTGCTATGGCTTGCACTTGTTAACGTTGTGCGTTTTGGAGATTTTAATGGAGATGAAATGGGTGACTTTGAATGCTTTTCTTGTAACACTTTTTTTGTTTGCTTTTCCGACATGCTAACTTTAGATAGTTTTCGAGTGATTGTGCCTTTGCGTTTCTCTTCGTCGTCGCTTTCGTCAGAAGAACTACTGCTACAAGATGACGAGGAAGTGCTACTAGACTCAGATGTCGAGGTGAGATTAACGTTTTGTACTGGCGATAGCTGATTTTCTTTGATTTCACTTTTATCTCTGCTTCTGTTTTTTAAAGAAGAAGATGAAGATGTTTTCTGGACCGGCGCTGGTTCCTTTTCTGGGGCTATGTTTGATATCGCTACTGATTTCATTTCTGGTGTATGGATCTTCTCTTGAACTGGAATTGGTTCTGGTGCCTGCTCTGATTTTGAGTAATGTGTCGGTTCAGGTGGCATTTTCAGTTCTGATATTGAGGCCACAGGTGTTAGTTGGGGGACTATTAACAAAACATTGCTCTCCGATTCTTTGTTGTCCTTTGTCATTTCCGTTGTGAAATCTTTGGACTTTCTCGCAGGCACAATCCTAGCTATAGGTACAGACTCCTTTGTCATAGCTTCCTTAGTATCCCTTGCTATTATTTCTTTAGAAAGCCTTCTGGGTTTTAAAGTATGGGAGTCAGTAGCCAAGGATTGTTTTTTATTGTTATCTGGTGACTTTAATTTGCCCTCTTTATCTCTAACTTCTTTCTCCTCCACGGCCATATCAACGGAAGGATTCTTTACAGTTCCTCCACTCTTCAACTGTTCTGCTGCCTTTTTGGCTGCTTGCCGCTGAGGTACATAGGCAACGAGAATGTTATTTTTGGTCATTTCTGTGGGTAGTTTAATGCTATTTGGTACCTCTGTTGTCATTTTATTACTGCTTTGTTTAGAAATGCTTTCCGACTTAGTCTGTAGCTTTTCTGAACGTGGAGAGACAGTGTCTTTTGAAAATGTTGTTTCATCTTTCGTAATGACTTTTGGAGGTCTGCCACGTTTTCCAACTGATCTCTCTGCTGGTTTCTCCTTTTCTTTCTCCTTCTCTTTGAGACGTATTTTCTCTTCTAATTTGCTGGTATTATTGCTGTTGCTTTCTCTTGGTTTGTCCTTTTCTTTCTCCTTATCTTTTTCTCGAGGTATGACCACTTGTGTGCGATCAGCGTCCCGATCGTCTCGTGAATCTTTTTTCACAGATGCCGTACTCATAACTGCTACTGGTGTTGAATAGCTGTTTGTTGATCTCATATTTTCTGATGCCTTTTTTGCAGCTTGTCTTTGTGGAACTACCAACAAATCAGTAACAAACTTTTTATTTTCAGTGGACTTAGGCCCATCCTGACTTTTATTCTTCTTGCTCCTTTCTTCTTTTTTGTCCTTAGTCGTGACTTCTGTTCGATGGCTTTCTTTTGTAATTTCTTTCCCTTTTGATTTGCCTTTCTCTTTATCTTTCGAACTACCAACGTTTTCCTTCGCCTTCGCAGCTGCTTCTTTCTTTTGTTTTTGTATTGATTGCTGCAAAGTAAATTCTTTCAAGGCTGCCTTCGTTCGCACATTTGTTTGATAGTCGCTAATATTGCTCTCTGCTTTTTCCTTGTCTTCCTCTGAAGTGGACGTAGAACTGTCACTATCAGAGTAAATTTGAGTTGTAACTTTACGGTTTACATTTTTGTTTGTTGTGTCAAGATTCTTTAGGATTAATTCCTCGCTTTCGTTGCTGGAAGAAAGGGCCCCTTTATCTTTTTCCAATTCTTTTTGCATTTGAGAAAGGAAGTTATTTCTTCTTTTATGCGATTCCTGTTTCTTTTCCTCTTCGTCACTTGAACTCGATACAGCCATAGCGCCGGATACCGACGCCGCAGCACTACTTTTTCTTCTTTTTTGCCGCATTTCCACAGAACACGAGTAGCTTTGCTTTTTACGTTGTTTCGCTGGTGATTTCTTTTTAGCAGATTCATTTTCGCTGCCTGAGGAGGCAGATGACACGGAGGAAGCAGATGAAGATGATGAAGATGATTCTGAAGAGTTCGATGAACCAGTAGAACTCGAGGATGATGATGATGAATGCGATCCACTACTATCAGCCTTTTCACCATCACCTCCATTACGACGTGTAGTTTTAGCACCATTGACATTAATCTTCTTGTACTCAGATAAAGATTTCTTTCTATTTGCTGTGGAAGAAGCTCTTGAAGATCTTGCCACCGCCGAGGTACTTGCAACTGCCGAAGATGTTTGTGACTTGCCACTTTTACCATCCCCAAATTCTTTTTGTCTATTGCGTTCTAAGTTCAAAAATGAGTGATCGCCTTGATAATTAGAACTAGTGTAAAATCTATCGTATAGGGACTGACCGTCGTTAGCATAAGTCACGGCGTTTGTTAAAGTTTCATCGTACTGAACAGTATTAAGAATCGTTTCATCTGTAAGCACGTTTATCTGTTTGTAAAATATTTGTTCGCGCAGTCTAAACAATGAACGCGATAGTTTTTCCCTTCGACTAACCATATAGCAGAGGTTTCGTACTCTTTCTAAATCCTGACGAAGATGAACGAACAGTTTGTGATTTTCTTTATCGGCCTGCTCCTGTTTGCGAACGATCAGTTCGACGTCCTCTGATTTTGGGGGAATAAGTTCGTGGTTGTTTCGAGACTTTCGCTTCAATTTCCAGTAGTTATAAATGCTGGTTATCGCATCTTCATCACACTCAAAAAGGTGGCAGCTTATGTCTCTGACGTTGACATATTTGTCAAATTCAGCTTCCACTTCCTAAAAGAGAACATCAAAATTATTACTAATATTCATTGAATTTAAGCCATATTCATTGTCTTGGTTTTTAAGAAAAAAATCTGGGCCAATTAACTGATCTTTAACAACGTGGTTGAGTTTTATGAGCTATGTGGTACAAATTTCTTCTTTTTTTTCAGTAATCGATTTCTAATAGCGAAATTATGTTTGAAGTTAGGTATCATTATAAACCCTTTAAAATATTATTGAATTATTTTATGTGTAATAGCCCGCGCAACACCATTGAAATTTTGAAAAAAAAAAAGTTCAAATACCCACTTTTACACCTTACGTGTAACGTTGTGACGTTGGGTATTGCTCATTGTTTTAATAAGTATGCATTGAAATACATGTTACTTTTGTTATATAATTTACTTGATAAATTTTTTTAATAATTTTAAAATAAAATTTTTTTTTAATAATTTCAATTTAACTTAATTTCTTTAATTTAATTTGAATTTGCCTGCTTTATATTTTGATGGGCGGAAAGATAAAACCCTGAAGATAGTCAAAAAGAGAGCTAAAAGGTACAAGCAAGTAGTTATTGAAGAACACGTTTCTCTAATTAAAAAACCGGAGTCTATTCATGTAGGGTATGTGACGCCGTTACAGAGAACTGCAAAGACTATTGAGATATCAATAAACGATCTCCTT
Organism: Melanostoma scalare; assembly: GCA_949752695.1. Taxonomy (NCBI): domain Eukaryota; kingdom Metazoa; phylum Arthropoda; class Insecta; order Diptera; family Syrphidae; genus Melanostoma; species Melanostoma scalare. Next base: position 123,583,963 of record OX456984.1, on the reverse strand, counting down.
TTAGCCAAGAATATTAGTACTGTTGACCTCCAAATTTAGTGGTGTCATAAGGCTATTTGAAAAAAGACTTCAGAGAGCTTTGCAGTGGATAATTAGCATGCTGCATTTAAATGAACTTCTTTTGAGACACTGGTTTGATTATGGGGATGGTTAGACTTCAGGTCTATCTACGTACGATGGTCCTATTGGTAAGTTGCTGCGGAGATCAAACGGAGAATAACTCTTGCCAACCGTTGCTTCTTTGGGTTAAGAAGGCAATTGAGAAACAAAACCCTCTCCAGAAAAACCAAGGTAACCTTGTATAAGACCCTAATTATCCCAGTCCTGCTTTACGGCGCGGAAGCATGGACCGTGAGGTCTTCATCCATGGACCATGGATGAAGACCTCAACCGACTTAGACTCCGAAAGTGCGAGAGCTCGCCCGAAATCGAAGTCGTTATAGAAGGATTTTGGTTGAGGCCCAGGTTCACCCCGAACTGTAATGCCCGCCTAAGTAAGTAATTAAGTTCTTCAATAACTATTGCTTGTACCTTTTAGCTCCCTTTTTGACTATCTTCAGGGTTTTATTTTTCCGCCCATCAAAATATAAAGCAGGCAAATTCAAATTAAATTAAAAAAATTAAATTAAATTAAATTGAAAGTTAAATTAAAAAAAAAACAGCGCGGGCTGTTCCACATAAAATAATTCAATAATATTTTTAATGATACCTAACTTCAACATAATTTCGAAATTAGAAATCGATTACTGAAAAAAAAAAATGTTTGACCCAACCTAATGTGGAGTTCTTGGGAAAGGATTGAACAGAAGTTTTAGAGAAGTTTGTGTTTCTATTATTATTCTATAAATATTAGTATTAACAGGGCAAATTTCGTTAGTATGACTGCATTGTTAGCACCAATGATAAGCAAGTTTCAATGATACGAAAGCCCTATACTGACTTTGGTCTTTAAATTTCAGAGTTTTTTCATTTTTACTATCCATAAGTCAATATCATACTTCCGCCTACCGCATACCCTATGTTTAAAGGTATTTCTGAGAAAAATGAACTCAAATCTCAAATCTTTGCTAGATGAAGAAAATTTGAAAATCTGGCAACCCTAAGCCTATAGAACCCCAACTTAAATACAGCTTTAAAGATTATTATTTCTACAAAAAATTAAGTCTTAAACTATCAGTATTGACATAGAAATAGAATTCAACACTGGTCAGTGTGCAACAAAGTTAGCCTTTTTTTAAATTTTCGAAAAGTAAGTTGAAAAACGAACTTTACTTTAGAACCTTACTTTTTTCTTAGAATATGACCAAGAATCACATCTCAAAGTATGTAACATGAATTACGGGACACCCTGTATATATGGCAGTATTTGTATGTTGCCATATACAGTGGTGGCCACACAATTAGAAACGGCACCCATATAGTAATATAAGTATGCATAACTTTCTTAAAAGACATTTCTTCAGGTTGAAAAGAGGTTTCATTTGTAGCCCATGAATAAGAGTACAAATTAAATAATTAATACTAGAAAAAAGCTAGACAATATCAAATCCAAAAAAATAAACATGCACATAACTCCAATTTTGTGTGGCCATACAATTAGAAACAGAACATAAAAAATGGTATTTCACTAAAAATCTTCAGTTTAACATAGAGTAAGTATTAAAATTTTGTAGGGAATCCATTTCTTTGTATAAAAGCAGCCAATCATCTTTCCATACTTTCAACCAAAGCGCGGCATTTTGATGGTGCTATACCGTCCCAGACCTCCTTAATGTTTTTGAAAAGCTCGTCCGAATCTTTAGATTTTTTGGACTTTAATCCTCTCTCGACGTCTGCCCATAAGTTCTCAAGAAAATGCACCCCAAAACATTATGTATGGAGTGATGAATCTAAATTCAATTTGTTTGGGTCAGACGGTAAACTGTACGTTAGACGTCCTCAGTAAAAAGAATTAGACCCAAAATACACGCTGAAGACCGTGAAACGTGAAGGAGGAAACATTTAAGAAAGTTATGCATACTTATATTATTATATGGGTGCCGTTTCTAATTGTGTGGCAACCACTCTATGTATATGTCAACGATTTTAGAGCCATATAAATGGTGTGTAATACCAAAATATAGTGTAATACCGAACCATAGCTCCATATAAATATGTTTTCTTAAATACAGTCATATGAAAATCAAACATTTTTATATTTCCTGATTTGACAAAACGATCAGGCATCCTATGTGCTGTATTATTATGATAGTGTTTTAGTATATAATGTTTAATGATATTTTTTGTGTGGTTTTCACTACATTTTCGAATTGAACGAGTTAATAAAAACTTGTTATTTATTTCCTATCAGATTTCGAGTTTAAGTTTTCCTCTATAAAAAAGGCATGGTATTGATACCATCTGCGTGCTAAACTGCTGAAATATATGTACAAAAAGACTGCGCATAAGCGAACTCGATTTGACGCCCTTGCTGGTCAGATACCCAAGGAGGACTAAACTCAATATGACTGCTACATGCACCGAGATGTAATCTGAGGTCCTGATATAACACTGAGACTTACTAACGAACAGGATGGATTTCAATGTTCGTGTATATAATTAAATTACTATCTTTGTAAGTGTAGTCGGCCCTCAACCTACATGCGCCTAAAAATTTAATCCATTCCTTGAATTGGTTTGCATCATTTGCATCGTTGCTGATACCTCACCACATTTGTTACATTCGGCCCTATCGTGGTAACCGTCGGAGCGGAGTTTTCTCCGCAACGCATCCTTTTTCGAAAATTGAATTTTGCTTCGAAGTAGTTGTCGTCGTAAGAAATTTTTCACAAATGCGGCAATGCATTGCATTCCCAAATCTAAAATCTCCGCAACAAAAACTTATCGGAGAACATCGGATCGTCCGATCGGAGAACTACCACGAAGCAAAATGTCTCCGATCGTAGAGAATTCCGCTCCGACGGTTACCACGATAGGTCCAATTATTTTTCTGATGGAGGAAACTTTACGAAGAAATTTTTGTAATTATTGAAAAATGAAACATACCAGCAGTTACTCGGTGTCTTTGGTAATTATTGTTAATCCATAGGTATGTATTCAACAAGAACAATAGTGGTCTAGAAACTTGAAAATAAAGATGAATATGCCTAGCAAATAGGTATACTAGATTGTATGAATTTCAGGGTGTATTTTGTTTCTTTCATATCAAAAATCTCAACCCAAGCTTCTTTCCTTTATTTTTGCTCAAAAGAATTTTTCTTTTCAAATAAGGAAACACAATACAAATCCTTGATTTAACTCATTTTTATTTTCAATTAAAGGAATAGAAACTCATATATCATATTGTAATGTACACCCAACATTGAATACTAATTCTTAAACGAAAACGTTCAACCGAAAACACAAAGCGGCTTCCGTATGCGGAGGATAATATTCCGTTGCGATGAGTCTTCCAACATGACAACGACCTTAAGCATACCGCTAAATTTGTGAAGGATACAAATATTATCTGAATTTTTTCAGGTCCTTTTTTTGTTTTTTAATCAAGTAAACTATTGTCCAACTGTCTTTACTTAGAAAGCATTTGGAGTTATTTCTAGTTTTGTCGCCTTCCAAGACATTTGTGGTCTATAAACTTCAATATGCAAAATATTTGAAATTATTTTCTAACTTTCTATTCTAAACAATCATAAAGCTTACGAGAATTAAAGTTATTTCATATTTTTATATTTATATACGAAGGTAAGCAATGTCAAAGATGTATGTACTTTAAAAAGTACAATGGGTTCATGCATACATTATTCTTCTAGAAGTCTATAATGGATTTTAAAACTATCCCTACTAAATTTTTTTTTGGGAACGTTTCCGCAATCTTGATTCTGCTCTTGAAGAATTGCATAATAATGCAGATATAGTTAGTCAACGCAGACATCGTCATGATTCCTCTACCGGTGGACTACGTAGCGGACAAAGAGGACTTGGACGAAAACAATATAAAGACAGCGGAACTATTACTAGATGTTCTAAGTGAGGTTTATATTTTTGTGGAATCTTGTACAGCTGCGAACGACGAAGGATTTGACAGCGACGAAGACATTCCGATATCAGAGTTGCAATTGCCCTTTGACAATTTTTTTTTTAAATTTGTTTTTTTGTAAATATGTGTTTTTTTACCTCAATAAAAGGAAAATAACATAAAAATACAAACTTTTCTACTTTTGGTACCCTTGGGTGTTAATGGGTTAACCAAGAAAATATTACGGTTATGAAGTGTCCAGCGAAATTCCCTGATCTCAACCCTATAGAGAATCTATGGGAAATTGTAGATCAGAGGATTGATCGAACAGAATATATCATTTTACACTCGTTACAAAAACAGCTAGAGAATGCCTGGAAAAACATACAAACGCAAATAGTTTATAATCTTATTGCTTCTTTGCCTCGTCGATGTAATGCAGTCATCAGAAATAATGGGCACGCTACCAAATACTAACATTAGAACTTTTTTCTGGCGTATTTTGCGCATGAAATAAAAATGTGCTTTAGTTTTGCCCATCTACTTTCTAATCAATATTGAACTATTCTTTTTTGACTTGATATATGAACATTTAAACTTTAGATAACACTTGTAAGATGTAGCATACTATATCTCCATTAAAAAAAAATAAAAACTATGAAAGTAGTTTTCGTATGTTTTCAATATAAAAAATATTGGTGCTTTAGTTTCGGCCACCACTGTACATCTACTTGAAGACGTTGCTTGTGAGTGTGTGTGTGTGCAGAAATATACCGGGAGGAGAATGTGTCTAGCCATAATGGTTTATAGCAAACTACTGGGAAGCTCTCGATGTTATAAATTGCTCGAAAGCTCTCGATGTTTCACACTGATGGAAAGCTCTAGATGTAATGCGTTATTCTAGTAAAGAGACCGCTGATGCAACCAGGGAGTCAGTTATAATTATAAAGTGATAGTGTAAAGATTGAGTAAATGTGATTATTAGTCGAGTTGTACATCGAAAAGTAGGTATCGAATAAAAGTAGTACATATAATTAAAGTGAAGAAAGTAAAAGTTTTATTATTTCGAACTAAGCGCACGTTACAGCACGTTACAATATCATCAACTTGATCAGATAAATCAAAATAACAAAACAAAGGATATATATATGGCGTAGTGTAATATCACTTGCTATACATGACGAAATGGCTTTTCCGTCAGGGTCGATGGTAACAACTCACTCATTTTGGTTAGAAATGAAAACTTCACGTTAAATCCGCTGAAGGCCTTTCCCCGTTTTTCTTATAATGTTATAGAACACAGTGCGAGCATTTAGGAAAATAGGAGAGGATTTGAAAGAAAACACCGATGTACGTTGCTTTTGAATTTTTGTGAATCGTAATGTAGGGGAAAACAGGGTCAAGTAAAGCATTCCACATTCGGGTGGTTCAACTAAATTAAGAATCTCTATACTTGACTGTAAGCCCCAAGTTGGGCTCAAGGTAAAACTGATGAGCATTCCTAGCGAGGCGGGTGTTGCGGTTAGATTGTTTCAAGGAAGGAATGCAACTGGCTACTTCACTAAAGCACTGTTTGTAGAAAAAGCGATAAAAGAGACTGAGACAGGTAACGTTTCGACGATGTTCAAGAGAATCAATCGATTCTACAATTGAACTATCACCTATCAATTTTAACGCTCTATTTTGTACCCTATCAAGTAGGCGCAGAGATGTTTGAGGAGCACCTGACCAGATATGGGAGTTATACTCCAGTTTTGAGCGAATCGAGGCCTTATAAATTGAGAAGCCTAATTATGTAATTATGTGGTCATTCCAACGAAGATCATCAGAGAAAATCAGTCATATATTATATGACAGTATTGTCCATATATATATAATTTTAAAAAGGTAAAAAAAAATTATAGTAGAATGAAATCAATTGGAAAAGGAAGAGAATTCAACAAAAATAAACAGCGGCAAGTCTTCTCAAAAAATCCAAACCCAAAGAACTCCAATTCGATTTTTTTTTTTTAATTGTTTTTATCAAATATTATACGATTTAAATCTGATTTGATTAAAAAAAAATTCTTGTTCTTTGGGTTTTGCCTTTTTTATATTTTATTTTTTTATTCACATCATTAGAAAGTAGAGGTTTTAATAAACAAGAAACCGACTGAATTTAAAAAAAATAGATATTTTGAAAATTAGGATTGATTTTCGATGTTTAGTCAAAATAAGGCTTTTTTCCACCCCACCCACTTCTCGAACTCAGATCAGCTCTAATTTAATTTTCCTATCATTTTTGTTAACTTCTCTTCCTTTTCCAATTGGTTTCATTCTACTATAATTTTTTAACCTTTTTAATTATTTCTACCAAGGTCTATTAGAAATATCAAGCGGAATAAAGATTGCTTCCACTTTTCGGTGAGACATGACATCAAATCACCAGTGGACCTTTAGCTACGAAAGTCAACAGTCGGTCATTAAGAAGCTTTCTTTCTTCAAGATATTTCATGAGTCGACGGTTTATCAACGTTTCCTTGATCTTGGAATGGCGGGACGTTAGTGCAACAGTAGTCTACAGTAGTAGACCATGGCAAATTTAAATAAAGTTACACATCTTTGAAATGACGAAATAAAATGTAAAAACGAAAAAAAAGCATTGAAAGAGTTTCAAATAAACCGAAATACAGAATCAACATTTTATTTTGTTCGTTGTTTTTTTTTTTTTTTTTTGCTCCTAATAATATTTTTGATTTCACTATCTATTTATTATTTTCTGTGTTTTATTTGTTCGTATTATCACTACATAGTATAAAACAAAGTCGCTTTCTCTGTCCCTATGTCCCTATGTATGCTTAGATTTTTAAAACTACGCAAAGGACTTTGATGCGGTTTTTTTTAATAAATAGAGTGATTCAAGAGGAAGGTTTATATGTATAATACATGTATATTATAGTAAAGAAATTTAAAGATGTGTAATGTGATGTCGTAAAAAACATATTTTTCTGCGCTTACATTGCAAACGCTGGCTAAACCTTACGAGATAATATTTTTGATTTCACTATCTATTTATTATTTTCTGTGTTTTATTTGTTCGTATTATCACTACATAGTATAAAACAAAGTCGCTTTCTCTGTCCCTATGTCCCTATGTATGCTTAGATTTTTAAAACTACGCAAAGGACTTTGATGCGGTTTTTTTTAATAAATAGAGTGATTCAAGAGGAAGGTTTATATGTATAATACATGTATATTATAGTAAAGAAATTTAAAGATGTGTAATGTGATGTCGTAAAAAACATATTTTTCTGCGCTTACATTGCAAACGCTGGCTAAACCTTACGAGATAGATCAAATTTATGTACTACGGAATTGTATATCTTAAAAAGATGAATAAAAAAGTCCGCGACAGCATATGTTTATCTCCTAAGGATAACCCACAGTAACCATTTTTATCTTTTACATATTACAAAAAAATATGGGTTATTTACCAAGCTATTTTAAACGAAACAGTATCATTCCTTATTCAATTAAATAAATTAGATACGTTGTTGATTTCATGTAGATCAAATTTGCCCTTTACAGCAGGTGATTTAAATGAATATTTTCGAAGATATTAAATTTAAAAATTGCGGGACGTAGCGTTTGCGACGGTACCAGCCGGCTGGGGAGGCGCGGTGGGAGCGAGCCTATAAATAACGCGTCGTATATCTATAATCGTCTCACTCCCTTTTATCGCTTTTTTCACAAACAATGCTGTTGTGAAATAGCCAGTTGCATTCCTCCCCTGAAACAGCCGCAACGCCAGCCTAGCTAAGAATGCTCTTAAGTTAGACCTTGAGCCCAACTTCGGACGTATAGTTAAGTTTAAAAATCTTTATTTTAACCGATCTATCTGTATGTGGAATGCTTTACCTAGCCCTGTTTTTCCCCTGCATTATGTTTTGCATAATTAATGTGAATCGGATTTCTCCTACTTAATCTTCTCCTATTTTTCTTATGCTTGTACTGTGTCTTATAAGAACATTATAAGGGTATTCATAAAAAAGTGCAATGGAATAGGCCGGTCATAAAGAAGATGAAAAACTACGATATCTACTATGACGACTGCTACAGAGATAAGGTTGTTAAAGGTTGTTGTTGATGACCACCCGCATCAAGATTTAATTCGCTAACATTAGCCTTATAGCCAAATTTTGTTAGTAGTGGACGCTTCCCTCATGACAAAATTCATAAAGGTACACGGTGAATCCCGAGATCAAACAACCGTCAACCAAATTGACAATGTTAGAATCGAGCAAGGCACTCTCAAAATACTATTCATGTCCAACTTTACGACGGTCAACTTTTACTCGGATCACTACCTTGTAGCCAAGGTACGAATGAGTATATCCTGTTCTCGACTCTCGCGCACCTACGCTGTCGGAAAGTTACAATCGCAAGAGATTGCAAGTGCCTTCTCCAATCGAGTGTCACTCCAACTATCCTTGAATCTTACGCCGCGCCGGCCAGCAGCAGTAAGCATTTAAGACCAATGGCAATAATGTCAACAAACTATCATCAAAAGAAAACAAGGGCTGCTTTCGACCAGTATAACGAGATTTACAAGGAAAAAAGAAAGAAAGAACACCGAATTCTCAAAAAGAAAAAGAAGCAGCATGAGACATCTCGTTTAAGGAAATTGATTGATTGATGCCGACAGAAATGATATTCGGAAGTTTTACCAAAAGGTAAAAAGATTATGCCAGTGTACTAGCCCCAAACTAAAGCCTGTAAAGACCAACTGGGAAGTCACAGTCGCTACTGAGGATCTGGAAAGACCACTGCAGACTGCTTAACGGCGATGAAGACACTAATTCCGCAGTCAGACATAATGTCCCATTCAACTTGGATGGTGATCAAGAATGCCGTCCTCCCCATCTAGAAGAAGTTAAGCTTAATATATGCAAACGTCGTAAATCAAATAAGACTGCAGGTGCAAGATATGGTTGGAAAAAAGCATGCCCGATTAATGAACTCAGTATCGTATGCCCGATCCTAAAAAAAAATTAGATCTTCACCATTTCGCAAATTATAGAGGAATAAGCTTCCTCAACGTCGCCTGTTATGCGTTTTCTTTAACATCATACTTAAAAAGATTGTACAAAGCTCAAATGTCAACACTGGAGGATTAATTAATCTTTCAAAAGACCTATACAATCACTCGTTTATGCATTAAAACAGAAGCGATAAAAATGGGTATGATGGTTAATGAGGGTAAAACGAATTATATTTTGACATCAAACAACAGGTACAGTGGTACCCGTGGTGTGATGGATAGAATGTCCGCCTGTTAATCCAGAGGTTCGAGTTCGAATCCCAACAGATGCAAAAATGTTTTTTCCACGGGTGTCGCCTTTCGCGAGGAATTGGCAAGTCCTCCGTTAGTATTCATTGTCATGAAAAGCTATTTCTCGATTAGCCGTTCGGAACCGGCAGAAAATTGTAGGTCCCTCCATTCCCTCACAAGGCATGGTTGTGAGAAATGCGCTAGGCCCAGCGGCTTCTCGCTCTGTAGCGCCACTCCATTTTTTTTTTTATCAAACAACAGATAGCGAATATCGAAGATTTGGACAAAACGTCACAATAAACTACAATTTCGAGGTAATACAGGACTTCGTCTGCCTATAATCAAAAGGAGAATAACTCTTGCCAACCGTTGCTTCTTTGGTTTAAGAAGGCAATTGAGAAACAAAACCGTCTCTAGAAAAACTAAGGTAACCCTCTAAAGGAACTTAATCATCCCAGTCCTGCTTTACGGCACGGAAAAAAGTGAGTGATAAAAAAGAAAAGTACTCCGAATGATCTTTGGTCCCGTATGCGAAGACAATGTGTGGAGAAGACTTAACAACGAGCTGTAAGACCTGTACTACAACATGGGCGAGGCTCCGATGACTGGGCCATGTATCAACGCTCCAGCTCGACGAGTTTTCGAAAGTACATTGGAGGGAAATCGGTGAAGGGGAAGACCTCGTCTTAGGTGGCGCAATCAAGTGGAAGAAGACCTCAACCGACTTGGAGTGCAAAACTGAAGAGTTCTGTTTCTTTTTCCTTGCGATTTTCACCTCATAGTACCTAAATAATTGATAATTTTTATGTGCATATATTTGGTTAGTGGTACCCGTGGCGTGATGGTTAGCATCTCCCAACAGAAGCAAAACTGTTGTTCACGGGTATCGCCTTTCGCGAGGAACTGGCAAGTACTCCGTTAGTAAAATCATTGCCATGAAAAGCGCTTTCTCGATAAGCCGTTAACTGGCATAAAATTGTAGGTCACCTCCATTTCTTCACAAAGACAATGTTTGTGACCAATGCGCTAATTTTTATATTTGGTTTCTCAATCATAATTAAAATAGGAATTTTTAATAAGCAACCTATTAAACTTTTAATGTTCTTTACCTCTTAAATAAAAGAAAAATATAAAAAAAATTACCTGATGTCTGAGAGCTCGCACTTGGTTGCGTTCTTCTGACGTCATATCTTTTCGACTTTTTCGCCGACGGCCGTCATCATCATCGCCTCCAGAACACAGTCCATTATTATTAGTAGATTTTTGGTTTCCTTTTTTGCCTTTACTGCCCATGCTGTGCTTTAAGCAATATGAACGAAGCTTTACTCCATCTTCGGCATTACCTTCTTCAATGATAGCCCTCATTTCTAGTCCATGCTGAAATGCACACGTTACATGATAAGCTGTTTTGCATGTCTTGACCGAACATTGTATACAAGCTCCCACTCTCTCTTTACACAATACACAAATCAAAGCCCATCGACTTTGCGGAATGCTTGAGATTTTTGTTATTGGTTCCATGCGATCTACGCACCCAATACTAACTTCTGGTATCCAAAGAGCACAAGAAACGTGCGCCCAATTCTTACCAGATTTTGTTGATTTCATCGCCCCTCCCTTGTTCGGGCAAAGAACACAACCTGGCTTAATGTCCATAGAACAAGTTCGACACAGCCATTGCCCTATTATAACATTTGAATAAATTTATTAATTACTTATTTTAATTTTTGATTGCAGTTTACACATACCTGAAGGAATGGCCGTAATACCATAACACGCCTGGTGCACACATATATTGCAATTATCACAGAATACCATTTCGTTTGCCTCCTCTGAATCAGGTGATCGACACACGTCGCAAATTACATTTTCGTCGTATTCAATGCCAAGGCCATCTTCGTTTTTCAATATGACTTGAATTTGTTCCCAGCATCGAATCTAATTCAAGAAATTGAAATGTTTGCTTATTGCTTACCAAAAAAACATTACCTCTAGTTCTTCGATAACACGTTCAAACTGCTCAGATGATATTGGAGAAGCACCAGAAAGAACTCTTTCTTTGTTAAGTAAGTTTAACCAAACTTCATCGACTTGGTCGATGTCGTAGGCACAGGTATTTTCAGCTAAAGCCACAACATTTGTAATATAATGCAACTCCGGATTATAAGAGTCATCTTTAGTTATTCTTAAATACCGATTTTTTGGACTGTGAAAAAAGAAATAAGAAATATGAGAAAATCCACAAAAAGCTTCAATCAAACTAAAATTTAAAATATATGAAGCAACTCAACCAAAAATTTTAGGGTGTGAGTGATATAATTTTTCGAATGCATCTTGATCTACAGTTGTCATTTATGCAATAAATATAAAACAACTGTTGCTGTCAGGAGCAAAAACAAACCAGTTCTAGACAAAACTTTTAGGTAGCAGAGAAACGCTATCGTGTTGCTTTATATATAATTATTCAGGTTGTGGTTGTTAATTGTTTGAGAAATTGCATTGTTATTGTACTATTACTCTCAAAACCCCTTTAGAGGATGGAAGACTTAAATATTTCAGACATACATCTCATACAATTATTATTAGGGTCAAATTGGACGAGCGCTTTCAATATAGGTGTGGAGATAAATTTATCAAAATAAAGAGATAGATAGGTTTGCGAGATTTTTTGATGGCACTTTAGAAACACTTAACGCCCTGTACTGTGACAAAATTTTTCAAACCGACCAAGTTCCATTGCCGTAAGAAGAGGTCAACGCGGAGCTTTCTAATCTCCTCAAAATGGGCGTTTTGAAATGACAAAACCTTTGAAAACTGACTCAAAACAATCGGTTGTGCTGCGGGGCTAATTCTTGTTTTTAGTAGTACTCGCATTCCGCATCTCTAAATTCATAAGGGGGGCAACTTTGACTCGGGTCCATACTTTGTTGTAGCCAAGGTACGAATGAGGATATACTGTTGACAGCTCTGGGGACTTACCGCTGTGAAAAGATATGACATCGAAAGGCTACAACCGCAAAAAAAAATAGTCAATGCACGTTTCAATCGGTTTTCTCTCAAACTATCCTTGAATCCTATATCACCAGTGTTAACCATTGAACCCCAGTGACAGTAATGTCAATAAGCCTTCAGAACCGCAGCATCTGATGTTCTCGGTCTCATTCGGCCCCGACACGATACCCATTGTTCGATGATGAACGCAGACAGGCAACTGCAGCCAAATAAAAAGTAAGACAAATGTTGATGCAAAAGAAAACAAGGGCTGTTTTAGACCAGTATAAAAATTTTACATAACGACAAAAAAAGAAAATTCACCCAGTTCACAAAACGAAAAAGAAGCAGCATGAGAAAAACTCGTTTGATGAAATTTAGTTTTTAGTTTATTTCATCTAGCAAAGTATAACAAAAATTCAATGATTACTAGATTATAAATAAGTACATACGTAAATAAATAAATATTTGTAAGAGTTTTCTCAAAACTCATTTCAAGAGCAGATTAGACTCACTGTATCATACGTCCACTTTCTAAGATATATTATCAATTCCTATTTATGTGCATTACATATGTTCTAGCAGTATTTTGTCTTCAGTTGTAATAAAGCATTCGAACGAAAAAGAACTACAAGTATTTTTATTTAAAAACAGTATTACAACTTTCTCAGAAATGGGATAACGTTTTTATGTATATCGTGTTTATGAAAGGTTTTATGATCTTATTGCTTGCAAGAAAAGTTTTTACCTTATTAAGTAATTTAAATACAAAGAAGATGAGTGCGTGTGCTGAAATCTTTTTGGACAGTGCCACTCTCAAACAATTAAAAGATAAATTGGCAGAATGTAATTTGCCCTCTAACGGAACCAAATGTGTGTTAAGAGAGAGATTGCGAAGTGCAGTAGAATCTTTCGACTGTGATCAGTTAGCTCAGTATTTCCTGTTGAACATGTCTTACGAAGTATCCGAGATGGGGAATGTTTCTATGTTGGAGGAACAAAGTAGAGATATTACGCAACAGGTGGACCGATTGCGTGAAATCATCGCTAAGAAGGAAGAACTACGAAAGAAAGCTAGTCGAGTTAAGCATGCTAGGTGAACCATCGCAACAACATAATTCTTTCAAGGAGGTTGATGATTCGCTTCCAGTTTTCTCTGGTGATGACAACTCATTAAGCGATGATCCAAAAAGTTTCTGGAACTTTGCCAATTCAAAGAAAGATTCGGATGGATACCCAGATAACTTTATATATGAAAGCTTTTGCTCATCATTTTTGTAATTCCCTCTCTGATTCTATTGTTGATATAGACCGTAGTTACTTCGAGTTTTTATATAAATGTCCTCAAGTTAATTTTAATAATGTCCCAATAGACCTAGAAAGAGTTCTTTAGAATATTTCATCTTTGAACGATGATTACTCTGCTGCCACCCTCCAATAATTTAAAAAAAGTGTAAGTCCTAAATAGCATTCCCCCTCCATTATTTTTTTTTCATTGTCGTGAGATTCTGGTCGATTCCCCTTACTGTGGATAAGATCTTTTATTACACCTGTATTTAAAAAAGGTATTAAATCGGATATTCTTAACTACAGACTAATATCTAAGCTTTCGTGTATCCCCAAATTATTCGAACAACTTGTTTGTGAAAGCTTAGCTTTTGATATTAAAAATATGATTTGCAAACAAGAACATGGTTTTGTACAGAAAAGATCAACAGTAACAAACCTTGTATATTTTCTTCATAAGTGTTCCAACGCACTTGAAAGCGGACAATAGTTAGATTGTATATATACTGACTTTTCAAAGGCTTTCGATAAACTATCTCATATTATATTGTTTAAACTAAAGCATATGGACTCCCTTTGATCCTCTTTATTCTAGCCATTAATGATGTTACTTTTCGCTTGTCATCAAGAGAAATTTTGATCTTCGCGGATGATATGAAAATTTGCAAGAAAATAGACTGCGCAGCCGATCGGATCCCCTTATTTTACAATCTGATTTTGAAAATTTTTCCACATGGTGCGATAAAAATGGATTGATTCTCAATCCAAGCAAATGTCAAAGAATAACTTTTTCGAAGAAACGTACACCGGCTTTGTATAATTACTCGATTTCTCATCTAATATTATGCAAGGTGTCAAGTATTAAGGACCTCGGTGTTTACTTTAGTTCCAATTTAGACTTTACATCTCATATTAACAATATTGTTAGTAAAGGAAATTCAATGCTTGGCTTTATTAAAAGATGGGCTAAGGAGTTTACGGACTCCTATGTCACTCTTTCGCTGTATAACTGTCATGTTCGACCTCATCTAGAATATGCTTCACAAATATGGTCTCCTTATTATGCAGTCCACAATTCAAATTCAAATTTCAAATTTAATAGATTTTCACATTAGTAAAACAACGTTAAAATCCTTAATACGAACCAGAGCTCCACTCTCTTGACTATTAATTTTTTTTTTTTGTTTCTTATCTCTGTATAATTATCACATTTAATAATTAATTGTATGTATGTAGCTATCGAATTTATTTTTGTATGTTACCAATAACTTTGTAATATTTTTTAGTTCTGTTGTCTTGAGTGTGTTGACTTATTTTTTGCTTACTAACACCTCGCTAAATGATGACAGTGACACACATTTCTGAGTACTTAAGGGTGAAAAAACTCTTGAAGAAAACATACATTATTTCACAAGCTTGAAATAAGCTGTTCTGATAGTGTAAAAAAAAGACAACTACCCTGTTTCCAAATGGATCAAGGCATTTGAGGATGCAGTAGAGCTTTATAGGTTGGATCAATCTAAGCAATTTATCTATGCTCAGAGGTTACTAAAAGGTACCGCAAAACTGTTCTTACGGTGTTGTCGTTAATGGAACGATCTCACGAATCTGCTTTGATAACGGAATTTGATCACCGTTTAACAGCTACTGATGTCCATAACAGTCTAAGAAACCGTAAGAAACAGAAGGATGAAAGCATGCAACAGTATGTTTTAGCTATGTTGAAAATTGTCTCTTCAACCTTTATTGAGGAACAAGACATCATCGACTACATAATCAGAGGTATTCCTGACTCCGCTATAAACAAACAAATTTTATTTACACCAAACTTTATCATGGAATTGAAAGCTGCGCTCCGAAAGTACGTTTCTATGAAATCTGAAATTCTTGCGGGCCCTTCAGGTTATGTCAAAAATACACTACCTTTAAGACCAACAGTTCGAGCGAAGAAACCATTGAGATGCTACAACTGTAATGAGGTTGGACACATTGTGACGACCTGTCCAAAGCGGCTAAGGGAAAGAGGGTCATGTTTCCGTTGTGATCTTAAGGGGCATCTGATGAAAAATTGCCAGCAGTCTACTGCAGTTATGATTTTGCACGATGATGAACCCGTTAAAGACGTTCAGTCACCGTTCTTGCACGGTTTTGAAAGTGTTTTCCACCTTACTTTCAAACTCCAGGATCAAACAACAGTAGTATCAACATTGAGTGCAAAAACAATGATTGACACCGGAAGCCCGATCAGCCTCATCCAGGAACAGTATATTTCACCTTACCTCATGGAACCAGCACCAGCAGGAGAAAATTTTGTAGGTATTAATAACAAAAATAAATAAATAAATAGGGTGGTGCAACAGAGCGAGGAGCCCCTGGGCCTAGCGCATTTCTCACAACCATGCCTTGTGAGGGAATGGAGGGGACCTACAATTTTCTGCCGGTTCCGAACTTCTAATTGAGAAAGCGCTTTTCATGGCAATGAATACTAACGGAGGACTTGCCAATTCCTCGCGAAAGGCGATACCCGTGAATAAACATTTTTGCTTCTGCTGGGATTCGAACCTCGAACCTCTGGGTTAGCAGGTGGATATGCTAACCATCACGGTCATCCACGGGTATTAATAACAGTAGGTTGATAATACAAGGTAAAGTTAGTTGCATGATTAGAATTAATGATAATAACCTTCAACCATTTTTGTTTGCTGTAAAAAACGGTAAAATTAAAGATGTTATTTTATTAGGACGAAACTTTTTAGCTAAAGCAGGCATACAATTATTTTTTAATAATGATATACCCTATTATGAGAACGAAAATGATTTAGAACAAGGTGTTAGTGAGATTTTAAAAATTGAAGCATGCAATGATTATTATGATTATAAAAACTTTAAAATTAACGAAAGCTTAGATTATGCGCACAGTTCGTGTTACAGTTTCTGTGTCGTCGACTCCTCCGCCGTTAAGATCGAACGTCCGCGTTCGACGACGTCATTGGTTTCAGAAAATGTGAAACGTCATCTAAACCTAGAGTGACGACTGATGCTGCACTTTTTAGAATGTGTTTTCATGTCGATCATGTTTTTATTCCGTAAGAGTTTTGATACCAGGTAAAATATAATTGATAGGAGGACTACCACTGTTGTGTTTGAGATGTTTGTGGCTAAATTGATGGTGTTTTTATTATTCAGAAAACTTATTTGTGCTGTTCCATTTAGATTTAGTTCCTTCATCATTTCGAAAGACTAGTTCCTTTTCTACTGCTGCTTTTGACTTAGGTTGAAGAATAGCGGGCAGTGGCTGATGTTTTGTGACCTCATTAGTTTCAAACAGCTTATTATTGACTTCGATCTGAGTGTTTACATGTTTTATGATATAGGTACCATTTAGCCAGATTGTTTCGTTATCGACTTTTTCAGGGCCATTGCATTCAATTGATGGGATTTGTTGGTTGTTGACTAAAGGGCACGTTGAGATTTGGCTCTTGAGCAGCTTGGGTATGTATGTTGAATTGCTTATATCTACAATATTGCTTAAACTACAAATAGTATGGCTATTGAATGATTGACATTTGTTAAGGATGCCGTATAGTTTATCTTTACATTCTAAAATGCAGTCATATGGGATTTTACTTATTTTAATTCCTATTTTTACTGTTTTTAAAAGAAATGTATTACATGAGTTTGGACCAGTGGTTGGTAAACTAATTATATAAATAATATTTTTCCCGTCAGAAGCTATTTTTACCTTAGTGAATTCGAATGCTTCATCTATGTTTACAAATGGTATGTTTTTTAGTATTTGTTCGGTTATGCTTATTTCGGAGCTGGTTAGAATATAAGAATTTACAATATTCGCTTTTGCCCACTGAATGGCATAGGCTACTTTAACTATTTCTTCTTTAATAATATCAAGTTTGTATTTTATTTCCCATATGATCCTATCTTTATCTTGGCTATTTTCCTTTAAAGTTCTCAAAATTTTATTTTTATATTTGTTATTTCATTGATTCTTCCTACTGTCAATTTATTGATTACAGTTTGTCTGTTGTTACTTATCAAGACACTATTTATCTTATTTTTTATAATTTCGTGGTCGTGGTGGTGAGGTTATCCCGCGATCCACTTCCAGGCAGTTCCAATAAAATGTATAGATCTTTTATTTTTCGTTTTAATTCTTAATCTTTGTAAATGATTTTTTATTATTTGAATTTCATGTGACAGGAACGGGAAAGGGAATGGTTGGATTCGGGGTAAAGAATATAAATATAAAATAATTTTAAAAGTGTGTACTTTGGCAATTCCAGTGTTTATTTTTATGAGTTGAGAGTTTGAGTAATTTAATATCTGCACTTCAGCGTGGTATATGGGAAGCAGGACCCTGGTGAATAGAAATTAATTTTTTATCAAACTTTTATGAACTATTCTACCTGATCTGGTTTTCACTGTGGAATTGTAGTTTTCAAATACTTCTTCTTTTTTTATACCTAGGGTCTAACTTATTTCCTACTCTTTTATTTGCCTTAACATAAATAATTTCTCCTACCTGGTAAGCCTTCAGGGGTTTCTTCTTTTTGTTATGATAATTCAAATCAACTTGTTGTTTAGCTTGTATTTTTGCCATGTTTTCACGTCTTGTGTGTTCTAGTTCTTCGGGATTGTTAAGCAATCTTCTACCAAAAAATATATCAACGGGTTCCTTCTGAGTCGTTGAGTGTATGGATCTATTATACTCGTAAATGGATCTATCCAATAATTCGGAGAACGTAGAGTGGAGATTGTCTGTTTTAAGACAACGAATCAATTCGGAAAGTGTTGAATGGAACCGTTCAACATGTCCGTTCACACAGCTTGCATACGGAGGTGCTTTAAAGACGGTTATTCCAAACATGTTCTCCAACATGAATATTATAGAACTTGAACCAAGTGACTTTTCATTATCCATAACCACCGTTTGTGGAACTCCGAAGGCTAAAATTAATCCTCTCAAGGGTTCTTTAATGTCTTCTGCAGATCTCAATTTAAGTATTTTTGCAAGTGCATACTTAGAAAACTTATCGATACCGGTTAAAATAATCTTCTTGTCAGAGAAATATATATCAATATGTAATATTTGACCGGGATATTCTGGAATTGGGGTCGGTTGCAGCTCAGGATTGTTTGGATATCTCTCATATTTATTTTCCTTGCAAACTTTGCAAGATTTTGCAATCCTTTCAGTTTTTGCCTTCATATTGGGGAAAAAGAAATTTTGCGAAATTTGAATTCTGTTCTCTCGAGCATTTCTATGAGCGCGATTATGCTCTTTTATTATTTCTTTCTCCTGTCTAACTTCGTCTATAAGATCTACTACTATGCTTCTAAAAAAGCTTGCTTTATATTGTCTAAAGTGCGTAGGGTATATTTCTTGTATTAGTCCGAGAATATTTTCCTCTGTTTTAATGACATTAGTGACAGACGGATTTAGATATTTCTTAAGAATGCTTACTAATTTATCCCGAATATAATTTATTTCAACTATATTGTGTCGGTGATATGTAGGAAAAACAATTTTAAATTCGTATGAAGGAGTACTACCTATAGTTAATATTATTTGATTTTTAAATCCATTTATAGGTGCCTCAATAATTCGGAGGAGTTCCTGGGCAGAACTCTCGTCACTGTGTTGGGATACCGTTAAGGTGTTAATATCAGAATGAATAGGTGTTATAGACAATGCGTCCGCTACCACATTTGTCTTTCCAGGTTTATACCTTAATTCGTAGTTGTATTCCTCCAGCCTAGCCTTCCTCCTCTTTATCTTGGTGTTACTGTTCTTATTGCTGAGAGCAAACGTAAGAGGCTGATGGTCTGTGAAGATACGTACCTTTGGTGAGCCATATAAGAATGATCTAAGGGAACTTAACGCCCATACGATGTCAAAAATTTCTTTTTCATTTGCAGCAAAGTTTTCCTCTGCTTTAATCAAGGTTCTTGAAATAAAGGTAATAGGTACCTCCTTGTTCAAGGACGGCCCAATTGCAAAATTTGAAGCGTCCGTCGTTAAATCAAAGGGTTTTCAGTAATCAGGGTATGCCAACATTATATCCTGAGAAACGAGAGCATTTTTCAATTTTTGGAAGGTCTTAATGGCTTCCTCGTTAAGATATACCGGTGATTTTGCAGATTTGGTCTTGGACACTCGTCCCTCCTCTCCTCTTAAAAGGGCCGTTAAGGGTTTGGCAAGCTTTGCATAATCATTAACGAAGCGCCTATAATACCCTGAGAGGCCAAGGAAAGAACGCAATTCTCTGAGGGTTTCCGGCTTCGGAAAATCAAGAATCGCTTTTAACTTTTCCGGATTCGTTTTAATACCGCTGGCCGAGATGATAAAACCCAAAAACACAACTTCTGTTTGAAAAAACTTACATTTATCCAAGTGGACTTTCATGTTTGCTTTCCGTAAGGTCTCATCCTACTGTAGATAATAGCCGCGTTTTATTATTGATCTGATCCGGATCAGATCATGGGTTTATTAGCGTTACAACAACAAAGCGAAATCCTGCTTTTTAGTTGGATCTATTTTTGTGATCTAAAAATTAGTTCTTCTATTTCACACAAGAGGAGACTTTCCATTGAAACGTTGGTATCATTTCCAATATTTCCAATAACAACAGTATTGCCACATGAACATTTTTATCTGTGTGAAATGAAATATAATTTAGATAGATACCGAGAAACTTCACATTTATTCTTTTTTGTATAATACACGACATAATGAAAAAGTTTTACAAAACAAAACATATATTCGTGAAATTAATAAGAACTAGTGCAAAAAAATATATATTTGACAAAGTGGATGAATATCATTTTTCCCTAAAAAAAAAGAACAAAAAATTAACCATTGAAAAAAAGTTCGTAGGGCAACTCTGCAACTCTTTTGAAATGTCAGTTGAGAGAGCGAGTCTCTCACAGCTTCCAACTGGAAATATGATGATCTAAAGCTGTTTTATTATCAAGATCTGATCCGGAATGGATCATTGTGATAATAAAACGCGGCTAATATCATCTACATAAACTTGCCAGAATTTGCCAATATGTTCGTTGAGTATATCGTCCAATGTTCGTTGAAAAATTGCCGGGGCGTTTTTTAACCCAAAAGCCAACCTTACAAACTCATATTTCCCATTGTTAATTGAAAAGCTGGTTTTCTCGATATCGGATTCCCTCAAGGGGATCTGATGAAAACCGCTCTTAAGATCAAGTACTGTAAAAAAAAGTGTTCCTTCCTAAATGCGCAATCACTTCATTGATATTCGGAATGGGATATCTATCCGCAATGGTGACAGTATTGAGTTTCCTGTAATCTATTACCATGCGATATTGTTTGGCACCCGAGGAGTCTGCCTTTTTTGGCACAATCCATACGGGTGAATTATATGGAGACCGTGAAGGTCTTATGATGCCATCGTCAGGCAATTGCTGCACCTGCTTCTCTACTTCCTCCTTCAAGGACATGGGAAACGGATAATGTCTACTATGAACGGGTTCCTCCGTAGAGGTTCTAATTTCTGCAATAATTTTGGTTGTGTACGTTAATTTCTCGTTTGGATCAGCGAAATTTTTCTGTGGAGAGGTTTGAAATTTTTCTAAAAGAGCTTGAATGTCGAGTGAGTTGACCGACTACGACTGTGATTTAAGTTGCCTGATTTTTATACGAAATTGGTTACCGATTAGCATGTAGCTATCTTTGGTATAAATAACAGCCGATAACTGTTTCAAACTGTCGTTCCCTAGAATTCCATGGAACGTTTTTAGGAATGGTAGTAAGAAAAACTTAATCGGTGTTTTTTTCAAGCCAAATAAGCTTATAAATGTATGTTGGCAGACTTTGATGTCGCCGGGTATTGACTTGGCATAAAATATATGTTGATTATTAATAGGTTTCGAAATAATATCAGGTCTAACGTAATTTTTACTAGATCCTGTGTCTATGAGAAATTTTAGCATTTCCCCACTTCCAGTTCGACACTCAAAATACGGAAGCGAGGAGTCGCTTAGCCTAAAAAATGAACTCTGAATCCAAATGTGTATCCGGAAAATTTTGGGTATATTCCTCTAAGGATTGTTCATAAAGGTTGTCTGAATATATAATATATTGCTCGTATTCGGCATGTAAAATATCAGGGTTTTCTCAAGTTTCAGATATGTAAAAATTTCTTTGTGGTTCACCGTAGTTACCGCTTGGCCGAGGTTGTTGGGCTGCATTAACCTGACGAAAGTTATGTTTATTATTCTGGTTTTGCTGGTGGATACGCCTTAACTGGGCAGAAGGACCTTGGGTAACAGGTTCTGTTTTAATTAATTGTTTATTATTAGCAGAAACAAAATCATCATTCTGAGGATTAGGATACTTCATGAAAATTTTTCTGGGGGAATAGTTTCTAGGATCTTGTTGGGGATAGGAACGTGTCTGATTAGACTGTTTTCTTAAACATGCCATTCTGTTGGTTATGCGTAGGTTTTCGAACTAAACCATGCGTATTATTTGTTTGGCTAGGGCGATAGCTTTGATTTTCTAGTTTCATACATAAACTCAAAGCTTGTTGTAAGTCTGTGGGCTCACGCATACCCAGTAATTCAGACCTTTAGTGAACGTATTGAGTGCTTTATTCCGATACGTTTGAGTAAGCACTTTCATAGCTTCTGGACCTATATCCATGCTAGCGATAATGTTTAAAATCAACGAGAGGTGTGAATATACAGTATTATAAACTTCATTGATGTCCTCCCCATCCTGTACTAATTTCATCATCTGGAATTCTAAAGTTCCTAAATTACGTTTATTTGTATAATGATTAGCTAGACAATGAGAAATGCTAGCCCAATCTAAAGGTGTATTAAATGATTCTAGGGCTATATCTGCCTTCCCAATTATTTTATTTCTAATAATATTAATTATCCCAAAATATTTTGGGGTTCCCCTCAGGTAAACAACTAACACCCTATCAACGCTTTTTTACAGGAGTTAAACTCGCTCCGATCACCAGAAAAATTTCTAATACTTTTTACTATCGCTGGGATAGTTTCTAACTCAGGAAGCCTATCCCGAAACTCAGGGGAAAAGGTCTGGTCGTAAATTGGAGCAGAATTTGCATAAGAATTAATGTTGGATTGCATTGTTCCTTGTGTTTGAGTTTCAGCGACCCGCGTGACAATAGAAGTTATTAGTGCTTCCAAAGCCGGTGTTGCTTGGGGTACTGGTGTTGCTTGGGGTATTTCTACCACAGGCTGAGACGCACTGGTCGATTGAAAAGAAGCATTATTATCACTAGACTGACCATTAGCCGTCAATTTAATAGTATGATCTACACCGATATTTGCGCCTGATTCAGCCTGATTTTGATGGCCCCTAGTTAAGACCATTTAAAAAAAAAATTATTAAATTTTTCTGGGATAGGGAGAAGGAGCTGGGAGGAATTCAGGAATTTCTTGAATTAATTTTATACCTTGTTTTTCTTAGTAATAACGAAATAGATTTAAGATCTATGTATTTTTTTTTTTCGCAACAAAATTGTATTATAAAATTGATTGCAATATGATTTCTCTTGTTTTTCTTAATTAATAGTGAAATAGATACAAAATCTATATTTTTTTTCACGACAAAATTGTATTATTAAAATTTTCACTAAAATATAATTTCTACACAATATATTTCTTAATTATCCTTACATAAAAGTGGTAAGGAACAGAGATTAAAATGAACTAAGTCTGCTTGTGAACAATGAGTATTTACTTGAAAAAAAAAACGAGTTTGAACAAACTGAGTCAACCCACAAGCAAGTAAATTTGAACAATCTTATCTGTGAACCAAGGAACTCCGAACAACCCCTATTTTCAAACGAACCAAACAAGTAGACTTGCTTGCAAGTCAAAATGAGTTTGAATAACATTGAGTTAAATTGCTTGTGAGTAAAAGTGATCACAAGCCATTTGATCGTAAACAAGCAGTGTGTTTGTGAATAAGCAGTGTATTCATAAGCAAGCAATGTGATCATACCAAAAAGAGTAGTTTATGCCTTTATATGCCTTTCTTTGTATGCCTTTTTTTTTGTTTAGGTATAAATGTTCAACGCATTGCTTTCCGATGAATACACTGCCTTCTTATAAACACACTGCCTTGTAAGCACGCTACCTGTTTGTGAACACACTGCCTGCTTGTGATCATTCTGCGTGCTCATGAGTATTTGAATATATTCAAGTAAGTTCAAACAAGTCAATCTGCTTGCAAGTCATTTGTTTGTGAGTGCAATACAGATAAAATTACTTGTGAGCATCCTTACTGATTTAGTTCGTTCAGAAGCATTTTTGCTTATGAGTAAATATGCTTGCGGGCTATTTGCTTGTGAATAGGGTTGGAAAATGATCAAATCTAAGCGATCCTTGAGAAATTTTGGATGTGTTTGAACTGATTTGAACATACTCATTTTGATCTCTGGTAAGGAACCACATTTCCAACGCTGTTGAAGGGGCTGTATCCGTTTTACCAAAGTTACTAGGGCACCTTTCTTCACTCTCCCTCGTTGCCAACTTTGATCTAAAGATGTAAGTTGGATTTTTCAAGTTCGTAGTAGACCCAGGCTTGTTTTCTAGTTGCGTTTTTTCACGTATTTGTTTTCTGTCGCGGCGAGCTAAGCTTTTAGGTCGACTTATACGGTGTTCAACTTTCACTTCCCGAAACGCGGCGAGCTAAGCCTTTAGGTCGAGTTTCACAGTTTTCGGAAACCGCGCACTTATTAAAACTTTTGAAACCTGGGCCCCACGTTGGGGCAGGATGTGATTCTTGGTCATATTCTAAGAAAAAAATTATTCTACAAGGTAGTGATACGAGTCAAAGTTGGCCCCTCGGATAGTTCGGACATCAATAGTATTAAAAGAGTGTCTTGCATCGATTGCAACATTTCAATTTAGAGATGCGTAAAGCGTGTAATACTAACAACAATATTGCAAATAAATGATTAACCTGAACTGTCCATTTTGACACACTTCTTGAATGGCGATTATATCTGAATTGCAGCAGTTTAGCGCCTTAGCTAAATCTCCAGTTGCTAGTTCTGCGGTCCATTAAGAGATCTTACTTTCCACGTCCAGATGCAGAAGTATTTGCCCTTTTTTCGTTTGCTAGGGTCGTCGACCGACGGTGAAACCATTATTTTATCCGAGGCTGCTAGTTGTTTCGGACTAGATTAGGTAATTTACCCCACGAACAACCCCAAACAAAGAGGGCAAGTTCTTTTTTGAGCCCCTTGTGTATAATGGGTGGGATAATCCGCTGTCAGTACTCTGCTGCAGGTGTTTGAGAGCTACCGTGGCTCATCTGCCACCAGCTCTATTTCAACACACTGTCCCTGATGTGAATGTCGTGATGTTGCAATGATATTTCTGTCCTCAGATTTCAAAAGATCCCTGCAACATGACATCGCTTTCTAGTTGGCATCCTCTCCCGTTTGTATCGGTATATTTACAACAACATTCTTCTCGGTGGCCTTCATTTCTAGGAGCTCCAATTGTCGTTCCAATGCGTTACAGCGAGATTCGAAGTTATTCAGCTTCGATTGCAGGTCAATGTTGTTTTTTGCAGATTTTGGATCTCTAAATGAATCCCCTCTAGGTCTGCTTTTGTTGGCATCTGCTTCATTTTAGTGTCTAGCAACTTGGACATACTTTCTTCAATCATGAGCCTTAAATCCGAGACTTCCATTGCTCCAACTTCATTTTTCTTAATTGTCATGAGTATTCTTTCGATGGTGACTCCAAAGAAATATCTTTATGTGGTCTTTTTGTTATTTGTTTACTTTTATAGGTTGGCGGATACCTCTCCATTTTGTTAGTACTTTTATATATATATATTTATACGTGCAGTATATTGTACAACTTTTAATGTGATTTTTTTGAAGTGCAAGCTAGTGACTCACCAAAATTTCCACCCAGTTTAAAACTATTAATTTGCAAAAAATTAACGAGTGACCTTAGAACTGAACTTACAACAACAAGCCAGGGTTGCCAATCCAAGGGTTGTGAATCCAAGTTGATGTGAATGGAACATCAACTTTCAACCGTCATACATGACATACCTAATGGAACAAAAGTTCATTCTGTCATCAACCCTATAAAAATAAGCACGTGCATCTTTCATTCATTTAGGTTGATCTCTACTTAACCTTATCTTTGAAGTACTTACAGTAATAATCCATTCTTAATATATTTCTACAAAGCATTAATAAATCATTCTCTAATTTTTTAGTCATTGCTCTGACTGGTGCCAACTTGGCGGCGCCCAGATGCTGCAACTTATAGTACACGTCAATTGTGCTTACTATACCTCCAAGCGGTATCCACTTGGACCTGGAATGTTCCGTCCAGAGCTGACCTGCTAAACTAGTAAGTGCGAGTGTTGACAAAGGAATCCGGAACAAAAGAATTGTGAACAATGACTGACTGCACGAATCTCAGTAGTCTACGAGAGCTTTCGCGTAAATGTCCCAGAGGATGAATTCAAATGACAGAATCAACGGTGGACTTCAGCAGTCAAAAAAGCAGAAACCCCTGAAGGAGCTACTCCAACATATTTGGTTTAAAGGTCTTTCAGGGTCTTTCAATACTAGGACAGGGTATTGAAATAGAGATGGTGGCGGATGAGCTCCTGGTGAGCCAACGGCAGCACTCACACCCCTGCAGTAGGGTACTGACACTGGATATTCCAGCCCTTTATGTCCGAAGGGATCCAAAAGGACCTGGCCCTCCAGGTTGGGGGTTGCACGTAGGGTTAACTACCCAACCACGTAAAAAAATATTAGTTCCGAAACATCTAATAGCCTCGGATAACGATAATGATTTCAAAGTTGACGACCCAAGCAAACGAAAAAAGGACAATGACCTCCGGATCTGCACGTGGAACGTAAGATCTCTTAACGGAATACGTGCAGCTGGAGAATTAGCGGACGCCCTGGACTGCTGCAAAGCAGACATAACCGCCATCCAAGAAGTGCGATGGAGTGGAAAACTGTGACATCTACTATGGCGACTGCTACAGACAACAGAAACAACGCTTATTTGAGTGCGGATTTGTCGTTAGAGGAAGACTCAGGGATAAGGTGATCAGCCAAAATCCAGTCAATGAACGTATAATGACCATCCGCAACAGGGCTAAATTCGCCAACATTAGCCTTATATGCGCCCACGCCCCCACAGAAGAGAAAGATGACGATTCCAAAGACTGTTTCTACGAGCTCCTCGAAGAAACGTTTGAGCAGTGCACTAGACACGACGTGAAAATCGTTCTTGGCGATTTTAACGCAAAGCTAGGGAAGGAGTACATCTTTGGAAACACAATCAGTAAGCATAGCCTCCATGACAAAACCTACGAAAACGGACTGAGGCTAATCGATTTTGCTTTGGGGCTAAATCTTGTTGTAAGTAGTACATGCTTCCCGCATCTCAAAAATCATAAAGGTACATGGCGATCTCCAGATCAATTAACCGTCAACTAAATTGACCATGTTGCGATCGACGCAAGGCACTCTTCCAGTGTGCTAGATTTCCGAACTTTCCGAGGGGCCAACTTTGACTCGGACCACTACCTTGTTGTAGCCAAGGTACGAATGAGGATATCGTGTTCACGACCTGCACGAACTAACGCTGTGAAGAGATATGACGTTGGAAAGCTACAATCGCAAGAGATTGCCAATGCCTTTTCCAATCGAGTGACCCTTCAATTATCCCTGAATCCCATGCCGCCAGCATTAAGCATTGAAGACCAGTGGCAGCAATGCCAAGAAGCCATCAGAACCGCTGCCTCTGAGGTTCTGGGTTTCACTCGGCCACCAAAACGAAACCCATGGTTCGATGAAGAATGCAGGCAGGCAAATGCAGCCAAACAAAAAGCACGACAAATGCTGATGCAAAAACGAACAAGGGCTGCTTACGATCAGTATAACGAGATCTACAAGGAGAAAAGAAGGGAAGAACACCGACTTCTCAAAAAGAAAAAGAAGCAACATGAGAAGCGCTCGTTTGAGGAAATAGAGAGGTGCCATGACAGGAACGAGATTCGGAAGTTTTACGAAAAGGCAAAAAGATCATGCCAGGGTGGCAAGCCCCGAACTCAAGCCTGTAAAGACCAGCAGGGAAACATAGTTATAGAGTCACAGTCGCTACTGAGGATCTGGAAAGATCATTTCTGCAGACTGCTTAACGGCGATGAGGACACAAATTCCGCTGTCAGGCAGATTGCCTTATTCAGCTTGGACGATGATCAAGAATGCCGTCCTCCCGACCTAGAGGAAGTTAAGCTTGCCATATGAAAACTTAAATCAAATAAGACTGCAGGTGCAGACGGCCTTGACGCCGAACTCTTCAAGGCAGCTGGAGACCAGTTGGAAAGGAGCATGCACCAGCTGATCTGCATGATATGGTCGGAAGAAAGCATGCCCGATGAATGAAACCTCAGTATCGTATGCCCGATCCTAAAGAAGGGAGACTCTCACAATTGCGCCAATTACAGAGGGATAAGCCTCCTTAACGTCGCTTATAAGATCTTGTCTGCTGTAATATGTGAACGTCTGAAACCCCACGTCAACAACTTGATAGGTCCTTATCAATGTGGTTTTAGACCAGAGAAGTCCACAATAGACCAAATTTTCACATTACGGCAGATCTTGGAAAAAACCCGAGAACATAATATCGATATTCACCACCTCTTTATCGATTACAAGGCCGTTACAGAGACGAGCTGTACAGAGCCATGTCTAGTTTCGGCATCCCTGCAAAGCTCGTACGACTATGCAGGATGACTTTGGAGAATTCACGCTGCTCCGTCAAGGTCGGAAAAGAATTCACCGAGACCTTTGATGTCGAAAAAGGCTTTAGGCAAGGCGACAAACTGTCATGCGATTTCTTCAACATCATACTTGAACAGATTGTAAGAAACTCAAATGTCAACACCAGAGGAACAATCTTTCAAAAGTCTGTACAATTACTCGCCTACGCAGACGATATTGACGTAATGGGAAGAAAAAAGCGTGATGTCATAGGTGCTTTTGCGAGTATTGAAACAGAAGCGGCAAAAATGGGTTTGATGGTTAATGAGGGTAAAACGAAGTATATGCTGTCATCAAACAGGGACACAGAACATCGACGAATTGGACAATTCGTCACAATAGACAGACATAACTTCGAGGTAGTGCAGGACTTCGTCTACCTAGGATCCGCTGTAGACACGGACAACAACATCAGTGCGGAGATCAAACGGAGAATAACTCTTGCCAACCGTTGCTTCTTTGGGCGATTGAAAAACAAAACCCTCTCTAGAAAAACCAAGGTGACCTTGTATAAGACCTTGATCATCCCAGTCCTGCTTTACGGCGCGGAAGCATGGACTTTATCGAAAGCGGATGAGGAAACCCTTGGTCGTTTCGAAAGAAAAATTTTCCGAATGATCTTTGGTCCCGTATGCGAAGACAATGTGTGGAGAAGAAGATACAACAACGAGCTGTATGAGCTGTACCGCGACATGGGCATAGCCAGATGGTTGGGCCATGTAGAGCGGATGGATCAAAATTTACAAAAGCTATATGGATCTAACAATCTGAAAGACAGGAATTATACAGAATTAACTGCAAAATTGACGGAACACTCCAACTCCAAGATGAAAAGCAATCAAAGTTATGATGAATGGATAGTAGAGTTAAGGGGCATAGCCAGGCAATGTAAGTACACGTCCAGCCAAGATTCATGTAAGCACGAATATGTAGATGAGCTTATCAGAGATGTAGTGGTGCTACATACAGCTTTCGAAGCTACCCAAAAATCAATACGCACAATCGCAAATGAATTAACAGTGGTAGAAGTGAACCAGTTGAAAGGCAGAAAAAACTATTCGAGAGGCAAAAACAAAAGCAAGCATTACGGTAAGAGCAAGCAATACAAATTCCGTTACCTTCAAGCATCAAAATGAGAACGATTATACTAACCGAGAAAGAGGAGAAAACAATCATGTAACCGTACGGTCATGTTGAGGTTGTGGTTCACCTATGCACAAAAGTACTGTAAATTTCTTTGTGGAGACTTCAAAGTAACCGTAAACGCACAACTTGATGTAGATAAATATTCAATCCCTAGAGTTGAAAAACTTTTTTATAAGCTTCAGGGTTTCTCAAAAATAGATTTATTCTCAAAAATAGATTTATTCTCAAAAATAGATTTATCAGATGCTTATTTGCAGGTACTTCTAGATGATCAAGCAAAGGAATTGCTAATTGTAAATACTATCCTTGGATTGCTCCAGTACCAACGTTTGCCCTTTGGCATCGCCTCAGCACCTGCGATATTCCAAAGGTAGATCACGTAATTAGCTACCTGGACGATATCATTATCACGGGAGAGTGGATTCCGATGTAAGAGAAGCAAATGTGTTTTTCGGCAAACTGAGGCTACGTACTTGGGACATAAAATCAACGCATTCGGAATTTCCCCTCAGAAGGTGGGGTTGCATCTATTAAAAATTTACCAAGACCCAAGGATTTTAAACAATTGGAAGCATTCATTGACAAGTTAAACTATTATAATAAATTTACAGAAAGAATTTCAGAAAGTTGTGCCTCCTTAAATGAATAACGTAGAAAAGGTATAAAATTCGTATGGCAAAAGCAACAACAGCAAGCTTTTAGACAACTAAAAAGTCAAATACAGCCATATTATGTTTGCCAACTATCAATCAATTAATACATGTTAAGTTCTATTAATGAATTGATAAATCGGTAATATACATGGGGCATTTCACGTCAAGCGGACAGGGAAAAAAAAGTGAGGTTCTGAAATTTGTTCATATTAGGTCCAGTTATACTTCTAGTAGATATAAATACGAACACAAATTTTTTTTTTCATATTATGTGGACTTTTCTAGTTATGGGCTCTTAAAGAATCGTCTAAATCGAAATTAAGATTTTTTTGAAGAATTTTTTCGTATTGAAAATAATTACAATAAATTTTCAAATAACACGATTTAAATAGAAAATTTCCTGATCTTTTCAAAAAAAAAATCAATTTAAAAAAAAACTTTTTTTTAGTCTCCTAAACCGGAAATAAACACTTCAAAATCAAATTTTGGAAACTTCGACCATTTTTTTTTTTTAAATATAGCTTAGAATATCTAAATAATGCACCAGAAGTTTTGAAATGGGATCTGCATTAGTTTAGAAGATATGTAAATTACTGTATGCACATGTAGCAGTCAGTATAATGTTAGACATTTGTTTATGTCGGCCGGTTAGCGCGAATTGAGTTAGTATTTGTATTAGTGAGTTGAGTATAGTATTTTAGTGTTAATTTTTGTTTGTTAGTTTAGTTAGGTAGGGATAATTTCCATCTCCTAAGGATCACGAAAACGCAACTAGTAGTGCCATCTCTTAGCTATGAGCAGAATCAATTACTTTCAACCAGTAATGCCATCTCTTAGCTACGAGCGGAATTAATTGCTTATGTTAGAAAGAGACACAAGATTGACGCCAAATGGTTTTGTATTTCCGTTATTGTTTTATTGTTGCTCTGACCTCTTAGTAACTGGTGCTCCACACAACAATTTAAAACAATAATATAATGGCTCCGTACGGCGATCGATGTTTTAATCCATTTAATTTACCAAATCATCGTATGTGTGAAAGTTTAAGAGTAATTCCTACAAAAGTGGGGATTTCCTGGAAATATTTATGTGTGCGCATCTTGCAGGAAACAACTGTTAAAGGAAAAACCTTCTGTAAGTAACCTTAATGAAGAAGTGCAATGCAGTCAATCATCGAGTGTGCTCACACAAAACATTCAAGACGAACTATTCATTCCTGAAGACAAATTCAAACATAACTCAACTCAAACTGACATATCAATAGATAACCAAGAAATTTTGAGCCAGCTGAAGGAAAAATTTAATGATCCATCTACTTCTGCTTCTATGAAAACTATGATCCTGACCATAGCACCTAAATCCTGGAGTGAAAGTAAACTTGCAGAAGAGTTTAAAACATCCAGGCGAAAAGCGAAAAAAGCAAAGCAGCTTGTAGATCAGTTTGGTATTTTGTCATCTCCGAACCCACGTGGTGGTCGTAAACTACTACCAGAGACCGAAAATTTGGTTAAAAGTTTTTATCTCCGAGAAGACATTAGTCGAATAATGCCCGGTAAAAAAGATTTTGTATCTGTTAAACAAGAAGACGGGAAAAGAACTCATACACAAAAACAACTTCTGATGTGCAATATTGATGAACTTTATCAGAAGTTCAAGGAAGAATATCCGGACGCACAAGTTGGTTTAACAAAGTTTTTTACTCTAAGACCCAAACAATGTATCCTCGCTGGCGACTCTGGAACACATATCGTTTGTGTTTGTACGTACCACCAAAATGTAAAGCTAATGCTGAATGGTGGAAGCATAGCTAATCTTACAGCTGGAACTGCCATGGAACTTTCGTCTTATAAGGAGTTGCGTTTTCGTGATCCTTAGGAGATGGAAATTATCCCTACCTAACTAAACTAACAAACAAACATTAACACTAAAATACTATACTCAACTCACTAATACAAATACTAACTCAATTCGCGCTAACCGGCCGACATAAACAAATGTCTAACATTATACTGACTGCTACATGTGCATACAGTAATTTACATAGCTTCTAAACTAATGCAGATCCCATTTCAAAACTTCTGGTGCATTATTTAGATAGTCTAAGCTATATTTTAAAAAAAAAATTAAAAAAAAAATGGTCGAAGTTTCCAAAATTTGATTTTGAAATGTTTATTTCCGGTTTAGGAGACTAAAAAAAAGTTTTTTTTCAAAATTGATTTTTTTTTTAAAAGATCAGGAAATTTTCTATTTAAATCGCGTTATTTGAAAATTTATTGTAATTATTTTCAATACGAAAAAATTCTTCAAAAAAATCTTAATTTCGATTTAGACGATTCTTTAAGAGCCCATAACTAGAAAAGTTCACATAATATAAAAAAAAAATTTGTGTTCGTATTTATATCTACTAGAAGTATAACTGGACCTAATATGAACAAATTTGAGAACCTCACTTTTTTTCCCCTGTCCGCTTGACGTGAAATGCCCCACATGTCAATTGATGAATTTTTTTCCATTGTGAACAATGTACTCTAAGCACAACTACAAAATTCAATTTGAAATTAATTTTTGCTATACGGCACAGAAAAAACACTTCACGATATAGGTAGCCCTTATGCTAGTCAACCACGTACATGTGTATTGGCTACACAATTCCAGCAAAATAAACAAAAAAAAAAGTTCATCAACGACGAATTTGCGATTGACTGAAAAATTGATAGATATCAAAAATGTTAATAACCATAATTCCGAACAAGCGACCAGAGACGTTCACAATAGATCGCAAAAAAGGATTTCATTTACAATTGATCAAAAGTTCTAATGGTTGTTATCCATAATACCATTTAACCCATTTCATTGAAAAAGTAACAAATTTATCAAGTATCTTATTGATATTTGACAACCATAATAGGGCTGGTAATTTTCACAACTAATTTAGTACATTTTAAGAACAGCTACCCCATCATTTTAGCAACGGACGCGTCGGCGTAACGCATAGCCGCCGTAATTACACATATTTTTCCTGATGGCTCTGAAAGACCTATTGCGCATGCCTCTAAAACTCTAGATGTTCACCAAATAAGATACAGCCAGTTGGAAGAAAAAACCCATTCCACTGTTTTTGGAGTTGTTAAGTTCCATCAGTATTTGTACGGCCGTGAGTTCATTCTCTGTCTATACTGACCATAAGCCATTGACCGCCATTTTTAGCCCAAATAAATAAGGTGATGACAGCCAATGGTCTGCTGCGATGGGCAATGATACTCACGGCCCATAAGTAAAAAACTCGTTATAAGCCTACTTATAAAAACGACAATGCTGACCTGTTATCCCGCCTCCCCGTTGGGCCTGATCTTAATTTTGACAAATTTGACAATTTTGCTTACAATTAAACACGGAAATTCAAACAATCTTTAGTAGACGTTCCAATATTCGCTACAACTGTTGCACCTCATACCTCATACGTGGTGCTATCCTAAAAAGTGTCAAAAAACATATTTTGCAAGGTATGCTAGACAAACTTTTATGTAAAGGGTCAGTCCACGGTTACACCCGAAACGAATACTTTTCGACTCATAAAATTGTTAATCCTTATGCTGATATTTTAGCGTTTTAATTTTTCTTTATTTTCTACGTTTTTAGTTGCTTTATCTTAACTGTAAGATTTGTAGATTTTAGTAAAAGGATTAACAATTTTATGAGTCGGAAAGTGTTCTATTCGGGTGTTACCGTGGAATGACCCTAAAGAGAAAAAAACTTCACATCTTTTAAATTTAAAAATAACAATAATTACACTTCTTTTAATTACAGAGAACCAACTGATTTTACTATTTCCACTCCCATCAGTCCAAGAAGATCGAATCGCATATGAAAGGGGAAATGATGTGAATGGACCATCAACTTTCAAACGTCATCTTTAAAAGCCGTTATTCTTATTGTGATTATACATGACATATCTAATGGAAAAAAAGTTCTTTCTGTCATCAACCCTATAAAAACAAGCACGTGCATCTTACAGTCATTTAGTTTGATCTCTACTTAATCATTGAAGTACTTACTAACGGGTCGACCGATTTCATAAAAACCTCTTTTCAAGTGATGCGATCACAGCCAACCACTTCTTTTTATATATTAAGAAGAAGAAGATATAACAGTCCCAATATTGAAAGACCCTGAGAGAACCTAAAAGACTTGTAAACCTTTCTACTACTTGGACGCTCAAGTCCACCGTTGATTCTGTGAGTCGAGTCGATTCGCTTTGACATTCCCCATAAGAAATTAAGGTTCTACTTTGTTTCAATCGACCTACGGGGTCAAACAAGGTTGCTTACTAAGCCCGCTTTGGTTTTCACTTTTTTGGAAGACATTTCTTCCACACTGCCTGGAAGTATTCCCTTTGCTGGTGTAAGTTACAAAACACTGATGTATGCCGACGATATCGTCATCCTTGCGGGAACTCCACATATGATGCAAATGATGATCAACTGACTCCAGACTTATTGTCGCCTTAGGAACCTCACGGTTAGTACCGCTAAAATTAACAATGTAAACTACCGACCCTATGGTGCAGAAGAAAATCAGGAGTGCTCCCTTTTCAATCTTAGATAGACGGAAAACATAATTCACTTCTTAGGAACTTGCACTATCCTTTCGTCAATTCGTCGAGCGTACTGGTAAAAAAGCGTACCTACTCTTATTAAAGTTATCGAAGTCCTAAACGGGCAGAACTGGAATGTATTGTATAACCTTGTAAGAACTGCAATAAGTTATCGAAACGAAATTATAAAGGAAGCCTTTTAAACTAAGGTAATATCAAATTCACCAAAAATTTATAAGATCATGAATTTACTTAAAATGGTAACAGTAATCAATAGTAATTTTATTTTGTAAAGATTATACTCTTTTTTTGAGCTGACGGCAAAAGCCAATGCTTTTTATTGTGAAAACTTGTTAAACAAATCAACATTCAAGTTAAATAAAAACACACTCCACTACTGCTACTACTTCCCATAAGCTTTGTCAGAAATAGGTTGTACATAATGTCTTGCATAAACAACATTAAATAATTAAGCAAACGGAAAAACAAAATGCATTATAAAAAAGACAAATTAATCAACAAAATTATAAGCCCTATGAAAAAAAGTTAAGTACCAAAGTTGTAGGTAGGTAATAAAAATATTTAATATTTACTGATTTTAAGAAAAACGAGAAAAAACTTATCGATAATTTGTTTAATCTGATGTAAATACCTTCTCCTTTACGTAATTGTGTAACATCTTTCTAAAAAGAACTCTTTTCCAATGACTTTTGGCGAACTTATCTTTCTTTAAAACTTTATAAAGTGATCGTCAAAAAAATTTTATCCAACGTTGGAAGTTATTTGAAAAAAAAATTATGAACAATTTGTCTGATGCCGCCATCATACGTACCGAAATCGTCGACATTGCTTATATCATTTTTTTCTTTTCTTATATAGTGGTGAGTTATGACCACTTGAAAGTCCCGTTTAACCGGGTTATGTAAAAAAGCAACAATTTAATGATCTCTGAGCAATGCCTGACTGCCCGAATCTCAGTGGTCTTTCAGAGTTTTATCAACGCCGGAATTCAAGAAATGGTGGTGGATGAGCTGCCGACTGCAAAACCCTGCAGCATTGTTCCAATGCTACCACAGAAACAGCGCTTATTTGGGTGTGATTTATTGTATGTGGTTATCAGACACATCGATTCAGAGTAATCGATTTTGCTGTTAATTATTCGCAGTTAACGTATCTCTGCCCTCAAAAATCTTAAATATACATTGAAATTCCCAGATCACTCAACCGTCTACTACATTGACCATGGTCGACACAAGGTTTTGAGGGTTATGGATCTCTGAACTTACCGAGGGGTCAACTTCAACTCCAACCACTACCTTGTTGTAGTTAAGCTACTAATGACGATATCCTGTTCATTTGTGAAACGATATGACGTCGGAAATCTACAACCACAAGAGATAGAAAATGTCATTTCCAATCGAATGTTTATTTTTTTTTTTTCACTATCAGAACAGCTTATTTCAAGCTTGTGAAACAATGTATCTTTTCCTCAAGAGTTTTTTCACCCTTAAGTACTCAAAAATATGTATCACTGTCATCATTTAGCGAGGTGTTAGTTGTTAGTAAGCAAAAATTAAGTCTAACACACTAAAGACAACAGAACTAAGAAATATTACAAAATTATTGATAAACATATACAAAAACAAATTAGATAGCTACATATAAACGTAAAATTAATTATTAAATATGACAATTATAAAGATATAAGAAACATAAAAAAAAACATAGTCAAGAGAGTGGAGCTCTGGTTCGAATTAAGGACTTTAAAGTAGTTTTACTAATATGAAAATCTATTAAATTTGAGTTTAGGTTCAAAACTTTTATCATACGAGTAATAGGCTCATTCAATCCATAATTAGTTCTATGATAAGGACATTGAAGTAACTCCAAGTTGCGCAGTTGGTATGAGCCTCCCCGGTAGTTAAAACCTATGCATGCGAGCAAGTCAGGAGCATCAATTTGTCCTGTTATGAGCTGGTGAATAAAGACTAAATCATTATTTATTCGGCGATGCGAAAGCAGTTGCATCTGCAAAAGTTGAATACGATGCTCATACGGTGGAAGGTCATAAGGACCAGTCCAAGGAAGTCCCTTAAGAGCAAATCTAATAAATCTTCGCTGTATACTTTCTATTCTTGAATTGTGGACTGCATAATAAGGAGACCATACTTGAGAAGCATATTCTAGATGGGGTCGAACATGACAGTTATACAGCGAAAGAGTGACGTAGGGGTCCGTAAACTCCTTAGCCCATCTTTTAATAAAGCCAAGCATTGAATTTCCTTTACTAACAATGTAATTGATATGAGATGTAAATTCTAAATTGGAGCTAAAGTAAACGCCGAGGTCCTTAATACTTGACACCTTGCATAATATTTGATGAGAAATCGAGTAATTATGCAAAGCCGGTGTACGTTTCTTCGAAAAAGTTATACTTTGACATTTGCTTGGATTGAGAATCAATCCATTTTTATCGCACCATGTTGCAAAATTTTCAACATCAGATTGTAAAATAAGACGATCGGCTGCGCAGTCTATTTTCTTGAAATATCATATCATCCGCGAAGATCAAAACTTCGCTCGATGACAAGCTAAAAGTAACATCATTAATGGCTAGTATAAAGAGAATAGGGCCAAGGTGACTACCTTGTGGTACTCCTGAGTGCGCCTTAAAGGAGTCTGAAAGAATGCTTCTAAATTTTACCACATATGATCTATCAGTAAGGTACGATCTGATCCAATCAACGAAGGTTGAAGGGAATCCATATGCATTTAGTTTAAACAATATAATATCGTGAGATAGTTTATCGAAAGCCTTTGAAAAGTCAGTATAAATACAATCTAACTCTTGCCCGCTTTCAAGCGCGTTTGAACATTTATGAAGGAAATATACAAGGTTTGTTACTGTTGATCTTTTCTGTACAAAACCATGCTGCTGTTTGCAAAATATATTTTTAATATCGAAAGTTAAGCTTTCACAAACAAGCTGTTCAAATAATTTGGGAATACACGAAAGCTTAGATATGGGTCTGTAGTTAAGGATATCTGATTTAATACCTTTTTTAAATACAGGTGTAATAAAAGATCTTTTCCACAGTAAAGGGAATCGACCAGAATCTAACGATAATGAAAACAAATAATGAAGGGGAAATGCAATTTGGGACTTACACTTTTTTAAAATTATTGGAGGGATGCCATCAGGGCCAGCAGAGTAATCATCGTTCAAAGATGAAATAATGTTAAGGACTCTTTCTAGGATAATTGGAACATTATTAAAATTAACTTTAGGACATTTACGTAGAAACTCGAAGTAACTACGATCTATACGAACAGTAGAATCAGAGAAGGAATTACAAAAATGATGAGTAAAAGCGTTGCAAATGTCGGATGTTTTTGTCAATGTGTCATTACCATATGTAAAGTTATCTGGGTATCCATCCGAATCTTTCTTTGAATTGACAAAGTTCCAGAAACTTTTTGGATCATCCCTTAATGAGTTGCCCATTCTGTGAACATAACCATATCCAACTATAAGTTGAATCCTATGCCAACGTCATTAAACATTGAAGACGAATATTTTTAACTCTTTTTTTCTAAAGCGGATTCGAATTGTTATTTTGGGAATGGGAAATCCGAAATCGGATTTTTCGTACCTTACAATTTTTTTACAATTTAAGTTTTTATTGAAAAGTTCATTTGTTTTACAATATTTGATATATACACATACAGTTATAAATTCTTAGGCTAACACTTTTGTTTTAAAACCTGCGAGCACAGAAGGGGATCTGCTTCGTTAATTTGACGGGTTTTATACATTTTAATTAAAAGGTATCTATGTTAAACATTTACTCGTTTCTCAAATAAATAAATTGGATGTCTCGTCGGCTTGAACATTGGTAACGGTCTTTGACTGTAATGTTGGTCGTACCTTACAATGTGTTTGCGAATGTCAAAACGATTTGTTTTCATGAGAAATATGAAACGAAAGTACCATTGGTCTTTTTTAGATTTCTCAATAACTAGGAAGAATTTTTCATTCGGCTTTCTGTGTACCTTATTACTCAAAAACCATACACTTAATTAGCTTGAAATATTAAGTACTAGCGACCCGCTTCGGCTTCGCACGGGTACAATGCTGATACTAAATACACTACAAAAAAACTGTGAACGTTGTATATAAAAACACAGCGGCCCGCTATGGCTTCGCACGGATATAAAATATATAGCCTATGTCACTCACTGAAAAAATGATTAAGATCGATCCAGTAGTTTTGATTTATTCAAACGCGTCCGATCGCTGCTAAATTCAAAGTGCTATAGGAAGAACCGCGGTCTCCGACGCGCTATTTATAGGCTCGCTCCCACCGCGCCTCCCCAGCCGGCTGGTACCGTCGCAAACGCTACGTCCCGCAATTTTTAAATTTAATATCTTCGAAAATATTCATTTAAATCACCTGCTGTAAAGGGCAAATTTGATCTACATGAAATCAACAACGTATCTAATTTATTTAATTGAATAAGGAATGATACTGTTTCGTTTAAAATAGCTTGGTAAATAACCCATATTTTTTTGTAATATGTAAAAGATAAAAATGGTTACTGTGGGTTATCCTTAGGAGATAAATATATGCTGTCGCGGATTTTTTTATTCATCTTTTTAAGATATACAATTCCGTAGTACATAAATTTGATCTATCTCGTAAGATTTAGCCAGCGTTTGCAATGTAAGCGCAGAAAAATATGTTTGTTACGACATCACATTACAAATCTTTAAATTTCACGGTTTTTCTCTACTATAATATGCATGTATTATACATATAAACCTTCCTCTTGAATCACTCTATTCACTAAAAAAAAAAAAAACCGCATCAAAATCCGTTACGTAGTTTTAAAAATCTAAGCATACATAGGGATCACCATAGGGAGAATAAATCACAACCCTTCTACCCCAAAACCAAAATCACTT
The DNA here is from genome assembly GCA_949752695.1 of Melanostoma scalare. Lineage (NCBI taxonomy): Eukaryota > Metazoa > Arthropoda > Insecta > Diptera > Syrphidae > Melanostoma > Melanostoma scalare. Next base: position 123,544,148 of record OX456984.1, on the reverse strand, counting down.
TTTAAAACAGAAAACAAAACTCACATATACACCAAGAAAGAAAAAAAGCAAACAACAACAACAACAACTCCCTCAAGCCGGCTTGCCACCCTGAGGGATGTAGGCTTAAACCCCCCAAATTACTTAAAGAAATCAACACTAAAATCTATAAACATATGCTCATTCAATGTAAGAACTTTATCTACAGACGAAAAAATGGAAGTACACAAGCAATAGCATGCATCGAATGGGACATTATCGGACTATCTGAAACAAGAATATATGGACAACAAATAATTGAAAATGACATTGGAATATTCTGTTACATAGGCGAAACCAAAGGACTGTACGGAGTTGGCTTTCTCATCAAAAAAGATCTCAAAAGTTATATAACAGAAATACGTTTCTTTAATGAGAGAATATGTAGTATCACTCTACAAATCAGTAACACGAAATTGACCGTAATACAAATATATGCCCCAACAGATAGAGCTACCGACGAAGAAATCGATCAATTCTATGACTGTCTGGAACAAGTGTATGAAACAACAAAAACAGAAGTTATGTACGTCATAGGAGATTTCAACGCAAAGTTGGGTTTGCAAAATGAAGGTGAAGAAAATATCATTGGGCGTTTCGGATATGGACAAAGAAATAGACGTGGAAACAGATTACTTAGCTGGCTACAAGAACTTAATCTGACATTTGCAAACTCATTTTTTAAGAAAAAGGACAAATTTAAATGGACTTGGATATCTCCAGATAATAAAACAAAAAACGAAATTGATCTAGTACTGACAAATAAAATAAAAACAATCATGCACGTTTCAACGATAACCACGCTAAAGTTTGATAGTGACCATAGGATGATACGCGCAAAAATCAAAATCAACCACAGAACTATGAACAGGAATCATCAGAAATATTTTACACCTCGAGAAATTACTACAGAGCAACAAAAACATACAACTTGGAAGAAAAATAAGTGAAATAATAAACACCACTTACACTTCAGAAAATATTCAAAACATTTATGATGTCTTGGAAACTATCATAAAAACTTCAGCAAAGGACACTATAATGAAACCAAAGAACACCAAAGTCGAAAAAATCTCACAGAACACAAAAATTATGATAAACAAAAGAGAAGAATTGAGAGCAAAAACCAATCTGACAGCACATGAAACACAAGAACTGAAAGAATTTAGAAAAACAATTAAATTACAGTCAAAAACAGATATCCAAAACTACAACGAATCGAAGGTGAAAGACATATTAGAAAATACAAAATCAATAAAAAAACAAAACAATTTTTGTGTGATGATGGAAAAGAATGGATCATTTCTATAAAAAATGATACAAAAAGACTCACCAAAAGGATAGATATAAATAAAACAGCTACAGATTTCTTTGATTCCCTGTTTTCATCAAGAAATTTTAAAATTCGGAAAACAAACTGTCACACCATTTCTGACAAAACTTTTCAACGCCATTCTTAAAACTCAACAGATACCAAAACAATGGAAACAAAGCATAAAAGGAGACAAAGAAGATATAAATAATTACAGACCAATCAGCTTAATATCGACAGTGTATAAACTTTTCTCAAAAGCATTATACAAAAAATTTAAAATATCACTAAATAATGACAAACTGACAAAACATTTTCAACTACTGAACACTTACAGACCGTTAAGCAACTAATAGAAAAATTTAATGAGTACAAGAAACCTCTCTATCTTTTATTCGTTGACTTTAGTAAAGCTTTTGATACGATAGAACATAAAAGCATTTGGGTAGCACTGACGAATCAAAATATCAATCCAATATTTGTTCAGACAATCAAAAACATTTATAACAACAATACTGCAAAAATTAAAACTGACAAAATGGGACGAGAATTTAACATTAAAAGGGGAGTACGACAAGGAGACCCAATTTTTCCACCACTTTTCTCAGCGGTACTAGAAGAAATATTTTGTCGACTTGACTGGAAAAATAAATTTGGATTAAATATATGGGGAGAGAAATTGAACAATCATAGATTTGCAAATGACATTGTTCTTCTATCAGACAAACCAGAGGACTTAGAAAAAATGGTGAACTTGCAGATGAATGTAAAATCCACGGACTCTTATTAAATCTTAGCAAAACTAAAGCCATGACAAATCATATAAGAAAGGAAATCTTGCTTCAAAATAATAAAATAGAGTATACTGATGACTACATTTATTTAGGACAACTGAAATCATTTGATAACCAGGAAGAAAAGGAAATAAATCGAAGAATATCTAATAGCTGGAAACAATTTTGGAACGTTAAACAGATTCTAGATGCAAAAATTGGAAAAGACACACAAAAATACATCATAGATTCAACAATACTTCCTGTAATGACATACGGTTTACAAACAATGGGACTAACATCGAATTCTATTGAAAAATTAAGAATCTGTCAATGTAAAATGGAAAGAAAACTACTTAATATAAGGACTATTCAAAAAATTAAGAACGAAGAAATAAGAAGAAGAACTAACATAACAGACGGAACTCAAAGAATAAAACAACTTAAATGGAGATGGACAAAAATTTTAACAAGATGGACCCCACCAGACAAAATTAGACCTAAAGGTAGACCAAAGAAGAGATGGGAAGACGATCTTAAACAATTCAACAACAACTGGTATAATGACGGAAAGAACAGAAATCTATGGGAGGCTTACGCCATATCGACATAAATCTATCTAACTATTATTAACTTGAAAAACATTACTTGACTTAACTTTGAATAAATGTAAAAACTTTTAAAAACTATATTAATTTAAATAATGTAAACAAAACCATTAACTATATATGTACAAACAATTTTTGTTTTTTAATTGGCAAATAAAGCTTTTAATAATAATAATAATAATAATAATAATAATAATAATAAGCATACATAGGGACATCGGGACAGAGAAAGCGACTTTGTTTTATACTAGCTTAGCTGTGAAAAAACACATAAGTATGTGGTGGTTAGTGGCTTAGGTGATTATAAATAATTTCCTTAAAAAATTAGGTAAATTTTCATTAAATTGCCTCTTCTCCAAACGATTTTTTTCTTAGAATAGGACCAAAATTCACACCCCAGACCCCAGAGTATGTAACACCAATTACGGGACATCCTGTATTAATTATATTCGAAAGTTTTACTCAAAGGAAAAAAGATCATATCAAGGTGGCGACCTCGACTTTAATCATTAAATTAAAGGTGAAAATTGACATAAAGCTTTGTTTTGTTGTTCCAAATGTTGTGTCAAAAGTATCAAGTTCTATCGTGTCCTCGTCTTAAGATAATGAAGGTCATAAGTCACAAAAATCAAGTTTTCGCTTTCTATTGCTTAAATGATATTTGCACCTACATAAAAGTTCTAAAGTATAAAATTCCCTAAAACTGTTGTCTTTACTGTTTTTTCATACGATCAACCGTTTTTGCGGTAGAGCGCGAAGAGTGCGCCGCGTACAGTCATATATGGCCTAATGCAAGGTCAAGCGTGAGTTACGGTTATCAGTACGTTGTGTAAGGTTAATTATTAGTCTTAATGGGATGCAAGGCAACGAATTTGCCTTCCAAGAAGCAAAACTCGCTAACAGATCCCCTGTCAGGGTAGTTAATGCCTACTCCAAAGCAGACATTCAAAAACTCATTGAATCTTTAATAAAAAAAAGAAGCGACTGGAGGAATGGAATAACAACTCAAGCCATTATTTCTCGGTCAATCCAAGCTGCCACTCCCCGATCTGCCCTTCAATAACGTCCAAAACACCAGTTTTACTAGCTTAAGATTAGGACACACGGTAACCATTCGCTCTTAGAAGAGAAAATCCACCAATATGCCCGACATGTAACAACATACTAAACCTGCCTCAGCTGGATGGTCAAATTACATGCAGTTAGGCCGGCCACTGACTACACAATATAACTGCGCAAATTGGAGTTTGCGCAGTTCATTTGTGATGTGAATGGGGTTGTTAGTGCAGTTAACTGTGTAAAAATCAAAACGATTTGATTTTTGCTCAAGTCAGTTTGCGCGGTTATATTGTGTTGTCAGTGGCCGGCCTTACTCACGACAGTTCAACAATTCACTTTCCAGTAACCAGACAGAGAGCCACGTCTAGTTTCGGCATCCCTGCAAAACTCGTACGACTATCCAGAATGACTTTGGAGAATTCACGCTGCTCACAGTGACCTTTGATGTTGAATATGGTTAAAGGTAAGGCGAGAAACTGAGGCGAATTCTTTAACATCATACTGGAAAAGATTGTACAAAACTCAAACGTCAACATCAACAATCTTTCAAAAGGCTATACAATTACTCGTTAACGCACACAATATTGACGTAATGGGATGCGTGCTTTTGCGAGCATTGAAACAGAAGCGGCAAAAATGGTGTGGCGAACTCTTGTCATAAGCTGACAATTGGCAACACTTTTCTTAAAGTAGGCAGACAACCACGCGAGAAGCAGGCAGACAACTACGCGAGCATAAACTGAAATCTTTCGCCTGTCATCAGCAATCAGCCACATGCTTTTTCCCAACATCATTTTTTTGACATTAGATTTACAGAAAGCTTACCATCAGATACCGGTAGAGAATGATGACATACCGAAGACAGCCATTATAACATCATTTGGACTGTGGGAGTTCCTTTTTATGCCACCTGGACTAAAGAATGCTGTCCAAACATTCCAGCGATTCATAGACAACGTGCTTATAGGCTTAGACTTCGCTTTCCCATATATTGACGATGTACTTGTCGCTACAAAAAATATGGAAGAACATCAGAAGCATCTTCGAATAGTTTTTGAACGCTTACGAGAGTATGGCTTTGTGTTAAATGTGGACAAAAGCCATTTCGCACAAGAGGAAGTGACATTTTTAGGACACACAGTCAACGCACTTGGCATTAAACCACCGAAACATAAAGTACAGGCTATTCTTGGCTATCCTAAGCCAGAAAAGGTATGCGATTTAAGACGTTTTCTTAACTCTATAAATTTTTACAGGCGATTTATGAAGAATGTGGACGAGCAAGCCATACTCCAGCAAGTAATGCCAAAAGGTAACAAGAAGAACGACAAGAGTTTGATTGCGTGGACTTCAGAGACGGAGAAGAGCTTCGAGAATTGTAAAAGGGCTCTTGCTGAAGCAGCTTCACTAGCCCATCCCAAAGCAAATGCACAGCTTGCATTAATGGTCGATGCATCTGATGTGGAGGTAGGAGGCGCTTTACAGCAATTTTTTGATGGCAAATGGGAACCCCTCAGTTTTTTTTTTAAAGAAGTTGATCCCATCGCAAAGAAAATACAGTGTAGACGACAGGGAGTTGCTTGCCACCTATATGTCCGTGAAATATTTTCGTTTCATGCTGGAAGGTCGCAATTTTTGTATTTTTACGGACCATAAGCCACTAACCTACGCTTTCTATCAAAATCCGGAAAAAGCATCACCAAGGCAAGTCAGACAACTTGACTTTATCGGACAATTTACCACTGCCTTAAGATATATAACTCGAAAGGAGAACATTCACCCTTATTGCGATAGGCGTTTCACTAAAACGCCTAAAAAATGACAGTGCTCCAGCCGCGATAATTTTTGTTTTCATTTGTTTAGCCCTCTATCTGTTCCTCATTGCTCTTACCATTCCCTCAAAAGTTATTTTATTTAAACGGCAGTTGTGGCACCTAAAGTTAAGTCATCTTATTGGCGTTTTATTAAAACGCCATTCGTAATAAGGGTGATTGTTGCTGACACACTTTCACGCATTTCTGAAGTTTCTGCCACTAAGACTATTACCAATAGCTTTTTTAATTTCACTTGTCAAAGCATCTTTAACAACACCTCTATTTTCACTCTCCATTCTTTTGACATCTTCACAAATTTTTTCACTTTGAACCTTAAATGTTTCACTGTATTTGTTTATTTTTTCCATTTCTTTTACACTCTTCTCACAAGATTTTTGGATATTTCTCATTTCTTTAAGTCTATCCAAATATCTATTTTCAATGGCCTCTAACAGCTCTTTAATTTCAAATTCGCTTTTTTTTAAAGATATTTCAAATTCATTTTTATATTCTTTTAAATAGTTTCCATTTTTCTTCACTGTGTCTTGAATATCCCGCACTGCTAAATCCACATTGTGTATATACATAACGCAGTCATCGCACATAAACTTCACCATTGTGTTTGTGTTTAATACACCGCTACTGTACCGGTCTAGCCCACTACATTGCAGTTTTGGGTGGAATACTTTACCGCATATGCCGGCACATTGTATTCCAGATTCACCAGAAATTTCATTTTTACACTTATAACACTCCATTTTAATGGATTTTAGAGTCTATAAAACTCCAGCACACTTTAGTCTATAAAATTCGCGCACCGGATAAATATTTAAACTCTTAAATTACGAAAATCAATTATGTTTAACACCACTTGATTTATACACGTCTATACTCTATGACACTCTCTCTCTCTCTGTGATGTATCAACACAGCACGTGCGACCCTTCATCACAAAAAAGTTTAGACAATCCGCGTTCGCTAGTGTACATAACTTGGCTCACCCTGGTATACGAGCAACAGTAAAGCTGGCCACAGAACGATTTGTCTGGCCATCCTTCCGGAAATATTGTCAAACATGGGCAAAGCACTGCATAGCATGTCAACGAGCCAAAGTATGGAAGCATACCCGCACACCAACCGCAACCTATCCCTTAACTGGTATTCGATTTGAACATCTCAATATTGACATAGTCGGCCCACTGCCAACTTCACGGGATTTTCGTTATCTCCTTACATGTGTTGATCGTTTTTCGAGACGGATCGAGGCTATACCAATGCGTGAGATGACCGCAGAGTCCGTGGCAAGAGCACTTTATGAAGGATGGTTCAGCAGATTCGGAGTTCCGCAACGAATAACCACTGACCAGGGGGCGTCAATTCGAGAGTGACTTCTTTAAACAACTGATGAAACTCCTAGGCATTACTCATCTTAGAACGACAGCGTATCACCCCGAAGCCAATGGTATGATTGAGAGGTATCATCGTGTTCTCAAGGCGGCCCTTAAATGTCACAACACCGACGAATGGACGGACGTGCTGCCATCAGTCTTACTGGGTCTTCGAACTTCCTTTAAAGAAGACCTACAAGCAACATCAGCAGAGTTATTGTATGGTACAACCCTACGGTTACCAGGTGAATTTTTCTGTTCCTCAAAAGAAAACATCAATGCACCAGACTTTGTGAAGCAACTTCGGAAAACAATGAGCAATGTCTTACCACAAAGGGCAAACCACCACTCTACGAGAAATGTTTTCATACCTCATGACTTGGCAAAATGCAGATACGTCTTCATCCGACATGATGCTGTTGAGAAGCCTCTTGCTCCAACTTACGACGGACCGTTTCGCATCATCAAGAAGTTCGACAAATTCTTCCAAATCGAAGTACACAGAAAGAAAACTCAAGTGTCCATTGACCGACAGAAGCCAGCACATATTCTAGAAGAGAAAATCTTAAGCCCGACAACAGCTCAAACTACAGTCTCACAACGTAAACAAAATCAAGCAGAGAAATATACGACAAGATATGGCCGTGTGGTCAGATTTCGTGAACCTTAGCCAATGTGTCCACTAACGCTGGAGAGGGAGTACTGTGGCGAACTCTTGTCATAAGCTGACAATTGGCAACACTTTTCTTAAAGCAGGCAGACAACCACGCGATAAGCAGGCAGACAGCTACGCGAGCATAAACTTAAATCTTTCGCCTGTCATCAGCAATCAGCCACATGCTTTTTCCCAACATCATTCATTCGACATCTTGCTCTCATTACATGCAGTCAACTTAAATTCTGATTCTTATTGTTCAAAGGTTCATACCTTGCATTAAAAATAAAATAATAATTTATTTGAATTATAGTTCTTATATTTCATTTAATAGGACCTCTAAAATGGGTTTGATGGTTAATGAGGGTAAAACAAAGTACATGTTGTCATCAAACAGGGACACAGAACATCGCCGAATTGGACAAAACGTCACAATAAGCAAACATAAATTCGAAGTAGTACAGGACTTCGTCTACCAAGGATCCGCTACAGACACGGATAACAACATCAGTGCGGAGATCAAACGGAGAATAACTTTTGCCAGCCTTTGCTTCTTTGGGTTAAGAGGCAATTGAGAAACAATACCCTCTCCAGAAAAACCAAGGTAACGCTGTATAAGACCTTGATCATCCCAGTCCTGCTTTACGGCGCAAAAACATCATCCTTATCAAAAGCTGATGAGGAAACCCCTGGTCGTTTCGAAAAAAAAAAAAATACTCCGAACGATCTTTGGTCTAGTATGCGAAGACAATGTGTGGAGAAGAAGATACAATAACGAGCTGTATGAGCTGTACCACGACATGGGCATAGCCAGAAGAGTACGCATCGCGAGGCTACGTTGGTTGGGCTATGTAGAGCGAATGGACATCATCACTCCGGCTCGACGTGTTTTCGAAAGCACATTGCAGGCAAATCGAGGAAGGGGTAGAATTCGTCTTAGGTGGCGCAATCAATTGGAAGAACCGACTGAATAGGTTCAGAGTGCATAACTGGAGAAAACTCGTCCGAAATCGAAATTATTGCCGGCTCGACGTGTTTTCGAAAGCACATTGCAGGCAAATCGAGGAAGGGGTAGAATTCGTCTTAGGTGGCGGAATCAATTGGAAGAACCGACTGAACAGGTTCAGAGTGCATAACTGGAGAAAACTCGTCCGAAATCGAAATTATTGTCGTAAGATGTTGGTGGAGGCTTAGGTTTATCCCGAACTGTAATGCCCACCTAAGTAAGTAAGTAAATACGGAAATAATGTGCATTGTTTAATAATTATAATTTTTTAGTAAACAATTAACTTCATACAACGTACTGATAACCGTAACTCACGCTTGACCTTGCATTAGGCCATATTTATATGACTGTACGCGGCGCACTCTTCGCGGTCTACCGCAAAAATGGTTTATCGTATGTAAAAACAGTAAAGACAAAAATTTTAGAGATGCAAATATCGTTTAAGCAATAGAAAGCTAGATATTTACAAAAAAACGATTTTCGTGACCTTTGACCTTCAGTATCTTAAGACGCGGACACGATAGAACTTGATACTTTTGAGACAACATTTAGAACGACAAAACAAAGCTTTATGTCATTTTTCAGCTTATTATCTTTCATTACGAGGTGAAACCCCTAATATGACTGGGCTAAATGTAAATTATGGGGAAAGTAACATTAAGTTTAAGTAAGAAAAAGTTTGAAAAATTAAAACAAAAAAAAAGTTCTTTTCACAATTATTCAATAATGTGAAAATCTTTCTTAGTTTTTGAAAAATTATAAAGAATAAAAGTAAATTTTTGCAGAAGATCCTTCTACATATAGCAAAAATAATCTTCTAAATGGTAAAAGTTATAAGAAACTAGTGATATACATTTTTTGAGGGGTGTTTAATTTTCTACAAGAAAAAATTTTTTTTTTTTTTGAAAAAAAATAAAATTTTGTAATTTGTAATATATTTAACTATTTTATGAAGAACCCTTTTTCCTCTGTTTATAAGATATTTCTGTGCCAACAAGTAATAATGAAATATAAATTTTGCCATTAAAAAAAAATTAAAAACTTGAAAAATTGAGATTAAAAGGACCTTTCCAATAAAATAATAAGTCTTTACATAGAAATTAATGCTCTACTAAAGTGGGCAGGGAACATAAACTCAGCTATTAAAGCATTGTTGGCTTATTTAGTTTTGGGAAACTTCCTTAATAATCACACTTTTGAATAACATCCTTAAACAAAAAGTATACATGTATATAATTGGAAAAAACTTACAGTTTAAAATCATGCCCCGGCTGAACGATGGGTTGTTGCATTACAAACACCGATGGCTCCGGCAAGGAATCTGGATTCACCGGCACTTGTACACCTTTTTCCCATTCTTGTTTCCATTGGTCATTGACAATTAAATACTCGTGACTTGCCAGTGGCTCGGAATCTGGTAATTTCATTGCGCTAATGAGATCTTTTCTGTAAGTCAAGAAGTTATACCAACTGTTAGTTTAAAAGCATTCTGCCGTCCACACTACTAGAAACCAACCTGTAAAGCTCAGCAGGTGCCTCTGTTGAACTTCTATTGTATATACTAGAGATCTTTATATCGGCCACAGATCTCGCCTGCCACGGCACAGACGATGATGTACCTCCACCACAACCGATTCCAGATGACGAGGAAGATGGCAGTTTTGATGACAGAGTTTGTGATGTACTTGCCGCTGATGACATTGGTATTAACGGTGGCAACGATAAAGCCGAGCTATTCCCACTACTGTTGGGTAGCCCTACTCCTTCGGGATGATCGTTGTCATTGATATTGCTTGATACTGCTGATTTAGACCCTGTAGCTCCCACCACCACCGCCATTGAAGCTGATCCATTAGGTGGCCGCCCTTTACGTCGCTTCGTTGGGGGCGGCTGCGGGTCGCTCTCTAGTCGGTGATTATTTCCTCTTTTACCTCTTTGTGACATCTCAATGTTTGATATAACATATATGATGATTTAATTCGCCTATGTTTGTACAGAATTGTGCCTATTCTTAATTTCCATATAGACAAAATATGGATTGGTTGTCGATTCCTGGACCAGTGAGGACAGGCGGCCGCGGACAACTCCTTCTAGAACTGTTGTCAAATATTTTTTATTATAGTGCAGCAGGATGTTGACAAGCAACTTACTTTACATCATGTTCAAAGTTCACTGAAGATTTTTGCTTCTTTGGTTGTGTGATCAAGTCTACTCATAGATTCCAATAAACTTGCTTCAATTAAAAGCCAAAAAAATGTTCTGCTAACTTCTCCAATAGCGCTGCAGAGATGTACCTATCCGCGCCTATAACTATCTCTCAACCCTCGGAGGAAGTGTACATGTATATGTATACCAAACTATTTTCCTTGGGTGACTTCTATTTACAAAAATAATTTTTGTATATTTATCGAGATTTCGGAAAATAATTGTGCGAATGCAGCCTCTTTAAACTTAATTTTGTGAAATTAAGTGAGATTTTTATATCAACTGTTCACTTTACACTGCATCACACACTGCTGCAACAAAAGAAAAACATTTTTGTATTTCTAGTTTTTGTATTCTGCGTTTTAAGAGTTGTCAAAATAAAATTTTGTTTTTGGGTTTTACAGCGAATGTTTAGAGTTTCGCGATGGAAGTTACAATGCAGAGGAATCATTAACTATTTAACGTGAAAAGTTCGACCTTTTAAATGTTGAATTTGTGATTAAAGTCAAGTAAACAACACACAACACATACAATTCCGTTCACTCAAGTTATCCCCGCCATAGTTCATTTAGTAGAAATGCATTACGTTGATTTTGCACATTTTGCACATTTCTTAGAATTGATTGCGGCCCGAAAATGTTTTGCCGTTTTGCAATTATTTACGACACACAACAACGTTACCTGCTTTTCGTTTGATTAAATAAAATCTGGTCGTAATTTTATTAAAGTTGATTTTTAATATTTACAAGACGATAGACAGTCGCCATCATTAATTTGACTCCATTTTTCTTTACAAATTTCATTGGACTTGCTGCTATTTACATATTTCCGCAAGATGTCACCGCCATACTTATAAAGATAAGTTAGTCCATTTCGCCGCTGCCTTTTGACGACCGACCAATATTTAGGAGCGAATTTGTTGACATTTAATTCAGAGATGGAACGACAATGATGGAAAAATGTAATATATCATGTCAAAAGAATATTGATACAGAAGTATTTCGATTTCCCAAATTTATATTCATGGCTTTATAAACTTTTCGACCTATTTCTATAAATATACAAAGAGCAAAGAAAAGCCATCTGTTGGAATATTTTTTATCTTCAGCACTTTGTGTGTCCATACTAAGGATATGTCTGCACTCCATTAAGTTTAAAGAAAACAACGCTGAATATTTTCAATTCTAGAAATGTGAGCTTGTTGGAAGAGGGACCAGACTCGGCAGACGTATTCAAGGAGAGGGCGAACAAAGGAGCTGTAATATACACCCAATATTTAATACCAATTTCCTAATCGAAAACGTTCAACCGAAAACACAAGCGGCAGCACTAGGTGTGTTTCTTTACCCTGCAGCAGAGATAAGAAATTAATTAGATGGCAAACTTCACACACACATTGAAACTGTCTACAAGCTGTTTTACCGAAAATCACCTCTACTACTTTGAGTACAGCTTCTAGTCCACACACAAAATCTAACTACTACCACTTTGAGTACAGCAAATCTCACTACTACCACTTTGATGTCGTTTTCCAAAAACCAAATCGGGAGTGAATTGGAGAGTTGAAGTGTCAGCTTTGACATTTCTAGTATAGCTTATCTGTCAAAAAATCACTCCAACTCTCCAAATCACTCCCGATTTCATTTGGGAGTGATATTTTGGAAAACGACATGAGTACAGCTTTCACGTATTCACAGACAGAGGATGAGATTACAAAAACAACAATGTAAACAAATGGTTGTTGCGGGGCAAGAGAAGTAAAGGATTGCCATCTAATTAATTTCTTATCTCTGCCCTGCAGCTACACGATCAAGATATGGTGTCGTATTACATTCAGACTGTTTGCCTGCTGCGTGTTTCGTATATTTTCTTTTGAACCCTCATCCCGACAGTCTCTCATTACGGCTATTATTACACTCAGACGTTTTGCGGCTGCGGGTTTTTTGACACTTCTCTTTCACTTTTTGTTCTCACCCACAGAGTCAAAGTGTGAAAATAATCAAAGAAGCTCAGCTGCATTATTTATAAATCCACAAAAAAAATCTCATAAAGAGCAAAATGTCATTTGAAGTGGTAAATAATTTAATTAGATTTTGCAGCAATGATTATTGACATCATGGATATGGAAAATACATGAAAATATATGAAAAATTAAAGAAATTGTCCGAAGACATACTACTTCTTTACTCATGAACATTAGAAGATACAATAAAGCAACGATAAGAAACAAAGAAAGACAAGAAAAAGAAACATCAAAAACCATTTAAGACAACTGGACAATCCTCAACCCAAAACTTTGCGGGTTGAGATTTTTTAAAGTATTTCTATTTCATCTGCTTTCTCTTTCGCACTCATTTGCGTCTTGGCAAAACCGTCTGGGTGTAATACGACACATGGTAATCCATCAGCCTACACATACACTATCCGCCGTATTAATAAACGCGGAATAGCTGGGCTAAGCCTTATTCCATGGATTAAGTGGAAAATGGTATAATGACGACTTTAATTAAATGGAAAACGGTATAATGGTAACTTAATCCATGAAATAAGTATTTCCCAGTTATTCCGCGTTTATTAATACGGCGGTGAGTCAAATTCCTGTTCGTGTTTCGGCTGTGACGTAGGCGACTTACAATTTGCCAGGCAAATGGCTTTCAATCGACATGTCTTTATATATTTTCAAAATGGCACCAACAAGAAATTTGAAATCAAAGTTTTTTTCCAGGCACTCTTTTCTCTTTTTGAGGGTATTTGACGAAGCTGTCAATTTCATGGCTACTGAAACTGCTTCTCGGGTGGCTTTCAATATTCCATACCAGCTGGGTTTCAATTTCGAAAAATTTGATTGTATATGTAAGAAAATTTAAATGTATTGTAAATGGCTTACCATATCTTGATCGTGTAGCCAACGGGTTACTGAAAATTCACACGAAATGCTCCGAAATTCGGCGAAAGTCAGTCTAATGCCGTTCCAGCACAGTGATTTTTCGTAGAAGTGCGCAAAAGAGAGTGCTCACGAGAGAGTAAAATATTTCCCCACCCTGCGAATTTCTGCCACCTAAATTTCTATGGACAGAAATCGTGCACAGCAAAAACAAATACAACAACTGTCAAACAGACATTTTTCCAAGCGTTGCTGCGAATGTTTTGTTCAAGGCGTTTCTTTACTTTTAGGACAATTACGCTCTTTCAGAGAGTTTCTGAGAGTTTCTGAGAGAATTTTACCCCCACTCCTTAAAATATGACAGATTGTGAATTTTTGTCCACAAAGTAAAGAAACAGACCTACTGTAATGTTGCTTGTAAGTCAGTGTGTGTGAGTGGAAAAAGAACAAGAGGGAAAACCATTACGTCTCATGCCCCGAAACTTCCAATTGTTTACATTGTTGTTTTTGTAATCGCAGCATCCATCTGTGAATACATGTGAGCTGCAGCAAAAAGGCGCGAAAAAGTTGTGAAAGTATATGCATGGTGAGTTTATTTTCATTTGACGCTTGGCAATTTAAGACCACAGAGTTATACTCTGTGTTTAACGGCCATATTATTCACTCTTTAAATTTAAACCCAGTTGTCAAAATTTGATCCCAGGTTTATATTTTGATCCCGGATTTAAAATAAACCCAGTTGTCAAAGTGAGAAACGTCAAATCGTTGAAAGTGCTGCTGGTAAATAGATTTTTGTTTGAAGAAATTGTAAGCAATACTTTTCATTTATATTGTAACGTGAACCCAACATTTAATACCAATTTCCTAATCGAAAACGTTCAGCCGAAAAACACATCTGGGAGCACTAGTGTAAGTGTAGAAATTCTAGGAGAGAAAATGTTTGACAGCCAAAACAGTGGAGAGTTGCAGACCATGTGGAAGTTACTGGAGAGTTCTAGATGAAATGTCATTCGATATAAATAGCCCGCCCGAGACAACCAGAGGGCAGTTTTGATTATAGAGTGATAAAGTTAAGAGTGAAATGTTGTTAACCAGTGGTAGTCCAATAGTCGAGTTGAGTTCGAATAATAAAGTATAGATACTGAATAAAAGTGATAGAAATAAAGAAATAAAAAGTGAAGTTTTATTTTGCGAACTAAGCGCACGTTACAATATCTTACATTGTCGATTAAATTTATATTCTATCTTTTTCATGATGTTGCAGGTTCAAGAAATGGAAATTCCACCAATTGCTGCTCCACCAGACAATCGAGAACATTTTTTGCCGGTTCCGAACGGCTAATCGAGAAAGCGCCCTTCATGACAAGGAGTTTACTAACGGAGGACTTGCCAATTCCTTTAGAAAAGCCTCATCCATCAAAAATCATTTTTGCCTCCGTTGGGATTCGATCCACGAACGTCTGGGTTAACAGCAGACATGCTAACCATCACGCCACGGGTACCACCGTACAAACACCAAATCCAGCGAAACCAAATACAGTCAAGCATACCAGTCAAGACTGCGTACACGTTACGACCTATGGTCTAACTGGGTAGACCTTGTATGTCCTACTTGAGTGTGAAGTAAGGTAGTTTTGTTATAGTCTTTTAAAAATAAATCAAACAATGTCGCTAAAAAAATATTCTGGGTCTTTTTATTTGAGGTTCTCTTTTCTTTCTTTCATGACAAGACTATCAAACAAATTTTATTTTTCAACTAAAATAATCGACGGGGGTAATGGATTGGTTGTCCCTGTTGCTATAGGTTAGACATTTGTTGCTGTTGTTGCTGTGGATGTCCGGTGTTGCCTCTGTTTTGTGGAATCCTTGTGTGATGCTGCCCCCCGGTTTGTTGTTCTGATACAAAAGAAAAGTAATCAAAATCAGCACAAAATTAATATTTCTGATTACCTGAGGTGGGTTTCCAGTAATTTGTATCGCACTTGGATGCATAGGCATTCCGGGAATTAAGGACGCGTAAACAACTCCTTCTGGAAGATGCGTTGGCTGGGGCGGTTCATGTCCCGATTGGTCAACTTTCAGCTCAACGTGATAACCTCGTCGCAAATCTTCTCCGAAGTCACTGTGGTTTGTGTTGTGACTCAACAGACACAGACCCCGATGTCTGTGATATCGGAGGCTGGTTTAGATTGATACCTGGGCGGGTTTTTGTGACGACTGTTGGTAGTTTTTGGAGGGACGACCTTGCGCCGCCGCCGGTCTTGTTGGTGGTGGCTGGTGTTGTCGTAGTGGTTTCGATTCTGTTGTTGGCTTCGTAACTGTAAAAATGTATTTGTTTTAACGTAGATAAATAATCATGCCTATTATGGAATTCGCAGGATTTTACTCCCGGGGAGTTGACAGGATTCGCGGTAGATTCGTGTTCTCCTTATTTGGTATTAGTGAATTCGACGAATGAGCTGTATTATCAATACCAGAACTACCTTATTGTTTTTCACTGTTTTTGTCTTAGATGAATAAAGAAAAGGTTGTTGTCCTCTCTGGTTCTACTCTGTGCTGCTGTCATGTATGTTGACAAAACGAAAAAATTCATTTAACTTGGTACGCAAACAAATTTGAAACTAAAATAAAGCAAGTTTCAGTTTAAAGTTAAAAGTGATATTTATAGTGGACTCAAATGCATATTATTATGATGTAAGAGAAAACTCATCGAATAGAATTACGCTACCAAAATTAGAGTATTTTGAATGTTTCGGTTGAGAGCCTACATTCAAATAAAATACTCATTAGATTGCATACAAATCGTAATTTTTTTTTTATATACTGTTTTCCATTAGGAAATCTGCATAAATGCTATTGAGAAGTGATGTTTGCAGCAAAATTGTTGCTGCTCCGAATACTGTTTTGTTAAGTTTTTTGCAACATCGGGTTCAGTTTTCATCAGCTCAACTATTTTACGAAATTGTTCCCCATTTAAGGTCCGCTTTCTTAAAAAGAAGTAAAATAAGACTAACATATAAATTTAAACTAACATATTTGCACTTTCCATGTTTTGTTTGTTGATTTCTAGTAAGTTTATGTCTTTACGAATTTCGATTCGTTACAAAAATGTCGCGAATGAGAAATGGAAAAAATTATATTGAGCGCGAATGGTTTGCGAATTCACTAATACCAAATAAGTTGAACAGAAAAGTCGGTGGTGCAGGTTATGTTACCGACATTCATTCAATTCCATTCGTCGAATTCCATAATAGCAAAATTTTCGCGAATGGTTGAAACTCACGCTAAATAGCATTCGCCGGATTCCATAATAGGGGTTAATATCATGTCATGTTTTACACACCACAATCACAATACTTTTGGGATCTGCTGTCAAGAAACCATACATATCTTCGGCCACTGAAAACATTCCATGCAAGTGTGGAGCCTTCGACTGGGGACAAGTGTAAATAGACCCTGCTTCTACTGTTCGGACTGGTGGTGGTAGACGGGGACAGTTGCGATTGCCGAAGTTATAGATGCTAACTTTTGCAGGTGGATAGTAAAGTATGCATCCTAATGCCCACACATCTAACTGCGGTCCTATCACATGATTGTTCCAAGTGTCTAGCATTTCTGGAGACCTGTACATAGGTGTAGTCACAGTTGTAAGCTAAAAGAAGTAAAATAATTACAATAAATAATCTGAGAACAAAATACAACAAATAATTTCTTTTACTTCACCTTTTACTTTTGACAGATTGGGTTGGGTTTGTTCGCGTAACATATATAAAGCACACTTTTTATGTCAAAATCTAGGTAAGTTTGCTTGATTTGGCTGCAATATTTGAAATTTCCCTATAGTATGCGAACGAACCGAAAATACATCCGGATGTAAAATCCATCGGGTTTATTTGGAGTGAATAATATGGATTTGCGTTTGACAATCGGGTTTATGCGATTTTACATCCGGATGTAAATTTAAACCTGGGTTTATTGGGTGAATAATATGGCCGTAAGACATAACCAGAAATTTAGTTTTCACCACACTACTGAAAAATTCTTAAGGGTAGGGTTTGAACAACACCAAAGTTATTGTTTTTTAAAAACTCTATTTTTTTGTAAAGCTGGGCAAGATGTGAAAAATCATAAGCATGTAACAATACCGATTTTATTGGGACTCATAATATTGTGATTCGCGAAGAAGGTGCGTGGTTATTTGTCTTAACTTTTTATTAATACCAAAAGTTGGATATCAAACTATGTAGACATTTTTTGAAAAACTTATCTCAGTCAAAATATTGAAATGCAGCAATTTTGAAGATATTATGCCAAGCTCAGAAAGCCTTCATTCATGTCTGTAGCACAATTACTAACAAAGCGCCAACACTTTAAGTTTTGATTTTTTGTTTTTATTAAAAGCTCGGTAGAAAATTTTTGAAAAACTTATCTCAATCAAAATCTTAAAATGTGAAATTTTTGCCCACGTTGTGTTGATGTCAGAAAGCCTTCATTCATCTCAGTAGCACAATTATTAACAAAGTGCCAACATTTTAATAAGTTTTCAATTTTTCTTAACACAAAAAAAAATTAAAACTTAAAGTGTTGGTGCTTTGTTAATAATTGTGCTACAGAAATGAATGAAGGCTTTCTGAACTAAGCATAATATCAACAAGATTGCTGCATTTCAACATTCTTTCAATAATTTTACTTTTTTTTTTTAATTCAATTAATTAACTGCTTAAATTTTCAACACAGCTTCAAGAAGAGAATCGAAAACTTAAGTTGCAATTTCTTTCATCAAACAAATGCAAAATGAATTCATATTTATTTGTTACTCTTTTGCTTTAGTGTTTTACCCGTGGTGTGATGGATAGCATGTCCGCCTGTGAGGTTCGAGTTCGAATCCCAACAGAGGCAAAAAGGTTTTTTCCACGGGTATCGCCTTTCGCGAGGAATTGGCAAGTCCTCCGTTAGTATTCATTGCCATGAAAAGCGCTTTCTCGATTAGCCGTTCGGAACCGGCTGAAAATTGTAGGTCCCCTCCATTCCCTCACAAAGCATGGTTGTGCGAAATGCGCTAGGCCCAGGGGCTCCTCGCTCTGTTGCGCCACCCTATTTATTTATTTATTTTTTTGCTTTAGTACATATTTTTTAAGCAGTCATACTTTTCTGTCTAGTTCTCTTAAAAAACGTTTAAAAAAAATGAAATAGAAGGGAGGAGATTACTCAGAGAAATCTTTAACAAGAAAGAAAATATTTTAATATTTTGATGCTTAAATTTTTATTTCCTAATCCTTAAATAAGTATATAATCACAAATAAATTTTATTTACAAACCAAAAAAAAAGTTTTAATTCCAAAAATTCTGCCAGACGTAACCTTAAGGTAACTAAAAATGAAACAAAAAAAACCGGTTCCAAGACTAGAATAAAGTAGTATTGGTACGATTTTGTATAATCCCAGAGTTGAGATCCGAATACAAAGTGGTGCCGGTGAAATTTTGTGTAAGCCCAGTGTTGAGATCCGAATATAGAGTGAGGATAGTGAAATTTTGTGAATGAGTGCGTGCACCAGCTTGTGGGAAGGTATCAATGAGTTAGGGTGGTATTCACCAAACAATCTTAAGAGCGCTCTTAAAGCTAAGAGGCTCTTAGTTTTAAATTTGGATGTGCTATTCACCAAGCAATAATAGGTTCTAGTCTAAGCTAATTCGAATATTCGAAAAATAAGGGTGTTGAGCCTGTGAACGCACACTTTTCGAACTACTTCGAAAATTTCAGTGTCAATTGTCAAAATCAGCTGTTAAGCAAACCAAAAACAGAAAAAATTTTCGGAGATTTAAGAAAAGGTAGAACGTAAAATTAATTCATTCTCTATATTGCAAACCATAATTCGAATTTCTTATTTTTTTCAACGCTCCTTCTCCTTCCATTTTGATTTTTGAATAACAACCACCAATGACGCTGTCAGTAAATTTCGAATTTTCGAAATTATTTAAAACAACAACCGCTCATAACTTAAGAGTGGTAGCGACCACTCTTAAGTGTTATGAGCGCTCATAAATCTGCACTAATAGTGGTCGGTGAATAGGTTTATGAGGCACTTAGTTTAAGATTTCTTGGTGAATACCACCCTTAGTGTGGTTTTCCCTCTTGTTACTTTTTCCTCTAATGCCCTGTTCACACTGTACAATTAGTTGGACAGACTTTGGCTTGACAAAGCAATGCTTGATAGTGTGAACCCTTCATACGACCGCTTGACCAACTTGTTGGATGGTTTTCAAAAAATTTTGAAATTCTAGAAGTTGGATGGAGTGGAACAACAAGTGAGTGGACGACAAGCTTGATAAGTTTGAACGCAAACTACATCAGACCATCCAACTTCCATCAAACGAAGTCTGTCCAACTAATTGTACAATGTGAACAGGGCTTAAGGTGTGAGTCAGAGATAAGCAATTAACTAGATGGCAAACTTTTACTTCTCTTGCCCGGCAACAACCATTTGCTTAAATTGTTGTTTTTGTAATCACATCCTCTGTCTGTGAATACGTGGAAGCTGTACTCAAAGTGGTAGTAGTGAGATTTGCTGTACTCTAGTGAGATTTTGTATAAAGTAAAGGTGTAGAGGAAGCTGTACTCAAAGTAGTAGTGGTGATTTTTGCGTAAATCAGCTTGTAGGCAGTTTCAATGTGTGTGTGAAGTTTGCCATCTAATTAATTTCTTATCTCTGGTGTGAGTGTAGAAATATACAAGGAGGGGAATGCTTGACAGTAAAATACTGGAATGTTTAGACCATGTAGAACAAACTGGAACGCTCTAGATGTAATGTTATTCTATATAAATAGGCCGGCAACCAGATGTCAGTTTTGATTATAGAGTGATAATGTTAAGAGTGAGTTAAGCCTTGCGCAAACCAAAGCCTTGCGCAAACAAATGCGGTGAGTGCGTGCGATGCGATTGCGATAAGTGGAACGTATCGTGTGATGCGGTTGCGATCCGTTTCCTGTTCAAACTAGCGCAATTTGGCACCGTGCGATATTCTGTCAAATTGTATTTTCATTAATTTTTCAAATTTCAAATCAAGAAAGAAAAATTAAAAAACGCATCAATCGGTCTTTATTCCATTTGAAAATAAAAATTAATAAATAAATAAAAAATTTAAGCAGGTCAGCGTGAGCGCACAGAAACTTCAAACTTCATTTTGAAATAAGTGGAAAGTGGATGCTGCGTTCCGAGAATCGTTCTACAAAACGTAGCTGTGGAACGTATGTGGAACCGTCAGAACGCATAGGTGTGTGCTACTCAGTTTTTCAGTTTTAATTCATTTTTATTTCTTTTTCTTAAATCTACTTAGGAGCTAGCAAAAATGTATAAAACTAGCTTATATAACAACTTAACTAACTTACTGACCCTAAGCGGGTACTCTAAATTACTCAATATCTTAATTCTAATGCCTTTCGGCCTAAAGATAACTTACGGATTTACAAACTAGAACTATGGTTAAAAACTAAGAAAATTTAAAACCAAAAAACTTTTTTTTTTGATTTTTATTAAAACTACTTAAAACTACTTAAATCTATTTAAATCTACTTAAACAGGTGTGTGCTACTCCATAAGGTTACATGTGTTTCTTTTTATCGCAATCACATCGCACGCACTCACCGCGTTGGTTTGCGCAAGGCCTTAATGTGATTATTAGTGCAGTCAATGAAGCGAAAAATAGGGCCTTACCTCCGAATTTTTTTTCTGTGAACCGATTTGCATGAAATTTTGGAATTCGGCTCATCTTACCCTTAACTTCAAAAGTGAAAATGATTTGAACACCGCCACCACCCTGGGGGTGGTTGCCACCCCATTTCTATATAAAAGAAAAAAACATTAGATGCTCTCCTTATTTGCACTACAGCTCACTTATTTTACGTGCAAAAGACTTTTAATAGTGCTCATTTTAAAGCTTATTTCAAGCACTACAAAACACCTCTTTGTATTAGAATGCATAAAATGTATCTGCTCGCCGCTAAATGGCATTGACCACAACGATTAAATTTCAGACAAAATAAAAAATGGCTTTCATCTTTTATATCTAGCTTAATATTGTTCTTAGAATACTTTATAAAAAACCAGATTGTTCACTGTTTTACCTGCTACAATTTTGTTCTTTGTAAAATTTTCGATAAAACGTATAGTTTTGGAGATATTTGCAATAAATAGATGAAAAACGTGAAAAAACTGCGTATTTTCAATTGCCAATAACTCGAAAAGTATTGGACTTAATGAAAAACTTTATTTTAGATTTTTTGCTTAAAATTATGCCTTTTATCGATATCCGAGGTTATTTTGAAAAAAAGAATTCGCCCCCGAAAAGTGGTGGCAACCACCCCCAGGGTGGTGGCGGTGTTCAAATCATTTTCACTTTTGAAGTTAAGGGTAAGATGAGCCTAATTCCAAAATTTCATGCAAATCGGTTCACAGTAAAAAAAATTCGGACCTAAAATGCTTCATTGACTGCACGTCGAGTTGTATATCGAAAGTAGATACTGAATAAAGAGAGTAGAATTAAAGTAAAGAAAGGAAAAGTTTTATTATTGCGAACTAAGCGCACGTTACAGTACAGTCGTATTTATAAAATTAGCTTAGAACATCCTTAGAGACCTAGACGCAGTCGTATTTATTATACCAGTAGCTCTAACTTTTGACAGGTCTTAGAACATTGTCCGACTCCAAATCATTTTTTAAACACTTTCATCGCTGTCTAGGGAATGTCTAACTTTAGACACCGAAATTGTTTGTCTAAACTGTGGCTAAGGTGACATTTGATAAAACAAAAAACAAATTTGTTGAGAGTGTTAAGATCGAAAAAATTAAAACTTCACTGCAAAAGTTCCTTTTTATCGTTTAATATAATTTATTTTTTATTCAAAATAAGGCAACTTTAAAAATGTAAACATAATATCACGTTCTAAAAAGTGTTAAAATTTCCATTTTGCTTAATTTCTCTCGTTCTTGTACTAATATTTTCATATTCTAACGTGAACCCAACATTTAATACCAATTTCCTAATCGAAAACGTTCAACCGAAAAACACATCTGGGAGCACTAGTGTAAGTGTAGAAATTCTAGGAGAGAAAATGTTTGACAGCCAAAACAGTGGAGAGTTGCAGACCATGTGGAAGCTACTGGAGAGTTCTAGATGAAATGTCATTCGATATAAATAGCCCGCCCGAGGCAACCAGAGGGCAGTTCTGATTATAGAGTGATAAAGTTAAGAGTGAATTGTTGTGAACAAGTGATAGTCCAAAAGTCGAGTTGAGTTCGAATAAAGTATAGATACTAAATAAAGTGGTAGAAATAAATTGAAAAGTGAAGTTTTATTTTGCGAACTAAGCGCACGTTACATTGGTGTCAGAAGTGTAAATAAAACTTATTTGACCAGTAAAGTGTAAAAAAAAAGGTAAAAAAAAGAAAAATAATAATTATATACAGTGAAAATGGGTAAGTTGTTAGAAGAGCTCAACTGCATTGAGCTTAAAAGTGAGTTAGGTAAGCGAAATCTTTCTAGAGCGGGATCGAAAATGAGCTCGTCCTGCGCTTGCGTAACTATTTGGAACAGCAAGGGGAAGACGTAAACACTTTTGTTTTTGAAATAGAAGTGGAAGAAGAGGAAGTAAATGAAAGTGTAGATTTTTCTAGTATAATGAAGATTTTATTAGAACAAAACAAGCAACAGCAGAATATTCTCGGACGTCTGGAAGAGCAACGAAACGATCAAAAGAAGGAACAGCAGAATGTTCTCGAACAACTGGAAGCACAACGAAACGAGCAAAAGAAGGAACAGCAGAATGTTCTCGAACAACTTGAAACACAAAGAAACGAACAAAAGAAGCTGATTGAAGAACAACGAAACGAGCAAAAAGTGGAACAACAGAATATTCTCGAAAGACTTGAGGCGCAACAGAATGTTTTGGAAGGTCAGAAAAACATTCTAGAAGGCAAATTGGGTAACATTGAGAAAAATGTATATGCCCTAGACGAACGCGTTGAAGGTGTGGAAAAACAGCTTTCTGTTGTAGAGAATCGTTTGGAAAGCCGATGCGATAAACAGTTCTCTGTTCTGACCAAGGAATTGGACCAGATTCGGAAAATAAGAATTCGAGAGTCTGCTGGGGAGTTTACAAAGAAAAAGGAGATGAAACCCCCAACATTTGATGGACAGTCTTCTTGGCCAGTCTACAAGAGACAATTTGAGGCAGCCGCGACAACAAATGGCTGGGATGACGAAGACAAGTACATTGCACTGACTCTTGCTCTTAGAGGACCAGCAGCTGAATTACTTCAAACAGTTCCAGCTGGTAAGGGTGGCGATTTCAGTTCTCTCGTGGCGGCTATAGATAAACGCTTTGGCGATAGCCACTTGAAAGAAGTCTTCCGAGTTCAACTCAATAACAGAGTCCAGAAAAGGGGTGAAAGTCTACAGCAGCTCCAAGCAGACGTCGAAAGACTGGTTCACCTGGCATACCCGGATGCTGGAGAAGAAATCATCAACCAGCTTGCTGTTGAGTCCTTCGTCCGTGCCATTTCGGATATAAGTCTTCAGAGGTCTGTGCGAACTGCTAGAACACGTACTCTTTCTGAAACTTTAGCATTCGCATTGACAATTGAAGCAGCAGAACAAGCTTCTCATGGAGTACATCGACTTAGAGAAGCCATAGTCGAAGAGTGCTCGTGCCAAAGAGCTGAAATACAAAAGAACCAGCGGAGCGGACTAGCAAGATGTTGGAACTGCAACAAGACCGGGCACTTACAGCGTCAATGCCGACTACCACCAAATAAAGCCGGTTGTCAACATTGTGGAAGCAAGAGATCCAACCCAGAACAAGGTAACAACAACACCAGCGTTACGTATCAGCCGAGGCAGAGGCTGGTTTCTTGTATCGATGGCCCCAGAACCACCATCCAGGTCTCTCAGACCAAACGAGACAACAAAAGTCTGACTGTGGAAACTACTATTAACGGGAACAAACATGTGGCTACCATCGACACCGGTGCCACAGCCTACATAGTACGTCGAGACCTGGTAAAGACGACTTGGCTTCATAACACCAATAGCTACCGTCTAAGAACCGCAACGGGAGAAGCAGCAAGAGTATATGGAGAAGTGTGTCTTAAGATCCGACTGGCCGATCTAGTGTTTACTCATCAATTCCTGGTGGCAGATATATGTGACGAGTGCATCATTGGAATCGACTTTGTGAAACAGCACGGAGTTATTTTGGACATCGGTAATCAGGTTTTGAAGTACCAAAATAAGGAATTTCCAATGACCTATTCTAACGAAAGTACGTCGACACTGAGGACTGTCATCACGGAAGATCTGATCCTGCCTCCTTCTTCTGAAGTGTTCGTTTGGACAAAACTGGAAGGTGAGTTTGGAAGCCTTCGATACCTAATGGTGGAACCAGACCCAGAGTGTTCCTCCCAAAGCGTCATCATTGGGAAAACACTAGTAGCACCGAAAAACAAAATGGTCCCCGTACGATTACTAAACACCAGACCGTACGATGTAAGGTTGAAGAAAGGAGAAGTCGTTGGACGTTGCGAATCGGTTGCAGCAATTACGAAGATCACAGACGAAGCCCCGAGAAAAACTACAACTCAGGAGTAGCTCAAAACCATCAGAGCTAAAATACTGTATTCATCCAACCTTGATCACCAACAAACAAGGATGGCTGAAAATCTCCTACAAGAGTACACTGACATCTTCGCATCGCAAAAGGGACAATATGGTAGGACACAGTTGGTGCAGCATCGCATCAACACAGGAGATGCAAGACCGATTCGTCAACCAGCAAGACGCCTTCCACTGGCCTAACAAGGTGAGGTTGAGGAAATGATAACAGCAATGAAGAAGGACGGGCTTATTGAGAATTCCAAAAGTCCTTGGGCTTCACCAGTGGTGCTAGTGAAAAAGAAAGACGGAAGCACTCGTTTTTTTGTGGACTACCGAAGGCTGAATGATGTGACTAAAAAGGACAGCTATCCCCTGCTGAGAATCAGTGATACCCTGGATGCTATGGAGGGAGCCCAGTGGTTTTCGACGCTGGACTTGAAGAGTGGATATTGGCAAGTTGACATCCACCCAGATGATCGGGAAAAGACGGCGTTTTCTACAGGTAATGGGCTCTGGCAGTTTAAAGTTATGCCGTTTGGGCTATGCAACGCTCCGGCAACATTCGAGCGTTTGATGGAGTGCGTTCTTCAAGGACTGACGTGGAAAGCGTGCCTTGTCTACTTGGACGATGTCATTGTTTACGGGAAAACATTTGACCAACATTGCAAGAATCTAAAAGCCGTGTTTCAGAGATTTCGAGAGGCTAACCTTAAACTGAATCCGGAAAAATGTGCACTTTTCAAAACCGAAGTTAAGTATTTGGGACACATCATCTCTTCCCAAGGAGTGAAGACTGATCCTGAAAAAGTTGACTCCGTCAAAAACTGGCCAACCCCACAGGACAAACATCAACTCCGAAGCTTTCTTGGTCTTGCCACATATTACCGACGTTTCGTTAAGAACTTTGCTGGAGTTGCAAAGAGTTTCCATCAGCTCACCGAAAAAGGGAAGCAGTTCAAATGGTCAGGTGAGTGTGAAAAATCTTTTCAGGAACTCAAATACCGCCTCTGTAACGCTCCAGTGCTGGCACATCCAACACCTGGCAAAACATTCATCATCGACGCAGATGCAAGCAACGTTGGAATCGGGGCGGTACTATCCCAAGTGCATGATGGCGAGGAGAAAGTGGTGGCATACTACAGCAAGGTCCTCTCGAAACCCGAAAGAAACTACTGCGTGACCAGAAGGGAACTGCTAGCTCTGATCTTGGCAACAAAGCACTTCCATAAGTACATCTATGGACAGAAATTCCTTCTGCGGACAGACCATGGTGCTCTGAACTGGCTGTTGAACTTCAAAAATCCAGAAGGTCAAGTCGCAAGGTGGATAGAAAGACTGCAGACTTATGATTACCAGATTCAACACCGCAGAGGAAAGTTGCACTCAAACGCTGACGCATTATCCCGAAGACCTTGCAAAGTGGATTGTAAGCGGCAAGAAGACAAAGAAAATATTACCGCTCAGCGACTAAGAGCTGACCCAATAAGCGGATGGAGCAATGAGGAAGTGAGGACTGCTCAACAGGAGGATCCAGATATCGAACCCATTCTCGCATGGAAAGAAAATGAAGAGAAACCTGAATGGGGAGACATTTCTGACAGGAGTCCAGTTCTCAAAGCCTATTGGGCACAGTGGGACTCACTATATGTGCAAGAAGGTGTCCTCAGGCGAAGATGGGAATCCGCTGACGGTAAGTCATATGTGATGCAGCTGATCGTACCGCAATCGAAAGTCAGTGAAGTTCTTCGGGAGATGCACGACGGACCTTCTGGAGGCCACCTGGGAGTCAACAAAACACTGGAGAAGGTGCGACATCGGTTCTACTGGTTACACGCTAGAGATGACGTGGAGAAGTGGTGCCGAACATGTGACAAGTGTTCTGCAACCAAAGGACCTGGTAGAAAGATTCAAGGTAAGATGCATCAGTACAACGTTGGATCACTTTTTGAGAGGATTGCAGTAGATGTGGCTGGGCCTTTTCCAGAGACCAACACTGGAAACAAGTACATTCTGGTTGTAATGGACTACTTTAGCAAGTGGCCTGAGGCGTATGCCATCCCAAATCAAGAAGCCAAAACGGTGGTCGACCAGATTGTGTTTAACTGGGTGAGCAGGTTGGCATGCCTATGGAACTCCAATGCGACCAAGGGAGGAACTTCGAGTCAAACATCTTCCAAGGAGTGTGCGGACTACTTGGCATCAAGAAAACGAGAACCACACCGCTTCATCCACAATCTGATGGGACTGTTGAAATATTTAACCGGACCTTGAAAGAACACCTCACCAAGGTCGTAGGCCCTTTGCGCGGCAGACACCATGACGTGGTGCGGAGGCTTAAGTTTTTCAATGACTCACCTGCTCAACCGATCTAGTTAAAAGCTGGGTAGGATGAGCAATTGAGGAGTTGAACGAACTAAGAGCTGCCAACCCCCTAAGCCAGGGTGTAATGCGATCCGTGCCCATTGGTTGGTTTGCAGTCAGGGGTTATACCGACTGTAGTATAACGGAACCTTCGTGACACCGGGTCGAATCACGAAGTAACTTAGACCTTACTGTGTTATGCGGAGCTCTGACACAGCTGACCTATTTTCTCTAGCTACTCGTGGGAATTTATGAAAAAAAATAACAATAAAAATTTTAAAAACTTTTATCTTCCCTAGGGAACATCTGCAAGAGATATGGCGGATCGTATGGAGAAAGACTTCCGGGGTGACAAACCTGTCATCAGAGATCGTGCCAATAGTAGTTAGCAACCTAGCACCAGCAAGAGGAGGTTTTCCGAGCTAGTGCATAGGGTAATCCCAGACGCAAGGAAGAAGCCAGTGGGTGTTACCACTGACAAATCTGAGGAAGAAAGTGCTGAAAGAGAAATCTCTGAAAGGACACTTGGGGAAACCCATAAGTCCAGCACTACTATTCCAAAGAAGAAAGTATGGAAGAGGAAAACCATCCCTCGTCCGGCGCTGGGTGAACCAGGTGGTTTGGACGATCCACACAGACAGGTTCTGAGCGGTGCGGGAGTAAAATGGTACCTCAGATTCATCAAGCAAGGTTTCTCGCAGATAGAATCGAGGAAGAAGGTCGACGAAAGAAAGTTGGCACGAGCAGAGGGCAGACCAGGAGAAAGCTGCGGAGGTAAGAGAGAGAGTAAACACATATCTCCCCCCCCAGCAGGCAGCCCAGAAGAAAAGCAAAACCGTGACCGAAACCGAGACACATGCCTCGGTCAGCAAGGGCACGGCAGTAACAAGTAGGGCAGTCTCATATGCGGCGGCTGCCAGAACCATGCGGGTTGCGATTTTACCGAAGGACTACCCCCGAATCTCTCTCTCGCAGAGTGAGCTCTCTAAGCTCGAAGACGCCATGGTGGACGAGATGAGAATAGGGTGGGAAACCGAAATGAAATTTGAAGGCATATCCTTCAAACCTGGTATGATTCTAGTAGATTGTACCAATCAAGAAACAGCAGACTGGATCAAGAAGACGGTCCCGAAGCTGAGTGGTTGGAAAGGTTGTGAGCTTACCACAAGACAGGGGGACGACATACCCAAGCCATACAATATCACAATCTTTGTACCAAGAAGCAGTGGCCAAGACCACGACTTGATCCTTGCTCTGATAAAGCAGCAGCACGGAGAAATGAATACCCATGTCTGGAAGGTTCTTTCTTGCAAGGAGGAGGGTAACGGCCAACTACTAAACATTGGCGTAGATGAAAAGTCTGTGGAGGCGATTGTTAAAAACAATCATAGCATCCACTACAGATTCGGTAAAGTCCAGGTGCATGGCTTGAAAAAAAGAAGTGGTATAGAGGACAAGCCGCTTACTGATACCAATCCAAGCAGCACTCTGCCAACTGCCTCAATCCCCAGTACACCCACCCACATCCCTTTGCAGGAGAAACAGGTGACACCACCGAAACATCTCCCAGCAAAATCCATCCCAATTCTATCCCAATCCCTTATTCTACCACCCAGTCCACTACCTAACCCCATTCCAACCCTATCCCAATCCCTTATCCTACCACTCAGTTCACTACCTACCCCTATCCCAGCCCCCAAACCATCATCACTAACAACGGTCTTGATGGATATAGCAGAGGAAGAGGAAGAAGTTCCCCTCACAACAGAGGAGGAAAACGACCTGTTAACAGGTCCGGGGGCAGAAACCCCCTAAGAAGAAGAGTTCTAATGGAGGTACGCGGGATCAGTACCAAGCTAGTCCAAGTAAACGTACATCATGCCATAGCAGCCTCAGCTGTCACAGCGAGGAAAATTACGAGAGAAGGCATTGGACTGGCACTGATCCAAGAACCCTTGACCTTTCGGGGTCAAATTAAAGGTCTATCCATTAGAAATACGAAGGTAATGTGGGATAAAGAGTCAATCTCTCCTAGAGCAGCAATCATAGTAAGGAACGATATTAATCATTTCTGCCTTTCAGAGTTTATGACGAGAGACCTGGTTGCAATTCAGGCCTCAATCAACATCGGAGGCCAAACCAGGTGGGTGGTAATCGCATCAGGGTACTTTCCGGGAGATGAAGCGAACATCCCTCCCTCTGAGGTAAAGAATCTGGTAGATTACTGCCGGCTACCAATACTGGTAGGCTGCGACGCAAACGCACACAACAGCATCTGGGGTAGCACAGACACGAATCAAAGGGGTGAGTACCTTTTAGAATTCTTTTTAGAAAAATACTTAGAAATTTACAATATAGGGAATACTCCT
The DNA here is from genome assembly GCA_949752695.1 of Melanostoma scalare. Lineage (NCBI taxonomy): Eukaryota > Metazoa > Arthropoda > Insecta > Diptera > Syrphidae > Melanostoma > Melanostoma scalare. Next base: position 123,514,048 of record OX456984.1, on the reverse strand, counting down.
ACCTTTGTTACTAGAAATAGGAAAGAAGTACTAGATATTACTTTCGGTTCTACAGTCCTGAAAAACTGTATCAGTAACTGGAAGGTCTCGAATGAGCCCTCTCTATCAGATCACAGGATAATTGAATTTGTTCTAGATGGAATCCTATGTTTGAATACTCCTAGGAGAAATCCAAAAAGAACCAACTGGGATCTATACAGAGACAATCTCACATACAACATAGGAAATATAGCTACTAACAGGGAATCTAAAAGTCGTCTGGAGCTTGAAAATGCGGTAAGCGAGCTTAATACGGCTATGATTGATGCATATGAATCAAGCTGCCCCCTAAGCTCCGCAAACAAGAAAACAGATGCCCCCTGGTGGAACAAAAACCTAGAAGCGCAAAGGAAGAGGGTAAGAAAACTCTTCAACAATGGGGAAAGTAACAGCAACTGGCATGCTTACCATGCGGAACTTACAGCCTATAGTAAGGAAGTGAGGAAAGCCAAAAGAAGAAGCTTTGTAGACTTCTGTGAAAGCATAACAACAACCCCGGCAGCGGGCAGACTTCATAAAGCCCTTTCAAGGGAGTAGTCACAAACCACCATGGCCTTGAAATACACTGACGGCAGTTTCACAGAAAATGAAGAGCAAAGATCGCTTCTTCTGCTTAACACTCACTTCTCTGGAAGCATACTAACAACAGGATATGATAGACCTACACCTGTGCACAGTACTGATAAGCAAGACTGGAAGACAGCAACGATAGTTTGCTCGAAGAAAAGGCTAGAATGGGCATTAAGTACCTTTCAACCCTTCACGAGCAAAGATTATCTTTATACCAAAAATAGGTAAGAAAGAAACAACTCATCCTAAATCTTTCAGGCCAATAAGCTTAACATCCTCTGTACTGAAAACCATGGAGAAGGTGATCGATAACTTCTTAAGATCAGAAATTCTAGTGAGCAATCCACTAAACACTAGACAGCATGCATACAGAGCAGGAAACTGCCCTATACCATCTCTCAACCACTATCCAAAAAGTAATCGACTCAAAGGAAACAGCGATCGGCTGTTTCTTGGATATTGAGGGTGCCTTTGATAATACCTCACACGAGGCGGTTAACAAAGCACTTCAGAGGAAGGACACTCCGATTACAATAATAAAGTGGGTTAGTGCAATGCTTAGTACAAGAACGGCAGAAACACACTCTAGCCAAACGATTCAGAGAATCATCACTACGAGAGGATGCCCACAAGGAGGGGTCTTGTCACCTCTACTTTGGAGTCTAGTAGTAGATGAACTATTAGAAAACTAACCACGCAAGGCATAAGATGCATTGGCTATGCTGATGACATCACATTATTAGCCTGTGGGAAATATGAAGAAACCCTATGAGATATAATACAAAGGGGTCTGGCAATCACGAAAAAATGGTGTACATCTGTAGGACTGAACATAATCCCCACAAAAACTACAATTATACCATTCACCAGAAGAAGACTCCTACCACTCGTGAAAGACATTACACTGGATGGAGTAACCATAGTACCCACAACAGAGGTCAAGTATCTAGGCGTGATACTAGATAGTAAACTCCTGTGGAAAAAACAAGTTGTAGCAGCAACTGAAAAGGCTAAAAAAACCTTAATGATATGCAAAAGTATAGCAGGGAGATCATGGGGTTGTAAACCGAGCATTATTCGGTGGATGTACCTAATGATGGTAAGACCAATCCTTACCTATGGAGCGGTAGTCTGGAACAAGAGAACGGACCAGGTAACCACTAGAAAAGCATTAGAAAAAGTACAAAGACTTGCGTGCATATGCATATCAGGAGCAATGAGAAGCTGTCCAAGCTGCGGCTTTGGAAGTTTTGCTAAATCTGACACCTTTGCACCTGGTAATAAGAAGCATCTCAAATGCAACGATAGCTAGATTTGCCAAAGAGACTGAGTATGTCCTGAAATCTAGCGAAAAGACCATAATATCGAAAGAGTTAGCACTCATTGACTTCCCTCGGGATAGCAAGACCAAGGAATTCAAATTCGATAAACTCTTCAGCGTTGAGCTAAGTAACAAAAAGGCATGGCAAGGTGAAAAAGAGATCTACTCAATGAAGACCCATGCAATAAAATGGTATACAGATGGCTAAAGAACAACTGAAGGAACTGGAGCAGGAATTTTTGGGCCAAGAACAAAAATTTCAGTACCTATGGGAAGAATGTCAAGTATATTCCAAGCAGAAGTCTATGCAATAGGCAAATGCAAGGAAGTAAACAATGACAAGATAATAACAAACATATTGCAATAATGACGGACAGTCAAGCTGCAATTAAGGCCCTACGATCCTACACAATCTCCTCAAAACTTGTCAGCGAATGCATTGACAAATTGAACAAACTGGGCAGTAACAACAAGGTTACAATCTACTGGGTACCAGGACACGTAGGAATCATAGGCAATGAACAGGCAGACGAACTGGCAAAGACAGGAGCCGAATTACCACTCATTGGACCGGAACCTTTCTGTGGAATAACAGAAAGCCACATTAAGAATGAAATCAAAAAGTTGGAGGAAGACAACAGAGCTAAACACTGGAATGACCTCCCCAAGATGCGCCAAGCCAAACTTCTAATTGGCACTTTCAACAAAAAACGTTACAAAGACGTAATAAAACTTAATAGAAACAATGTAAGAATGCTAGTCGGGTTTTTAACCGGACACTGCAGACTAAGAAAACACCTAAAAGTACTAGGCATAGAGAGCGACGACCAATGCAGATATTGCAACGAACAGGAAGAGTCTCCTGACCACCTCCTAGGTGACTGCGAAGCTCTAATACAACAAAGAAAGAAGTACCTAGGATCCTACTATGTAGAGGAGAGGGAGCTAAAACTCCTAAGCGTAACCCAGATACTAAGTTTCATCAAAGGAACTAATCTGGATGAAGTACTTTAATTAAGGAATACCATTTAAGAAGTAGGGGGTACAATAGATCTAAACAGGTCGAGGTACAATACAAAACCCCAATTTTCATTCATTCATTCATTCATTCAAGGTCGTATGCGACTACCAAAGAGACTGGGATAGGCATTCCTGATGGCCTATAGAAGTGCGGTACATGTACTCGACAGGGTAAACACCATCTGACATCCTGTTCGGGAAAACTATGCGGCTGCCCAGCGAACTTAAATTTGGATGCCCCACAGAAGAGTCACAGGACACAAACGAGTATGTGGACGACCTCAAGGAGAGACCCGCTGACATCCATAAAAGAACAAGGGAACGGATGAAAGCCTACAGCGACCAGATGAAGACACGGTACGACACAAAAGCGACAACGGCAGGATTCCAAGCAGGTGATCGAGTGTGGCTTTATAATACTCATCGTCAAAAGGGATTGTCACCGAAACTTCAGCAAAACTGGGAAGGTCCTTATACTGTTGTCACGAGGATTAACGACGTGGTCTAAAAGTAGTTCATTGTGACCGGCTGCATCGATATAGTAGCGAGGCTGCAGATGGAATTATTCGGGACGAACAATCTTAAGGAGGGGGCAGTGTAATGTACACCCAACATTTAATACTAATTGAAAACGCTCAACCGAAAACACAAGTGGCAACACTATAATGGAATGGCATAATGGAAGACGTTGTTTGTGAGTGAGTGTGTGAGTGTGAGTGTGAGTGGGAAGGAGAACTTGTCTAGACATCATGGTTCATAGCAAAACCACCAGATAGCTCTCGATGTTTCACACTGCTATATAAAGAGGCCGCTGACGCCACCAGAGTCAGCTTTGATTATAGAGTGATAATGTTAAGACTTAAGAGTGAGTTAATGTGATTATTGGTAGATTTGAAATCGAATAAAGTAGATACTGAATAAAAGTGGTAGAATTAAATTGAAAGGTAAAGTTTAAATTTTGCGAACTAAGCGCACGTTACAATAGGTAAGGTATACACATAATAACTATAATGGTTTATAAATAAGAATTTATTCAACGTATAATAGAGTGCTATTCACTACATAACCATTCATCTGTTCAGAGCTATTTAGGGAAATCTAATAAATACGGCTGTAAGTATTTAGTTGTTCTGCTAACACACAATTTCAGCCGTATTTAAAATTTAAACTTTTTTACATACACAACCAAACTTTTCGAAATTGAAACCCAACTGGTATGGAATATTGAAAGCCACCCGAAAAGCAGTTTCGGTAGCCATGAAATCGACAGCTTCGTCAAATACCCTCAAAAAGAGAAAAGAGTGCCTGGAAAAAAACTTTGAATTTAAAATTTCTTGTTGGTGCCATTTTGAAAATATATAATGACATGTCGATTGAAAGCCAGTTGCCTGGAATTTGTAAGTCGCCTACGTCACAACCGAAACACGGACAGGAATTTGAAAGATTATTTATGTGAGCCGATGGCTTGCCATTTGTTGATCGTGTAGCCGCAGGGTAAGGCAGATACCTGCATTAAAATCTGAAGCATAATCCGATTCCATTGCCCGATTCTAAGTGGAAGCGAGGTATGTATTGCAAACTCAAAAAAATAATGTTGAGAAAAAATGTTTTTTTGTTATAATATGAGCTACTGTTGAAAGACGAAAAATTATGAGAAAAAATGACATTTCCCACTAACACGCACAAAAAAAGGCATCTGTCAAATTGTATGTTAAGCTTTCTCTGTTAAGTAAGTAAGTAGTAAGTAAGTAATTCATTTTATTAGAACAATTATTTGGTTACAAAGTTTAAGTATAATGGTTATGAATTTGAGATAGCTTTGGCTTAGCCGTCAGCTTGAATGGCAATATATTATAATTGTAATTAAAAGTTATATAAACATAATAAAAAGGAAAATTTAACTTCAAATATACTCAGTTATTAACAAATTTCTGTATTTAATAATAGATTTAAGAAAATTACACAATTCTTTCCAGTTTCTTCCGTTTAAAATTTCTAATGTTTCCATCATTGTAAAACGTTCCATTCCTTGATATGCAAGTCTTAGGTGTTTGAAGATTGGACAAATGCTTATAAAATGAAAGTTGTCTTCTTTGGCCTTCATGTTGCACAGCGTGCAAAATTGGTCGGATGCACCATTGTATGGACTGCCGTTAAGGTACATGAGTTCACATCTCGATTTAAACAGCAGCGATATTTCTTCGTAGCTAAGGTTATCCTGAAAGTAGTTGTTACTGCAGAGGTGATAATTTAATTGTGAATATATAATTCTGCTTTCAGATTGCCGTGCTTCTTCAATCAATGCGTTACGAGTGTAGTCTTCATTTATTTGAATTAAGGAGTAAAGTAGTTCTTTTAAGGAGTCTAGGTTACTGAAGTTCCAGTCTAAATTAATGTTGCAATAAGAGGCAATATTTTGCCATTTCATCATCCACCAGTCGATGTTTCTTTGTTCGTAGTGCAGCAATTTTTTCGTTAGACGAGTATCAGCATGTGAAGCAATTTTTAAAATGTAGTCTGCTTGAAATTTAAGGGTATTAGTAAAAATCTTAGGTAACCCTGTTTCAAGATATAGTGCATAATTTGGGGTGTTTCTTGGTAGATGAAACATTTTTTTCAGAAAAATTTTTTCAACCACTTCAAATTCATCTATTCCCCAAATTTGAGCAGCATAACAGAGTGTCGATTTTACTACGGTTTCAAAGACTTTGTATTTAGATGAAAGCGTGATGTTTTGATTTTAAAATATTTTTCGCCACGTCATGTTGACCAAGCTCTGGGAAGCAGCAGCTTTTCCTTGAAGGTGATTTTTGAAGTCTAGAACCGTGTTCATTTTTACACCCAGGTATTTATATTCTTTAGTAACTTCAATCTCGTTGCCTTTGTAGTACCATTTGTTTCTATTTAAACTGCGGGAGCTATGTGTGAAGACCATAATTTTCGATTTTTCAGTGTTTATAGAGACACCCCAGGTTTCACAATAATTTGAAAGACGGTTAATCATCAATTGCAGGTTTTCAGGTGATTCCGATAGTAAAACTAGGTCATCCGCATACAAAAGCACATTTACATTAGTATCAGCAATATGAATTCCACCGGGTATACATGAGACTATGTCATTTATAAAGAGCGAAAATAATAAAGCACTTAAAAGGCATCCTTGTTTAACTCCTGAGTCTGTATCAAACCACTGAGAGTAAGCTGAACCATCCCACACTGCTGCTTGCGTCCCCGTATACATTTCTTTCAGGACTTTGAAAAAATTTTGTCGAAAGACCTACTTGTGACAGCTTGTATAAGAGTGCATTTCGGTTAACAAATTCAAACGCTGCTTTTAAATCGACGAGAAATGAGTAAACTTTCTTTTTCCTAGCTTGAAATGCTTTTAATATTGAAGTGAGACAAAATATTTGGTCAACAGTTGAGTAATTTTTTCTGAAACCGGCTTGAAGCTCCGTAAGAATTTCATGATTGTCAACCCAATTTTCTAGCCTGCACACAAGTATACCGCAAAAGATTTTAGCCATCGTGTTCATGAATGAGATTCCACGGTAGTTTTCAGGCTTATTAGAATCACCCTTTTTATGAATTGGGAATATCACGGACTTTTTGAATGAGTTTGGTATTGTAGCTGTTGTTAATATCGTATTAAAAAGGTGCTTTAAATTGTTGTTCAAGGTTGAGCGGGTGTTTTTGAAGAATTCATACGGTATACCGTCTTCACCGGGTGCTTTTCTTTGGTATAACCCGCCGCCTCCACCTGCAATAATTTTCGTTATGTCGACTCGACTTAACTTCAAAGACACAAACCAATGTTAGCGTGACTGGGAAAATTTTGTTATAACATTTCATTTTGTACTCGAACAGCACGGATGGTGGATGCAGAATTTTGACAACGGAATGAAAGCAAAGACAAGAATTTTTACATAGACATTTTTTGTTTTTATTTTGAAATTTTCCAATCAGTCATAATTGCATTACTGTATTGCAAATTATAAAAAAAAAAAAATGTTGATAAAAACTTCTTTTTAGGTTGTAATATGAGCTACCGATACGAACCGCCACTGATGAAAGACAAAAAATTATGAGAAAATATGACATTTTGCACTAACGCGCACAAAAAGCAGGCATCTGTCAAATTTGATGTCAATCTGACTCTGTTAAAATAAAATCGAAGACAGAGATGTTAGAGATTGCGACATAACGTCAAATGACCCGCCTCCACGTAACATTTGATGTTAAGTCGAGTCGACATAACGAAAATTCTTGCAGGTGGAGGCGGCCTGTAATGTCGATTCGACTAAACATCAAAGACACAAATCAACGTTAGCGTGACTGGGCAAATTATGTTATGACATTTCATCTTGTACTCGAACAGCATGGATGGTGGATGCAGAATTTTTACAATTGAATGAAAGCCAGACATAAGAAATTAATTAGATGGCAAACCTTTACTTCTCTTGCCCCGCAACAACCATTTGTTTACATTGTTGTTTTTGTAATCCATCCTCTGTCTGTAAATACGTGAGGGCTGAAAAAAAATGAAGTAAATAATTTGAGTGCTATTTTACGGTGCAATTTGTTGCACGAAACTACTTTGAATTCATCTTTGTTCTGTCATCCCGTGTCGCAAGTGTTATTACACGATGAAATACAGTTTCATGAAACTAGTTTCACATTTCTCTTTATCTTTCATTCGGTGTATTTGTTTTTGGGGAAAAATAGTTATCTAGTAGTGCCTGGTTGCTTCAAAACCTCTTTTATTGGCAATTGAAAAACAAAAAGGTCATTATTATTAATATTATTACTTATTATTGAACCAAATGAAACAGAATAAACAAAAACACGAACAAGGACAAAGAGAAACGTCATAGTTGTTTCACGAAACCATAACCCATGCGACACAGGGTAGCTCATTGTCGTTCTCTCTTTTTCGAAATTTCGTTCTCTTTTGGACTTATGGTGTTCGAACAGTTTCGTTCAACAAATTTCAGTATAATAGCGGTCTTTATGAAAGTGTGTGTGAGGTGAGTATATTTTCATTTGACGTTTAAATATCTTTTTACTAGCGCAGTTCACACTGTTCAACTAGTTGGATGCTTAGAGTGGTATAGGACAAAAGGGAAACCGCTTACTTCTCTTGCCACATAACTTAAATTTGCTTATATTGTTGCTTTTGTTACACAAGATTTATCTGTGAAGCAGAATACAAATTAGTATTAGTGAAATTACACATGCCACTTTATATTCGGATATCAAATTGATGATTTGAAATCCAAAAATTAAAAGGTGTTTGAAAAATAAGTCTGTGGATGGATTCAGTTGTGTAAGTTATGCTTACGCTTTTTTATGTCTCCTCTTTGGTTTGATGTTAGTTGTATGGTCTTTTGTTACAAATTTTATACAAATAATTTACGTAATCGTAGCCGATCATGACAACACCATCACGTTCGATAAAGAGAAAGCAATCGTCCGAGGACATGACGGTGAAGTCAAGGTAGTAACGAAGCGAGTTGGGCACCTGTACTATGTTCAAGAAAGTACAACACAAGCATGCATGGCGAATGTGAATGAGTCCAAACTTGGAATGTGGCACTCCAGGCTCGGTCATCTGAAAGAACGAGACCTTTTGGACATGCATCGAAAGAAGATCGTGACAGGACTTTGCTTAAACGAGAAAGAAAAGCTTTGCGCATGTAGCATATGTCTCAGCGGAAAAATGACGAGGTTACCGTTTCCCAAGAAGTCAAATAGGAGTTCAAATATTTTGGATCTTGCGCACACTGATGTGTGGGGACCTTCCAGAGTCGATTCCCTAGCAAACTCGAGATACTTTAGGCGTGTTTTTTTTTATGCTAGTATATAGTACAGCATTCGAGTTAAAAAAAAACGATCTGTCCACAGTATTTTCAGTTCTATTTTCAGCAACAAGATGGAGCTCAACGTCAAAGCTTGCTGTTACTTTTCAAAGCTCTCTGTGAAATTCAAGATGAAACAAAATCAAATTCATACCAGGTTTGTTTCGTTAATTGTTCTATCAATTGAATAACGATACAAAGCCAGGTATGAATTTGTATTTTTTTCTTATTTTCCATACATCAGATTCTCTCTTACAGCTCTTTTTTTTACTATTTTTGGAGGCATCGTCCAGCAGTGAAGAAAGCTCTATGTCAAAGTCAGCTGTTCTGTTGAAAAAACTTTCGGGTTTGTTCGGGGAGTATGTAAAAAGATTTTAAAAACTAATCTTTGATGAGATTTTCCATTGGCAAACAGAATCAATTTATTTTTGATCGAAATCTGTGGTAAAGCAATTTTACACTATTGACCCGTCTTTTCGATAGATTAAGAGAGAAAATAAGTTGATTCTATTTACAAAACCATGAAATTGAACTAAAATACTACCGCGTAAATAAACACAACCCAAATAAAATTAAGTTGAAACACGTAATGCTAGTCCCAAACATGAATTTCTATTGGAGAATGTTTGATTTTCATACATATATCTTTCCCTTTTGATCATTTTTTACTGCTTTGTTTGTTTGTTTGATTTTGTTTTTTTCTTACATTGGGCTATATTTTTTAGTCAAATAATTCCATGAGAAAAGCTATTAGCTTCAGCAAAAAAGAACTAGTGCAAAATCCTGTATTATATACACCACCAGGTAAGAAACAGGGCGAAAATTCAATATGAATATCATTTTTATTTCTTTAATTTTTAATCGAGAGAAAAAATTTCTTTGCAAATACCACATTTTTTTTGAACACGTCCTTTCGAAAAAGCTTTGATGAACTGAAATCAATGGTGGTGCCATCTTATTTTCAAAGCTGGAAACTATCAATCCACAGCAATGCCATCCCTGTTTTCACTGTGGAAAATTACGACAGTAAAATGATTTGTTGTTGTTCCCCAAGGGAAATTTTTACTGTACTATATACTAGCATAAAAAAAAACACGCCTTTTGTCACTTTTATCGACAATTCGAGCCGTTGGTAAGTAAGAAGTAAGGTTTCTGAAGCAGAAAAACGAGGTTTTTCTTGTATTTAAAGATTATAAAGCGCAAGTCGAGACTCTGACTGGTCGAAAGATTAAGTACTTAGCATCAGACAACGGAGGAGAGTTCTGCAACCGAGAATTCGAAGACTTCCTACGATTGAACGGAATACGAAGACGACTCACAGCTCCGCATACGCCGCTGCAAAATGGCGTGGCTGACGGGAAGAATCGAACGCTTGCTGATATGGCAAGATGAATCCTGATCCAATTCGAAGCCGGCAATGAATTTTGGGCGGAAGCAATTGCAGCGTCAAATTACATAAGGAACCGGTGTCCTACAGCCAGCTTGAATGGACGCACACCTTACAAATTTTGGAACAAAAAGTTACCGGACTTAAGACACCTTAAAGTTTTAGGTGCAAGGACTTTTGTTCTTGAAAAAATTTGTAAGGACAAATTCGAAGCGCGTTCAATGGAGGGTGTCCTTGTTGGTTATTCTGAAGTATCTAAGGGTTATCGTGTGTGGATTCCTGAAAAACAAAAGGTAGTCATCACAAGAGACGTCAAGGTCATAGAACATGAATTTGTTGCTACGCAACGTCAAGAAAAACCTGTTACCATCTCAAATGACGAAACTACCATCGAATTGGAGTCAACTTCTATGGATTTTGATAAACATGATGATCCCTTGACTGAGAAGAATGATGTTCGTGAAGTGTATCAAACACGGTCCGTTTCGAAGCTGGCCAAGCAGAATCAAATTATTGAACAACCAGTAGAAGACTGTTCTGACGATGAAAATTAAATCGACGATGAAGATTTTGTTGATGCTATGAACGAAGATGAAATAGCAAACATTGGAGAGCTGTCACTAGAGGATGCGATGTCTGGAGCAGAGGCACAAGATTTGCTGGAAGCAATCAAAGAAGAGATTCGAACGCTTATCAAGAATGACACATGGAGCCTAGTCGAGCATCCAAAGAATAGAAATGTCGTGACGAGCAAACTTGTGTTAATTTAATTTAATTTAATTTATTTATTTATTTCAAATCGCTTACAAAGTAGGACAGAAGTCTTATAAGTTGTTGAAAGCCTTTAAATTATTTTTAGAAATTAAATTTTAATAACTGTGAAGAATATGTACAAATTTAACTATTAATAATGATAGCAAAAATTAAAAGTAAGAGAAAAGAAAAGGTAATATAAATGGGTAAATTTACATTCTCAATGGTCTGCCAAATAATTAAAAAGAAATGATTTAAAAGTTCTTGTGCTTCTTACACTTCTCATACTTATGGGCAGGGAGTTCCAAAGGCGAATAACATGGACAAAGAATTGATGCTCGGTAATGAGAAATTTGTAGCGAGGTAGTATAAAAGCAAATGACCTTGTTGAATGAGGGAAATTTAGTTTACTGTATAGGTAATCAGGCTGTTTTGTTTGAATGATTTCATGTAAATAGCTAAGTGAGTGAAAACTTATTAGATTGTCGAAACGTGGTCATAGCGACGTAGATTATAGACGTAGCGAGCGATGTTGTTATATGCTACATTCAATTTGCGGTTTGTAGCAGAATCCAGGTTGCAAAAGATTTCACATCCATATAATAATATAGGTAGTAAAAGCGTTTTGGCAAGGAGAAGTTTGGTTTTTGTAGGGATGAAGCTTCGAGTAACTTGGAGAGCACGGAGATTTCCATAAACTTTACCAATAGCCTTAACTAAGTGGTCGTTCCATATGAAGGAGCAATTGAAAACCATTCCAAGGTTTCTAGCACTATTAACGTAATTGATAGTTTCGTTTTCAGGAGTCAATGGATTTAGGACTGAGAAATCAAAGGTTTTGCGATAGATAGGAAGGGCTGTTGATTTGGCAGGATTTAAACAAAGATGGTTTTTCTTAGACCAACGTGAAATTAGAAGGAGATCCTCATTCATCAATGCAACAGCATCGTTCTTCTCCCCGAAAGGTCTACTTGTCAGAAGCTGCACATCATCAGCGTAGAGATGAATCAGACAGTGTTTAACAACTTTTGGTAGCTCATTTATGTAAAGTGAGAATAGAGTGGGCCCAAGAATGGATCCCTGTGGTACTCCAGTTGATACATTGAGAAAGATTGATGATTGACCATTAGCCACCACGCGTTGTTGCCTTCTGCTAAGGTATGAAAGAATCAGTTTGCAGGATTCCGGATAAAAACCAAAATTATTACATAGTTTCTTACAAAGAATTGAATGGTTCACAGTGTCAAAATCTTTTGAAAAGTCTAAAAGCGTTAGAAGTGTCATTTGATCTCTGTCCATTGCTGTTTTTATTTCGTCAGTAACAAAAAGCAAAGCAGATTTACAGCTGCGCTTTTGTCTAAAACCAGACTGGCATGTAGTTAAAAGCTTATTGATAGATAGATATTGATGAATCTGTTTCATAATGGTTTTTTCAAACACCTTTGAGAGAAACGGGAGACTAGCGATTGGCCGGTACTCCGTCGCAGTACAGGTTTGTTTCTTAGGAACAGGGATAATTTTAGCCCTCTTCCATTCTGAAGGAAACTCAGATGTGGTTAGAACGTAATTGAAAAGGTGAGTTATAAAAGGAAGTATGTGAGGAAGTAGTAACCTAACAAACTTGGGTTCCATTAGATCGAAGCCGGTAGCATTGGACTTGATTGATATGATCGCCTCAACTATGTCTTCCCCTCGTATTCTTATGAAGTTAAGCGAACAGTTGACGCCTGATGATTCCTCGTCGGTAAGTGTAACATTGTCAAAAGTTTGTGGGGTGGAGGTGAACTTTTTGTTGAGAGCATCACAGTCGATATCAGCAAATTTCGTATATCGCTTCCCAATACCAATTTCACGTAGACCAACGTGAAATTAGAAGGAGATCCTCATTCATCAATGCAACAGCATCGTTCTTCTCCCCGAAAGGTCTACTTGTCAGAAGCTGCACATCATCAGCGTAGAGATGAATCAGACAGTGTTTAACAACTTTTGGTAGCTCATTTATGTAAAGTGAGAATAGAGTGGGCCCAAGAATGGATCCCTGTGGTACTCCAGTTGATACATTGAGAAAGATTGATGATTGACCATTAGCCACCACGCGTTGTTGCCTTCCGCTAAGGTATGAAAGAATCAGTTTGCAGGATTCCGGATAAAAACCAAAATTATTACATAGTTTCTTACAAAGAATTGTATGGTTCACAGTGTCAAAAGCTTTTGAAAAGTCTAAAAGCGTTAGAAGTGTCATTTGATCTCTGTCCATTGCTGTCCTTATTTCGTCAGTAACAAAAAGCAAAGCAGATTTACAGCTGCGCTTTTGTCTAAAACCAGACTGGCATGTAGTTAAAAGCTTATTGATAGATAGATATTGATGAATGTGTTTCATAATGGTTTTTTCAAACACCTTTGAGAGAAACGGGAGAATAGCGATTGGCCGGTACTCCGTCGCAGTACAGGTTTGTTTCTTAGGAACAGGGATAATTTTAGCCCTCTTCCATTCTGAAGGAAACTCAGATGTGGTTAGAATGTAATTGAAAAGGTGAGTTATAAAAGGAAGTATGTGAGGAAGTAGTAACTTAACAAACTTGGGTTCCATTAGATCGAGGCCGGTAGCATTGGACTTGATTGATATGATCGCCTCAACTAAGTTAAGCGAACAGTTGACGCCTGATGATTCCTCGTCGGTAAGTGTAACATTGTCAAAAGTTTGTGGGGTGGAGGTGAACTTTTTGTTGAGAGCATCACAGTCGATATCATCAGCAAATTTCGTATATCGCTTCCCAATACCAATTTCACGGAGGTTTTTCCATAACGTTTTTCCAGTAACTAATGGCCCAACTTTGTGTTCGTAATAAAGCCGTTTTGCATTTCGGATCTCTACGATCACTTGATTACGAAGCTTGCAGTAGGATTTGCGGAAGTGCTCCAATTTAAACCGTCTCCATTGACTGTAAGCGGTATCTCGTTTCAGCATTAGAACAGTGATATCGCCATTCAGCCAAGTTGGAGAAGTATGTTTGGTAAAACGGGTTTTTAATGGGACGTGAACATCAAAAAGTTGATTAATATTGTAACGTGCGCTTAGTTCGCAGAATAAAACTTCACTTTTCAATTTATTTCTACCACTTTTATTCAGTATCAATACTTTTTCGAACTCAACTCGACTTTTGGACTATCACTAGTTCACAACAATTCACTCTTAACTTTATCACTCTATAATCAGAACTGACTGCTCGTTGCGTCAGCGGCCTATTTATATAGAACAATACTTATCTAGAGCGTTCCAGTTTCTTCTCCATGGTTTCCACATTTGCTGTCAAGCATCTCTACACTCACACACACTGGCTTACAAACAATGCCTGTCATTTTATACCATTCCATTATAGTGTTGCCAGTTGTGTTTTCGGTTAAACGTTTTCGATTAGGAAATTGGTATAAATGTTGGGTGTTCATTACACTGCCCCCTCCTTAAGATTGTTCGTCCCGAATAATTCCATCTGCAGCCTCGCCACTATATCGATGCAGCCGGTCACAATGAACTACTTTTAACTTGCCTCTTAATCCTCTTTGGATGCGGTAAACCACGTCGTTAATCCTCGTGACAACAGTATAAGGACCTTCCCAGTTCTGCTGAAGTTTCGGTGACAATCCCTTTTGACGATGAGGATTATAAAGCCACACACGATCTCCTGCTTGGAATCCTGCCTTTGTCGCTTTTGTGTCATACCGGGTCTTCATCCGGTCGCCATACACTGTGACCCATGTCCCTATTCTATTAGGTCTATCTGTAAGCCTACCCACCTCTATGTTTGAATCACAGACATAACAATTTCGGAACCACTTCTCCACGTCACCTCTAACATGCAGCCAGTAAAAGCGTTTTCGCACGTTCTCCAGCGTCTTGTTGACTCCCAGGTGGCTTCCTGTAGGGCTTCTATGCATCTTTTGTAAAACCTCCTTGATTTTCGATTGAGGAACAATAAGCTGCATTACAAAAGATTTACCGTCAGGAGATTCCCATTTGCGCTGGAGTACTCCTTCTTGCACGCGAAGCGAATCCCACTGTGCCCAATAGGCTTTGACAACAGGGCTTTGGTCAGAAATGTCATCCCAGTCAGGTTTCGTGTTGTTCTCTTTCCATTTGAGAATCGGTCCGATGTCTGGATCCTTCGTTTGAGCAGACCTCAATTCTTCCTTGTTCCATCCGAATATGGGTTCCATTCTCATTCGCTGAGTCTCGGTCTCTACTTTCCCCCAGCAATTCCATTGGGGGTTTTCTACCTGATGTCCAATTCGGTATTGATAAGTCTGCGGTCTTACTCTACAGCTCACGGATTGATTTTCTTGGACTTCACAACGTCGACAAGAAGTTTCAGTTTTAATTGGTGGAAACCGGCATTGTCGCTGTAAGTGCCCCGTCTTATTACAATTCCAACATCTGGCAAGTCCGTTCCGCTGGTTCCTTTGTAGCTTAACTCCTGTGCATGATCCAGCCTCGAATATGGCTTCTCTTTGACAATGTACCATTTGAGAAGCTTGCTCAGATGCTTCCATCATTAATGCAAACTCTAGAGTTTCAGAAAGAGTTCGTGTTCTAGCAGTTCGCACAGATCTCTGAAGATGTTTGTCAGAAATGGCACGAACGAAGGACTCAGCAGCCAGATGGTTGATGATTTCTTCTCCAGCATCCGGGTATGCCAGGTGAACCAGTCTTTCGACGTCTGCTTGGAGCTGCTGTAGACTTTCACCCCTTTTCTGGACTCTGTTATTGAGTTGGACTCGGAAGACTTCTTTCAAGTGGCTATCACCAAAGCGTTTATCTATAGCTGCCACGAGAGAACTGAAATCGTTGCTCTTACCAGCTGGAACAGTTTGAAGTAATTCAGCTGCTGGTCCTCTAAGAGCAAGAGTCAGTGCTGTGTATTTGTCTTCGTCAACCCAGCCATTTGCTGTCGCAGCTGCCTCGAATTGTCTCCTGTAAACTGACCAAGACGACTGTCCATCGAATGTTGGTGGTTGTACTTCTCTTTGCTTTAGACAATCTCCACAAGTTTTCCGTAGCTCCATTTTCCGCATCTGGTCTATTTCCTTAGCCATGTTTTCGATTCGTTTCTCCAAAGTGGCAAGCTGACTTTCGCATTGACTCTCAAGCTTGGAAAATCGTTTCTCAACACATTCAATGCGTTTTTCTAGGCCACAAACATTTTTCTCAATGTTACCCAATTTGCTTTCTAGAATGTTTTTCTGACCTTCCAAAACATTCTGTTGCGCCTCAAGTCTTTCGAGAATATTCTGTTGTTCCACCTTTTGCTCGTTTCGTTGTTCTTCAATCAGCTTCTTTTGTTCGTTTCTTTGTGTTTCAAGTTGTTCGAGAACATTCTGCTGTTCCTTCTTTTGCTCGTTTCGTTGTGCTTCCAGTTGTTCGAGAACATTCTGCTGTTCCTTCTTTTGCTCGTTTCGTTGTGCTTCCAGTTGTTCGAGAACATTCTGCTGTTCCTTCTTTTGCTCGTTTCGCTGTTCTAACAAAAGTTTCATCATACTAGAAAAATCTACTCTTTCACTTACTTCCTCTTCTTCGACTTCTATTTCAAAAACAAAAGTGTTTACGTCTTCCCCTTGCTGTTCCAAATAGTTACGCAAACGCAGGACGAGCTCATTTTTCGATCCCGCTCTAGAAAGATTTCGCTTACCTAACTCACTTTTAAGCTCAATGCAGTTGAGCTCTTCTAACAACTTACCCATTTTCACTGTATATAATTATTATTTTTCTTTTTACTTTTACTTTTTTTTTTTTTTTTACACTTTATTAGTCAAATAAGTTTTATTTACACTTCTGACACCAATGTAACGTGCGCTTAGTTCGCAGAATAAAACTTCACTTTTCAATTTATTTCTACCACTTTTATTCAGTATCAATACTTTTTCGAACTCAACTCGACTTTTGGACTATCACTAGTTCACAACAATTCACTCTTAACTTTATCACTCTATAATCAGAACTGACTGCTCGTTGCGTCAGCGGCCTATTTATATAGAACAATACTTATCTAGAGCGTTCCAGTTTCTTCTCCATGGTTTCCACATTTGCTGTCAAGCATCTCTACACTCACACACACTGGCTTACAAACAATGCCTGTCATTTTATACCATTCCATTATAGTGTTGCCAGTTGTGTTTTCGGTTAAACGTTTTCGATTAGGAAATTGGTATAAATGTTGGGTGTTCATTACAATATTATGCCTTAGGAAACAGATTTGCTCATTTACATTTTGCATAAGATAGATTGAGTTCCAATATATGCGGTTTAGATCACGTACCAATTCGAGGGCATTTAAATTTTTATAGTCTCTGTATTGAAAAGTTTCTTGATCAACCCAGCAAGCAATATCCAAGCTTAGGAAAATCATATCATGCTTTGAAAAACCTGGTGCCAGAAGCTGCGTGTAAAGCATTATCCGACTAACATCGCTAACAAGGAAAAGATCTAACAGAGAACTAGACTCTTTTGTAAAGTGCGTGGGGTGGAGTGGTTAACGGGACTTAAATTGAGCGTCTTAAACGGACATAGAAAATTTTGAGACAAGCGGTTATCCAAGAGATTACAGTTAAAATCGCCACACAATAAAGAATATGAATAACAACAAGAAACAGTTTCCAAAATCGCAATCAAAGGTAATTTGCTAATGTTATTATATGGTCTGTAGACTGACCCAATCAAAATATTTTCCGAGTTGCATAAGACACTCACAAAAACATATTCCAAAGGACATTCGTCATCGGATTTACATACCAACCTACAGCTTATCCCCTCGCGCACATACAACACGGCGCCACCACCAGAAGTAAACTTTCTATCAGCTCGAAAAAGCTTGAAACCTTTCAAACTATAAAAATCGTCACATATGTCTGGCTGAAACCAGGTTTCAGACACAGAAACGATATCTATCTTAGACTCAACAAACAGATATCTGAACTCCCCTAATTTATTGGTCAGGCTTTGCGCGTTTAAGTGACAAATCTTTAAACCATTATTTTGAGCCTGTTAAATACGAATCATACCATACAGACTCGTATACCAGCTACTGCCAGTGAACCCCCTGTTGTTGTTAGCTGCGCTTACACTCACAAGCATTGTTCTTGTGTACATGGCAGGAGTATGAGAAGTAACTCGAAGCGAAGGAACATACCATGAAAAAAGAGATATTTAAAAATAAAATTTGGCAGAATATTGTTACATTAGGAAGAAAGCTAAAATAGAGTAAAATATTAAAGGAGAAAATCAAGAGAAAGTTAAAATAAAGTAAAATGGTAATTGGATTAAAAGAAATCGTGTAAAAAAGGCGGTACAATTTAAACATTACAAAATAAAAAGTTGTGTAAATGGTGATCATTGCTTACAATAACATTAGGATGACGTCCCTACGGCAGCTTCTAAGTCTTCAACGTTGTTCACAGCAAAGCTTTCTCCATCAGCTGTTAGTTTGATGTAAACAGTTCCATGTTTTGTATAAGCACTGAGAAGTTGGTGGTTATTCCTCATGCGAATAGCGTGGTGGAGAATGGTACGCGTATTTTTTGATAAGCTTTCATTCAGAAAACAAGAGTTATTAGAATCTATGCCCAGGTCACGCAGCGAGAGTTGTTGGTGTTGTTGTTGCTTTCGG
Organism: Melanostoma scalare; assembly: GCA_949752695.1. Lineage (NCBI taxonomy): Eukaryota > Metazoa > Arthropoda > Insecta > Diptera > Syrphidae > Melanostoma > Melanostoma scalare. The sequence continues at coordinate 123,495,442 of OX456984.1, read as the reverse complement.
TAGATGTTGATACCCCTTAGAATAGAGTTTCTCTCTTGCACACTATTGAATTTAAGTACAATGGGTGACGAAACTGAACTCTTATGGTTTCGACTGCGTGTGCGAAAAATGCTCTTTAGAGTGGGTGGTTTGCATTTGGTTGTTAAACACAAATGATTAAAGAGCAAATTTAAATATTCCTCTGGTAAACAAGGTATGCCAAACAATACAGCGTCTGCTGCAATGTCTCTCTTATTATATTCATCAATATGTTGTTGCAATGACGAAAGCTTAATATTTAGTTTACGCACATCAACGGAGTTCTCTTCGATTGTATCCAATCTCTGCACTGCATGTGCAATCGTGGTGTTTACAATTTCCATCTTAGTGTCAAAGGTGGGATCTTCAGCTGATTTGGTTTCAATGCATTCAACACGGTTCATAATTTCAGTAATCGTGTTGTTTACCTTGTCAAACTTCTGAGACCAATGTTGTTCAGTTTGCTCTAGTCTTCCGAAGAGTTCACAGCGTATTTTTGAGAGCTCATTCGTAATGTGATTCATGATTGAGTCAGCATGTTTATTTAAGCGCTCTTCGAGTAAAGCGATCGTGAGATAAGATCCAACATCTCCGCTGAATGCATTTACTGTTGCGACTCCTGGTTGACTGATCTGCGATGACGGTGGTGTTGAAAGGGGTATTTGCGAGTGCGTTGTTTTTAATTTATTCCGTTTTGAAACAGTTGTTGCTGGAGAATCGATGTTTGATGGTGCTAGTGCTGTGGCAGGTGCTTGTTGCTGTGATTTGGAACGTGTTGATGTTGACATTGTATTTGCAGGGGAAATAATAGTGGTGGTTGGTGTATATAATTTAGAAATTTTTAATCACTAAATTCTTAATTGTTCACTGGTTAATGCGGCGATATTTTTAAATTTGTGGTTAGTTATTAACTTAGTTAATTCAAATATCCGCACTTAAGCACTTTATATTAGTGAAATACTGTATTAGAGAATGCCGACTAATGACGTTTTAAATTAGCGTCTATTCTGTGTGATACATGTATCTTTTTTTATGTTACGAAACAAAACGAAAGCAGATGGAACCCTGGAAAGAAAGAAGGCTCGTGTCGTTGCTCGAGGTTTTACGCAGCGCAAGAGAATCGACTTTGAAGACACCTTCGCTCCTGTAGCCCGCTTTGAATCAATCAGGCTCCTGATGGCTTTAGCAGTACGTGAAAATTTGAAGGTATATCAAATGGACGTAGTGGCAGCGTATCTAAATGGTGAGTTAGATCAAGAGATTTTTATGGAAACCCCAAAGTATCTTCAGCAGTCGTTGCAAATACTTGCAAAAGAGTGTCGAAAAAATGATAGTGTGAAGGAAAAGGCCAAACAAATGCTGCAAAAACTCAAGAATGGCGATTATGTGTGTCGATTGAGGAAAGCTCTGTATGGTCTGCGGCAGGCTGGACGACAATGGCACAAAAAGTTAGACGAAACACTTCGTGGACTTGGCTTGAAACCAGCTGCTAACGATACATGTTTTTACTTCAACACAAATGAAAAAGAATTCACCATTGTTGCAGTGTACGTCGACGACATCCTGTACATCTCAAAAAGTGATAAGACATTGAAGCACATACGTGATGGACTTGCTGCAGTATTCGAAGTGAAGGATCTCGGACTGGCGCGATTTTGTTTGGGCGTTGAAATCATTCAAGGAGAAGGCGAGATCAAACTCAAGCAACAAGGATACATAATGGAAATATTAAAGAAGTTCAATATAGACGAGTCGAAACCAATAAGTACACCGAGCGATACAAAGTCGAAACTACCTCCTGGAAATGGCAATTTAGAAAAGCGTCAAAGTGAAAAACCCTATCGTCAGCTCATCGGATCACTTATGTATTTAGCGGTCGCAACCAGACCAGACATATCGTTTACAGTTAATCATTTGGCACAGTACAACGAAACCTATCAAGATGTGCACTGGTCAGCTGCGAAGCGTGTTCTAAGCAATTTACGAGGAACGGAAACTTACGGGCTCACTTACTTCTACTCACAAAAATAAGTATTGGCACAGACAACCAAGGTGCAAAACACATAGCCGAGAATGCGGTCTGTCATTCAAGAACAAAGCATATTGCGACCAGGTATCATTTTGTACGGCAGCTCTTACAAGATGGGAAAGTAACAGTCATCTACACACCAACTGAAATGATGCCAGCGGATGTATTCACCAAACCACTGCCTGGAACAGCCCACTACAGATGTATGGAAGACATCGGTATATCAACTTGCTGAAAAGTGCTGATTGAGGAAGTCGTGTTAGAACTAAAGGTACAACCAGCACACTTGGCAGTGCCCTGCCAATGACAGAGCAATTAACATTTAGTTTAGTACTTGGCAATACTGTTTATTTTCAAATTACAAACGACTGAATATGTCACTTTTCTCTTCTAGAACCAACTTGCTTCGAAGTATCACGTTTGCTCAAGTTTCTTTGAAATAAATACATTTAATAGATATAAACTCAGCGTTTCATATCCATCATCAAATACCTTATTTTCAGGTTTTATATGAAATTTTTCACGATTAGAATAGTTTCTAGTTTACTTTATCAGAATTGTCTGTCGAAGTACAAAATCACGCAAGTTGGAAAAGCGTTCGTTCAGATCAAAGTCTTTCCAACTATGTATCTAGTATGAACTGTTCTATGTTGAAAATTTTTTAGGTTTTTTTTACTTTCACAACGAAAAAAATGGCCGCAAAAGCGAAAGCTAAGGGTAAGGCTAGACATTAGTTAGATTCTGTGAATAATTGAAAAAATTGCTCCCGTAGTTTTTCCAAACTGGTAGTTACATTTTTTTAAATTTTTTGTAATGAATTTATTATTATTGCTGTATTAAGATTTTTATTCATACTTTTTCTTTTCAAGCTCATTCCAAAGCTATGATTTAAAGTCGTATGTAAAAGCACGATTGAAACTAATTTTGAAATGTTTGTTTAGTTTTGGAAAGGCTTGAATGTGAATACTAGCAGTGATACGAAAAAGCTAAACAATTTTATCCTATGCTTTCTGGGTTTCTTCCCATCCCATTCCAACGCCAGCCAAATCTCTAACGAACCTATTCTTCACAGGTTCGGAAACGAAGTCCCTATGTTTGTGGGACGTACTACGTTGAGATGGTTCTCCCATATTTCTATATTTTCTTTTTTTTAACACGCACAACTTAACAAAACGGAACAAAGTTTTCAAAACGCGCACGAGTTGACCGGCTCAAAATAAACAAACTATGACAATTGGCAATGTCAAATTCCTTGGGGCATTGAAGTAAGACGTCAAACTACGTCAATCAAATGTCGCCCAAAGGAACAAAAAAAAATGGATTTTATTTCCCAACCACATGTGAACAAATCACAATAAGGTGATTGTTTTGGAAGTATAAGGTTCGAGGATAGGGTTTTAAGAAAGTTGATAGAGAAATTAGACGAAATGTTGAGAGTAGAGAATGAGTGCTTAAAAAAAAGACGTTAGAGAGTAATTCTAACTGGTTACCGCAAAAGAAAGAAAGAACAGCATGCTTTGACTGTTCGCGAAATTTCACTGCAAATTGAAACTTCAACGGATCATCATCGAGTTTAAAGTCGTTCAAGTCTTAAGAAAATTTTCAAAGAAGGCAACAAATAAATGTTTTAAATAAAGCACCTATGTAGTTTCTTTAAAACAATTTCCAAAAAGAAAAGTATAAGGACAAGTGGAGTTCCACATCATAACAGCAATTGTGAACCCTTTTTAGGAATTTCTAGGGTGAGATTTTACTAGTGAATTTGCTAAGTGCGTGCTATTAGGTATTAATAGTTTTTTTTTTACAGGAAACTCAATTTAAGCAGTTCCCACATTGAGGACCTGCACCGAAAATTTTAACAGAGGTAGCAACCAAAAATAAAAGGAAAAACTGTAAAAAGATCCTAACCAGCAAATCAAATTTAACAGCAGAGACAACGGCAAACCGTTTCGGCAAATTTCATCCCCGTTGGCTTAACGGAAATTGCCGCTAAACTTATTGGAATCTGAATACGTATATTTACGTAGCGGAACTCGCTGCAATTAACAGTGGTTTTTTTTGTAGTAATTCTTAAGTTTCAAAAATTCTTTCTCTTTGCGATTGATTAGATAAAATCTTTTTGACGGCATTATCGAAAGCGCGCGTTTTTTTTTAAGTAGTTTAGTAGAATAAAGAAAGAATTTGTAGAGTGTATAAATGTCAAAGTTTTATACATAAATCCAAAAGTGATACAGGTAGCGAGTCAACGAGGTGTTATCGCGGGAGCAAGCGGATGCAGTGGCCACGACATCATTTTGCTTCGTAAGAACGGTGAGTTTCTTGTACCTTGAAATTTTTAATATATTATTATTATTTTTACTATAATTGTAAATTTTTTTTTGATAAAAGAGCCTCGAGTAGAAGTCTAAAACAGATTCGATTTAAAACAAATTGAAAATAAACCATTAACGTAAAATACATGCAAAGTAATAAAGATTTAAAACCACTTAATTGAAAAACCAAACCATTAGAAATACATACGTAAATACATATATACATTACATAGACATATCAAAAATCTTCGTGACCTTTAAAATTTGAAGTTTAATAAAAGGTTAACTAAGAAAAGACTTAGTATAGATACTAAACTTATAGATAAAATTATAATAATAGCCACAAACATGCAATTAAATAAAATTTTTATATGAAGAGTATAACAGAAATAAAATGAGTTGCTAATTGATTTATCAAGAAGGAGGGAGATGAGAGGAAGGTAATGTAAAGGAAATAAAGGAAACAAAGGGGCCGTATTAAGGGGTACTTAAGCGGATACAGTACCTAGGTAGGGAGGGTATCGAACAATTTGTCCGCAGGCAAACCAACACCATTGCTTAAGCCTGGCATGAATATTTTTGGAAGAGGGTTAGTTGGGTCAAGTACCTGCCCCATCCGACGAGCTAAAAAGGGAACTAGCATGCCAGCAACGACCCATTAGGCCAACAAAAGTCCGTTTCAGCAGTCAGCATATAATGTCAATTCTTTTCATTCACAAATTTCAGCTAAAACTGCCTTGATTTCTGATTAATGCTACTTTTTCGTGTTTAGTAACTGTTCACTGGCAATGATGATAAGAATAATAATAATAATAATCATAATAGTAATTGCTCTTATTTCAGCTTAAGCATACCTTTTTGACACAGTTCTAAATCGAAAACTATAATTTAATTCACTGTTTCTAACAGATAAAAAAAGAAAAAAAATAAATAGGGTGGCGCTACAGAGAAAGGAGCCCCTGGACCTAGTGCATTTCTCACAGCCATGCCTTTTGGGGGAATGGATGGTTTCTAACAGGTTTGCTTGAAATAAAATACAATAAAAACTTATGATAACTGCAGTGCTAGAAAAATCTCCCCAATTCTTACTAAATCTACTATTAGGTATGTTTTTTTTCTCAAGTCTATACGGCTTAGAAAAATTCACGTGCTAAATACAACAAAAATTTAGCTATCTGGGCTTCCCTAGCCTCATAATTTATTCGGTCTTATTTCCTTAGCCCGATAACAAAAAATGTGCTACCAAACTATTTTTTGGAAATGCTATCGAAAATGGCGAAAGCTGTCGTTGGGTCTGTTCGGTGTAGCTACAAACTCATACACATGCCAACAATTGTTAACAAATTCCTGTTACTTGACAAAATTTTAGTTAACAAAAATGTGAAATTTGTAAACTCAACGAACGCACCCAATGTACCAAATGACATTTCTCATTCTTAAATCATAAAAAAAATAGCCGCTTGTCGTTCTCTAGAATAAAATTTGCAATTTAATCTCAGCTTTTGTATGAAACTCTGCATTCTCCTCCAAGTTTCAACTACGGAAATTTACTCCTAAGCTGGACGCAATGGATACTGATGAGGATGGAGGAAACGAGATTATCGCAATCCAGATACCGAACACCTTCCGCAAAGTTTGAAGAAATTGAATTCAATTCTCGACAGTGACGGAAAAGATGAGCCAAGGGTCATTGAAATTTTCTTAGCTGTTTTGCTCCAGTCACTCCTGGGATGTTTCATCCCAAAGACCATTCTTGACTCATTCGACCGCGTTGCAGCAACGAGTGTGATCTGTGGTTTATGCAATAAGTGAGTTTTCCATAAATATGTATGTGATTGTTTAAATTGTTGAATATTTCAGACATTCCACAAAATACTTCCCCACCTCCACCCGCACTAGTTCTACATCGTCAGACAATAACAGATGCCGAGTCTCCGGATATTAAAAAAAAACAGCAATTTATTGAAAATCAGTAGCAGAATCTTGCCCTGATGCAGCAAATGAATAAGATCCAGTTGCCAAAAGAAACACTAATACAGCAGAACCTCCCGCTGGAGATATTCAAGAAATTCGTTGGAAATAACCAGCGTACATACACCCAGGAAAAACTTCAATAACATGCAAACTACATACTTCTCAATGCCATGTTAAAGAAGAAACTTGAGGATCAAAATATGGGACTACAGAAAATGTAATCCGATACGCAACAATGGCAACAACAACAACAACAATAATAATAATTCTCGCTTTGGATATGAGCACAATACCAGGATCGAATACTCAACAACACCAGCAACGTCATAGTATTTATCATCATCAAACGCAATTGGAACAACGAAGGAACACCATTGGAACAGCTACTCTTGGAGGTGATGAGTTTGAAACTCAAATTCAAATTCTCGAAGAATATAGTTACTCAACGCCTGTTAGTTTTCTTTGTTTTGGTTTATTTTTTTTAACCCTTTATTAAAGTGATCAATTGGTCTAAGGTATTTAAATCTGTTTTCATTGAACTAACAATGCATTTGTTCGACAAAAATGTAAAAGATAAGTGCGACATCAAATTCCCATTTTTTTCGTACTTCTGAGGAGAGTTTTAGCAAACGTTTGGTTGAATCTGGCAGATTTTCATTTTTCTGTGTGAGATCTGCTTTCCATCGGGCAAGCTCCTACACCATGACACTGCTGGCGAGGATTTTACTATACACCAGATTTCACATTGGCTAGCAAGAAGCGGACTTGTTACTGGAATTATATATGAAAAACTCTTCAGCTCTTCTTTCACATTAAATGGTTCTAATATTTTTACTTACTGTATGAGTTGTTAAATTTGTATAGTTGTATCCAGAAGAGCACATTCACTTTCGTTTGGAAGACCTCATCCACCGTTTCAATTTTTATTTTTTATTTATTTATTTTGAAGCTTGCACTTAAGTCATATCTCATATGTCAAATACATAGTGCTACCAAATTGCTAAATCGTGTTTTTTTTCTCTATTTGATCAAGCCTTTATAGGCTTGAGAAAAAAAACAAACCTTATTATCAATCGAACATTTGTTGATCTGACATATTAAACGAAAAGAATATTGAGAAAGTGGAATGCGAAAATGAAAACAAAATTTTTCACAAAAAGTTTTGAAGATTATAAAACGCTTTTAAAATCCAAAAATTCAGCCAGACGTGGCCTAAATGGTGGAAGCTGTACTCAAAGTGGTAGTAGTGAGATTTTGTGTAAAGTCAATGGTGGAAGCTGTACTCAAAGTAGTAGAGGTGAAATCAGCTTGTAGTCAGTTTCAATGTGTGTGTGAAGTTTGCCATCTAATTAATTTTTTATCTCTGATGAAAGCAAATTCATTGGGCCCATTCAGGAATGTAGTCACTACGTAGTGGAAAGTCGACTAGCTTTGTGAATGCAAAATGTACTAAAAATGTAGTCAACCCTGAACTGTCAAAATAATCACACAAAAACACGAAACATTTGCGTTTTGGGAATTTTAAATAATCTTATCTCTTAGATTAAGTTATTTTAATTACATATCTCTTCACTGCTTTCAATTTCATAAAAATTGTTGAAAAATTTCAATTTGCACTTTGTAATTTTTCGTGTGTTTACCCAACAGCTGATTCTCAAACGTCAGACTAACTTTGTAGCTGAAAATTTTCAACTACGTTGAAGGGGAAATTTCCACTCGTTTTGTAGTCGATTTTAACCAATCAGAAGAGTTCACTACGTAGTGACTACATTTCTGAATGGGCCCATTGTATATATATTTAATAGTAAACCCCATTGTATATATATTTAATAGTAAACTCCTTTGTACATTAAAACTATAGTAACATCACGGAGGGGAAATCGATGGTATCGCCCCCTGTCGTCACCATTAAACGTACTTCCTTCTCAATCGGAAAAAGTTAATCGTAGAACCCTGCCAACTTGCTGTCAATACGTCATATATTATTGTTTTTTGCTAGGGCAGCTTTGCTTCGTAAATGTGTTAGCAATATAAAAGAGTGATGTGCGAGTGATGTGCTTTTTGATTCTAAATGATAAAAAGTTTGTTGTTTTGTATTTGGCGTGTCATGACATTGTTTGAAAATCATTTAAACACATTTATTAATTGATGAATGAAATACCATCCACAACCATTAAAGCATCCGAAAAAATACCATCCACATGCCTAAGTGAACAACCACAGCAAAATTTTCAGAACCGTTAAAACCTTTAATGGAGCCGTCGATTTCCCCTCCGTGATGTTACTATAGTTTTAATATACAAAGGTAAACTCGATTTTCTTTTTGACCGGTGGCGCACCAAGCGTCGTCGACCAAAGCTCGTATGTTCCACATGATTTTTTGTCTTTTTTTGATGAGAGCATTTGTGGATGCTATTAAGCTGAAAGAGAAATTCAGTTTGTAAGCAATGGCTGCGTTCGAGAATGGTATCCGGATAGCTTGTTGTTGTTGTTTACGTGTTAAGCATTTAGCAAAGATGCAAACCATTTCTGTCAAATAGAGAAACCAAAGCTATCTGTGAATTTTCGGTATACCTCAGATACCTTAATGAACAGCTGATACAAACATATAGAAAATTTATTTTTATTTCTTTTCATGTTGATTTTTTGTTTTGGTGTGCATTTATTTTAGCATAAGAGTCTTTTAAAACGTATGGGAAATCGAAAAAACTAAGTTATAATCGTCTAGCAATGATATTTTGAATGTTTTTCTGTTTTCAAAAGTCGAATTTTAATTTTTCACAGCTGTTGTCTGCAGCTATCTGTGAAGAAAAGATATCTGGATCGTTCAAAAAGGTATCCAAGATACGGCTATCCGAGATAGGCTATCCGATAGGTTCTCGAACGCGCCCAATGAATTTTTCTGGTCAGCTGAGTGAGCAACGACTAAAGAGCAAACTGTAGATCGGACGTATGTTTCTGATACATGTATACGTATGGTGCAAAGGAGATAAGGAAGCAAAAGCGATATGGGCAGGACAATACTCTCAAGGATAAAAATAGACATTCTGGTAAAATGAAAGAAAATAAAAAATGACCTTGATTTTGCATGTGAATATTTTGCTTATGGGTTAGTGAGGTAGGTTGGAGTTTTACTCAATGTGAGTACGTACATTGATGTAAGTCTTTCGTATTTTGACCATTTATCGTCCTGTGTAGCATATTAAGATATGCTACACAGGACCACGGTATTTCACCTAAGTAGGTGAAGCCTTTGGCGCTTATCTCACTAAATGTGCAACTTTTGAACGTTACAAAAACCAATCTCTGTTACACAGTCATTTGGTGCGGTTGATTATTTTCCAATTCTACTATTGAATTAAATACATTTTGAGTGCGCGAGTTTTCAAAGTTAATTTGCGATATTCATTAATGAACATTTCTTTTTGAGTATTTTCATCTCTCAATTAAACATTTCGTAGTGAAGTGCAATTGAACAATTCAGTGAAATTGAACGAGTAACAAGATCTGCTGTTCTGCTGTTGTAAGCTTCAATTGACGATTTCAGTTTTTTTTCAAAACTTTGATATCGTTAATTGGTTTTATTGAACTCTTTTTTATTATTATATTTTTACTATTACTATCATAATTTTATGCTTAAATGCACCTGTCATTGTATTCTGCTAATAATTTAATAGTAACAAGTTACGTTAAAATAAATGGTTCTTATACTCACTACATTGCGTTTGAAATTATTCAATCCATAATTCCAGAAAACATAAAAATACATACTGAAAAAATCTTACTCTCATTAATTTTTCAGTAGGAATGTAATTCAAAGCAATATACAAGGCAAATTGAATCCAAATAAATGACGTAATGCAAAAGCATGTGGCTCATCTCAAAGCAGTTCTTTCGCATGTATACACTTAAGAAAGCGAAAATCCTTCACAAGGACTATATCATATACCATCAAAAGGAAATCAAAACAATATTGCAAAATACGATTCCCGCCTAATTAACCTTGCATGTGCTCATTCTCTTAAAACAACTCTCAGTGTACTCTTTTAACTACATTTCACACGATTTTTGATCGTTTTTTCTTCATTTCTGAAGCGATACTAGCGCTGCGGTGCCCCAGGCCAATACACTCTCACTTGGAAAATCGGGTTTACTATTAAATATATATACAATGGTATATGCATGGTGAGTTTATTTTCATTTGATGCTTGGCAATTTAAAACATAACCTGAAATTAAGTTTTCACCACACTACTGAATAATTCTTAAGGGCAGGGTTTGAACAACACCAAAGTTATTGTTTTTTAAAAACTCTATTTTTTTTGTTAAGCTGGGCAAGATGTGAAAACTCATAAACATGCAAGATGCAACTATACCGATTCTATTGGGACTCATTATATTGTGATTCGCTCCCTCAGCTCGGTTAATTGTCTTAACTTTTTATTAATACCATAACCTAAATATCAAACTATGTAGACATTTTCTGAAAAACTTATCTCAGTCAAAATATTGAAATGCAGCAATCTTGTAGATATTATGCAGAGTTCAGAAAGCCTTCATTCATCTCTGTAGCACAACTACTTACAAAGCGCCAACACTTTAAGTTTTAATAATAATATTCCATACCAGCTGGGTTTCAATTTTGAAAAATTTGATTGTATATGTAAGAAAATTAAAATGTATTGTAAATGGCTCACCATATCTTGATCGTGTAGCCCCGGGTAAACTAGATATCGTCATTGTATATGGAATCTATAGTACTGTAACGTGCGCTTAGTTCGCAAAATAAAACTTCACTTTTTAATTTATTTCTACCACTTTATTCAGTATCTATACTTTATTCGAACTCAATTCGACTATTGGACTATGACTGGTTAAAAACATTTCACTCTTAACTTTATCACTCTATAATCAAAACTGATGTCGATTTCCAGTGGTACACAAAAGCACTTTTAAAAGTGCTTTTTTGCTCGAAATATGTTACATTGAGGCACTAGATCACTTTTTTTTTACCCCGAAAAAGCACTTTTACGAATCTCGATTCAGAGGCAAGATTTACACGCACTTTCACGCACACCAACACAAAACATTTGACGTTTACCAGTTTGAAGTCTGATTATTGTGCATTTGCATTTTTGGTTAAAGGACTGTGAAAGAGAGATAATAAAAATAAACAATAAACTATTTTGTGAAAATGGATCGCTCAATTTTAGCTGCAATTTATCAAAATATATATTATAATCAGTCGTCGTCTAGTTCCGATTCTGACGAAGAAGTGTTTGATGTTCTAAAATTGCTTGGACAAAACGAAAGGCATTCTGTGAATAATTTTGTTGAAAGTGTTGTGTATAATTATTCGGATGAGGAGGTTTCTTACTAGTGCATTTATTAATAAAGTTTCGAAAACATTCTTTCTATATAAATTGCAGAACAAAACAAACGGCAAGAGTTGGCTGTCAAAAATAGCACACATACAATGATAAAAAAAGAATTTTGTCTTTTCGTTTCCAGTGAGCACGAAAAAAAAGCACTTTTTTAGAGTGCTTTTGTTTTTGCAAAGGAAATCGACATGACTGCTCGTTGCGTCGGCGGTCCTATTTATATAGAACAACACTCAACTAGAGCGTTCCAGTTTCTTCTCCATGGTTTCCACATTTGCTGTCAAGCATCTCTACACTCACACACACTGGCTTACAAGCAATGCCTCTCTGTTATACCATTCCGTTATAGTGTTGCCAGTTGTGTTTTCGGTTAAACGTTTTCGATTAGGAAATTGGTATAAATGTTGGGTGTTCATTACAGTACTATCGAAAACAAAAACGGTCGCTCAAAGCCATCTATTGATCCGCCGGCGCTCTAGAAAGTACAGGGGAATATGGTACTATAGATTCCATATACAATGAAATGTTTTTTGGGAGGAAGTCCGGTACCTTGTATTGTAAATACATGTAAAGCAAAAACAACAAAGATACAGGGGATAAACAAAAATACAGGGGATAAAAGGATGAGTAAATCTTATAAGGGATACCGTTTTTTTTGATTTACAATACAAGGTACTGGACTCCTCCCAAAAAGACAGCCCTAATGATATCGTGTAATTCCTGACTAATGCTGGGCTTACATGCATCTGCAACTGCAGAAGTGCAGAAAAGTAACTGGATGAACACAATGCAAAAACGGAGCTGGACTGCAAAATCGGAACAGAATGAGCTGTCAAAATTGCTGTACGTTTCGATTTTAATCGGCCCTTAATGCAGCTGTACAGCTTTTGACATTTCCATCATTTGACACATTATTTTGTATTTTCTATAGTCGGTTTGAGTATTTTATAAACAAAACAAATTTGATATTGTTGCTATGGATGAGGAAATAAATTTCCAATTATCAGATTGTTTTATTTGTATTTAAAGTACTATAAAAAAAGAAGTAGGAGGTGGTGGTTGCGGCCCTTGTATCGGTTTCATCCATTACGTAGGTACTGCAATTTAAAAACAAAATTAGTACAGCAACCATTCAAACCATACATTAATTATCACTCACCACAAAATTGTTATAAATTATAAAAAGTATGAATCAAAAAAACTTGAGAGGTGTCAAGGGACACCCGGATGAATTTTATTTACAAAAAACCTGTATACACTTTACAAAAATAATCGCCGCGACACCACACTGTTTAATGGGAAATAGAAATGAAAATATCTGACTTTTCTATAAGAGAGAGAGAGAGAGAGAGAGAGAGAGAGACAGAGAGAGAGAGAGAGAGAGAGAGAAGAGAGAGAGAGAGAGAGAGAGAGAGAGAGAGAGAGAGAGAGAGAGAGAGAGGGAGGGAGAGAGAGAGAGAGGAGAGAGAGAGAGAGAGAGAGAGAGAGAGAGAGAGAGAGAGAGAGAGAGAGAGAGAGGGAGAGAGAGAGAGAGAGGAGGGGGAGAAAGAGAGAGAGAGAGAGAGAGAGAGAGAGAGAGAGAGAGAGGAGAGAGAGAGAGAGAGAGAGAGAGAGAGAGAGAGAGAGAGAGACAGAGACAGAAAGAGACAGACAGACAGAGACAGACATACAGAGAAACATGCGACGCCACACAGCTTACAATAGCTTACCATAGCAAAAAGTGTCTTGACAACTTTTCGTAAGAATTTTCTCCGTCTAGCCCCCTTTCACAACGCCCGATTCGGAACTTCGTTCCAAAAACAAAAAACTAAGTTAAAAGTTCGTCAACTTGTCCAGTCAGATTCCAGTTCCGTATGCAGCTCCGTTGCATTGTGTTCGCGCTATTGAATTTGTGTGTATTCAATAATTTGACAGCTGTTCCAGTTCCAGTTCCAGTTGCAGCTCCGCCTGCATTGTGATCAGCCAGTAAAGCAGGACGGATGAAGATTATAAAACACAAAAGTTAAAAAGAAGGACGAATAGGATTATGGCTGCGGATGAGCGATTATGGGTGCAGATGAACATGTTCATAATCATCTGCCTTAATTTTTCATCTGCAGCTATAACTAATGAAGTGCAGATGTTGCGTTCCCTCTCTATCAGACAAGTATGAATTTTTCATCTTGTCTTTTTCCGATTTTCATCTGCACTTGCAGATGCATGTAAATCCGCCATAACATGGAAGTCAAAAAGAATGGAATATTGTACGTATCCGTCACAGATCAAACCAAAGTGTGTCTTTTTGGCTAAAAATTTGTGGAGTGTGAACCGCCCTATTGGCAACTTTTTCGTTAGACAAAAACGAATAAAAATATAGCCCAAAACTTTTAACAAAAGAATAAAGAATATGCTGTGAAAAACTCGATTTTATATATACATATCTACATTAAAAAAATTTTAAAACCTTCAACTCTAAGTTTGGTGTAGTGATTTGAATTAGAACAAAAAACTGCCTTGATTAACTCTGGTCAGGCTGGTGATCCTAAATTGGTGTTCATATATCTCGAACTTTCTAGTCGACAGAAAATTTTTAGGAGTTGAAAACCACTGCTATTGGAGGAAAAACCGTAAAATGTCGACTAGCCAAAATTCAAGCAGCAATTCCAAAAGCAAACAGGAAGAAGCTTCCTACAGCAGCAGTAGCAGCATTGAGGAATTTAATGAGAGCGAAGAAAGACGTCGCAGGATTCTTAAGAATCGAAATAGGTATTTAAATTGATTTAGTTTTTCATTTGAGCTTATTACAGACTAACGAATTCAATTCAATTCTTGCCAATAAAACGTAACAAATTTACTAAAACAATGAATTTTGAATTTGTACATATATATTGCATAGGACATGCCAGTATACCTCTGATTTTTTTCAAAACTAATATCAAAATAATTGTGAAATGCTTCTGGTAACTCGCAAGGGAAACTTTACAAAATTAAAATAAATTACATCTTTCTTTCCGTTGGTGTCCCTGCCCACGGTTGCCACTTGCCAAAAAATATGTGTCCAAAAACGAAAATAAAAATGACTGAACATATGTATGTATCTTCAAATAACCAAAATTATGATTGATTCCGATGAAGAAAGAAGGGAAAGAAAAAGAAAGCAGGAAGAGAAACGCTTGCTTGATTGAGTTTGTATCAAAAGTTAAAAAACATGCCAGAATGGAAAACCAAGAACCAAGCCCGAGCCCGTAAAGATAACCAAGCAAACATAGTGGTAGAACCGCAGTCATTTCTGAGGATCTGGAACTTTGCAGACTCAACTTAAGAATGCCATACTCTAGATCAGAAGAAGTTAGGGTTGCATACTCGTATGTTAGCTTTAATTCAATAAAACTAGATTTCTCTGCGCCGAAATTTTCAAGAGAGCTAGATTTTAGCTTGAAAAGAGAATGCACCAGCTGCATTATTTATTCGGGAGAAAGCATGTTTAATGAATGGAGAATATTACAATTGTACCAATAATAGAGGAATACTCCTCCTTAATGTCAGATACAATGTCTTGTCTATGTGAAAGTCTGAAAACCCCAACGTTAACAAATTCTTATAGCACACGGGAGATCTTGGGAAAAACCTACTTATGACTGTATTGATAGAAACAAGCTGTGCAGTGTCATATCTAGTTGCCAAAAAACCAATCACGTTAATCACGAAGTCACCACACCGGCATCATTTGAAGAAAAACACGTATCATTTGACGTGTTTTTGCTACCTGAATTTTAATACATTTTCGTTGTGTTTTTAACATATTTTTAACATTTTTAATAGACATAAGACAATTATATGAACGAAAGATATTTATTTATTTATTTATTTTTTATTCCGTCTTAAAAGTTGCAAAACTCTATAGAGACTACAAATTTGGTTTATATCAACAACATATTTTAAATATACAAAATTAAGCAATTTAACTAGCTTATTTTTCATTTCATTTCTATCAACATTGAAATCTATGGCGAAATCATATTCGTTGAAATCCAAACAAGCTTTAGTAATAGGATTATGCCTAGCATAGTTGGTACTATGGTTAGGATATAATATATAAATATCGAGATGGTGCGTAAATATTAAACAACATAGATAACAAAACCGGACAGTCAATTACACAATTCAATACATCGTAGGCGAAGAGAATAGAATTTAATTTTCTCCTTAGGACAAGAGGTTTTAAGTCAATTAAAATACATATCGTTTCATAGGATGGAACGTTCAAATAACCAAAAGTTTTTTCGCAAGGCCATTTTTGTGAATCTCTTTTGAATTTTTTCAATACGGAAAATACTTGACTGAGTGTAGGGATTCCATACAACGCTGCAATACTCTCAATGTGGTCTAACAAGACTCGTATATAAAGTTTTTAATGTGTAAGGGTCCTTAAAATTTTTAGAGTTACGAATAACAAAGCCTAACATTGAGTTTGCTTTCGAAATAACTTGGTCGATGTGATTTGAGAAGTTTAATTTTGAGTCAAAAATTGACTATCAAGTTGTTGTAAAATATCGTTGTCGAGTTTATAAATAAATTTCAGAGGATTATGAATTCTTGAATAAGTAACTACACTACATTTTTTCTTATTTAAGTATAAACCATTGGAATCACACCAGTTAGATAGATTGTTCAAATCTAACTGTAGTTTATTTGCATCATTTACTGAGTTTATGCAGCTGAAAATTTTTAAATCATCAGCAAATAAAAAAAATTTAGAATATAAAAGATGCGATGGCAAGTCATTTATAAAAATAATGAAAAACAGTGGGCCTGGGCCTAGGTGACTGCCTTGAGGAACGCCTGAAAAATTTATAATTTTTCGAGATAACACATCTCCAATTTTAACCATTTGTTTTCTATTTTCTAGATAACTTTCAATCCACATGAGAAGATTTGAGTGAAAACCAAACATCTCTAGTTTTTTTACGAGAACATTATGTTGAACTCGGTCGAATGCCTTAGAAAAATCGGCGTAAATGGTGTCTACTTGAGAACGATTTTCTAATTGAGTGAGGCAGTAGCTTGTGAACAAAGATAAATTTGTTGACGTTGATCTTCCCTTTAAGAAACCATGTTGGTGTACAGAAATAAAATTATGAATTTGGTTATACTGTGGCAATAACCAATAACAGCATAAGTCAACTTTCGATACTTTTCAGAAGAAGCATTTGTCATCAGTTGAAGCGCTTTTATAGACGAAAATATTACCATAAGCAAAGTTTTTATGTTGTTAAGTGATAGAAAATAGAAATTTGCTTGTTTTGAAGTTTAAATTTTCTTTAAAATTCTTTTATTATACTGTAATTTTGAGCAAAAACCGACTTGTGTTACTTAGCTGCAGATGTGTGATGATTTCTTAATATGGAAAAACAACATTATAGTGCAGTTAGGTCTAGCAACTGTGTTCTTTACTCAAATAGAAAAAAAGCACAAGTAGACATGTGCTTACATGAATGAATTAACGAAATTTGGAAGAAAAGCATAAATAGACATGTTCTTACAGGAATGAATGAAAAAAATTAGGTAAAAAAAGCATAAGTTGACTTATACCTGTGAACTATCGAATTACGAAATTGCTTTAAAGGCATAAGTAGTGACTTGTCTTGTTTTTCCTTTTGCTATAGTTTGGAATTTCCTAACTTATGTTTTTTTTTCTTTGTAACGGACAAAGATATCAAAATGAAAAATTCACAGACTGAATGAATGAAATGAACTGTTTTTCACAATTGATTCGAAAACCTTAGCAATTAGTTGAAGTTTGGCAATAGGTCTGTAATTTTCAACAGAGGTCTTTGCTCCTGCTTTATGGAGCGGGGTTATGATGGAGTATTTCCACTCATCCAAAAATACCCCACTATAAGTTAAATATAAAACAAAGTGGAGCTGCAAGATAGTTTGCTAAAGTTTTTAACAAAATTTGTGGAATTTTGTCAGGTGAAATCGAGTAGTTATTCTCGAGTGACAACAGTGCTTGCAAAACATCGACAGATAAGTACAAGCTACCAAGGTCAACAGAAGGATTAGTGTTTAACAAGTTAACACTATCTAATTTGAGATCAACGAAATTTGATTGAAAAAACGACGCAAGGTTATGCAAACAACATTAATATCATCAGATGGTACGCCATTAAACGTAACGCGGGATGGAATCCCAACTGAGTTTCTTTTTGTATTTAAATACGTCCAAAAACTTTTGGTTTTTTTTTTTATTAGCGGCAACGAAGCAGCAGACGCAGAAGCCAAATCAGCTATAAAAGAACCTCTAAAAATATTTATCCAACATAATAATAAAGATATTTCGAACTATCTCCGGGAAAACTGGAAGTATAAAAGAAAAAACTCATGGACAAGATACAACCACTCCTATAAAAACGCTAACCCCAACGGAGATAGAGCAATATACCCCAATAATACATCTCTAAAAAAACTAAAAGTATTCATCAGACTCAGACTTGGTCACACCTACATTACACACAAACATCTCTTCAATAAGGAGCTTCCCCCTATGTGCCACCTTTGTCAAGATAGTACATCCACTTTGACAATTGGCCATCTCCTTTCCTGTCCGAAAGTCCTATCAACCTGCGCAAGGCTATCCAACAACAACAACTTACACAACCTTTTGAAAGATATCAACACCAACAACATAAATCTAGTTTACAACATAATAACGAATTTAAAACTTGAAAATCTCATCTAAAAAAAAAAAAAAAAAACAATTATAACGATACTGTTATATATAACTTTATTACCACTCTAGTAGATAGCCCTGGCGGCTAATTCTAGTCACTATTGAATATGTAATTTACTTACTGTTTATTAAAAAAAACAAATAAATAAATAAATAAATAACTTTTGGTTTTTTTTTTTATGTTCGACTCAAGAGACGAGATAAATTGCTTGTATAAGAAATTTTTCAAAAACTCATACTCTTTCCTAATTTGTTTGAATTGTTCGATAAACCTATCTGAACTTTTGCTTAATTTATTTAATTTATGCATTACATTTTTAAGTAGATAAGCTTTTGTTAAACCAAACGGGTTTCTTGGATGTGTTAAGTATTTTTTTAGGAACGTATGTTGAAATTAATGCATCTAAAATATTCCGTAACAGGGAAAAAGCTTGTTTGGTATCATTACAATTAAAGATTTCTTGCCAATCAATCGTGCTTAAATGAGTCATCATAGAAGTGATCAGCCTTTTTAAAATCATACATTTGTGAATTGATATTTAATTTTGATTCAATTAAAACTGAAAAATTTTAAGAAATATAATAATATATAATATTTCGGTTAATATTTTTGAATTTAGTGGTATATTTTTGAATTTAGTGGTTATTAATAGCATATCTATACTAGTAAAGGGTTTAAAGTTACATATTAAATAGTATTTTGCCAACCGAGCTGACGGCTAAGCCATAGCTAAATTCATTCTAAATTCATTCTTACTTTTAACTATTGTAATAGAAAAATTATGAATAAATGAATTTCTTACTTACTTACTTACTTACTTACTTGTAAATATCATTTAAAAATTTGCTTAATATTTTCCAACCATGTTTGTTTAATATGTTTATAGTCTTTTGTAGCTATTAGCTACGTTCGAGTACTTTGTGCACTAAAATCGGCCGTCAGCAAAATTTGAAGGAGTGGGGGTAAAATTTCTCTGAGAGCGGTTGATGTACATATAAGTACTCGAACCTTTTTTTTGACACAAAAGCTAAACATAGATATTTAAACGTCAAATTTGAACTGACTTTTTTTGTCTTAAGTAAACGTATCAAATGTTTCTTTCAGTTGGCTTCTGTTCAACTAACCGGCTGAATTGGTTTTTGGCAACAGATGCTATTGTGATATTCCTAAAGTCGCTGGGTATTAAGGAAAAGGAACCTAATTTTTCTGATGGTTTCGAATTTAAGGGGGGAGACCACACCACTTTAGGAGCCTAAAAATGTTTTTTTTTTTTGGATTTTATTGAGAGGGAATAAAATAACCCAACCATTTTAAAAATTAAGAGAAATGTTTAATAGAGCTCTACAGTATTCAAAAATTTTTTTTATCTTTTCGATGACTAACAAAATGGCGGCTTTATTGAAGTTTTCCGGACGCCTTTTTCGGGCGACATCGAAAATTGCTGCAGTTGTCACTCTTTTTCGGTTGATCTGAGAAGGATTTAACAAAGTTCATTCTTTTACTGACATATTAAGGGGAAGGATATACCTAAAATAGAATGAAAAAGCGTAAAATTCTAAATTTAGGAAATTTTTTTGGACATATCGGGGTACAAATATGTCCAAAAAATTTATTTACTTACACGCTACCTTTCAAACTTTAGGTATACCCTTTCGTTAATATTGCTGAGAGTAATCACCCAAAATTTCATTTGAATCGGTTGCTAACTTCTTGAGCTACAACACGAGCAATTTTGGAAAAAGTAGTTTCGAGATAATTGCGTTTAAAGTTTCAGCACGAGAAAATGATTAATGGCAGTAACTTACGGATTAATCGGCGATTCAATACAATAGAGTTTCGACTTACTTTCCAGAAAAAGCTGCCTGACCATACAAAAGGTCAACAGTAGAGAGCATTGTGAAACGAAGGTCGCTTCTCCTCTAACAGCCGGTTAGGGCTGCCAGAAAACATGTTTTAGCATGTTTTCCATGTTTTTTGAACCTAAAACATGATAACATGTTTTCGGGTCCGAAAACATGTTTTTTCAAAATCTCAAATATAAAATGAATATTTTATTAGCGTTTGTTTAGTGAGGAAACACTACTAACAACATATCTTAATTACTCCCTACTATTTCAAAACGAACATATCTAAAGTGATGCTTCATTCCAATTCACTGTTTTCTTTGCATTCCACAATTGCCAAAAAGTAAATGAAAAATGCTGTTCATACTTTCCCTTTCCACGCGTACAAAAGCTTTTCATTAAAGCACTAATTGTCTCGCTCACACTATTTGCCAAATCTCCTTTGATGCAATTTGCATTTTCTCATTTCTCTCCATTTCATGTAATTATTAATTTATTTTGTTGAATGTAGATTGCTGCCAGCCGGTAAAATATTTCTTTGTCTTCTGAATATAAGGTATATAGTTATATGAATAAAATAAGTTGGTTTTAAATATTTCAAGTAATTTTTCCTCACATAATCTAGCAATTGGTCAATGGACAGATTTGTAATTTGTGACGTCACCCCGTCCTGTTCACGAAAAAGAAGTTCTTCGCCTGTACCTGTATCCATTGAAGATGATAGAGATCATGAGGATGAGGAAGAGGATAATGATCAGGCAAACAATATCGAGACTGTGCACGATAAAGAGGTGTTAAAAAAAAAGTCTTTTGTAAGTTCATATATTTTTAAATGGGAAGAAGTGCCGTTGTTTAAAAACTGGATCCAACGCAGCGATAAAGGCAAACAATTTGCACACTGCAAGGTTTGCAACACAGATTTGTGTATAAAAACAGGTGTTAAGTGCTTAGAACGACATCATATGCGTGAGAAACACCAAATCAATTTGAAAACGGTGAAAAGTAATAAGAAAATAGAAGAGTCATGGTTAAAAGTGCCCATGAAAAGAAAAATCGCTGAGGCTGAAATTCAACTATGTGTGCTTATTGCTGAGCACAACATAGCTCTCAATTTCATGGAACACCTTCCCTCGCTCATAAAAAACACTTTCACGGACTCAGAAATAGCCAAAAACATATACTGTAGTCGTACTAAGGCCACAAATATTATTAAAAATGTAATAGGTGCACAACAATTTCAAAATGTGTGTCTCCTAATGAGAAATAATAAATTTTCTGTGATAATAGATGAATCCACTGACATTAGCGTTAAAAAAAATCTTTGTGTGGTAATACGTTTATCTGTTAATTATAAAATACATGATCTCTTTTATAACCTTTTCATTTTAGAAAAAGCTGATGCTAAAGCCATTTATGATGTTCTTGTTAATAGTTTCAATCAAAATAATATTGATTACAAGCAAAATTTAATTGGCTTTGGAGCAGATGGAGCTGCAGTGATGATGGGAGTGAAAGCATCGGTGCGGACGTATTTAAAAAACGACACCAAACATTTGTTTGTAATGAAATGCATATGCCACTCCTTTCATCTTGTGGCTTCATATGCATGTGCTAAACTACCAAATAGTGTGGAAGACCTTTGTCGTGACGTATATAACTATATACAACACTGTCCGAAGAGAATTTCAACTTTCAAGTCTTTTCAGAGCATTTTGAATATAAAGCCGAACAAACTTCTTCGTCTTTGTCAAACTTGGCTTTCGCGGTTAGAGGTAGTAAATTCAATTTTGTTGCAGTATGATGCTCTTAAAGCATTTTTGCGGAGGAAGCCACAAAACCAGATAGCTTATTGTCATGTCGCACTATCTCGAATATGTTGCACGACCCAAACCATTATTTGTATTTGAGCTTTTTGCGTTGCAGTTTTTTACAAAACTCAATACGTCCATGCAATCTGAGAAGCCAAAAATACACCAATTGCATGGAGAAGTCTCTTTGACTGTTAAATCTATTTTAGGTTGTTTTTTAAAAAATGAATATTTAGAAAAAACTGCAATAATTAATGTTGATTATATTAATCCTCACAATCAACTACCATACGATAAAATGTACTATGGCATTAAAGTGGGGTTTTTCTTGCGGAGTGTAGCAGTCGATAAAAGTGTTTTAAACAGCTTTCAGTGTGATTGTTTAGGTTTTTGAATTGAAGCTACAAAGCAAATTTTTCTCAGATTCAATTTCAAAGAAACTATCCTTAAAGACATTGAAATTCTCGCTCCACAAAATGTTTTAAAAAGCGACTCCATTCTGCCACTCATTAAGCACTTTCCAAATTTAGTTGATGACAATCAGCTCCAAGACCTAGATAACGAATGGAGAGCATTGAGGCACATAAACTTGAATATAGATCAAGATGACGAAGAATTTTGGAACGGTGTGACTAAATTAAAGCGAGCAGATGGCACTCCAGCTTTTCCTATTTTATCAAAATTTGTTTTTGAGATATTCTCATTGCCTCATTTTTCAGCCAACACAGAGCGAATTTTCTCCGAAGTAAATATTGTGAAAACAAAATTAAGAAACAGCCTTGAAATAGATACTCTCAACGGACTGTTACATACAAAGTGTATGGTTAAGAAGCAAACATGCTATAACTTTAAAGTTCCTGACGAACTTCTTAATAAATATTTCAAAGACATATGTATATAACAAAGCCTTTTAAATCTTTCTTTTTTTTGTGAGCTTTAATTTTTTTTTTTGTATTTTTTAAAAGAAGATTTGTTTTGTTGATTTCTTTTTAAACGCTATAAGTACCTGAATATAGCATTTTTAGTTTTGTACAATTGTTCCTTTTTTTATTTTTGTTAAATGCATGTTGTTCTCGCGCTTTAAATGCAATAACTCTGCATCTATTCGATATTTTCAGTTTTCCTTTGGTCATAACATTCTTTGGATATCATACTTTCGAAATATGTAATAAAAAATATTGATTTTTTGAAAATTTTAAAGTGGTCTTCCCTTTAATCTATTCGAAACCAAAGTATTAAAGTACCTACTTTCACTGTTCTTGACAGACTTTGGAAGGGGCAATACTCTTTGTAACAATTACGCCTGGACTACTCACCATTTTCAAGTAACGTAAAAATGATTCTTTCATAATCTTACACAATAATTATTTAGTCTAAATTTTATACAATTCGTTACGTTCAAGATGGTTACAAGTTACGTTGCTTCCCCAACCAGTGTCGAAGTTGGTAGAACTTTTGGGTTTGAACTTGTCTAAAACAGCATCATTATAACCTTTGCGGTTCCTTGCTATTTCAATGGCCAAGAATTGCACACGAACAAAAGGCAATGAGTTTTCAATTGAGAATTGCTTTTAAGATTTCGATCTTAGTAGAGTTCCATATGAAAAGTCCTCTAGTTTGTTGAATTTTTCTATAAACGCTGTCCATTTGATTTTTTTTTCAGGGGTCTGCACGTCGTCATCCGTAATCACATCGATTCTTAAGTTTGGAAAATCTTGTCTGAATGTTGTATAAATGATGTCATGTTCCATGGCTTTCATAGCCCACATTTCTCGACATCGCCATAGTTTTCAAACTCTTCAGCCGGTCTTTATAGAACGTCCTAGATATCAAATAAACAATTTACAGGTTTGTATGAGAACTTGTACAGGTTGCTGGTTAAATATTCTAATTGAACTTACCATTGCTAAAGTATTTGATTGATTAACTCGCAAGAGCCATTCTTGTGGTATATTTTGGTTTTGTGTTGTTGATGTTATGTATCAACTTAAATGTGAAATCCGATATACAATTCCAACACTAAAAGGTTATTAAAAACTATTGAACAGTAGTCGTACGACTTAAATATTATTTTGTTCTATTGAAATTGATTTAAGTTAATAAATTTATTTGCAACTGAAAACAAAGAAATTCTTTCCATATTGCACAGAAACTTTGAAATGTAAAAAAAAAATTTCACACATTTCTGCTCATAGAAATTTCCTCGGCTAGAATGTGTAGTATGGGGAAACTGTTTACTCTGTCACGGAGAGAGTTTTCTGTTAAAAATTAGTTGTTTTTAAAATACTCGAACAAAACGTGTTTAAATGTGCGCTTATGGGTACGTACTCGAACGCTACTATAACAGCTAGGTTCCACATTTCACTTTCACGTGAAATGAAATCGAAATCGATCGAAATTAAGATTGGGTGTTCTGCATTTCACTTTTATCGATATCGATTTCATATTTTTCGAAATCGAAGTAAAACGAAATCGTTGTGTTCCACAATTCGATTTTGTCGGTTTCCAAGTGATTTGAAATCACCCTAATTTATTTGTGTGGAATGGTAGAAGAAAGCAGACGCGTTTAAAAATGTAAGTAAAAAACTCCGTTGCAACCACACAAAATTTGTTTATTTTACTAGAAATTTGTTTTCAACAAGGGAAAGCTTAAAAATACTGCACAGGAGAAAATATTCGTGAACTTTATGAGCCAACATGAAAATTTTGCCCAAGGATTAATGAAAGGAGATCGTGTCGTCGCAGATTCTTTGTGGGAAAGACAGAAAGACACAAATGGATGGAAAAAAAAAACAGTTATAATAAAAAGAATCATTTGAAACAGATCTATCAATCAAAACATGAATTTTACTTGCCACATATTAATACACACGTTGCATTTGCAATTTCTAATGGATTTGAAATGTCTCTCAATCTACGTCTTTTTATTTTCTCTGTCGCATACCTATCTTTTCTTTTTGATCTCCAAAACCGAAGCAATAAGAACAGCACTCATATTTAATTCTCTGACCAGGGAACTCAAGAAACTATTGAAATCAAATAAATTGAATTTCAGATTAGATGACAGGTATCAGCTGTTTTCAATTTCACTTGAAGTGATTTCGAAAAGTTTTCGAACTGATGAAATCGATCGAAATGCAGAACACTGTAAATAAATTCACTCGATTTGCAATTTCGGTTTCGGTTTCATTTCACTCGATTTCTGGAACCTAGCTGTAAGAGTATTTTTCCCGAAATAAAAACTTTGAGGTTTAAAAAATTTTGGGCATATACTGATGAAGTTAAGACTTTAAGTTGCACAGTGTACAAAATTATTACAACAACCATTGTAAAATTTGCATAATATTTTCCAACCACGTCCGTTTAAGATGTATATAGTCTCTTGTAATTTAATTTTTCCCGAAATAAAAACTTCTTTGAGGTTTAAATACTGGGCATATACTGATGAAGTGTAGACTTTAAGTTGCACAGTGTACAAAATTGATTACAACTACCATTGTAAAGATTTCCGTCTAAGTAAAGACCTTCGCACCTTGCTTCAAATGTTAATGATATTTCTGGTATTTCTGAATAACTCAGTGAAACGTGAAAAAAGTTTCAAATACCCACATTGTAGTTAAGCTGGATGTAGATCATTCTACTGAATGACTCCAGGTCTTTTCTTTTAAAGAATGTGCCATTAAATAACCATTTTTTTTATGATGCTGTGCAGTTGATTCTTCTGACGGTTTATGTCACCGGAAGCAATTATAAACAATTCAACCGATAGAGGTGATCTTTAGGGAATGCCGTTAAGTAATGGGTGGTTGGACGAGTGGACATTATTAGTTTTTATGCAAAATTTTCTGTTTATCAAAAAGGCCTTAACGTATTTATATATATAACGTTCATCACACCATTTTATGAGGTTTTGCAATATAATATGCAACCTTATTCTATCAAAAGCTTTTTCAAAATCTAGTGAGAGAATGGAAACATGAGTCTTAGCGGAAATCTCTTTTGATACAAAGAAGTCAATGTGGAGAAGCGCATCCATATATCCTCTAATAGCTTCAAATGCAACCTGATTGAGACTGATTAATTTATTTGTTTCGGCAGGCCATAAGAGCAACTATTTTCTCTAGAATTTTTGATAGACATGGGATCAATGAAATTAGTCTGTAACCTTCGATTTTGTTTTTATCTTTATTAGAGTACTCAAAATCTAAATCTTTAACATGCAAAAAAACTAATGACATGCAGAAAAGATAACGTGCAAAAAGAAAAAAACAAAACCATAGATCTTCAACGTAAGACTGCTTTCATTAGACTGATCGATAATGTGTTACAAATTGGAAAGAGTTGAACAATACTGTCTCGGCTGATCCTACGATCTTTCAGTTATGTTTTTCCGATAAACATAAAAACATGAATGTGATTGCATTAATACAAAGAGCAGCAAAAAGCTTTTACGTTAGCATGCATGTGATCGTAAAGTAGAGGACTGCCAGATGAATATTATTTAGAAATTCTAAGATCGTAAATGATTAAAATATGTCTCTTACATTAGGTGTGTTAAGAAAAATACAAAGTAGCCTTTAAGTTGATCCTAAAGTTGAATTTACTAAAAAGATTGAATCAAATTTTGTTGTTTTTTATTTAAAATTTTTATTCTTTATAATTCAGTCTTAAATCGTTAAACTGGTTCAACGACAACCAAAGGCTTTATAATTATATTGACATTGACATAGTGTATAAAATAAAATATAAAGTATAATATAAATAAAGAAATATATGTAAATTTTTCTTTTGTTTTATTTTATTAAATAAACTTATCACAACTATTATTATTTTATTCGACGCGTTTCGAAATTAGAATTTCATCCTCAGGTGACAGGTGTTTTGCCTTTCAACTTAATTTTAGTCTTTTGTTTTGTTTGTAGGTTTCGGCTATTGTTGTCTCTTTTATATTGGTTATAATACGTATATCTGTCTAGTTTAATTTTCTTTCCTGATCGTTGTTTTTGTTTTGTTTATTATTCTTATTATCTAATGGTAATTTTTTTGTTGTTTAAGTGCAGTTTCAAATAGTGCGTTTGTCTTGAATATTAATTTGTCGTTCATTAGTTTGTCTTTTTCTATCTTGTGTGCCTTGTAAATCTCGAACTCCTCTAGTGCGTCAAGTGTTCTTCCTTTCTTGCATAAGTGCAAAGGTTGCAAGTTTGTATCAAAATCTGTGTAATTATGGTTTGACTCCATTAAATGTAGAGCATAATTAGATTTTGTGTTCTGTTTTGGTCTATGTTCTTTAAAACGATCGTAGAACGTTCTTCCAGTCTGTCCAATGTAGTATTTGTTGCAATCATTGCATTTTATTTTATATACGCCTGATTGTTGTTTTATGTCTGTTTTCTTTTTTGGCTGTAAAATATTCTTTAATGTGTTGTTTGTTTTGTAGGAAACTTTTATGTTAAGTTTTTTGAATTCGTTTTGTATTATTTGAGGTAGGGGATTGGTGAATGTTATAGAAATGTATTTTGTATTGGTGTTTTCTTCTTTTTGATTGTTGTTGTCGTTGATTGTTCTTTTCCTTATACTTTTTTGAAGTAATTTGTCGATTATTTCTGTTTTGTATCCGTTTGATTTTGCTATTTGTTTTATTATATTTAATTCGTCGTTATAATCTTGGTCGTCCATGGGTATGTTGAGTAGTCGATTAATGAACGCATTATAAGCTGCCATCTTTTGTGAATATGGATGATGTGAATCGTTGTGTATTGTTATATCAGTTGTGGTAGGTTTTCTATATATTTTGTATTTGAGTTTATTGTTGTCTTTTCTTATGTTCAAGTCTAGAAAATTTATGGAGTTCTCTGTTTCGACTTCAGCGGTGAATTTAATGTTGTTGTTTATGTTGTTTATATAGTTATTAAGTATAACTATTTGTCTGTGTGTTCCGTCAAAAATGATAAATGTGTCGTCTACATATCGAGAGTATGTTATTATTTTGTTATGTTGAGTGTTAAGGTTTGATAAAATATATTTGTTTTCGAAGTAATTTAAATATATGTCAGCTATTAGGCCGCTTAAAGGTGAACCCATTGCAAGGCCTTCGTTTTGTATGTAGAATTGATCGTTGAAAGTGAAATAATTCTGCTTTAGTGTGATCTGTAATAAAGTTATTATTTCGTCTATTTGTTGTTTGTTGATTGTTGCAGTTGTTTCCAAATTCTCTTTTATTAAGGTTATTGTTGTATCTATGGGTATGTTAGTGTACATATTTGTGACGTCGAATGATAGCATTTTGTATTGTGGGAGTATAATTATATTTTCCATTTTATCAATTAAATGTGTGCTATTGTTGATGCTGTGGTTTTTATGTATATTGATATTGTGTTTGATTAATTTTTGCAACTTTTTAGCTACTTTATATCCTGGCGCGGTGGTATAGTCTATTAATGGTCTGATTGGTGTGTCTTTTTTATGTATCTTCGGGAGTCCTGTGAATCGTGGAGCTTTGGCGTTGGTTTGTTTAAGATAATGTTTAGTTGCATTGTTGAATATGTTATTGCATTTATTTATAGCGTTGTTGATGTCTTTAACATAATTTTTGGTTGGGTCCTTAGTTAACAATTTTATATTGTTGTTGTTGAAGAAAATGTTTGTTTTGTCTATGTATTCTTGTAGGTCCATTATGACAACTGTGTTACCTTTGTCTGCTTTTGTTATAATTGCGTTGTTCTGTTCTAACTTTTGTTTTATATTTTCTGTGTTAACTATTATGTTTTTGAGGTTTGTGTGTATTTTAATAGGTTTCTGTTTATTAATTTTCAGAACTTGCTTAAGTTTTTTGTTTATTGTTACCCTGGTTTCATTTTGCAGTTCTTGTGAAGGAATCATTTTGATGGCTGTTTCAGCGTTTGTCACTTCTTGAACGATGTTATTTTTGCTATTTTTGGGTATGTTGAATTTTAGGCCTTTATTTAATAATGTTGTTTCTGTTTCTGTGAATTGGATGTTTGTGCAGTTTACCATTCTGGCGTAAAACTTATGTTGGTTATGTTCGATATGCGTGTGTTTATGTGCTTTTGCGAGTCTGTGAATTTTCTGTTTCTGTTTCTGTGTGATTTTGCTTATTGTTTTGGATATCTGTTGTTCAATGGTTTGGAATATAGAATTAATTATCACAGGATGAATGTCATTGAGTATTTGGAGGTGTGTTTTGTATAGTATAGGGTTTAATTTTAATTTTTTGATGTATAGTTGTTTAACTTCTTCTTTCAGCCATGTTTTTTGTGCGATCTCTTGGGCTTTGATTGCTGATTTTGATGTGCTTTTTATGAAGATTTGTGCGTATTTAGGTGTTATTTGTAATTTTAGACATTTTTTGTTGAATTTGATGTTCAGTGTGGCTTTTATGATTTTGATTTTTATGTTTTTGTATTTGTAGACCAGGTTTGCTTGTTCGGCTGTCATATTCATGTTGGTTTCGGTCTCCAGTTGTGTTTATATGGAAATATAAAGTATAATATAAATAAAGAAATATATGTAAATTTTTCTTTTGTTTTATTTTATTAAATAAACTTATCACAACTATTATTATTTTATTCGACGCGTTTCGAAATTAGAATTTCATCCTCAGGTGACAGGTGTTTTGCCTTTCAACTTAATTTTAGTCTTTTGTTTTGTTTGTAGGTTTCGGCTATTGTTGTCTCTTTTATATTGGTTATAATACGTATATCTGTCTAGTTTAATTTTCTTTCCTGATCGTTGTTTTTGTTTTGTTTATTATTCTTATTATCTAATGGTAATTTTTTTGTTGTTTAAGTGCAGTTTCAAATAGTGCGTTTGTCTTGAATATTAATTTGTCGTTCATTAGACATCAACA
The DNA here is from genome assembly GCA_949752695.1 of Melanostoma scalare. Taxonomy (NCBI): domain Eukaryota; kingdom Metazoa; phylum Arthropoda; class Insecta; order Diptera; family Syrphidae; genus Melanostoma; species Melanostoma scalare. Next base: position 123,465,497 of record OX456984.1, on the reverse strand, counting down.
ACGCTATAAATAAATGCAATAACATATTCAACAATGCAACTAAACATTATCTTAAACAAACCAACGCCAAAGCTCCACGATTCACAGGACTCCCGAAGATACATAAAAAAGACACACCAATCAGACCATTAATAGACTATACCACCGCGCCAGGATATAAAGTAGCTAAAAAGTTGCAAAAATTAATCAAACACAATATCAATATACATAAAAACCACAGCATCAACAATAGCACACATTTAATTGATAAAATGGAAAATATAATTATACTCCCACAATACAAAATGCTATCATTCGACGTCACAAATATGTACACTAACATACCCATAGATACAACAATAACCTTAATAAAAGAGAATTTGGAAACAACTGCAACAATCAACAAACAACAAATAGACGAAATAATAACTTTATTACAGATCACACTAAAGCAGAATTATTTCACTTTCAACGATCAATTCTACATACAAAACGAAGGCCTTGCAATGGGTTCACCTTTAAGCGGCCTAATAGCTGACATATATTTAAATTACTTCGAAAACAAATATATTTTATCAAACCTTAACACTCAACATAACAAAATAATAACATACTCTCGATATGTAGACGACACATTTATCATTTTTGACGGAACACACAGACAAATAGTTATACTTAATAACTATATAAACAACATAAACAACAACATTAAATTCACCGCTGAAGTCGAAACAGAGAACTCCATAAATTTTCTAGACTTGAACATAAGAAAAGACAACAATAAACTCAAATACAAAATATATAGAAAACCTACCACAACTGATATAACAATACACAACGATTCACATCATCCATATTCACAAAAGATGGCAGCTTATAATGCGTTCATTAATCGACTACTCAACATACCCATGGACGACCAAGATTATAACGACGAATTAAATATAATAAAACAAATAGCAAAATCAAACGGATACAAAACAGAAATAATCGACAAATTACTTCAAAAAAGTATAAGGAAAAGAACAATCAACGACAACAACAATCAAAAAGAAGAAAACACCAATACAAAATACATTTCTATAACATTCACCAATCTCCTACCTCAAATAATACAAAACGAATTCAAAAAACTTAACATAAAAGTTTCCTACAAAACAAACAACACATTAAAGAATATTTTACAGCCAAAAAAGAAAACAGACATAAAACAACAATCAGGCGTATATAAAATAAAATGCAATGATTGCAACAAATACTACATTGGACAGACTGGAAGAACGTTCTACGATCGTTTTAAAGAACATAGACCAAAACAGAACACAAAATCTAATTATGCTCTACATTTAATGGAGTCAAACCATAATTACACAGATTTTGATACAAACTTGCAACCTTTGCACTTATGCAAGAAAGGAAGAACACTTGACGCACTAGAGGAGTTCGAGATTTACAAGGCACACAAGATAGAAAAAGACAAACTAATGAACGACAAATTAATATTCAAGACAAACGCACTATTTGAAACTGCACTTAAACAACAAAAAAATTACCATTAGATAATAAGAATAATAAACAAAACAAAAACAACGATCAGGAAAGAAAATTAAACTAGACAGATATACGTATTATAACCAATATAAAAGAGACAACAATAGCCGAAACCTACAAACAAAACAAAAGACTAAAATTAAGTTGAAAGGCAAAACACCTGTCACCTGAGGATGAAATTCTAATTTCGAAACGCGTCGAATAAAATAATAATAGTTGTGATAAGTTTATTTAATAAAATAAAACAAAAGAAAAATTTACATATATTTCTTTATTTATATTATACTTTATATTTCCATATAAACACAACTGGAGACCGAAACCAACATGAATAAAATAAAAAACCATATGTGTCCAGAGTACATATACGAACGTACCTCTACGAACGTAAACGCAGCATACCCACTACGTAACAGAGAAGACCTTATTATAGATGTGTTCAATGGCTTTTTTTAGATCAGAACAGCACAGCACAGCACAGAAGCAGTGAAAAACGTCAGGCAAGTTAGAACGAATGAATGAATGTTCTTTATTTAGCTTCAGAAAAGCCATTTAGTTTTAAGTTTTACATTTGAACTTATTATAAATAATTAATATAATATAAAATAGTATATAAGTGTATAAATTTATATTACTTTAAAAGATTTTTGTACTTATAAAATTTACTTTGCACATTTAGATATTTATAGGTTTGAACGTATGTGCTCAATTAGTATTCTTTTAAAATCATGCAACGCTGTGCAACATTTTACTTCTCTAGGAAGGCTATTAAACCCATGAAACCCCATGTAAAAAACTGTTCTTTGACCCCTTGATGTTCTAGATCTCTCAATTCTTAGGTCATCATTGTTTCTAAGATTTTGTTGTAATACTGTATTTTCTCGTATGTTTTCACATAAGTATCCAGGTAACAGATTGTTTTTAATTTTAAACACAAATATAATAGTACGCATAAACAGTCTTTGGTTAACATTTAGCCATTTCAAAACATTTAACATAGATCTTATTGGTGTATAAATACTACATTTAATAATTATTCGCATAATTTTGTTTTGTAATAGTTGTAATCTATCTTTATGACTTTGAGGACATACATAAATAAGACTAGAGCAGTAATCAAAATGAGGTTTAATTAAGACATTACATACATTAATAGCGGTACTCATTGATATATTTTTCCTTATTTTTCTTAATACACCTATTTTTTTAGACACTTTTTTACATATGTAGTCAATGTGTTCATTGAAATTTAGCTTTTCATCTAACATAATACCAAGATACTTCATTTGTTTTACAATTTCAATTGGTTCATTGTTTATTTTAACATTAATATTTGCAGGCGTACTTATATAATTACATTTAAAGATCATACATTTAGTTTTGTTTACATTTAGCACCAGTCTGTTCATTTTAAGCCACGCGTTCACCCTTTCTAGGTCTTGGTTTAGTTCCTCTATGCAATCTTCAATGTTTTTTCCAGTGATGTACAACAACCCGTCATCAGCAAACAGAACAAGTTTTGATGAACATACTACCTTGCTCATGTCGTTGATAAACATCAGGAATAACCACACTCCGAGAATTGTACCTTGCGGAATTCCTACGTTTACAGGAACTGGTGTTGATAAAAAACCGTTTACAGACGTTCGTTGCGTTCTCCCCGATATAAATGATTTAAACCACTTGAGCTCATTTGCCTTTATACCAAAGCACTTTAATTTTTTTATTAATATTTGGTGGTTTACAGTCTCAAAGGCTCGTTTCAAGTCAAGAAACACTGCTACAACTACATTTTTAGAATCGATTTCTTTTCGCCAGTTATTTATCACAAAATTTAAACAAGTTTCGCACGAGTGATTTGCACGGAAACCCGACTGATATCTGTCCAAAAGACCTTGCCCGTCTAAATGTTCTTGTAATTGAATTGCAACAGTTTTTTCTATAATTTTTTCGTATAAAGGCATCATATTTACTGGTCTGTATTCACTAAAACTTTTTGCGTTAGGTATTTTTTTTATTGGTATTATAAGAGATTCTTTCCATGAATCTGGGAAAACACCTGCACTCAGGGATATATTTATAATTCTTTCTAATACCGGACCGACAAAACACAGAGAATCTTTGAACATCTTAACACTCATAAAATTAAAGTCACTCTTTTTGCTAATCATATCTATTGCACATCTTATATTTTCTATGTTCACTAATTTGAACTTAAAATCTATATTGCACTCTTCTATTATGTTAATGTAATCACAGTATATCACAGATCGGGTTATTTCTTTTATGGAATCAACAAAAAAGTTGTTAAATTTATCACATAAAATTGCACTATCATCTATCACAGAACCGTCATCTAATTGCACCTCAGTTATAGTTTCATTATTTTTCTTAAAAACATATTGTTTTAGTTTTTTCCACATATCTTTTTGTGAGTTTGCGGTGTGAATTTTGTTTTTTATAAATTGTGATTTGGTTTTGATGATATTTTTTTTGTATTCATTTCTACACTGCTGGTACATAGACCAATCATTTTCATTATTGCTGAGCACTGCTTGTCTATATAAATTAATTTTTACTATTTTTGCCCTTCTGAGTTCACTGTTGAACCACTCCGCGTTATTAAAAGGAACTTGTTTAGTTTTAACCGTACCATTGATTACATTTTTAAAGTTCAGCACAAATTGATCACATAAAACATTTAGATTGTAGGGTAGTTCACTATTCATATTTACAAACAATGGGATTTCGTACAGTCTTGACAACAGATAATTTTGGTTATATGCACAATATTTAACGGTTTTTTTATTTATAGTCTTATGTTGGTTCGCAATTAATATTTGAATAGTTTCATGGTCGCTTATCTTTAAATTTTTATCAACATTTGCATGTATTTTTTCAGGAAAATTTGTTATCACATAGTCAATTAGGAACAAGCAAACTTATCAAAATAAGCAACAACAAAAACGAAAAAAAACAACCACCAATTTTTCTTTTTCTAATATCAACTTAATTTAGCGTATTTTCGTCGCGAATAAGTAATTTTATTTTCAGCACTAGGTTAGGTGTTATTTTCCTGATTTAAAAAAAAAATTTGAACTTTTCACAACAAATTAAAATTACAATGCGCTTAAAAAACTTCGAGCAAAAAGTCAACAGCTGCTTTTGACAGTTTTCACCAAACTTGCACTTGCTCAAGAGGAGGTGCAGAAAATGCTGTGCTAAACTGTTCTAGAACAGTAGTCCGTTCTTTTATGCCTTCGACGTTACGCGATGCTGTAGTGTCAAAATCATCGTTGTTGTTGTGTATGTTTGACTTTTTTACAAAATCATGATTGCATTTAGGAACGACTCGATGTTACACTTTGCTGGTCTGTCAAAAATATGAATAAAATATTTCTTAAAATACGAACCCAGCTAAAGAAAACTCGCTTTTGATGAAGAAAAAAGAATTCTGAAATGAACAAGATTGAAAATCAATAACTTTCCACAGAATTTGGAAGATTAATGAAAAAAAAAAACCAAAACAAATCTGACCAGCAACAATTTAAAAGGGGTTTGACATATCAACATCGAAACTCAAGTCCCTGAGATGAGTTGGAAAAAGTTACGAAACGTAGCATTCTGACACTTCAACATTGCATTTAGGAACGACATCGATGTTACATTTCGTAACTTTTTTGCATTTAGGAACGACATAATGTTAACCGATGTTACATCGCGTAACATCGAAGAATAAAAAAACGGACTACAGCTCATTGAACACAAAAAAGATCAGAAAGGGTCAGAAAAGAACAGAACATTTCTCATTGAACACCAAAAACCTGATCTTTTCTGTCGGAAACTGTTCAAGAACAGGTCATTTAACACTCCTTATTATAACAAGAACAAGAACATGAGAACAACAAGAAGTCAACAGTCAATATTTTACTCCGGTTTCCAATCCTTCAACCAGTTGCCTCAACACATCAAAAATGCCAACAATATAAACTCTTTCAAAAGGCTTATGTCAACATATACTGCAGAATATATTATTAAAAAAAAACATTTCAATTTTATCATAAACCAACTAAAATTTGATGTCAAAACAATCATGTAAACTTTAGTGGCACTTTCAAGCCAAATAAATCACTACGTAATGAAAAAATTCACAAAAATGGCCTTGCGAAAAACTTTTGGTTATTTGAACGTTCCATCCTATGAAACGAGATGTATTTTAATTGACTTAATACCTCTTGCCCAAAGGAGAAAATTAAATTCAATTCTCTTCGCCTACGATGTATTAAATTGTGTAATTCACTGTCCGGTTTTGTTATCTATGTTTAACATTTTCGCACCATCTCGATATTTGCGCCCCCGAAATGGGAATTTTCTAAGTGTTCCTTACCATAGTACCAACTATGCTAGGCATAATCCTATTACTAGAGCTTGTTTGGATTTCAATGTTGATAGAAACGAAATAAGAAATTAGCTAGTTAAATTAAATATGTTAAATAAGCTAGTGTAATTGTAAAAAATGTTTCTTCTACGGGTATCGCCTTTCGCGAGGAATTGGCAAGTCCTCCGTTAGTATTCATTGCCATGAAAAGCGCTTTCATTAGCCGTTCGGAACCGGCAGAAAATTGTTCTCCATTCCCTCACAAGGGATGGTTGTAAGAAATGCGCTAGGCCCAAGGGCTCCTCGCTCTGTTGCGCCACCCTATTTATTTATTTTTATAGTTAAATTGTTATAACTTTATATTAATTATTGTAATTTTGTATATTTAAAATATGTTTATGTTGATAAAAACCAAATTTGTAGTCTCTATAGAAGTGTTGTAACTTTTAAGACGGAATAAATAAATAAATAAATAAATAAATTACAATAGGTTAATGAATGGGTAATATTGCAGTTTTCCAGCTTTGTGAGATAAAAGAAGTTTTTAATATTGTTATAGAGTTGAATAATTCTTGTTTTCGTTTCCGGTGCCAGATTTTTTAGCATGGGTAAGGATATCCTATCTCGACCTGGTGTTTTGCCATTAAGTTTGTTTAGTGTAGTTTCAAATTCAATCAAGGAAATTAGTTGATCAATACGTCGTGCGATCGGATTCGAAGTATTTTGATGAGGCAATGTATCATTGAAGTTGTTTTTCGCATCAACAAATGGGTCTTGAAAAGTTTTCATTTTCTGATTTTTTGGACCAAGATTGAGCTATGAACTTGCTTATTTCTGTTGGGTCTGTTAAATTATTTAAGTTGTATATACAAATTGAGTTTGGTTCTCCAGTCAACCGTCAAAAATTTTGCTACATTTTTGACGGGGAGGTTGTTGGATTTATTGAAGACGTAAAATCAGAAAAACTTTTTGCCTTACTCTCATTTTTCTTCAGAATAATGAATTAAGCTTGAAAAGTTTGCAGCTGTTCTCAAAGCTTTTTGGAGTAAAGCAGCTTCTTTATTGTTATTTGCAGACACTGGTTTTGTTGAACAAACCCAAGTCTTATTATATGACTACTGCGCCACCTAACAAATAATAAACTTATTACTATATTAACAAGATATATAAAAGTGTCATAACTTGACGACACAATTTTTTATTTCGTAACCTAATTCTTTTTATCACACTTCTTCTTGAATTAACCTTAATAAAGATAAGTCACTTGAATTACTTAAAAAGTAATCTTCTTTTATTTTGACCATCTTATTTAAAGAGTATACTTTCCAACAGGTTATGGGCCCAGATTTGCGAATAAGGAAGGAATTTAAATTTATTTATTAATATTTTTTTTAAATAAAAAAAAAAAAAACTTCAGCAATATGAATAGCATAACCACTAGCATCGAGCCTTTGGGAAAGGAAAACTTTGACACATGGAAGCTACAGGTGGAAGCTCTCCTTATTAAGAACGACTGCTGGGATTTTGTAAGCGGTGAAAGGTTATTCCCAAGGCGGAGGCAGGAAATGCGGCCTCTGAAGATGCTCTTAAAAAGTAGACGGAAGGCGATAGAAAAGCACGATCGGACCTCATATTGGCAATAAATCCTTCGGAACTGAAGCAAGTTAAAAACTGTCTAACATCGAATGCGGTGTGGTGAAAAACTACACGAAATTTACCAATCAAAAGGACCTGCTCGAAAAGCCACTCTATTGAAAAAACTAATCTTACATAAAATGATAGAGGGAGTGAACATCAGAGTACACATTGCGGAGTTTTTTGATGCTGTCCATAAATTATTAGATATGGATATTTCTGTAAACGAATCTCTTATCAATTATGCTTATTTACAGCTTACCTGAAAGTTTCGATAATTTCCGATGTGCGATCGAGTCCCGTGACCAATTACCTCATCCCGAAACATTAAAAATCAAGGTATTAGAGGAATATGATGCAAGAAAATGCAGAGAGAAAGAACCTAATCAAGACGCAATGTATATTCGTAAGTACAAAGGTAACAGAGATGAATACGAAAAAGAAGACTATACAAAACCACAAAACCAGTTTCACCGCAAAGTGTTTAAGTACAAGTGCCACAATTGTAGAAAGATCGGACACAAGGCATCCGAATGTACACAACAGAGACAATCACCGGGGCGAAGAGAATTTTCCAAAATATGTGCAGAGAATGGAAATCGCGTGAATTCACAAACAGAATTCGCATTGAAACACTCTGATGGAGACAATTACGCGAGCAGTAATGACTGGTGCCTCGACAGTGGGTGTACTTCCCACATGACGTTTCAGAAGCTAAAATTGGATTACCTGAGGTGTATTGAAAAGGAATTGAGTATGGCAAATGGTGGGAAAACGTCAATACAAGGTGTAGGTTCGGTGAGAATGGTGGTTTCAGATGGTAATACTACACAAAATCTGAGACTGGATGAGGTAATGTATGTTCCAGATTTAAGAACAAATTTGATGTCAGTGGCAAAAGTAGTGGACAAAGGTTGTACTGTAAATTTCGGTAAGAAAGAAGCATTTATTATAGCACCTGACGGTGATATTTTCTCTGCTTTTAAAGAATTTAAATCATTTGCAGAAACAAGGTACGTTCGAGTACTTTGTGCACCAAAATCGGTCGTCAGAAAAATTTTATGGAGTTTGGGTAAAATTTCTCTGAGAGCGATTGATGTACATAAAAGTACTCGAACGTTTTGTTGACACAAAACCTACACATATTTAAACATCAAATTTGAGCTGACTTTTTTTGTCTTAAGTAAACATATCAAACGTTTCTTTCAGTTGGCTTCTGTTCAACTAACGGGCTGAATTGGTTTCTGCCAACAGATGCTATTGTGATATTCTCAAAGTCGCTGGGTATTAAGGAAATTGAACCTAATTTTTTTCGATGGTTTCAAATGGACTTAAGCCATTCAAAACCAAAATAATGAAGTACTTTCACTGTCCTTGCCAGTCTTTGGAAGGGGCAATACTCTTTGTAACAATTACGACTGGACGAAAAAACGATTCTTTCATAATCTTACAAAATATTTATTTAATTTAATTTTATTTTTTAAGAATTGCACACTAACAACAAGCAATGAGTTTTCAGTTGAGAATTCCTTCTAAGATTCTGATCTTAGGAGAGTTCCATATGAAAAGTCCTCTAGGTTCTTGAATTTTTTTATAAACGATCTCCTTTTGATTTTTTGTTCACGTCGTCATTCGAAATAACCTCGATTCTTAAGTTTAGGTAAATCTTGTCTGAATGTTGTATAAATGATGTTTCCAGTTGAAGTTCCATGGTTTTCATAGCCCACATTTCTTCGACTTCGCCATCGTTTTCAAACTCTTCACCCGGTCTTTGTAGAACGTCCTAGATACCAAGTAAGCAGATAACATGTTTTTATGAGAATTTGTACAGGTTCCTGGATAAATATTCTAGTTTAACTTACCATTAATCAATTAATTCATTTGCAACTGAAAACAAAAAATTCTTTTCATAACGCACAGAAACTTCAAAATGTCAAAAAAATGTTCACATATTTGTGCTCATAGAAATTTCTTCGGCTAGAATGGCCGGGTTCAAGACAAATTCCGAAAGTTCGAAGAGATCTGTCAGTCCATGAACGACCATCTTAACTTTTTTTTTGTCTTAAAGTGGTAGTGTGATTCACCTCTCGATTTTACATAGTTAGTAGTAAAATTATTTGTCAAACACAGATTTTTTCAGTTTGAAATTCAACAATTTGACTTCCAAGTGTTTGAGTAGTTTTACAATTACATTCATTTTACTTAATTTTGATAAAAAAAATGAAAATCGTGTGCCTTCAAAAATGTATTTTCTTTGTTGATAAACTCACTATTAAAATTAATTTACAAAACAGAATATGCAAACACCAATAATTATCAATTTCAATTCAACAAATAAGCGAAAACTTGTAGGACAAAAAAATAACCCAAGAATACCGAGTAAAGTTCGATTGTCATATATGTTGTTTTCCTTGTTTTGACAAGTAAAATCTTAAGTTCAGATTTTCAGCCAAGTTTTTCCATCTGAAAATCTATGTTCGAAAATCTGAAAATCTAAATGTCATCTGAATTGTCATCTGAAAATCTGAAACTTTTTATAAGGGAAAAGTGACAGAATCTTAAGTCAAGATTTTCGAACATAGGTCCCAGGAACGCGGCCAATGTGTAGCATGGGGAAATTGTTTACTCTCTCACGGAGAGAGTTTTCTGTTGTTATACACCTAAATTTGGTTCCTTCACCTTTACCTACTATGCCAGTAAGCATAACTGTTATTATGCATATTATTGCTTTATCAATATTATGCATACTAACAGTTTCCGGCCGCACTTATTGCGACATGGCTAAGTAGGTCAAGCTGAATTCCAGAATGCAAGTTAAGCAATGCATTCTGGAGTTCAATCAAAAGTTCCAGCCAGGTCAACGGAAATATGGGGAGTCTATTGTTAACCACCGAAACGAGAGGTTGTGTGTCTTTTTAATTTACATTACATTTCATTACATTTCGATTACGTACGTTACATTTGGCGCAGCCGGTTCGCGAACCTTTAAAAAAAAAAAAAAGTAATTTGTGTTTTTAAATTGAATAAAACACCTTATCGTACGTTGTCGTGATTGAAAAAGTGATTGGAAAAGTGAAGGAAAATACTCGTATTTTTGTGTGCAGTGCTCTGTGGATTCATTTAATTGTCGTCTACCTTTGGTTTTTTCTTAAACTTGGATAAAATAAGTTACACCAAAATCAACTTGCCAAAAGAAGAATTGGAAAGAAACTTGAAACATACTACTGATACTGTATATCTGAACAATTAAAAGTAGATACAAAGGGAGAAATACAGGTGAGTATACTTTAACGTATGTACCTATGTTTTATTTTTTAGATCATAAGTGACAAAGTTGTGTACCTATAAATTTTATTTATTTTTTTTTTCTCGGTTTAGTTTTTCAAGTCAAGTTCTTAGTCAAGTTTCGTTTCTTTCATTTGTTTTTCGTAGTAACTTTAGTTGAGGTGGTCGTTTGATTTTATTTGATTTAAAAAAGAAAAAAAAATTAGATCTGTTGGTTGGCGTTAGTTAATGGCCCGCACCCAAGTTGAAGCCCAACTTAACGATATAATAGAGGAGTTAGAGTATTTTAAAAAAGAAAAGAAAGAAAATCAACGACAATTAAAGTCGGTGAATGAATTTCTTTTCACAGAATTAAGGGATATTTTGAATCCTGAGGTTTACAAACTGGTAAGTTTTCAGCTAACGTCTCAGTGGGGTAAATTAACTAGAGTAGAATCGACTGACGAAATCGTTAACGAATACGTCAAAGCCGTTCACGCTCTAGTAGAAAACCACGCTAAAGAGGCAGAAGACCTTAGAAAACAGCTTAAAAAGAGCGAGTTTAGGCGTAAGGAAGCTGAAAAACAACTTCTGAAAACAACAGAAGAAGCTGACCAGGAAATAGACCAGCTCACTATTGAGTTAAACAAAAGTTTAACAACTCAAAGGGAGCTAAGGGAAAAAGGTAAATCATCACCTTATCCTGACAGTTCAAAACACCTTATTCCGTTGCTCACTCCTCAACATACTTCTACACCAAAATCGTCTCTGGAAAGAAACCTGGTCAACACAGGAGTTCAAACCACAGTTGTAGAAGTATTTAAATCAAATAAAATCACTCAGGTAGAAATAGAAGAAAATTGCGAAATGTCACTTGAGAGTATAAGCAAGGTAGTTTCAAGGTTAGTCCCCATATTCAACGGGGAGAGAAATCATGAACTTTCACAAAGAGTTCATGAATTCTTAAACGCATGCGATCTGGCTTTGAAAATGGTAAAGCCAGAAGAAGAGGGGATCTTAGTGTCTCTAATCTCAACCCGATTACAAGGCGATGCGTTTGAGTTAATTCGTTCAAACAATGTGAACACAATAGAGGGTTTGGCAAAACTGTTTAAAGACAGTTATTTAGTGCCAAAAACTCTGGACAATGTGATGAACGAATTAAAACAATGCCATCAATTGTTAGGCGAAGATGTAAAAGCGTTCGCTAGACGTCTAGCGAAACTGAAAGCTACATCTGTTGAAATTATTGACTCAAGATATTCCGCAACTGAGTCAGTAGGCCTCAAAAAAGAAGTTGAAAACACGGTGTTGACAATTTTTAAAAAAGGGCTAGTCGATCAAGCTCTTCGACAGTTTATGCTGGGGAGCAAAAGCAAAGATCTCAACGAAATCTCTGAGGAAGCCTTGAAAACTTCCTTGCTACTACAGCCAAACTCGATGGGCTATATGGGAGTTGGAACAACACCAAACTTACCTTTTGATCGTATTAGCTCAATGTACCAAATTCCCGGTACTTTCCAACAAAATTACAATAGCCTGACTCAAGCATATCCATCTATGCCTTCCATGCCTCATCTTTTTAACAATTATACTACACTACCTCACAATTTACCTCAAGTGACACAAGACTACACATCTAAACCCGCACAACATCCTTCACACATCACACATAATGAAACACCTCAATACATCCAGAATTTTCAAGACCCTCCCCACTCCAGCAATAGACAGTCAACAAGGTCTGCAAATCCCATTAAAACCTGTGGATTCTGTGGCAAGAAAAATCACAGCTATGTTGATTGTAATATTCGTAAAAGAACGCCATACTGCGACACTTGCGAGGACTATGGGCATGCTCAAAACAGTTGTCCCCGCTCACAAATACGAGCTACTCAGACAATAAGTCAAAGGCCTAGAGTCAAATGCAAGTGGTGTTCTAGGGTGGGTCATGTGGAGGACGATTGTTTCTCTAAGAGAAATTACCTCAAAGACCAGTCGGGAAACGCCCTGGGGGCCAATTTGAATCACTAAATTGTGCCCCAGAAAATTCGCTCTCCACAAAATCAACAACGAAAAATAAAAAAAGCAAAGCAAAAAAAAACAATGTAGACGAAGTAAAGCCATTAGCGCCTGTATTAAACGATCGACAAAAAGAAAAAAGAACACAAAACATTGACTCGGAGGAGTTAAATTTCTTTACTTTTGAGTCGATTCGTAAAACGAAGCAGAAATCAAGGCCACTAGTTTCTGGGACAAAAATAAACCTAGGTCAGTTTGGTTTCTTATTTCTGATTTTCAATCTTCGTTTCGTTTGGAGTAAGTGCTATTCAAAGGTGAAATTCGTCTATAACTTTTTGAATGATTATTTTAAGTGTTTTGTTTTGAAGTGTTTCAACCAGTATGCTTTGCCGAAAAGTAAGAAAAAAATATTATATGCATTTAGGAATCTTCGTAAGCATGACGTGTTCGTCGAGCTGCCTATGTCAATGGCCAAGTCCGAAAAGGTACTTCTTCTGGTCGACACAGGAGCAGACTCGAGCTTACTAAAAAGAAGCTCATTAAAAAATGCTACCAATATAAATATAAATGAAACAAAGCAACTGGGTGGTGTTTTCGGTGGAGTAGGTATGACAAAAGGCACAATCAAAACTTCCTTATCATTCCCCAACAATAAGTTCTGTACTAAGTGGAACGTTGTCGATGGTTTAGATGAAATACCTGCTGACGGTATCCTAGGACGTGATATCCTATGGAATCAAACAATCATCGACGCTGTTTCAAAAAGAATAACATTATTTAATAGGAAAAGGGAAGTTATAATCGAATTACCTCTAAAGTGTTTACCTTCTAAAATATCTGCAATACAGGAAACACAAGAGAAGTTCAAAATAGGAGCTCGGACACAAACAGCTGTTAAGCTTTATATTCCCAACTCAAAATCAAATGAATTGCTAATACATTCACAAGAGATTGATTGCGGAATCTACTTGGGAAATGCAATAGTAAAAGCAAACAATAGCTACGTCCATGTTCCTATCATGAATTGTACCACACAAGACTACTGTTTGGACGGAAATTTTGTTCCAAAGCATTCGAATTTCAAAAACTTTAAAATTATTAACCAGAGTGCGGAAAACAGAATATTGGCTAATTTTCCAAGACAACAGCTTAGTGAACGGGTCAGTACTCTGATTAGTTCCTTAAAGTTAGATGAAAACCTGAATAGGGAAGAGAAGGAGTCAGTAGAAAAATTATGCTCCAAATTTAATGACGTTTTCTTACTGAAGGGTGATAACTTAAGCTTCACACCTGTCTTAGCACACAGTATACCCACTAAATCTGACCAAGGACCGATTAACACTAAGCAATATCGAACTCCGGAGATTCATAAGAAAGAAATTGAAAGACAAGTACAAGAGATGCTTGATCAAAACATAATTTCGGAAAGTAAATCTCCATGGAATTCACCATTGCTTATTGTACCTAAGAAATCCATTGAAGGTCAGAAAAGGTGGAGGGTCGTTGTGGATTTCAGAAAACTAAACGAAATAACGATAAAAGATGCTTTTCCCTTACCAAGAATCGAAGAAATTCTTGATCAATTGGGACACTGCCAATTTTTTACCACATTGGATTTGGCAAGTGGCTACCACCAGGTAATGATCGATCCGGCTGACAAGGCAAAAACCGCGTTTAGCACTAGCAAAGGGCATTACGAATTCAATAGAATGCCGTTTGGGCTAACCGGTGCCCCAGCAACATTCCAAAGGATCATGAATCACATCCTGACTGGTTTGCATGGCATCGATTGTTTTGTTTATTTGGATGATATTGTCGTGTATGGCAAAAATCTTGAACAACACAACGAAAAGCTTGCAAACGTTTTAGCTAAGTTATGGCAACACAACCATTAAAATGGGTAGAAAAACGAAGCGGGTTCACAACAACCAGCTAAAAGCTTTCCATCATTTATGATCTAATTTTAATGAGAATTTATTATCATCAATCCGTACAGTCTTATTAATTCTTTTTGTCTTTCCAGAATTTGAAGAAAAGGATTCACTAAAAGAAGCCCAAAGAACCAAAAAAAAAAAAAAAAAAATATCTTAACCTAATTTAAACTGTAAAAAAAAAAAGTGTTTCCTTATTTGCAACAACTTTTCAATAGTTGCATTAAAATTAAAATAAAATGTTTAATCTTAATATAAATTTAGTAGCAGTTGCGTTATTAGTTATAAGCATTTACCCCGGGCAGACGAATAGTGAACAGCCATTCAACGTCCAACAACTGAAGCTGACCTCACCAGTGGTGTTCGAAGCGGTGGAAAATGCTGTATTTTATAGTGATACGTGGACAATATTTACGAAGTTCACACCACTGGACTCCGGAATGGTTATTCAAATGGTGGAAAAGTGCGAACAAAAACTGGAAACCCTGTGCAGAAGCATTCCGGACGACGATTTCAAACGTTACTGTCAATTGATCGCTCAAGAGACTGAGACAAACATCGACAACTTACGACGAACTGCCTTTCGTATGAAACAACTTACACATGCTAAACGTCAAAAACGCGCACTGGAGTTCATAGGAGGATTTTCAAAATGGGCCTTCGGTACTATGGATAGCAAAGATGCTAGGAGCGTTTACCACCAGTTGGAAGTTCTCCACAAACAGGATGCGAGCTCGTTCGAATTAATGCACCGACAGTTAAGTGTCATGAAATCAAACTTCGACACGTTATCCAAACCCATTTCACAACTGACAGACGAAATCGAAAATATGGCTGTGAGCATGGGTAACCTTAGTGCCACTTTCCGAACGTACAGTCAAGTCACGAACAAGGAAATCGCGATGCTGAAAGCGACAAGTGAAGCGACTGCAATGACTTCAGTCATAACCACAAAAGTTTTAGAAGTCCAAAACCGACAATCCTTGGAACTTTCAATTTTGGATGACCTGTACCAAAATAAGATACATCCTTTGGTATTAGACGAGGGAAATATCACCGGACTATTGCGGAACATAACGAGTAAAGGAAGATTTTTGTTGGACAACCCCCTCATAATAAACCAAGTCGCCAAAACCTCGGTGTACCTTGACGGGGGAAATTTTATGGTAAAAATTATACTACCTTTACCCGAATATGTTCGGTACAAGGTCCAGAAAATATACCCCCTACCAACATCCTTTAACGAGAACTGGGACCTTGTGCTAGACACCAAGCATGAGTACATTGCCGAAGCAGAAAACCATGATCGTTTTGTCATCATGAGCGAAACAGAGTACGCACAATGTGCAATGGTATTGACAGGAGGTTCCCTCACCAGGACGGCTATTTGTCGGCATGAAAGACCCATCCTTACATCGGGATCTAATGAGTGTCTGGTAGAGCTTATACAGCACGCGCCATCATCTAAGAACTCTTGTAAATATGCTGCGATTCCCGCAACGGAGGCGATATTCCTTAAGATGACGTCCGCCAACGAATGGCTTTTCAAAGTTAAGGAAACGATGTCATTGAACGTGAAGTGTGAAACCCAAAATTACGCAGTAACACTGAGCGATTCGGGAATATTGCAAATGAAGCAGCCATGCGAAGCAATTGCAAAAGGGTTCAAACTGTTTTATGAATTTCGTGCTGAAGCAATAACTGAGTACAAACAGCCCATGGTAGACCACTCAGGACTCAAAGAAGCACTGTTGAGAAAAGTTAGCGTCTCGAAATCAGCACCTGTACCAGAGTTACTTCCGATAAAAATTGGCAATCATAAAAATTTTGCCAATATTTTAAATGAAGGGAAGAAGAGTATTGACGATCTAATTCAATCTTGGGACGGCCTGGAGGCAGAACGTAAAGCAGACAGCCAGGACTGGGAACTGAGTATTCATCGATATTCCATGATGTCCTTCGTTTCGTTAGTAGCAGTAGTAACCGCAGTAGTATTTTTGATCCGCTGTCTACGAAAAGGTCCACCAACCATTCCGGCCCAACGAAAATATATAGCGAATTCCGAAGTGATAGAAATGCCAGCTTATCTACCAAAAAGAAGAGCGCCCGTAACACGACCACCACCACCACCAGTACAGACCGACAACAAAAGTTCAACAGTCTACGGAGTCACCTATGCTCGGGTGTAAGAAAAAAAAAATATTCTTTTCAAAAAACTGTTATTTAATTTAAAATCGTAGAATTATATCAACTTAAATGTAAATTAACGTAAATACTTCCGAAAATATGTAATTATTTTTATTATTGAAATGATTAGTATGTACACATAACGCATATACTTACTACAAAGCAAGCAAAAATCATGTTCTGAATAAAAAAAAAAAAATTTTAAAAATAAACATGTGAATATGACATCTTATGTAGATTTATAAGCAAATGCCTATTTTTCAGTGTTATATTTAAGCCAATATATAGTGTATAAGATTTCGAGTTAATATACATAGCTAAACTAAAAAAAAAAAAAAAAAAAAAAATATTATTTACACATAATCATACTACGTGAAATATTGTTAAGCTTTACTCACTATAAATGTATGTGTAATGTTTTGTCTGTGTGTTTAAGTTTCTAGTTTAATATTATTTGATTTGAATTAATAACGAATAGACATTGTGATTTAATCTGTTATTTTAGAATAAATTTAACATTTTAATGAATAAAAGAAGACAAACCTATTTCTGGAGACCTGGCTTGAACTATCCAACGGCGGAGGGATGTTATACACCTAAATTTGGTTCCTTCACCTTTACCTACTATGCCAGTAAGCATAACTGTTATTATGCATATTATTGCTTTATCAATATTATGCATACTAACAGTTTCCGGCCGCACTTATTGCGACATGGCTAAGTAGGTCAAGCTGAATTCCAGAATGCAAGTTAAGCAATGCATTCTGGAGTTCAATCAAAAGTTCCAGCCAGGTCAACGGAAATATGGGGAGTCTATTGTTAACCACCGAAACGAGAGGTTGTGTGTCTTTTTAATTTACATTACATTTCATTACATTTCGATTACGTACGTTACACTGTCAAAAATATGTCGTTTTTAAAATACTCGAACAAAACGTGTGGTATATTGTGGATGAATGTGTTTAAATGTGCGGTTATGGGTGCGTACTCGAACGCTACTACAAATACGGGAAAAAAAATTAAACATTTGCAGACGGACAACGAAATGGAGTACTGCAACAATCAATTCAATGCCTTCTTAAAAGAACATGTTATTCGAAGAAGGCTGACAGTCCCCCACTCCCCGCAGCAGAACGGAGTTGCCGAGAGGAAAAATCGAACTCTAGTGGAAGCCGCGCGATGCATGATGATCCAGGCGAAAGCAGCACCAATGTTCTGGGCAGAAGCAGTCAACACTGCTAATTATATCAAAAACAGAACGTGGACAAAAACAATTAATGACACACCACATAGAATTTGGACAGGAGCTTGGTCAACCGTAAGTTATTTTAAAATATTTGGCACTAAGGCATTTGTGCTAAATAAGCAGCCATCGAGAGGGAAATTTGATGAAAAATCTGAAGAAGCCACTTTTGTGGGATATTCAAATGAAGCCAAGGCGTTTCGGATGTGGTCACCTTCAAAGAGGAAAATTATTATTAGCCAAGACGTGAAATTTACAAACGGTTTTAATTTTGATTCCAGGTTTGACGACTGTTTTGTCAGAATCGAAGGAAGTCAAGAAAACGGTATGACATTACCAACATCCAACTCAGAAGAGGGCATCGAAATCACTTTACATGACAATGGCATAGGAAGTCAGAAGGAAAAACCTGTAGCTGATAAAATAAAAACACCACAGAGGAAGAAGAGGTATGCAAAGAAGAAACATTTTTTAAGAACTTCGGTGCGACCACCAGCAACACACAAAATAACACAAAAAAGTATTCGTCGTTCTTCAACAGTTAAAGTTCCTGAGAGCACCGAGTCGAATTATGAATATGAATTTGCCAACATGATTGTCAATGAAGACCCGTTGAACATTGAAGAAGCACTAAGATGAGATGAAGTTAAAGAATGGAAATGTGCTATAGCAAATGAATATTTAGCTCACATTAAAAACAAAACGTGGGAAATCATTGACAGACCAAAACATGAAAAGGTAATTAGCAGCAAATTTGTATTCACAACAAAATATAGAGCAAATGGTGAAATCGATAGAAGAAAATGTAGACTTGTGGCAAAAGGGTTTGCTCAAATAGAAGGCATACACTTTCACGAAACATTTGCCCCAGTAATCAGAGCCAGCTCTATAAGACTAATTATGGCAATGGCTGTCGAGTACGGATGGGAAGTTCATCAAATGAAAAACGGAGAGTTAAATGAACAAATCTACATGGAGATACCCGAACAACTTGCAGAAACCCTGGATGAGATTAACTCAGATCTCTTAAGCATGGAAACGAAGAATACTATTCTCAAATAGAGAGAACAAATTTACAATGCGAAACCTAAAGCTTGCTTGCTGAAGAAAGCTCTTTATGGTCTTCGCCAATCAGGGCGTGCATGGTATAATAAATTAGATATAGAATTAACCAATTTACAATTACAGAGAAGCAAATATGATCCGTGTCTCTATGTGATGCGTACTGAGAAGACAACTCTCGTCATAGCCATCTATGTGGATGACTTGATAATCGCATCAAACAATCTCCAGCAGATCAACGACATAAAGCAGAAACTAATGCAACTTTTTGAAATGAAAGACCTCGGGAGAATACATTACTGTCTTGGACTTGAGTTCAAACAAAGCGATGACACACACAAATATCAATATCACAACGAAGATACGCACTGGATATATTAGAACGTTTCGGGATGGAGAACTGCATCCCCACCTTACTTAGGTGGGCATTACAGTTCGGGGTGAACCTGGGCCTCAACCAACATCCTTCTATAACGATTTCGATCTCGGGCGAGCTCTCTCCAGTTTCGCACTCCAAGTCGGTTGAGGTCTTCATCCACTTGATTGCGCCACCTAAGACGAGGTATTCCCCTTCCGCGATTTCCCTGCAATGTGCTTTCGAACACCCGACGAGCCGGAGCGTTTGGGTCCATCCGCTCTACATAGCCCAACCATCGTAGCCTCGCGACGCGTACTCTTCTGGCTATGCCCATGTCGCGGTACAGCTCATACAGCTCGTTGTTGTATCTTCTTCTCTACACATTGTTTTCGCATACGGGACCAAAGATCATTCGGAGAATTTTTCTTTAGAAACGACCAAGGGTTTCCTCATCCGCTTTCGTTAAAGTCCGTGCTTCCGCGCCGTACAGCAGGACTAGGATGATCAAGGTCTTATACAAGGTCACCTTGGTTTTTCTAGAGAAGGTTTTGTTTTTCAATTGCCTTCTTAACCCAAAGAAGCAACGGTTGGAAAGAGTTATTCTCCGTTTGATCTCCGCACTGATGTTGTTGTCCGTGTCTACAGCGGATCCTAGGTAGACGAAGTCCTGTACTACCTCGAAGTCATGTCTGTCTATTGTGACGAATTGTCCAATTCGTCGATGTTCTGTGTCCCTGTTTGATAACAGCATATACTTCGTTTTACCCTCATTAACCATCAAACCCATTTTTGCCGCTTCTGTTTCAATACTCGCTAAAGCACCTATGACACCCCCCTTTTTTCTTCCCATTACGTCAATATCGTCTGCGTAGGCGAGTAATTGTACAGACTTTTGAAAGATTGTTCCTCTGGTGTTGACGTTTGAGTTTCTTACAATCTGTTTGTTATTTTATTACCTAGAATGAATACTTTGAAAACCACTTTGTTTAAATTTAAATGATCAAGTTGCTTGTGTTTTATGTCAAACTCATTATTAAATAATAAATAGAATGTTCCTTTATGTTCCTTTTTCATCGTTAACAAACAGTCGTGTTTTTATTTGCTGGTTAATTTTTATCAGGTTATGGGCCCAGGTCGCGCAAATTGAACTAATTATTAATAACTAATCTTGTTAATTTTTATCAGAAATATGACTTCGAACGTTGCTTGCGTAGAAAAACTGAAGGGGCGAGAGAATTATGATGTATGGAAAATTGCAGCCAAATCATATTTAGTAATTAAAGGACTATGGAATTGCTTCGAAAAAGAATTAGGAACATCACCAACCGCTGAAGAAATCTCAACAGATCTTAAAGCAAAATCTGAGTTAATCCTTCTGCTTGAAACACAAAACTTTTCTTACATAGCGGACTCTCCTTCGGCTAAAAGTGCATGGGACAGTCTCTCAAATGCTTTTGAAGACACGGGAATGTGTAGAAGAGTGGATTTGCTAAAGCAGCTTGTACAACTTCAATTGAACGATTGTGAATCTATGGAGGATTACATCAATAAGATGGTTATGACTTCAATCAAAGTGAGAAAAGCTGGTTTAAAAATAGATGATGAGATTGTGGCCTCTCTGATGTTGGCAGGACTTCCTGAAGAATTCAAGCCATTAGTTATGGCCGTTGAGAATTCAACGAAAATTTTAACAAGCGATGCTGTGAAAACTCTTTTGTTGCAAGAAGTCAAATATGATGCCAAGTCGAATAACAATGCCATGTTTGTTAAACCGAAGTTCAAGCCAAAGAAAAACAAGTCACAAACCAAATTTAGATGTCATAACTGCGGTGAAATTGGTCATTTTGCTAAACAATGTCCAAATAAGAAGAAGCATGTTTTTAAATCAAATGAAGTTGCTTTGTTTTCATCTTTCTTAGCAAAGAAAGGAGTTCCAGAAAGTGCATGGTATATCGACTCCGGAGCTTCGGCTCACATGACAATGACCAAATCATTGTTGAAGAACATAAGACCATCAAAGCACAGAGAAATTGTTGTTGCAAATAATGCGAAATTACCAGTCGAATGTATAGGTGATGTAAGCTTAACTCTTGTGAATGGTAACATGAAAACGGAGGCTACCATTTACAATGTACAATATGTTCCAAATTTATGTGCGAATCTGATTTCTGTCAGCCAATTAGTAAACAACGGCAAAACAGTTAAGTTTGAAAGAGAAGTCTGCAAAATTTTTAATAAAGGGAACGAAATGATTGCATCAGCATCATTAATAAATGACATGTATCGTTTAAACTGTATTGTACCGAAAACATCGCTTATGAACTATTCCGCATCTTTGAATCTTCAAAACGAATCGAATCTTTGGCATCGTCGAATGGCACACATCTGTACAGAGAATCTGATTAAGTTGAAGACGGCAGTTGAAGGTGTATCTTTTGATACAAAAATGATTGCAAAATGTGTAGTTTGCATTAAAGGGAAGCAAACAAGAGAACCTTTTAAGACAACTGGAACCCGTTCGAAAGCTGTACTAGACTTAATTCATTTATTGTTTGCGGACCGTTGCCGGTTAAATCCTTTTCAGGCAACATCTATTTTGTGACGTTCGTGGATGATTTTTCAAGAAAATTATTTTTATATCCGCTCAAGAAGAAATCAGATGTTTTTGAGACGTTTTTAACCTTCAAAGCCTCTGTTGAAAACCAATGTGGAACCACAATCAAGGTTTTTCGCAGCGATAATGGTAAGGAATTTTGCAATTCGAAATTTGAACACTATTTTTCAGCATGTGGCATTCAACATCAAAAATCAGCGCCTTACACTCCGCAACAGAATGGGGTTGCCGAAAGGATTAATCGAACTGTAATTGAACGTGTGCGTTGCATGCTATTTGATGCCAATCTTGGCAAGCATTTTTGGGCAGAAGCAGCATCAACTGCAGCATACATTCTGAATCGGATTCCTTGTAGAGGTGAAAAAGAAAAAACACCAGAAGAATTATGGCCCAATGTAAAGCCGAATCTTAAAATGGTGCGTGTATTTGGATGTCAGGCCATGGTACATATTCCATCTGAAAAACGACAAAAGCTCGACCCAAAATCTACTGAGTGTATTTTTCTTGGATACAGTTCTGAGTCAAAAGCATATCGCCTCTACAATATGAAAACGAAAAAAGTTATTGTGAGTCGCGATGTAATATTTTTTGAGAATTCCCGAAGCCAAGAGAAAATAAATGACAGTAAGAAGCGTTTTCTTTTATCTTCTGAAGAAACAACAGAACAATATTCCAATTCAGGAGAAATTATTTATGAAGAATTGGAAGTTGGTAATAGAAACTCGAGTCCTGTTTCAGATTTGAAATTTCAATCGTTAAATGAATCTCAAATGGATGAAATTGAAGAAAGCAACAGTAGATTTCATGAATTAGAAAGAGAAACAAGTCATAACGATGAACCAGACGAAAATATCTATCCAGCAAATACAGAAGACAATTTCGAAACGGAATCAGAATTGGCCAACAAAGAAGATATATCTGTTCGAAGATCCAGTAGAATTCGGAAACCATGGCCATAAATTCTGACTCGGTTGTTGAAAGAGCAACTGTTTGCTGTCGCTTTGAAGACCAAGAAATAGCGCCGCCTTGTAAAACAAAAACATAGCCTGTTGTTGACTTACGTTGGTCAACGTCACTTGCCCAATCAGCATCGCAATATCCTTCAAACGGAGTAGGTTTCCTATGATAGGTTAGTTTTCGATCAATGGTGCCTTTTAAATACCGTAGTATTCTCTTTATAGCTGTCCAGTGTGCTTTCCCTAGATTAGTGCTGTATCTGCTTAATAAGTTCACAGCAAAACTTATGTCTGGTCTTCTAGTTTGAGCAGCAAAAAGTAGGGATCCAACAGCTTCCATGTATGGCACTTTAGACATCAATTTCTTTTCTTCTTCTGAAGTGGGACACATTTCTTCAGATATTTTCTGGTTCAAATCTAGTGGTGTTGAGACAGGGTTACAATCGCTCATTCCAAATCGCTTCAATATTTCAAAAATATACTGCGACTGATCAATTGAAATCGTGCCAGTTGACTTATTTCGAGTTATACGCATTCCTAGAATTGATGACGCATCGCCCAAGTCTTTCATTTTAAAGTTCTTCGTTAAACTTTCCTTTATGAACAACTCTTCTCCTTCATCGTTGCTAAAGATCAAAAGGTCGTCAACATCAACATAAACTGCAACGAAGGTCATGTTTTTTTCCGAAACTTTATAATAAATACATTGGTCTGCACTGGAACGTTCGAGACCAGCCTTCAGCAAGACATTATTTAATTTTTCGTTCCATACACGACTGGACTGTTTCAATCCGTATAACGATTTATTAAGCTTACATACCTTCGTTGACCCATCTTCAAAATTCTTTGGTTGTTCCATATAAATTTCTTCTTTGATCTCTCCATTTAAAAACGCTGTTACAGCGTCCATTTGTCGGATGTTCAGATCAAACTTCGCCGCAAGCGCAATTAAAAATCGAATTGAAGAATATCTGGCTACAGGCGAAAAAGTTTCTTGAAAGTCAATACCTTCCTTTTGGGAAAACCCTTTAACTACCAATCTTGCCTTGTGTCTCAATATTTCGCCGTGGACTCCTCTTTTCGTTTTGAATATCCACTTGCATTTGATTGCACGTTTCCCTTTCGGAAGAAACATCAAATCCCAGGTTTTATTGGACTGAAGAGATTCAAACTTCGCTTCCATTGCTTCTTGCCACAGTTTTCTGTCATCCCGTAACATGGCATCCTCAACTGTTTCTGGGTCGTTGTCTTCAAAGTCAGCACTTAAACATGAATCATATTTGGAATTTGGTTTCCGAATTCTACTGGATCTTCCGATGCTGATTGGGCAAGTGACGTTGACCAACGTAAGTCAACAACAGGCTATGTTTTTGTTTTACAAGGCGGCGCTATTTCTTGGTCTTCAAAGCGACAGCAAACAGTTGCTCTTTCAACAACCGAGTCAGAATTTATGGCCATGGTTGCTGCAATTCAGGAATCAGTTTGGTTGAAGCGTTTAGAAACAGAATTTTTCCCAAATTGCTCAAAAGAATCAATTCTATTTTGTGACAACAAAAGTGCAATTCAGCTTGCGAAAAACAACTCCTACTCTTCAAGAACTAAACATGTAGAAACAAAAACTAAATTTGTTCAAGAAAAAATTCAACACGGTTTAATCAATCTCAAATATATTCCCACTCAAGAAATGTTGGCTGACATTTTCACCAAAGGTTTGCCATCAGCAAAACATACAACAGACTCGCAAAAACTAGGTCTATCTATTTAAACATATTGTTTCATTCAGGGAAAGTGTTATTTTATTACCTAGAATGAATACTTTGAAAACCACTTTGTTTAAATTTAAATGATCAAGTTGCTTGTGTTTTATGTCAAACTCATTATTAAATAATAAATAGAATGTTCCTTTATGTTCCTTTTTCATCGTTAACAAACAGTCGTGTTTTTATTTGCTGGTTAATTTTTATCACTGTTCAAGTATGATGTTGAAGAAATCGCATGATAGTTTGTCGCCTTGCCTAAAACCTTTTTCGACATCAAAGGTTTCGGTGAGTTCTTTACCGACCTTGACGGAGCAGCGTGAATTCTCCAAAGTCATCCTGCATAGTCGTACAAGTTTTGCAGGGACGCCGAAACTAGACATGGCTCTGTACAGCTCGTCTCTGTAAATACTGTCATACGCGGCCTTGAAATCGATAAAGAGGTGGTGAATATCGATATAATGTTCTCGGGTTTTTTCCAAGATCTGCCGTAATGTGAAAATTTGGTCTATTGTGGACTTCTCTGGTCTAAAACCACATTGATAAGGACCTATCAAGTTGTTGACGTGGGGTTTCAGACGTTCACATATTACAGCAGACAAGATCTTATAAGCGACGTTAAGGAGGCTTATCCCTCTGTAATTGGCGCAATTGTGAGGGTCTCCCTTTTTTAGGGTCGGGCATACGATACTAAGGTTCCATTCATGGGGCATGCTTTCTTCCGACCATATCATGCAGATCAGCTGGTGCATGCTCCTTTCCAACTGGTCTCCAGCTGCCTTGAAGAGTTCGGCATCAAGGCCATCTGCACCTGCAGTCTTATTTGATTTAAGTTTGCATATGGCAAGCTTAACTTCCTCTAGGTCGGGAGGACGGCATTCTTGATCATCGTCCAAGCTGAATAAGGCAATCTGCCTGAAAGCGGAATTTGTGTCCTCATCGCCGTTAAGCAGTCTGCAGAAATGATCTTTCCAGATCCTCAGTAGCGACTGTGAATCTATAACTATGTTTCCCTGCTGGTCTTTACAGGCTTGAGTTCGGGGCTTGCCACCCTGGCAGGATCTTTTTACCTTTTCGTAAAACTTCCGAATCTCGTTCCTGTCATTGCACCTCTCTATTTCCTCAAACGAGCGCTTCTCATGTTGCTTCTTTTTCTTTTTGAGAAGTCGGTGTTCTTCCCTTCTTTTCTCCTTGTAGATCTCGTTATACTGATCGTAAGCAGCTCTTGTTCGTTTTTGCATCAGCATTTGTCGTGCTTTTTGTTTGGCTGCATTTGCGTGCCTGCATTCTTTATCGACCCATGGGTTTCGTTTTGGTGGCCGAGTGAAACCCAGAACCTCAGAGGCAGCGGTTCTGATGGCTTCTTGGCATTGCTGCCACTGGTCTTCAATGCTTAATGCTGGCGGCATGGGATTCAAGGATAATTGAAGGGACGCTCGATTGGAAAAGGCATTGGCAATCTCTTGCGATTGTAGCTTTCCGACGTCATATCTCCTCACAGCGTTAGTTCGTGCTGGTCTTGAACAAGATATCCTCATTCGTACCTTGGTTACAACAAGGTAGTGGTCCGAGTCAAAGTTGGCCCCTAGGAAAGTTCGGACATCTAGCACACTGGAAGAGTGCCTTGCGTCGATCGCAACATGGTCAATTTGGTTGACGGTTAATTGATCTGGAGATCGCCATGTACCTTTATGAATTTTGAGATGCGGGAAGCGTGTACTACTTACAACAAGATTTAGCCCCGCAGCAAAATCGATTAGCCTCAGTCCGTTTTCGGAGGTTTTGTCGTGGAGGCTATGCTTACCGATTGTGTTTCCAAAGATGTCCTCCTTCCCTAGCTTTGCGTTAAAATCGCCAAGAACGATTTTCACGTCGTGTCTAGGGCACTGCTCATACGTTTCTTCGAGGAGCTCGTAGAAACAGTCTTTGGAATCGTCATCTTTCTCTTCTATGGGGGCGTGGGCGCATATAAGGCTAATGTTGGCGAATTTAGCCCTGATGCGGATGGTCATTATACGCTCATTGACTGGATTTTGGCTGATCACCTTATCCCTGAGTCTTCCTCTAACGACAAATCCGCACCCAAATAAGCGCTGTTTCTGTTGCCTGTAGCAGTCGCCATAGTAGATGTCACAGTTTTTCATCTTCTTTATGCCCAGTCCACTCCATCGCACTTCTTGGATGGCGGTTATTTCTGCTTTACAGCAGTCCAGGGCGTCCGCTAATTCTCCAGCTGCACGTATTCCGTTAAGAGATCTTACGTTCCACGTGCAGATCCGGAGGTCATTGTCCTTTTTTCGTTTGCTTGGGTCGTCAACTTTGAAATCATTATCGTTATCCGAGGCTATTAGATGTTTCGGAACTAATATTTTTTTACGTGGTTGGGTAGTTAACCCTACGCGCAACCCCCAACCTGGAGGGCCAGGTCCTTTTGGATCCCTTCGGACATAAAGGGCTGGAATATCCAGTGTCAGTACCCTGCTGCAGGGGTGTGAGTGCTGCCGTTGGCTCACCAGGACCAGCCACCATCTCTATTTCAATACTCTGTCCTAGTATTGAAAGACCCTGAAAGACCTTTAAACCAAATATGTTGGAGTAGCTCCTTCAGGGGTTTCTGCTTTTTTGACTGCTGAAGTCCACCGTTGATTCTGTCATTTGAATTCATCCTCTGGGACATTTACGCGAAAGCTCTCGTAGACTACTGAGATTCGTGCAGTCAGTCATTGTTCGCAGAGCAATTATAGTGTTGATCGATCACAATTCTTTTGTTCCGGATTCCTTTGTCAACACTCGCACTTACTAGTTTAGCAGGTCAGCTCTGGACGGAGCATCCCAGGTCCCAGTGGATACCGCTTGGAGGTATAGTAAGGACAATTGACGAGTACTATAAGTTACAGCATCTGGGCGCCGCCGCCGCCAAGTTGGCACCAATCAGAGCCTACCCGAATAGTACATCGCCCATCCACCAGCTACAGCGCTCATCAACTACAAATAATCATGACGGTAAGCAACCTTATCAAAATCTGATTGGTTCCTTCATGTATTTGGCAGTTTCCACCCGACCGGACCTCGCGTATACGGTCAGCATGCTAAGCCAATTTAATACCAGTTATTCAACCGAATAGTGGAATGCAGCCAAAAGGGTTCTGAGGTACCTGAAAGGAACACATTATTTTGGACTTGTTTTTCGAAAATCAGGAAGAAAACCTGTGTGTTTTTCGGATGCTGACTGGGGTGCATCTCTAGACGATCGAAAATCCTACACGGGATTTGCTTTTGGCTGGGTCTGTTTTAAGTTGGGAAGTTCGAAAGCAAAGGTCAGTTGCTCTCTCCAGTACAGAGGCTGAGTATGTTGCTCTGGCAGGAGCGACTAGAGAAGCCCTACATTTGCAGCGACTTATATCTGAGCTTGGACCACCATTAGAAACAATAACAATCTACAACGATAACCAAGGAGCTCAAAAACTAGCTAAGAATCCAGTTTTTCACTAAAGAACCAAACACATTGACATTCGATTTCATTTTATTCGTGATGTCTGTCAACAAGGACTCGTCAGTTTGAAGTATATGTCAACCAGTGAAATGCCAGCTGATATACTAACAAAACCACTGCCCCGGGTTAAACATGCTGCATGCAGCACATCTTTGGGGATGGATTTCATCAATACATAAATAATACTTTGAGAGGGGATGTTGAACAAACCCAAGTCTTATTATATGACTACTGCGCTACCTAACAAATAATAAACTTATTACTATATTAACAAGATATATAAAAGTGTCATAACTTGACGACACAATTTTTTACTTCGTAACCTAATTCTTTTTATCACACTTCTTCTTGAATTAACCTTAAT
Source organism: Melanostoma scalare (assembly GCA_949752695.1). Lineage (NCBI taxonomy): Eukaryota > Metazoa > Arthropoda > Insecta > Diptera > Syrphidae > Melanostoma > Melanostoma scalare. The sequence goes on along the minus strand of OX456984.1, from coordinate 123,436,703 downwards.
AAAGATAAGTCACTTGAATTACTTGAAAAGTAATCTTCTTTTATTTCGACCATCTTATTTAAAGAGTATACTGTCCAGCAGGTTTACTATCCAAATATTCAATGACTTTTTTCTTAAAAAATATGCTATACCTTTAGATTGGTTAGGGTGGTCATGTAGTTCTACTGTTACTGGACAGGTGCCTACGAGATCTGCTATGTTTTGCGTTTTATGATATGTTGTGAAGTTGTCATATTATTAATTTTAAACAATAACAAACAAATTTTTGTTATTGTCGTGTGTTTTTTGTCCTGGAGTTGACAATTTAATTAAAAATATAAATTCTAAAAAGAAAGAAATTTCTTAATGGAAATGTTGAAAGATCGTGTAGATCTTAGAGGATATAGGATTTGTATAAAATACATAAAAAACTACTAAAAGTACCCATATTATTGTTTTATTCAAACAAACCTCAAATTTAAAAATCTTTTTTTTTTTTAATTTTACCCATTTTGTATTTTTTGAAATATCATAAAATGTATGGGTTTCTGAGTGCACTTATTACTAATTTTTTTTTATTATTGTTTTGTTCATCTGTAAAAAAATAATGAAACTCTATGTTAGATAGGCATTTTCTGCAAAAAAAAATTACCTCAAAGTCAATATGTACTTTGTTTCGGGAAGAAAATTTTAACATCACTTAAAATTGAAAATCTGGCAACCCTAAACCTATGGAAGCTAAACTTAAATACAGTTTTAAAGGTTGTTATTTCTATAAAAAATTAAGGGGATAGGGGTTGGTAACGTTTGCCCCAAAACACAAGCCCCAAACGAAAATCCTCAAACGCAAAATCCCCAAACGAAAATCCCCAAAGAGAGAATCTACAAACCTAATATCCCCAAAACAAATATATTCAAGTAGTGAATCATGCGATCAAATCGCGCGCGCGATGTAATCCAAAAAATTAAAATTATAATGCTTGTAACGTTTATTAAAATAAAAATACATTTTCGAAATCATTAACAAATTAAATATTCATATACTGATAACGTAACAGTAATGGTAACAAAATGAAATTTCTTCGAAAGTCTTTAATGAAACAAACACAAAAAAAATGAAAAAAAGTTTTTAAAATTGTCAATGCAAAAAAATGGTTTCTAACTTTTTACAGTTATATATTATAATTTCGTTATCATTTATTAATTACAAAAACAACGAAAGAGAGAGATTTTTCTGAAAACTAAATGCACATAATTTATAAATATGTACACAGAACACAGACTCTGGGGATTTGGAGATTTCGTGGGGATTTTGACAAAAAAGATTGTTTAGGTGTGGATTTAATCAATGTGCATTATCTCAATGGGGATATTAGCTAGGTGGATAAAAATGTTTGGGGATCTTGATCGATGGGGATTTTTTTTTTGGAGATTCTGTACGACACCCGGGGGATAGCCACTGTGACGGCCGAAAAATTAGTGATTTTTTAAAAAAAAATTAACGAGTAAATTGTGAAATTTTTGGATCGAGTTTTTTTTATTTTATTTAGTACACATCGATTGATTTTTCCACAAATTTTTATTAAAAAATATTTGTTTCCGATTTCTGAAAGTTGATTTTCAACTTCCAGTCATCGCAATATTGCTGAATCTTATCGAAGTCACGCTGCAAGAGACTTCTGATGTCTTCGATCTTTGGACCTGTTTTGTACGCAATGAGGTGGTCGGCGTACGCTATAGCATGTCGAAGAAAACCAATTAGATCGCCGGTGAAAATGCTAAACAAAATAGGCGAATTCACCGCTCCCTGTTGCAGACCGTTCTGTATTTTATAAGTTCTATTAGAAGTTATATTGCAACTTTTGACAACAAACGTTCTACCATGAAGCATGTCATTCAGAATATAAAGCAGTCGTTTACTCATGCCATACCTGATCAACTTATAGAAAAGACCATCTAACCAAACGGTATCGAATGCCTTCTTCAAGTCAACCAGACATGCACCCGTACACTGCTTTTTAGCTTTGTTCTATTGAATATCGGATACTAGTTTAGACGCGGCATGTATGGTATCATGGCCCGCCTTAAAGCCGAACTGATTTTCTGGAATATTATGTTTGTCCTCAGCCTATGTGGACAGTGCTCTATTGAGAACTTTCTCGAATACCTTGCTGACACTCGGAAGAAGACTAATTGACCGAAGATTTGCTGGATTGGAACCATACTTTCCTTTTTTTAAGGAGAGGATGGACCACTGCCGTCTTCCAACGCAACGGATAATATGCATTATTCAGAGCATTGTTAAACAACGTGGTGTATATGTCCACCACTTCCGAAGGGAGGCTTCGCAGCACATCATTGGGTATGCCGTCGACTCCTGCTGATTTCTTTTTCTTTATTTTGTGAAAGATGCTCTCGAGGTCCATCTTAGAAACGAACAGATAAGTCTTTGTTTAACGTGAACACCTGACATATGAGTCTTAATTTCACGGCGAGCCTACTCAACATAGCGGAGTTGAATTTAGTGTCAACCACTAGTTGCCCAGTCGCAAAAGTGAACTCGTTGAGGCAAGCCCACCCCCTTGCTGAGGGGCGAAGCCGACCTACACTTCTTGAATTCAATGAAGAATGCGAATTGTTTCCGCATTCGGATAACCACAGCCCCCGCGATGCTCCCACAAGGGGGCCAACCTCATAGATAGGAAAAAAAAACGCCCCGCACCTCAAGCGCAGAGCGTCGTCCCGGGGGCCCCTATCTCCCGCGGTACCAGACCTCAACCTCTGGTGAAACCTCGCAACCCGAAGGTTACTTGCAGATGAGTACCCCAACACTCGAGGCCTGCCAACCTCAATGTACGCAGCCAGCCACTAATCAAGGCTGAAACCAGCAGCCAGCCACGCACACCTTGGACTTTCTTAGTTTGTCTCTTAAGCTCAAAACGAGCCAGACGTAAGCCCCCCCACCAATCGACAAGGTGAAGTCCTCGAGGGGGTTAGAAACGAACAGGGTGTTATCCTCGTTTCGCTCGGCGATGACTGCATCTGCAAGTCGGTCGTCATTGAACCTAGTGAAACCAGGATTCTCAGATCGCCAATGCGAGATCTCGTCTCTAAGATAGAAGTGTTTGACGAGGACTCTATTCTCAAGGTCGTAATTCGGGCGAATGCACTCATTCACCATATACTTGCTCGAAAACAGCACCACCGTCTCTAACTTCTCTTGAGCATCTTCCACTATAAAGTGGTCATCATCCAAGATGGCGTCATCTGGATCTGTTCCTATTGTCAAAAGTAAGTTTTTGTTCTCTGTCGTCTCTGTCTTTGGAGTTTAATACTCGGAAGGTCATTTTGATCTTTTCTCGATAATGTTGTTGACGGCTTTGAATGCGTCGGGTCCAGGCTTGATGTTCTGCAGCCTTTGTTGGAACTGGCTGTTGTTGGGTGGGTGGGTTGGTGGGTGCATTGGAGCTCACTTTTCATCATTTGGTAGGTGTTGCTCAAGGTATTCCAAAAATATATAAAAAAAATCTGATTTATCGAAACTTAAATTTTTTACTTTTAAATTAAGCGTTCCGTCTTCAAAACTGCCTAAGATAATGGATTCTTCTGTTTGGCCTTGAAAAAATTCATCTCCCATGTCAAAAAAGAAAACGTACCAACACTCATTTCCCAACAAATTGAAACCACAGTAACACTACCACCAACACCATCACAAACGCAATCTTCTCAATCCCTACAACAACCCCCGCCACCAAAATCCCAATCATCACTCAATTGACAGTCAGCTACCACGTCACAATATTCCTCTCTTCGAGTCTCAACATCAGCTCTCAACAAACTTTTTGGCTATTATCAGAACACTGGAGGCATGCGAACGAAAATTCAACAAATGTTTTTGTTCTCCTCTTCGCAACAATACGATTTCATAGCGCTCACTTTTTTTTATGGATTATGAGACTGAAGTTGTCGATTCATTTTCTAGTTTTGATCTAATCCAATTGAATGACTGTAAGAATAATTTTGGTAACATTCTCGATCTTATGTTTGTAGACAGAGAAGTTAAAATATCTCATGATAAATCTTTATATCCTATTTTCTCCAACACTGTTTTTTATAATGCATTAGCTTTTGATGTAACTTTTTAAACTATTATAACTCAAATTTTGCAAAAGCAAACTTTGAAGGCATAGCAAGTTATATGTCGCTCATTCCGTGGCATCTTAACATACGTAAATTAAATTTAATTCAATTTTATAATTTTTTTATTGACTCTTTGAAAGAGGCAATTAATATGCATGTGCCAAAAGAGAAATTTATTCGAAATTCAAAACCACCGTGGTTTAACAGGAGACTTTGCAATTTAAGTAATAAAAAAAACAAAGCGTATAAAAATGTCCGAAGTATTCAAATAACTTAGCTCTAAAAGATAATAATTATATTCGTCTAGAGAGGGAATTCGATGTTCTCAACAAGTTTCTTCACAAAAATTACATGTTGTCTATTGAATCTAGTTTGAAAACCAACAGTAAATCTTTTTGGGCGTTCATTAAAAATAAAAAATGGTCTAATGGAATTCCAATTAGTATGCAATATCTAGGCTCAACATATACCGATCTTCCGACGATTTGTAATTTGTTTGCCGACTACTTCGAGTCAAATTATAAAACTTTTAGTCCTCAGTCTTATATAAGAAATGAATTTTCTCCAAACCTTGTAGATATTGGGCATATTGATATTATAATATTTTTGAAGTTAAAATTGCTCTGATGAGTTTAGATTGTGATAATAAGCCAGGGCCTGATGCAATACCACCAATTATTCTTAAAAAGTGTGCTTCTTTCTAATATATTTAACAAATCTCTTTCGAATGGGGAATTATTAATTTTGATTTAAATAGATATCTACTCAGATTAAAATCAATCATATTGCAAACAGAATTTGCTTCTCTTAGACATCTTGATAATGGTTCGTTGGCAGCATATACAGTTCTGTGGAATGGTATTTTAAAAAGTACAGGGTTTCTAAGCATTCTCACAGGAACATTGAAGTTAATTAAAGCTAAAATTTGAGAACAATCAATATGGTCTGTTAATATGTCGCGAATAAACATAGTTGCAGTGAACTTCCTTCGACAGTTTAGAGGCAGAATACCGAGTAATTGACATCTTGTTTCATAAGATGGCATATCAATGTTCCAATTAAGTCTCTTCACAACAATTCTCGTAAATCGTTTTTGGATTTTTTCAATTCGGAATGAATGAACGGCATATGCGGGATCCCAAATTGTGCTGCAGTACTCCAAATTAGACCTCACAAAGGCAAAATATAGACATTTTAAAGTATGTGGATCGGAAAACTCTTTGGAGTTACGCAACATAAAACCTAACATTGAATTTCCTTTAGCAACTGAAAAATCTATGTGTCGTATAAAGTTCAGCTTCTCGTCAAAAATTACACCAAGATCTTTCTTAGAATGTATCACAGACAGATCTTTCTGGTCAATTTTATAAGTAAAATTAACTGGCGATCGGTTTCGACAAAATGTTAAACTTTGACATTTAGAAATGTTAAGATTAAGAGAGTTAGTTGTACACCACCTTGACAACTTATCAAGATCTTCTTGTAAAAGCAAGGAATCAATTTCAGATTTTATGCAGCGAAAAACTTTCAAATCGTCCGCATACATTAAGCACTCTGAGTTTAAAAATATTTCAGGAATGTCGTTGACGAAAAGCAAAAAAAGAAGGGGACCTAGGTGGCTTCCTTGTGGAACACCCGAAGTAACATGTACCGGTGTAGAAAGAACATTGCTTATACAAACGTACGGAATACGATCCCTTAAGTACGAATTGATCCAGTTTAAGAAGTTCGAGTGAAAACCAACTTTGTTTATCTTCTTCAGTAATACGTCGTGATTTACTCGATCGAAAGCTTTGGCAAAGTCGGTGTAGATAACGTCGTACTGAGAACCATTCTCAAGTCCATTTAAAACTAAATTACAAAAAATTGTAAGGTTAGTGGTAGTAGATCTACCAGCTACGAAGCCATGTTGATAGGGAGAAATTATTCTTTTAAGAGAAGGAATGATTCTATCATAGACCAGCTTTTCAAAAATTTTAGGAACTGTAGATAGTTTGCAAATTGGGCGGTAATTTGAAACCTCTTGCCTGCTTCCCGATTTAAAGATGGGTGTGATTGTTGATCGCTTCCATTTTTGAAGAAACTCACCACTCACTAGCGAGCGATTAAAAATAATTTTTAAAGGAATTGCCAAAGCTTTAGCACATAATTGTAAAATTATTGGAGGAATTCCATCTATATCTGAGCGTTTGTCAGTCTTAAGCTGTGACAATGCTAATTCAATTTCGGAGGTAGAAAGACTTAAGTTACCAATATTCAAAGTGCTTTCAGGAGTATTAGTGTTGGTAACATAAGATGTGGCTGAAGAATCATTTAGATAAACGGACTGGAAATGCTTAGCGAACAGATTACAAACAACTGAGAGATCAGAAGATGTAATGCCATCATGATGCATACGATTGGGAATACCATTTGAATTTCTCTTGTCATTTATAAATTTCCAAAAGCTTTTACTATTTGACTTTAGCTTACTCTCGACAGAAAACAGATATTGATTATATAGAAATTTATTCAAAGTATCGAATTCTTTTTGCAACACTCGATATTGATTATACAAATTACGATCATTATTTGACCTACGAAATTGCTTATAAACCTTGTTTTTCTTATTATTTAGATTGATTATTCTTTTATTAAACCAAACGGGTTTCTTGGCATCAATCGTTTTAATTTTTGGAGTATTTAAGTCAATCGCACTTTTAACAACATTTAAAAACGAATTGTAACATTCATTTAAACTTTTTCTTAAGAACAGCGCTTGCCAATCAGTACCACTGAAGAGATCTAAAATTGCACTTAAATTAACTTCCGCAAAATTGTAAATAAAATCGGAATCAGAAGTTACATGTTCAAAATAATTGAGAAATTCTAGATGTAAGCTAAATGCAACATGATGTATTGTATTAGAAAAAAGAGGAACTATTGAGTTACTAATACCATCACACAATTCAGCATCAACAAAAACTAGATCCAGCACATTATTAAAAGAATTTTGAAAATGATTAATCTGTCTGAGGTCAAATTGTGCGAAGGTATCGACAACTTCACAATCATGATTAAACAAAACATTGAATGGGATTAAAATTTTTTCATCTTGATCATATATCCATTTTACATTTGGCAAATTAAAATCACCGATAATTATTACTTTTTGATTGTCTTTGCGATTCTTTATTACTGAACTACAATTATCTATGTGAGCCTTATATAATTCGAAAGAGCTACTTGGTGGAATGTAAGAGACAATAAGGAGAATTTCATTAATACAATCAAACTTTATACTTAGAACTAATTGGTCGACATCGAGAGCACCAGCTGTTGACGGCAATTCAACTTTAGTACAATGAAGAGAGGTATTCACAGCCACAAGCACACCACCTCCCCTTTCACAATCGAGTAATTCATAGTTACGATCTTTCCGGAAAACCGCGTACTGGTTGTTATTAAACATTTCAGAGTCATGATGATCATTATTTATCCAAGTCTCCGTAAAAACAATAATATCATATTGTGTTGAAGTTGAAAAGAGGAGCACTTGTTGCAGTTTAGTACGTAGCCCTCCGGTGTTTTGATAGTAAATAAGAAATTCGTTTAAAGAAGAACGTGAAGGAGAGCAAATATGCGAATCAATTACGTTATCAAGCTTACGATCTGATGTGTCTCTTCGTTTTTTGGACGTGAGACAAATAATTTGATTTGCACAAAGCAGGGCCACATAGAAGCATTCATAACATCGTCCAATTTGTTTGATGGAATGCTTAGTTTAAAGTTGACGTGTTTAAGTTTTGACAAGTCTGCATCTTTCTTTATAAGTTTGTAGCATTGCATTAGATTTATAGGAATGCCAGTTTTATTATAAATATGTTGCAAAATGTCATTAGGGTCAGTTTCAGTACGAAATTTAGATATGTGGATCCACTTGACAGAGGGTAAAACATTAAGAGATGATGAATTGTTATCAGAGCCAAAGACTTTCTTAGGTCTGTTACGTTTGGGTGGAAGAGAAATTTGAGCTGTATTGTTTTTTATTTGCGGCACTAATTTCCCACTTACTGAAGAGTGATTAGGAAGGGATTCTTTACTTTTGATGTCAGATTTGGATTTTTTTTTTCTTAAATCAAATTTATTAGAAGTTTGAGGCGCTGAACTCACTGAAGTTGACAGAGGAAAATCAGCTGGAGATTCATTAGAGATCTCGAGAGTAGAAACACTTTTAGTATTAGTTTGTTGATTATTTAGGGATAGGATATCATGGACATTATTTGCACTATTTAAAACAAATTTAGTAGAGATATCATTCTTAATTTGAGTCATACACTTTGTACTGCTTTCGAGTTGATCTCTTAAGAGGGAAATTTCTCTTTTAAGGTCGATGACGCAATTAGAAAGTTCCGTAAAATGCGAAATGAAAGTATCAAAATTTGATTTGGAGCACACATCACATATTATTATTATTATTATTATTATTATTATTATTATTATTATTATTATTATTATTATTATTATTATTATTATTATTATTATTATTATTATTATTATTATTATTATTATTATTATTATTTTTATTATTATTATTACTATTATTATTATTATTATTATTATTATTATTATTATTATTATTATTATTATTATTATTATTATTATTATTATTATTATTATTATTATTATTATTATTGTTATTATTATTATTGTTATTATTGTTATTATTAATATTATGTATTGTAATTTAAATGAATTTAAAATTAAAATGTACATTTTTTTTTAACAGCACTAGCTACATAGGCTTTCGGCTGGTATGTGAGAAAAAGCAGACTATTGATTAGATTATACATATAAATACATAGTGTTGGGGGGGGGGGGGGGGGGGGGGGGGTCGGTGGTCAGAATCACTGTGTTCCAACGCAGGGATCCAGGGACTCCGGCCGTCGACCGCTCCATTGACAAAGAGTTTTGTATTTGTTAAATGTTTGCTTCTATTTTTAATAAACTTAAGATTTTATACACATTTTCTATGTTTTCGGTTGAGACTATTGAGAGAAGCTCAGTAAATTTCTTATTTTTATTATTTTTGCAGATATTATCTACTATAGGGCACTCGCATGTAAGGTGTTTTATACATAAGACTTGTCTGGATTGGCAAAGATGGCAACTAGGAGGCAATTCTTTTTTGAGAAGGTGGCTATGCGTTATTTGAGTGTGTCCCAGCCATAGACGGAGGAAACATTTGTTCATTTTGGATGTTGTTTGTGTTGGGTATTTAGGCGACTCTCTTCTAGGATTTATTGAGGAATAGTGGTGGCAATATGTGTTCCACTCGTCTGTTTTAATTTTTTCCCAGTATGTATTTATCAACTTTAGGGTGTCGATTTTTGCTGGTGGTATTTGCAGTATATTTTGTTGTTCTGTAGCTCTTTTGGCTGCAAAGTCCGCCAAACCGTTGCCTGTTATGCCAGAGTGACCTGGGATCCATAGTAACAAAAGTTTTTTTTGTTTTGGATAATATTGTTACGGATTTTAGTTGAAGTGGCAGTGCAGTTATGAACGTTCTTAATGGCGTTAAGAGTGGATAGGCTGTCGGTACAGATAATGGCGTTGTTTGTCAAATTCAAAGCTATTTCTGTTGCTTTTAGGATTGCGTAGGCTTCAGTGGTATACACAGAGAAATAGTTAGGTACTCTTGCACTGAACAACGTGTGACCATCTCCTGAAACGATAGCATAACCAGTTCCAGTTTCAGTTTTGGATCCATCCGTGAAGAGGAAGTCCCATGAATCGTGTTTGTATTCTTCCGTGATTTCGGAAAATAGCTGGTTGTATACTTTTGTGGGAGTAACGTTTTTCTTGTATTTTGCAAGTTTAGTGTTTACAATGGTGTTTGGAAACTCCCAAGGTGGCGCGATGCAAGGCGGTAGAATATCTTAGGATTTATTCCAACTTTATTGGCTAATTTCAAGGCAGTAGAGATGGTGGAGGGACATTTAGGAATTTTTTTCCGTCTCAGTATTTTATTGGCGTCTTCTGTTATTGGCGATCTATAGGACTGGCATATTTTTGGTATCAGACGAGTCGTTGATAGGTCTCTTTGTTGGTCGATAGATGGGAGCCCGGCTTCGGTAAGGATGTTTTTTATCGGCGTTGTTGGAAAAGCTTTCAGACTGGTCCTGACTGCAGCATGGTAAGTTGGTTTGATGATATTAAGAGTCGATTTAGCGCATTTGCAAAAGATTGCCAACCCGAAGTCGATTTTGGCTTAGATAATGCTCCGGGCTATAAGAGATAGTGTGTTAGTGTGAATAAAGCTGTTTTTAGCTGATAAGAATCTTAAAATATTTAGTCTCGTAATTCATTTTTTTTTTTGAGAAGCAAACAGTGATCCTTAAAACTAAACTTACTATCAAAGGTGATGCCTAATATACTTAAAGAGTTTACATTTTTGATTTTATTGTCAAGTAAATGGATATCAACATTATTACAATTCCTCTTTTTACATATATGAAGGTGGTTACTTTTCTCACTGGAAATTATGGATCCAGAGTAGGAACACCATCTTTCTAGGTCCTTTAAAATGTTTTGGAAAACTTTTTTGGATTTGTTGACATCATTAAATTTTGATAGTAAGATGAAATCGTCTGCGTAAAGACAGTGATCTATATTTTTCTGTTTGGAAATAATTTCACTAATGTCGTTGTATGCAATTATAAAAAGTGTTACAGAAAGAGGTGAGCCCTGCGGGATACCGTTTGTAAACTTGTAAGTAGTAGAGTTAGTTTAGTTTAGTTAGTTTTATTGACTTCAAAATTTTTATACTGTTCACAATTTTTTTTTTTTTTTGTAAGTTTATCTTAAGTCTTAAAAAATGGTTTGGCCTATGGCCGTCTACCAGACTGACATTTACATTTTAAGTTTTATAAACAATTTTAATAAAGAAAAGTTTAATATAAAGTTTTCATAAGTGAAGTTTACCAATTTTGCATACAATATTTTATATATTAAAAGCTTTCGTTGATTATACATGTTCTGTATCGTAAGGCACTCAAACAATACTGGTATAGGGGTTCCCACCCTCGTTCTCCATTCATCAATTTTAAGGTTTCCTCTACGCTAAGTATATCTATTCCTAGGTATCTCTTGCGGAATTCTTTCAGAATTGGACACACTCCCAAAAAATGAAACACGTCTTCACGTTCTCTTCGATTGCATAAATCACACAATAAAGGAAGATCTGGACGGTGAGGGATGAAGTTTAAACTGAGGAGTTCACCTCTGACTTTAAAGATTGTACTGATTTTATGTATAGTGTAATCGGTCAAGAAGTAGGTCTTGTTTTCCAAAAAGTGGTTAACTTTGCTGTAATACACTCTATATAATGATGATTGCGCTTCCTCTATTGACTTATCGTACAACCTGTTTCCGATTTTCATCAACAACATATCAAATTTCGTTTTGAGCGAAGAAAAGTTATCTTCCGTTGATATTGAAAACGTTGTTGAGCAATCGTTCGCCAATTTATACCACTCACCTACGCATGCTCCTCTGGAATTAATAATGTGACTTAGTACAAGCCTCGGAATCCTATTTTCTCCCATCTCCATAACTCTTGTGACATAATTGAAATGTAATTTGAGAGTATCTAAGAAAAGGGGGCCTGTTCCTGTTTCTAGCTGCAGCATATAGTTGGGTGTCGTACTCGGCAGCCTAAAGATGCTTTTGATGAAGAAACGGAAGAACTTTTCCACTGCATCGAACGGAAGGTATCCCCACACTTGCGCGCCGTAAAAAAGAATTGCAGTTGCGGTTGCTCGAAAAACTTTATATTTGGCGATATGTGAAACGTCGTTTCTCAAATAGCAACTTCTCCATACGGAACACATTGCACGCTTAGCTTCTGCTACTTTTGCTCTAAGGTGTCTATCGAGATTTAAGTTCGGGGTAATCCAGACACCCAGATACTTGTACTCCTTAACTATTTCTACTACTTCTTCTTGAAATGTCCATTTTTCCTTTCTAGAGTATCTTCCTCCACCCCGTCTAAATATCATTATTTTGGACTTTGATAAATTAACTGATAAGTTCCAGACTTTGCAATAGCACTGAAGTCGGTTCATCATCATCTGCATACCGTCTATAGATTCGGCCAGGAAGACTATGTCATCAGCATACATGAGACCGGGAATGGATTTTCCACTAAGCACTATACCACCTTTCACTGAGTTTGTTATATCATTTATGTATAGACTGAATAGTAGCGCACTTAATACGCATCCTTGCTTTACTCCAATTGAGGTTTGAAACTCATCGGAAAGTTGTTTCCCATCCCACACTCGTGCCACGTTTTGTCTATACATTGCTCTGATGACTGTTATTATTTTTGAAGAGATTCCATAATTGTAGAGCTTGTAGAAGAGAGCTTCCCTAGGAATGGAGTCAAACGCTGCACGAAAGTCGACGAAGAAGGCATACAGCTTTTTACCATTTTTCTTGTAGATTTCGGCTATATTTATTAAAGAAAATATTTGATCGACTGTTGAGTAATTTTTCCTGAACCCGGCTTGAAACTCTGTCAAAATTTCCTTACGTTCAATCCAATTGGTTAATCTTGTATGTAATACTGAACTAAAAAGCTTTGTCGCGGTGTTTAAAAGTGAGATGCCCCTGTAGTTTGTTGGATCTTCGGGGTTACCTTTTTTATGCAAGGGAAAAATGATTGCTGATCGAAAACTCATGGGAGCGTCGGCCGTCTCAAAAATTTTGTTGAATTCGACAGTAAGAAGTTGTAGAAATTTGGGGGTGAGATGTTTAAAAAATTCGAAAGGTATTCTGTCCTCACCAGGGGATTTGCCATCTTTGGAGTTTAGTATAGCTGTTTCAACTTCAGATAGAGAAAAAGGAGTATCAAGGAATTCATCGGCTATTAAAGGGATTGCATATTGAATTGGCGGCGATATTTCGGTTGTGTTAAGAAGACTCGAGAAATGTGTTTTAAGAAGGTCTATGTGCAGATCTGCAGACATTGAAGTCGTCTTTCCACTCAAAAGTTTAACTGCTTTCCAGAAATCCGATGCATTTTTAGCTTTGTTTATTGTTTCAATGTTTCTGAGGTCGAAGTTTCGTTTTTTAAGTTTACAAAACTCTTTGTATTTTTTGTTCGCAGAAGCATACAGGACTTTAAAGTTTATGTTGTTTGACGTTCTGAGTAACTTTAAGTATGCAAAAGAAAGATTTCTTGCAGCCACACACTCTTTATCGAACCACTTTTGCTTATTTGTAATGACCTTTCTTTCAAACGTTTTTTGACAAGCTGCATTTTTTATGAAGGATACGAGTGTGTCAAGATCGGGGTTCTCTGGGACTTCTGTGGCTACCCATACTTCGATCTGACTGTTTAGACGGTCCTGAAAAATCTCTCTATTCTGGTCACTCCAATTAAATTTCGGAGGAAGAGAAAGTCCCGAATCCGTTGTTTCATCACAATTTGTTCTTGTCTTAAACGAGACCTCCAGTGGCATGTGATCGGAGAATGTTTTTACAGCTATTTCAAATTTATCCAAATGGGAGATCCAGTTTCCAGATATGAAACAATAATCTATCACAGAACACGCTGTGCCACGGATAAAAGTAAATTCACCACCTCGGTCGTCTTCACAGCTTCCGTTTAAGACATGACAATCCAAAGCATCAGCCAGTTCCAAAATTTTAATTCCCTTCGTGTCACACACCTCATCTTTCGATTTTCTTTCATAATAAATATTATTTATGTTCGTTTCGCTGCAGAAGTTGTTTTGAGATAGGCCAATCCTTCCATTGAAATCGCCTATCATCATCAGATTTGATGGTCCTAGTTCATAAAGAAGTTCTCTCAGTTTATCGTAGTCTTGTTGCCAATGACTGCAGTTCAAGTAAATCGGAACAATGAAAAAACGGTTGTCTTCAATTGAAACTTCAAAAATTCGGGATTGCGCTATGTTTTTAAATTGAACTGATATATCTTTCAGAGACTTTTTGTACCCGAAAAGTTCACCTCCACTTCCCCTACCAAATGTATTAGTTTTTACAGCTGATATGCATTCTAATTCGTAGTTCTTAAAAATGTTCTTATAATTAGATTCATCATAATTTATAATAAAAGTTTCAAAAAGTATAAAAATATCAAAGTTCTTAATGTAATTAAAAAATTCAGGATACAAAGATTTGTTTTTTAGCCCAGCGACATTGTAACTTAAAATTTTAATCTTAGAAAAAATAAAGTTCGCCCGGCAGACGGTTTCTCCTCAATCAAAAGAACGTCCACTTGTGCTTTCACCTTCAACATGTACAGCGGCTCTCTCGTTCATTGTGATGACTCCTTCACTATTTAAAACTCTGATAGTTCTGTCATTAGCTCTACTTGACGTTTCGTTGTTATTATTTGTGTTTTCTGTTTTTAATTTATTTAATAATGCTACCAATGATGGTGGGATCTCACCAATAATTTTATTAAGAATGACAAGACTATCTGTTGCATTTCTATTTTTAAGTCCCAGTGAAGAATCCCATGTAAACATTATGTCTTCCACGTACAATCTGTCGTCTCTCAAATAGACTTTCGTTCTTGGATTTGTCTCGCGGAGCTCCTTCATTACAGCAAGCAATTTAGATCTTTTTTGACGTGCGCCGAATGGAATGTCTTTCCGAACACTAATATTGGTGCCCTTAAGTTTCTTGGCGTTTTTTAAGACTTTTATGACGGAAGATCTGGACTTAAGTTTCACTATGACTATTGCATTGGACGCGTTCAAATTGCTTACTCTGCGAGCGGATTCGATGTCTGTGATGGATTCGTTTTCTTCGAGCAAACCAGCACACACATTTTTGGCTTTCTCAACGGGGTCGTTGTGTAAATTGGATGGCAAATGAACCACCACATTTTCTTCGAGACTTTTTTGCAAAAGACGTTCAATTTGTGCTTCCAATAATTTGTTTTGGTTTTCTAAGAAAACAACCTTCGAAGAGATCTCGTCTTGTTTGGTCTTAAGAGCAGAGATGTCGGCGTAGAGATTTTGAAAATCTTCTTTTGTTGCGAGCTGTGAGGTAAGATTTATGTTATTTTCCCTGAGGATTTCTCTCATTTGATCTGCGTTGATTCCTGTCATTGCGATTACAACTTTTTTAGGACCACCTTTTTGGTTGTTAAAATGATCAGGGGAAGTTTCTTGAAGACCTCTTTTGTTCATAAGTGAGGTTATGTGAGTGTTGAATTTATAAGTCGTTTTTTGTGCCTTAAATACTAGGACTTACAGAAATTTCAGATTGCAGTTAGAGATGTATCCTTTATTTAAACCTTTTTAATTAAATTTTAAAAATTCTTTCACGAAAGTATCGACTTTTTTGAACTTTATATAGAGCCTTTCTTTAGTAAACCACTTTGACAGATCGCAAAATGTCAATCAAAATGTAAGTAGTAGAGTAATAGTTATTTGCTCTGACTCTAAATTGCCGATTTGTCAGAAAATATTTGATGTATGAGAAAATCTTAGGTCCCACTTTCCATTGTACGAGTTTGTTAATAATTACGTGGATGCCAATTCTCTCAAAAGCTCTTTCAAAGTCAAGGGACAGGATAGAAACATGATTCTTGTTTGAGAGCGCGGCACATACGTATTCGTCTATGTGCAAAAGTGAATCGATGGTGCTGCGGCCTTGCTTGAAAGCAACTTGCTTTAGATTAATGTAGTTGTTTTTTTCAATAAACCAGATAAGCCGTTTAGATATAATTTTTTCTAAAAGTTTGCTCGCACACTGAAGTAATGAGATTGGTCTGTATAGATAGATAGATACATACAGTTTAATTTTTCTCTTATAAAGTTGATAAGATAACAATAATTTAAGCAATATTAATAAATACAAAATATAAAAGAAAAATGTAACATTCTGTATTCAAATTACAATGTAATTTAAATAGTATTGAATGCCACTTTAATATAAGAACATCTAATTAAAACAATATTATGGGTGGGGTGACCCTCAGACTAGAATTAGACTATAATTTAAAGTTATGAAAGTACAAAGACAAAAAATTCAAGCAAAGTACAAAGTACAAAAAAAGAAAACAAAATAAGGAATATGAAACAATAATATATAAAACTCGCAGAAAAACTACAAATTCTTGAACCAGAGTATCAGAAACAAAAGATTCCAAGTTTGAATAATCCAATTCTGAAAACCATAGTTTTAACTGACTAGTAAACATACCAGGAGATGTAATTATTCTCAAAGAAAATGGAAGCTTGTTAAAAAGACGATGCGATGAGATGGTATAAAAATTACGAAACGCCGTTGTCCGAAATGAAGGAACTGTCAAAATGTTCGAAGAGTTTCCTCGTAAGTTATAATTAGAAATAACCTTTTCCACTAAAAAACAATTAGCGCTACAGTTTTGGTCACATGAATAAGTAATATCGGAAGAAGTCCCAGATGAAAAATTAAAGTCAGGTAACTTAAAGCTTTTGCATTCAGAGGCATGAAAGTAAAAATCAAAATCTAAGTTAAGCACTGAAGAAAGACTGAAAAACATTATTTTAGTTTTTGGGCTAATAACCAAATTATGTTCAGCAAACCACACCCTCAATAACTCCAGATCCCAGTTTATGTCAGACACTAAATTCAAACGACTATTTGTACCGTAAGAAAAAGCAACATCATCAGCGAAAGCAGTTGGTTTGCCTTTAAAATCCAGTGAAAAAAGTGAATTTATATATACTAGAAACAGAATAGGTCCTAAAACAGATCCTTGAGGTACACCCAGATTGAGGTAACCAATTTGGCTCCTAGTCTTTTGCAGTTTTACTCTTTGACATCTGTTCTCAAGATATGACTTAAACCAATTAAGTACAAAACCACGAAAGCCAGCTTTTTCCAATTTTCTCAATAAAAAGTTGTGATTTACCATATCAAATTTGGTAATATCTATAAATAATCCAGCAGTAAACTTTTTCTTATCTAGATTAGTCATTATTTGATCACAGAACTGTAATAAAGCGTGTTCAGTAGATTTTCCTTGTTGAAAACCGAATTGGGTAGGATTTAAATAGTTAGTTCTTTCCAAAAAGCTTATCATCCTAGTTTTAATGACCTTTTCAAAAATTTTGCTGAAAACGGGAAGAAGGGAGATTGGCCTAAAGTTTCAGGGAAGATACCTGCAAAAACACAACGATTAAAAATGAAAGCTAAGACATCAATTACGTAACATGCAATTTTTTTGACAACCGTATTAGATATATTGTCAGCTCCAGACGAATTAGAATTTTTTAAACTGCCAATAGCTTTGAGTATCTCAAGAGGAGTTATGGTATCAAAGACAAAACTGTTATTTTGAACTGGTTCGGCAATCTCAAATACAGGTGGACAAGAAAAAGTTTGAAATTGACTTGGTACATTAATAAAAAATTCATTAAATGCATTAGCAATCAACAATTGATCAGAAACAGAGTGACCATTAATATCAATTGAGCTAGGAATTTTGGACGCTTTGGAAGCTTTATCAATTATATCGTTAACTACTTTCCACTCATTTTTTAAATTACCCTTAGCCGAATTGAACTGATTGCGATAAAAGTTATCACGGCAAATTGGAATTTCCCTTTTTAGTTCATCACAAAGTTTCTTAAACTTCCTTTTTAAAATAATATTGCCAGGGTTCTTGTAACACTTCAGGCTCAGTTTATTTTTGGCTTTCACTTTATTAACTAAATATCTGGAGATCCATGGCTTAAGCCTTGTTGATTCCTTTTTTCGCTGAAAGTTCAGTGAACAATTACAAATGTGCTGATTGAGGCAATCAATAAAATACATATAGGAAGCTGAAGCATCTGAACATGTATACACATTTTCCCAAAATTCATAGAAAAGTGAATCCTTAAGCTTACTAAAATCAATTTTTACTACACTATTAGAGTTTTCCGATATTCTGCAACTTTTATTTTTTGAAGTATTTATAAGCATTCCTGTCATAGAATGGTCAGTAATCATCAAATGAAATACACATGATTCACAATTTCCGACAGAAATATTACCAAATCGACCATAAATATGATCTAAGCAACTTCCTGATGCACTGCGAGTAGGCTCGTTTATAAAAGAAAACAGACCATGAGAAGCGAGAAGTGCTAAATAACTTGAAATTATTTCATTGCTTTCCAAAATATTCAGATTGAAGTCACCCAGTATAATTAAATTTTTTGAGATTTCCTTGTCGAGCAAAACGGAAAATTCTTCAGTAAACATAGATATGTTAAAAAAGTGAAATCTATACACACAAATTATGACGAAAACACCATGGTTAACTACAAAGGAAACCCTTAAAACATCAGCACATTTAAAGTCAACATGAGTGACATCAAGAATTTTGTAATCTTCTTTAATAAAACATCCTACACCACCGGAAGCATAATTATCATTAGTTTTTGCAACGAAATTAAACCCGGGCAAATTATAATCGTCTTTTTCAAAGCTATATATCCATATTTCAGAAACAAAGACAACATCTGGAATACAACAAAAAGAATCAAGATGAGTTACTAACTCAGGAAAATTAGCTCTCAGGCTTCTGACATTCTGGTGAACAATAAAAAATTTACTATGGCAATAGGATTTAGATGTAAAAACCTTATTAATATTTAAAGTATCCCTTTGGGTCGGAAGGTTTTTTTTGCGTTTTTTGGGATTGGAATTGTAGTGGCCGCTTTCCACGTTTGTGGTATTGTGCCCTCTTTAAGAATGGTATTGTATAGGAGTAATAATCTTTTTTTAAGCAAGTATGGAGCATTTTTGAGCATTGGATATGAAATTCGGTCGAACCCAGGTGTTTTTCCTTTTAGAGTTGCCAAACAGCTTTCAAATTCAACGAAAGTTATTGCTTTATCAACACATTTTGCGTCTGAGCTGGGGCTTATTATTTGGTGTTCCGAATCAATCGTTAGTCTTTTAGAATTTTGGAAAGTTGTTGGAAAGTTAGAGTCACAAGAATAGGAGGACCAGGTTGTGCCGAAGTAGTCACAAATCTCACGAGGATTATTGCAGGTACCAGATTCAGTTATTAGGCTGTTTATTGAAGGTTGGGTGTAGTTGCCTGATAGGGTTTTTATATCAGCCCTGACTTTTTTACTGGAGGTGTTCGGGTTGATGTTTGAGGTAAATTTTTGGAAGCACTCTTTTTTTTCTATTTTGCAGTTTCTTCGGAATAAGGCGTTTGCTTTTCGGTAATTAATAACGTTTGCGTTGCTGGGATGCTTTTTTTACCAATTTCCATAAATTGTGTTTGTTGGTGCGGGGAATGGACAGCTCCGCAGTCCACTTTCCTTGGGATATTTTTTGTTTGTGGTATAGAAATGTTGGCTGCAGCTCTTAAAATTTTTGTAATTGATGCAGTCTCTTGGTTGATGTTAGAGGAACGACTGTAATTGTTAAGAATGTTTAGAACCGAGTTTTGATACAGCTCCCAGTTAGCATGATCGGTCAGGAATTTGCAGGAAACAGTTTTTGGGCAAGACTTACCACCCAGATCAATCTTTGTCAAGATTGGGAGATGGTCACTCCCGTGTAGGTCGTCTAAGATCTCCCATGAAGTTTTGGGTAAAAGTTGTGGAGAGATAGCTGTGATTGAAATTGAGATAGCTGTGATATCGACATGAGTCCATGACTTGTGTGTAGAGAAGTGAGTTTGGCTTCCGTCATTTAGCACGGTTAAGCTTGAATTTAAGAGAAAATTTTCGAATTCTTTACCTCTAGTGTTGGTTATAGGTGAGCCCCAAAGGGTATTCCAGCAAATTATGTCACCAGTGAACAGGATCGGAGTTTGGATGTTATTAAGAATGTTCGCAAGTTCGGAGGACGTAAATGATTGAGAAGGATGTATGTATGTATGAAATAACTATGTATATGAAATAACTGTTATTTTGATGTTCATGGTGATTTCTATTGCAACTGTGGATATGTTTGATTGAATATTTAAATAGGTGTGTGGGACGGAATTGTTTATTAAAGATCCTGTACCTTGTTTCGAATAATTGTTTGAAGGCGAGTTGTGAAAATATGCTGTATATTGTTTTGGAGGGTAAGGCGAGAAGTTGTGTTGAATATGCGTTTCTTGTAAACTTACTATGGAGGGGTAAAGATCATTCAATAACAATTGCAGTTCATGACAATTGTTAAAATAACCGTTCATGTTCCATTGTAGGATTTTCAAATAAGATTTGAATGTGTGAGGGCGCTTATTTCCAGTGCACACTGTGTTGCACTGGTTAAGGCCGTTGTTGGTGAAATGGATATTGCGACCCCGCTGCCCGCTGGAGGGGGCACCCGGAGCACCCGTAACGTCCGGATGCTCCGCCTGTCCCATCCTAGCGGCAGCGGAGTCGTTTGTGTGGGGGTTTTTATATGATGATCCGGCTGTGACTGCTGCGTAAGTTTGTTGGGCATTGTTTTCGGGATGTAGCTCTTTATAAGCTTGTTTGGCCTCTCGAATAGTACACTTTCTAATTGTTTTAATTTTTAATATTTCTTTTTCTTTCACATGTTTTAGAAGAAGCATGGTGGTTTTCGTAGCAGTTAGCGCAATAGGTACGCGAACATGAGTGCGGGTCGACAGGTGGCATGTTGCAATTTTCACAGGATGGAGAATTTTTACATCTTTTCGCAGTGTGCCCTAAAAGCTGGCAATTTCTACACAGCATGGGGTTGGGAAAATATTCCACAACCTTGCAATTGTACCAACCAATGCTAACAGAGGACGGTGGCCGGAAGGAGTCGCATGTTAGGAGAATGAGACCAGTTGGAGTTTGGATACCATCGATTTTTTTCGTAAACTTGTAAACTTCTGTAACGCCTTGAGGTTTCATTTCTATTTTAATTTCTTCATCAGGAACATTTGTAAGGTAGGGTGCATACTGCATATTCTGTAACTTTAGAAGAGTTCAAGTTGATGTGAAAAGACACGTTGATCGCGCAAAGATTTGATAAGTGTTTTCTTGATAGGAAAATTTCATAAATTTTTTGGGTTCTAGCTAGGATAAGCAAATTTCCGTCACGCATTTGTGTAATGGAATCGTAGCTCGTGCTAATTCCATCGCTCGCTTTTTTTTAGTAAGAACACACTAAATAGAGAGAATGGTTTTTTGTTTTCTGCTGGAGACATCACTATAAATTTGGGGTTAGTTGTTGACATGTGGGGTTGCCATGAAAGATCGGTGTCTGCGATTGTAAAGTTAGTTTTTTTTCTTTTCTTTTTATTGGAGTAATCAGCCTGCAAATCTACATCGAGATCGCGAAACTACTTGATCGCTTTTTCTTTTGTTTATTAACGACATGCCTGATATTTTTACAAATTCGTTTAGTCTGCTTTTTGCTGATGATTTAAAATTCTATCGCTGCATAAAGTCGATTGATGATTGCCTTCCTTTACAAGAAGAACTTCATAAGCTTACTGATTGGTGTATGTTAGATCAATTGTTTTTGAATGTTTTAAAGCGTCAATGTTTTTCGTTTTTCCGTTTGTAATCACCAATTTTCTTTGAGTACAAAATTACTAACCATGCTCTTGAAAGAGTATCTGAAAAAAAAGATCTTGGTGTAATCTTTGATTCTAAATTAAACTTTGTTAGACATATTGAGCATATTGTTGCTAAAGCTAATTCAATAGGTCTGTTTCTTTACTTTGTGGACAGAAATTCACAATCTGTCATATTATAAGTAGTGGGGGTAAAATTCTCTCAGAAACTCTCTGAAAGAGCCTAATTGTCCTAAAAGTAAAGAAACGCCTTGAACAAAACATTCGCAGCAACGCTTGGAAAAATGTCTGTTTGACAGTTGTTGTATTTGTTTTTGCTGTGCACGATTTCTGTCCATAGAAATTTAGGTGGCAGAAATTCACAGGGTGGGGAAATTTTTTACTCTCTCGTGAGCACTCTCTTTTGTGCACTGCTACGAAAAATCGCTGTGCTGGAACGGCATTAGACTGACTTTCGACGAATTTCGGTGCATTTCGTGCGAATTTTCAGTAAAGAAACACACCTAATGCTGGGATTTGTCAAACGCAATTCAACGGACTTTAAAGATCCATACACGCTTAAATCACTTTATTCTGCTTATGTTAAATCCATTTTAGAATGCTGCACTTTAATTTGGAATCCCTGTTATATCATTCATTCCTTTAGAATTGAGCGCGTACAAAGAAAATCTACGAGGTATGTAGTTAGGAAACTAGGTTGGAACATCGAAATGCCACTCTATTCTACAAGATGTCAATTTATCGGTACTCAGTCTCTTGAAAACAGACGTAAATTTTTTTCTGTAATGTTTACCTTCGATATTTTGTCGCATCATATTAAGTGTCCCTTTCTCTTGTCCTTACTTAATCTCTATGTACCATACAGGCAGCTGAGAAGCCGTCCTTTATTATTTGAAAATGAACACAGGGTTAATTATGCGCGTAATGAGCCTATACCTCGCTGTGTAAGAGAAACGAATAGCATTTCCAATGTTATTGATATCAACTTTCATAATTGTAGACTAAATCTTAAACACATGCTATTGCTGCATTTTTTAAATTAATTGTAGAATGTACATATACATATGTTGCTACAATCCCTTCTGGGAAGTGCTGGTATCTGTCTCTGGATGTTATCGTTCTCTTCTGTTCATCTAAGGCATTTGTTATTGTGCCCTCCATTAATTCAATAGCCTCATCGATCTCGTCGTTGGAGAGGTTCCTGTTTGCTTCCGGCAAAATTATTGTTTCCTCGATCTTTCTTTGCAAATCTTCGATATTAAAACGGCTGTAGTTGATGTATTCCTCACCTGTCGTCGGACTAATCGTGATGATCGGCCTGTTAAGGTTGATTAGAAGTTCTACCGCTTCGTGGTCTGCATCCGACGTCAATGCTCTGCAGGTGAAGTTCTGTAGTTCAGGAACTATGTCTATTAGGTTGGATGTAACCAAAAAGAAGTCCAGCCAGGATGGTGTTCTGGGGAAGGTTGGTTTCGGCTGGGATACCACAGTGAATAAGTGGTTTCCGGTGTCTTCATCGAGCCATTTGACCAAGGTGTTTCCAGCATCTCCTCCTATGAGTCAATACGTGTGTTTAGCGGTGATGGTGTTGAAAATAGAGAGATCGTGATTAATATCGTTCTTGTTGGCGCTGCAGTTGTTGTAGATACTGAAGACAGCCAATGAGTCATTATTTTCGACTTCTATGGCTACAGCTGTTGCTTCGAAGGCTCTAAGACCGGGAACCATGACTTGGGAGGCTCTTATGTTCTTTTTTACAAAGAGCGTTGTGCCTCTTTTGCTTGGAACCTTGTCTGTCTGAAGGTGTTGTAGCCTTTGAAGTCGATGTTGTGCTTTTTTGTAACTTTGGTTTCGCTGATTTTTTAGGAAGAGGTGAAATGACGTTCTTTTTAATACACTATACAATGAGTTAACATTATACGTGATTATTTGTAGCCGGTTTATGCGCTGCATAATTCAAAGATGAAGGTTGCCAGAGCTACGGACTTCTTTTCCTTGCTTAGTGAGTCGTAGTTTGATGGAACGACAGAGAGAGCTGTCTTAATGGCTGTTGCTATATCAGTTCCAAAGTGTTCCTTTACTTCCTGGTCTAAATTTGGTTTTTTCTGTATACAGGGTGTTCCGTAATTCGTGTACTATACTTTGGAATGTGATTCTTGGTCATATTCTAAGAAAAAAATTGATCTACAGTAAAGTCCGTTTCTCAACTTTGACATCACTTTTTGACAATTTAAGAAAAGGCTAACTTTGGTAAACCCTGACCTGTGTTAAATACGATATCTCTGTCAATACAGTTTCAAAGATTACAAGACTAAAAGTAAGACCACAGACAAGAGTTACCGAGAGCAAACATCCACAATGAAATCCAAAAACGGGCTCTGACATGCATTCAAAACGAAGTGGCCTCCTTCGTTTTGAATGCATGTCAGAGCCCGTTTTTGAGCACTTGTTATAATTGTATTTGTATAAAATACATAAAAAACTGCTAAAGTGCCCATACTAATGTTTTATTCAAACAAACCTCAAAGCTAAATTTTTTTTTTTTAATTTTACCCGTTTTGTATTTTTTCAAGTATCATAAAATGTATGGGTTTTTGAATGCACTTACTACTGAGTTTTTTTTTTTATTATTGTTTTGTTCATCTGTAAAAAATAAAGAAACTCTATGGTTAGTTGGTTTTATTAAATCATAAGTTTTTTTTTTTTAAATTTAACAAAAACAAATGGACTTGGCTTTTGCCGTCTGCCAGATTGACAATTTAAAAAAGAACTAATAGGGCCCCTACACTACTCAAACCGTTTGCGCAAACATATGCATTTTGTTTTTGTTAAAATGTTTGTGCAAACTGTTTGAGTAGTGTGTAGTGATGTTGAGTGTTTGCGCAAACCGTTTGAACAAATTCTAAAAATTTTGAATTTTCCGTGTTTGCACAAACATGTTTGAGTCGTGTGTGGTGAATTTTGCTCAAACACGTGTCAATTTTCAAGGAGTAAAGATGAATAAACAAGTGGAACTAGTTTTTTGGACGTAATTTATCGAATTATATATAAGTTTTCCGGTGTTGTGGTGCGTTAAAAGCAAAGATTATTGTAATCGGGTAATTAATTAAAGCAGCACATGCGAAATCGCTCATTGCTCCGTAAGTCTTATTGATATGAAAAACGTCAAGCAACTAATATCTCTCAAACATGTTTGAGTAGTGTGTGGCAAAACTATGTTTGCACAAACACACGTTTGTGCAAACGTGTTTGCGTAGTGTAGGGGCCCTATAATAAAAAGTAAAAATGTATTTAGTTTAAAATTTCAGAAACTTCCTGTCATAATTCTATGTCTGTATGCAAGAGCGATTTTGGAAAACAAAAACAGTTTCTTCATATCGACTTGGTTCAACACATTAAACCAATCTTCATCCGTTAGAAAACTTTTTCCAAAGACATGCAATCTTGTTTCCTGTAGTATAGGGCATTTTCCAATAAAGTGCAGGACATCTTCTCGTTCTTTCAAATTACACAATTCGCGAAGGCATGGTAAATCATCTCTGTGTGGCACATAATTTAGGCTCAAAAGTTCTCCTCTCAACCTTATCATCATGGATATTTCTTGTACGCTGTTGTTGTCCTGAAAATAGTTTCTCTCTCCCAAATTATGATCTAAACGACTGTAAATAGACCTAAAAACTGATGATTCAGCATCTTCCCTGTATTTAGATGCATATAGCTCATCCACCTTCTGTATCAGCCTATACATCTCGTTTTTCCAATTGTCTTTATTTCCTAGACTTAAGTCAACGGTCATGTCGCACTGCAGTGCCAGATCTAACCATTCCGCGTACCAGCTTGTTCCATCCGCAATATTTTTTAGAGCTGCTTTTTTTGGTAGACGCTCATTAGACATTTTCATCACTTTTAAGATATAGTCTACCTGCAGTTTTAAGGTCTTAATAAACAAAGGTGAAAGTCCCGTTTCGACCATGAGTAAATAGTTTGGGGCGTTTGAAGGAATATGAAAAATTCTTTTGATATAAAACCTTAGAAGTTTCTCGACCTCTTCATATTTTTTATGTCCTCATAACATCACTGACTCTGCAACTGCTTCAAAAACTTTATATTTGCTGCTATGTGAAATGAAACGATTTCCAAAACATCCTTTCCACGTTGCGTTTATTGCGTTTTTAGACTTTGCTAATTTTTCTTTGAGATGCTTTTGCAAGGTAAAGCCGTTGGTGAGCAGAACACCTAAGTACTTATATTCCGCTACCACTTCCAATTCTACATCATTATAGTACCATCTTTCCTTTCTACTGCGCCTTCCTCCACCTTCCTTACAAATCATTATTTTGGATTTTTCCGAGTTAACGCTTATATTCCAGAGCTTACAGTAGTCATAAAGGCGATTGATCATTAACTGCAAGGATTCTGGTGTACTGGACAGCAAAACCACATCGTCCGCAAACATTAGGCCCTTGGTACGCGTTCCACCCCACTCCACACCTCCAGGAAGTCCATCGAGTAAATCATCAATAAAAGCGAAAAAAGTACTGGGCTCAAGGCACATTCCTGTCTTACCCCCGCTTTTGTCTCAAACCATGCAGATAATTCCTCCGTTCCGAACTGCTGCTCGAGTACCTGCATATAAGCTTTGTAAGACCCTTCCGAACTTATATGACATGCCCTTTCCGTAGAGTTTGTAAAACAATGCATTTCGATCTATCAAATCAAATGCTGCTCTAAAATCCACAAAAAATGTATACAGTTTCTTGCCCTGCCTTTGAAATTCCTCCGCTATGGTTTTGAGCACAAACACTTGGTCTTCCGTCGAGTATCCTCTCCTAAAGCCAGCCTGGTATTCACTAAGAAGATTTTCTTCTTCCACCCACGTGCATAGTCGTTTTTTTCAGTACTCCAGTAAAGATTTTATAACTAGCATTCAGAAATGATATACCCCTATAATGTTCCGGGTTAGATAAGTTTCCTTTTTTGTGTATGGGGTAGATAAGGCCTTCTAAAAAACTCTGCGGTACAGTTCCAGACTCAAATACTCCATTAAACAGAAGGTAGAGCTTATGCACAAGCAACTCGGTTCCATACTTATAAAATTCTGTAGTAATGGAGTCTGTACCTGGTGCTTTACCATCATTTGGCTCATGTAAAACATCTGTAATTTCCAACTCAGTGATAACCGGATTAAGCATATCATTCCGCAATCCTGGATTTGCATATTGGAAAGATACCGTGGAATCTAAGGGGTTGAGCAAACTCTCAAAGTATATTCGAAGCACTTCCGGTTTTAAATTGCAATTGATTAATGGCACCGTTCCATTGAGCTTCTTCGCTAGTTTCCAAAATTTGGAAGAATCCTTACATGTTCCCATCTTCATTGCTTCTCTTTCAAAATATGCTTTTTTCTTTTCCTTGGAAATCTCTTTATACCGCCGATTCGCTTCTAGATACGATTCTTTCAAAACCGTGGTGTTGTTTTCTCGAAAGAGCTTTAGCCGTTTAAAGGACAGGTTTCTAGCTTTGATGCAATCTTTATCAAACCATGGAGCTTCTTGGGTTTTTTTCCTAGAGTTTGTTGTTGGAAATGAATTTTTTATAATATTTTCCAGCTCGGAAAAGTTTAATGGGTCCTGATAAGCCATCAGTTGTAGGTTTAGATTTGCTCTGTATATTTCCCCTTTAGATTCTAACCATTTCAACTTGGGAACAGGAAGAAGCTCACGGTTTTCTTCTCCTATTTCGACCGTGTGTCCAAAATTTACAATGATGGGCATATGATCAGAGTAAGGCACATTATTTACTTCGAAATCAACCACACATTTATTCCAACTTCCCCCTATTAGGCAATAGTCTACGACCGAGGTACCTTGTCCACTTACGAAAGTAAAAT
Organism: Melanostoma scalare; assembly: GCA_949752695.1. NCBI lineage: Eukaryota > Metazoa > Arthropoda > Insecta > Diptera > Syrphidae > Melanostoma > Melanostoma scalare. Next base: position 123,409,155 of record OX456984.1, on the reverse strand, counting down.
CTCCGTTAGAATCACCAGAACTTGTTCCATTGAGCAATCTCAGTCCATATGTATCACATAGGTTTAATATTTTGTTTCCTCTTGAATTCGAAAACGAATCTTTAGATCGCCGATCTATACCCTTCAAAGCATTATTTGTACCCGCCACACACCCCACTCTTGCGTTTAAATCTCCTATCACCATAGCATTTGGGTTATTTGAATGCGCCATTATTTCAGTTAGATTTTCGAAGTCTCTTTCCCATTGGTTGCAATTCAAATAAGCGGGATATATCTTGAAGTTCTCTTTCTCAAATTGCAAATTCAAAAATAAATTATTGTTTATACCCTGCAATGAACAGTTGACGCCCTTGCTTTCAAGTTCCTTTTTAAACCCGTAGTAGCATCCACCACTGGCCCTTCCACGGTTTTGTATTTTAACAGCAGGTATCCATTCAAAAATAAAACTTACAAATACTTTACTAAAATTATTATAATTTTCCTCGGTAACGAATGTTTCATACAAGAATATTATCTCAAATTGATTAACATAATTATAAAATTCTGTAAACAAATTCTTATTTTTTAAACCATGTACATTATAGGACAAAATTTTAACATTAAATAATTCTAGTTTTTTGGTTTTAATACTTTGGCAGACGGCATTACACTTGATCAGTTCGAGATGCAGTTTGAGAGCCACTAAGCTCATTCCTTTCTCCAATTATTTGCTGCAGAAGTGTCGATCCATTCTGGTTGTCATCGCACATCAAATTATTGTTGCTGTCATAATAAAATGCATGCTCGCCGACAATCAACCTATGCCCGCGAATTTGTGTTTTTAAGTTTTTGTTTTTCTTCATTATATCGGTATTGAGTAGATGCAATCGTCTTCTCCTTAGCCTTGCCGCTGCCGGATAATCTCGATGCACGGATACACCAGTGTTATTACGTTTTCTTGCCGCTTCTATGATATGCCCAACGTGTTCTCTTTTGTTCATTTCAACAATTACATCTGCAAATCGTTTATTTTTTGTGTTTATCGCTCGTACTGATGAAATCAACGATGGGTTATTAGTTTGTAGTAATTCCAAACATAATGCTTTGGCCTTTTCTTGTGGGTTCTCATTGCCATCTTTATTTATGATTGGTATATGAATTACAACGTTTCTTTCATTTGTTTAAGTTTCGAGGAATTCCACCTGTCGCTCTAGTGTCACACACCTTGTTTCAACCTGATGCAGTTGTTGTTGCAATGACTCATTTGCTGTTTGCAGAGTTTGGAGTTTTTGAGAAATGCCTTCAAAATCGGATTTTGTAGGTAGATTTTTAAGTTTTTCGTCTAGGATTGCCTCCAACGTTCTTCCAATTATTGCATTTAGTTCACTCACATGCATATTTACACTTGTGTTAGATTGATTGGGTGTAATTTCATTTTAAAAAGTTGTTTCGGTGACAATGAATTTGTTGTTCTAGGGCGCTTATGCTTCGCGCCGTCTTACTTACTTACTTACTTAGGTGGGCATTACAGTTCGGGGTGAACCTGGGCCTCAACCAACATCCTTCTATAACGATTTCGATCTCGGGCGAGCTCTCTCCAGTTTCGCACTCCAAGTCGGTTGAGGTCTTCATCCACTTGATTGCGCCACCTAAGACGAGGTCTTCCCCTTCCGCGATTTCCCTGCAATGTGCTTTCGAAAACCCGACGAGCCGGAGCGTTTGGGTCCATCCGCTCTACATGGCCCAACCATCGTAGCCTCGCGATGCGTACTCTTCTGGCTATGCCCATGTCGCGGTACAGCTCATACAGCTCGTTGTTGTATCTTCTTCTCCACACATTGTCTTCGCATACGGGACCAAAGATCATTCGGAGAATTTTTCTTTCGAAACGACCAAGAGTTTCCTCATCCGCTTTCGATAAGGTCCATGCTTCCGCGCCGTACAGCAGGACTGGGATGATTAAGGTCTTATACAAGGTCACCTTGGTTTTTCTAGAGAGGGTTTTGTTTCTCAATTGCCTTCTTAACCCAAAGAAGCAACGGTTGGCAAGAGTTATTCTCCGTTTGATCTCCGCACTGATGTTGTTTTCCGTGTCTACAGCGGATCCTAGGTAGACGAAATCCTGTACTACCTCGAAGTTATGTCTGTCTATTGTGACGTTTTGTCCAATTCGTCGATGTTCTGTGTCCTTGTTCGATGACAGCATATACTTCGTTTTGCCCTCATTAACCATCAAACCCATTTTTGCCGCTTCTGTTTCAATACTCGCAAAAGCACCTATGACATCACGCTTTTTTCTTCCCATTACGTCAATATCGTCTGCATAGGCGAGTAATTGTACAGACTTTTGAAAGATTGTTCCTCTTGTGTTGACGTTTGAGTTTCTTACAATCTGTTCAAGTATGATGTTGAAGAAATCGCATGACAGTTTGTCGCCTTGCCTAAAGCCTTTTTCGACATCAAAGGTCTCGGTGAGTTCTTTTCCGACCTTGACGGAGCAGCGTGAATTCTCCAAAGTCATCCTGCATAGTCGTACGAGTTTTGCAGGGATGCCGAAACTAGACATGGCTCTGTACAGCTCGTCTCTGTAAATACTGTCATACGCGGCCTTGAAATCGATAAAGAGGTGGTGAATATCGATATTATGTTCTCGGGTTTTTTCCAAGATCTGCCGTAATGTGAAAATTTGGTCTATTGTGGACTTCTCTGGTCTAAAACCACATTGATAAGGACCTATCAAGTTGTTGACGTGGGGTTTCAGACGTTCACATATTACAGCAGACAAGATCTTATAAGCGACGTTAAGGAGACTTATCCCTCTGTAATTGGCGCAATTGTGAGGGTCTCCTTTCTTTAGGATCGGGCATACGATGCTGAGGTTCCATTCATCGGGCATGCTTTCTTTCGACCATATCATGCAGATCAGCTGGTGCATGCTCCTTTCCAACTGGTCTCCAGCTGCCTTGAAAAGTTCGGCATCAAGGCCATCTGCACCTGCAGTCTTATTTGATTTAAGTTTGCATATGGCAAGCTTAACCTCTTCTAGGTCGGGAGGACGGCATTCTTGATCATCGTCCAAGCTGAATGGGGCAATCTGCCTGACAGCGGAATTTGTGTCTTCATCGCCGTTAAGCAGTCTGCAGAAATGATCTTTCCAAATCCTCAGTAGCGACTGTGACTCTACAATTATGTTTCCCTGCTGGTCTTTACAGGCTTGAGTTCGGGGTTTGCCACCCTGGCAGGATCTTTTTACCTTTTGGTAAAACTTCCGAATCTCGTTCCTGTCATGGCACCTCTCTATTTCCTCAAACGAGCGCTTCTCATGCTGCTTCTTTTTCTTTTTGAGAAGTCGGTGTTCTACCCTTCTTCTCTCCTTGTAAATCTCGTTATACTGATCGTAAGCAGCCCTTGTTCGTGTTTGCATAAGCATTTGTCGTGCTCTTTGTTTGGCTGCATTTGCCTGCCTGCATTCTTCATCGAACCATGGGTTTCGTTTTGGTGGCCGAGTGAAACCCAGAACCTCAGAGGCAGCGGTTCTGATGGCTTCTTGGCATTGCTGCCACTGGTCTTCAATGTTTAATGCTGGCGGCATGGGATTCAAGGATAATTGAAGGGACACTCGATTGGAAAAGGCATTGACAATCTCTTGCGATTGTAGCTTTCCGACGTCATATCTCTTCACAGCGTTAGTTCGCGCTGGTCGTGAACAAGATATCCTCATTCGTACCTTGGCTACAACAAGGTAGTGGTCCGAGTCAAAGTTGGCCCCTCGGAAAGTTCGGACATCTAGAACACTGGAAGAGTGCCTTGCGTCGATCGCAACATGGTCAATTTGGTTGACGGTTAATTGATCTGGGGATCGCCATGTACCTTTATGAATTTTGAGATGCGGGAAGCGCGTACTACTTACAACAAGATTCAGCCCCGCAGCAAAATCGATTAGCCTCAGTCCGTTTTCGGAGGTTTTGTCATGGAGGCTATGCTTACCGATTGTGTTTCCAAAGATGTCCTCCTTCCCTAGCTTTGCGTTAAAATCGCCAAAAACGATTTTCACGTCGTGTCTAGGGCACTGCTCATACGTTTCTTCGAGGAGCTCGTAGAAACAGTCTTTGGAATCGTCGTCTTTCTCTTCTGTGGGGGCGTGGGCGCATATAAGGCTAATGTTGGCGAATTTAGCCCTGATGCGGATGGTCATTATACGCTCATTGACTGGATTTTGGCTAATCACCTTATCCCTGAGTCTTCCTCTAACGACAAATCCGCACCCAAATAAGCGTTGTTTCTTTTGTCTGTAGCAGTCGCCATAATATATGTCACAGTTTCTCATCTTCTTTATGCCCGGTCCACTCCATCGCACTTCTTGGATGGCGGTTATGTCTGCTTTGCAGCAGTCCAGGGCGTCCGCTAATTCTCCAGCTGCACCTAGTCCGTAAAGAGACCTTACGTTCCACGTGCAGATCCGGAGGTCATTGTCCTTTTTTCGTTTGCTTGGGTCGTCAACTTTGAAATCATTATCGTTATCCGAGGCTGTTAGTTGTTTCGGAACTGTCCTTTTTTAACGTGGTTGGGTAGTTAACCCTACGCACAACCCCCAACCTGGAGGGCCAGGTCCTTTTTGGATCCCTTCGGACACAAAGGGCTGGAATATCCAGTGTCAGTACCCTGCTGCAGGGGTGTGAGTGCTGCCGTTGGCTCACCAGGAGCTCATCCGCCACCATCTCTACTTCAATACCCTGTCCTAGTATTGAAAGACCCCGAAATACCTTTAAACCAAATATGTTGGAGTAGCTCCTTCAGGGTTTTCTGCTTTTATGGCTGCTGAAGTCCACCGTTGATTCTGTCCTTCGAATTCATCCGCTGGAACATTTACACGAAAGCTCTCGTAGACCACTGAGATTCGTGCAGTCAGTCATAGTTCGCAGAGCAATTATAGTGTTGACCGATCACAATTCTTTTGTTCCGGATTCCCTTGTCAACACTCGCACTTACTAGTTTAGCAGGTCAGCTCTGGACGGAGCATCCCAGGTCCCAGTGGATACCGCTTGGAGGTATAGTAAGCACAATTGACGTGTACTATAAGTTACAGCATCTGGGCGCCGCCAAGTTGACACCAATCAGAGCCTACCCGAATAGTACAACGCCCATCCACCGTCATTGCCACTTAATTTAATCGGTGTTCTTTGCAATCCTGCACTAGCCATACCAAATATTTGTGTGTATATTTATAAATAAACTATCTCACCTTTTCTGACTTTTAAGCTTGATTTTGGATCGAATATACTTTTAAAATCTTACACAAACACAGAGCTACTTTTTGAACAACCAGCCACGTCAAACACACAACTGTCAATTCTAAGAAACTCTATGTTTATCAGGCATTTTCTGAAGAAAAAAAAATTACCTCAAAGTCAACTTTATTTCGGGAAGAAAATTTGAACCCCATTTAATATTGAAAATCTGGCAGCCCTAAACCTATGGAAGTTCAACTTAACTCGTTGACTGCCATGGCTATCATATTTGATAGCCAGTTATGTTTCTATCATCTGTATTGACAGAGATATCGAATTTAACACAGGTCAGGGTACACCAAAGTTAGCCTTTTCTTATATTGTCAAAAAATGATGTCAAAGTTGAGAAACGGACTTTACTGTAGAACAATTTTTTTCTTAGAATATGACCACGAATCACATGCCAAAGTATAATACACGAATTACGGAACACCCTGTATTGTGCTCCTTTGGTGACGGTTTCCTAGTCTGCGTTGTTGGTTTCTGTGTCCTTGCACCTATAGTTTGTTGTTTTTTGGGGAGTGTGCTTTCCATGCCTCCTCGCTTGATCGTGACTGCGAATCTTAGTGTTGGTTTCGTGAGGTTGCATATTGACTGGGTCAGTAACTCCTGTTGTTGCTTCCTCTCAGCTTCAGCTTTCTTTTTGTTTTCCTTCTGTGCAAGTAGGACATTGCATCCGAGGTAGTTTGCTGGGTGACCAAACTCTTTGCAGTTGGCACAGCATACTTTACGGTCCTATTCTTTGTGTTTACACTCACCGGGATTGTTGCTTTCATTGCATTTCACGCAGACGTAGTTCATACCGCAGTTCTCTGGCAATTTTTGCACTGAACGATGCCGTTGTTCTTAAGCCGCTCCCAGTGTACCTTTTGGTTGAGGATCCTTGTTTTAGTGTATATATCCGCAACGTCACAGGTTTTGTTTACTTCAACCACAAACGAGTTGAAAGTTTTGTTTTTGGCTTTCCTTGAACGGAGAACCGTAACTTTGGACGCTGGAATGCCTTCTATTTGGAGCTCATCCTGTACTTCGATGGTTGAATACGAGTGATGGATGCTTTTTAGTAGTAGGAGCAATTTCCTATATTCGCGAGGTGTGAATGGATGGTTTTGAACCTTCCTAATTTTTAAGAACTCCCTTATTTTTGTAAATTCATCTCTGTCAGAAGCGTTTACGATTTTTTTCGTTGTGTTTAGATTCTTCAGTGAAAATTTGATGTTGTTGCTCTTTGCGAACCTGCTGATCTCGGCAACGTTTCCGGATATTACTATATATTCTCAGTTTCCTTAGCTGTCTGAGGTATTGTTGCTGCTGTTGGTGTTGGAGTTCAGGTACCTGACAGGTAGTCCGTGAGTGTCCTTTTTTTGTTCGGTGTGTTTAAGTTATTGTTAGTATTCCGCTGTGTGTACGTCCTCTCGCAATGACGGTGCAACTGAATGTGACGCAAACTATGTTTTTTTTTATTTTAACGATTTAACTACATATTTTTATTGAACAAAAGGATATTTACAATTGATACTTAATTATACGTTACTTAATTATATAATGATACATTTTTTGCTGTGTTGGCACATAAGGGGCCTAACGATATACATTGTCAGATATTTGGATTATGAATTAAATTTAGGTTAATGATTATAATAGAATAGAATAGATTGTTAGTTTTGAATAACTGTAAGAGTGTTCAGTTCCTGTTGTCTTTGGAGTTAGTTGCGGTTGAGGATGCGGAAGGTCGGTGGTGTATTAGGGGGTGGGGGTGATGGAGCAGCTAGCCACGGTGCGGTGGTGGGTTGACGCTGCCTCAGCGTAGAAGGCCATTGCCTCATCGTTGTTGAATGTGTCGTCTTCCATTAGTGTCATAGCATCGATGTATCTCGGGTGCGGGTGTCGGTCTTCTTCTGCTATCCTTCTTACTAAGGGGTTTAGATGGTTGGCCAGGTTTTCTAGTAGGCGTCTTCCAGATTGCACCTTGTTTTTATCTGTGGGAATGACCCTTGCTTCTTCATAGAGGTTTCTATTGCTGACGTTTTTCCTGCGTATCGGATCGTAGCCAAGCCCTGTGCAAATGCGCAAAACTTTCCTCTCGAATACAGCCAGTTTTTGCATTCTAGTCTTGGATATTGTAAACCAGACGGGGAAGCAGTAGGTGATCACGGGTCGAATTAGTTGGTTGTATAGCAACAATTTTGTGTTTTGGCTGAGTCCAATTCTTTTGCGCATCAGCGGATGAACGCGATGGAAAGCAAAGTTAGCTTTTTTGACGACTGCAGTGGTGTGCGGGTTGAAACGCATCAGTTCGTTGAAGTGGATTCCTAGATACTTGACCTGCTTTTTCGGCCTGAGCTGTGTACCGTCGGGAAGGTTTACGCAGATGTTGTGGCAGTTTTTGGCTGATTTCGAACGTCTCTGTCCTTGTGTGGGTCTTCTTATGCAAATTAGGTCGGATTTCGCTGGTCTTCAACTATACGAGCAGCGATCACAGGTGACAGTGACTGCGCATAGGTCAATGAATCGTCCGCAAAGAGAAGGTTGGTGGTGTTTTCCGGTTGAGGTTGGTCCGAGGTGAAGATGCTATACAAGAAGGGACCTAGCTTCGATCCTTGAGCAACCCCTGCTCGGATAGGTCTGGTTGAAGACACGGTGTTGTCTACTTGCACGTAGAAAGATCTGGAATGAAGAAAATTAAACAAAATTTTTATTAATGAACCTGAAAAGCGTAAAATGGTTAGTTTATGGATAAGTCCGTTTATCCAGACAATATCAAATGCCTTCTCAACGTCCAAGAAACATTCAACTGTTGTTTGGTGGTTATTGAGCTTCCTTATAATGTCCCCTTGGAGCTTCAGGAGTGGATGAATAGTAGAATGTTGCTCCCTGAATCCGAACTGCATATTCGGAATGATGCTGTTGTCGTCGCAAAAAAAGTTGATGTGTTGCTAAGCGGACGTGTTTGACAGAGTGGGAATCTCGGTTTGGTGTTAGTAGTTTAATTTCCATTCCAAGGTGAATAAAATTAGCACCACAGTTTTAAATAGTTTGTGCCAATGTTGTGAACTTTTAATTCTACAAAGTTATATTTGCAAGTCGAAATAGTATAAAAAAATCCAACAAAATTCCAAAAATAATATACATAAAAATAACCTGACATAAACAGCTGAATAGTTTCCCCAACTTACCAATACATGAAAAACTTTTTGCAAATTGAATGGCTTGTGAACGCAATAGACATCAGTGCACCGAATCTCCATCGCCTCCGAAACAACCGCAAAAAATACCAACACTTTTACAACTATCACAGCCTAAAACATCATCTGTGCCAAGCATGTCTAACAATGACAACTGTACAATTTTGGATAGACTGGAGAAAATTATGTCACAAATTACCGATTCAGAAAAGAGAATAACCGAAAAAATTGATTTGGAAGTTGGAGCTGTGACGTGTTTTTAGTTTCCCAGCCGAGGTGATACTCAGGGCGGGCCAAGGTTATAGTGAAGAAAACACGAAACTTCACAAAGATCAAGAAACTCTCTCTTTATTACGAACTTAAAGTATTTAGATATTATAATTAACAAAATCGGTATAAAAAGTACGGCTGGTATTGTATCGGCTGCTGTCTTGTAGCTTGGTACGCCCTCAGGTGGGTTTTAACAGCTGATGTCACTTCTGGTCAGGTCCGTCAGTCCTGGACTGATGGCGGTCGGAAAACTCCTTTATTCGTATTAGCTAGGGAAATAAAAGGATTAATAACTATTGATACAGGTGGTTGCTGCCTTAACGGCACTATCCCGTGCGGCACATTCACCCTATAGGTAGCCGCAGGTAAGTCGAAGCGCGTAGGCGTCTGAAGACCCTAGCAGGCAGAAACACGGGCGGTACGAGACCCCCGGTAGGCAGAAACACAAGCGGTACGAGACCCTTGGTAGGCAGAAACACAAGCGGTACGAGACCCTTGGTAGGCAGAAACACAGGCGGTACTTGACCCCTGGTAGGCAGAAACGCAAGCGGTACGAGACCCTTGGTAGGCAGAAACACGGGCGGTACGAGACCCCCGGTAGGCAGAAACACAAGCGGTACGAGACCCTTGGTAGGCAGAAACACGGGCGGTACGAGACCCCCGGTAGGCAGAAACACAAGCGGTACGAGACCCTTGGTAGGCAGAAACACAAGCGGTACGAGACCCTTGGTAGGCAGAAACACGGGCGGTACGAGACCCCCGGTAGGCAGAAACACAAGCGGTACGAGACCCTTGGTAGGCAGAAACACGGGCGGTACGAGACCCCCGGTAGGCAGAAACACAAGCGGTACGAGACCCTTGGTAGGCAGAAACACAAGCGGTACGAGACCCTTGGTAGGCAGAAACACAAGCGGTACGAGACCCTTGGTAGGCAGAAACACAAGCGGTACGAGACCCTTGGTAGGCAGAAACACGGGCGGTACGAGACCCCCGGTAGGCAGAAACACAAGCGGCCGAAGCCCTTGGTAGGCAGAAACACGGGCGGTACGAGACCCCCGGTAGGCAGAAACACAAGCGGCCGAAGCCCTTGGTAGGCAGAAACACAAGCGGCCGAAGCCCTTGGTAGGCAGAAACACAAGCGGCCGAAGCCCTTGGTAGGCAGAAACACAAGCGGTACGAGACCCTTGGTAGGTAAGGCTCAACAGGCAATAGCTCTGGGGGATCACAGGCACTAGTCTCTGCCCCTGGTGGCACAATACTTAAGAAATTTATTATTTATTAGAAATATAATTCATAAAACTTACTCCAAAACATTCGCTCGCTTCTTTTCCTTCTTGGGAAGTGCACCTCTTGACCGGTGCCGGTGGATTGATTTTTCCTGTGCTGAGCTGCTCCTTTTATACTTGCAGCTCACCACGGAATCATATCGGAATCCATCCGAACAATGGGATATCCCCACTCCCATGTAATTTATGTATTTCTTGTGGTCGACGATACCTCACCATTGTATTTGGCTATGCGCCATAGCCATACCATACATTGTATTTATTGACTACCCATTATATTTGGCTATACGCCATAGCCATATCATTCACGATATCCACCATCGAGCTCTACTGATGGTTGTATCGCACGCTGCCTGTGCGTGATATTCACCATCGAGATTTACTGACGGTCGTTTCGCACACTGCTTGTGCATGGGGAGTTCTATTTATTTACTAAATGGGCGAGGTGAGCTTGCTACCGAGGTGGGAAAAGCTTTCCCCCTATTCTTTGCCACGAAAATAGTTCCGGTTCGTGCATTAGGTAATCATGAGAATAGTTCCGGTTCGTGCATTAGGTAATCACGAAAAATAGTTTCGGTTCGTGCATTAGGTAATCACGAAAATAGTTCCGGTTCGTGCCTTGGGTAAGCGTGGTAATAGTTCCGGTATACATGAGGCTATTCCTCTGACCACTAGATGACGTATTGGGGAGATGGATTTAAAGCATGTAACGACCTTTTATCTAATGCTTCGTTACATACCATCCCCCTTTTGGAAGACGAGGCCCTCCTCGTCTGCAACCTGGCCCTGCACAGAATTAGTTGGCCGTCCGTTCGACTTCATTTAAACGGTACGCAAAATTTTTTTTTTTTTTTTTTTTTTTTTATTGTTTTTTTTTTTTTTTTTTTTTTTTTTTTTATTGTTTATAATTTTTCTCTTTTCTTTTTTTTCTTTTATTTTAACAAAACAAGAATTTATAACCATCAAAAAAGTATCAAACTAACATTTTCTTTCCTTCTTTCCAAACATTAACTGTTAATTCCATAACAAAATAAATAAAAAATTAACTCAGTAAAAAAAATAACAAAATAGACTACCTTCTGGTAAAAAAAAAATGGTATATTTCTGTATATGTGGTGTTGTTGCTTCCTCTTTTCCTTTAGGGCTCGAACAAAACTTCCTTTATCTGCCCGGTCTGTCGGTGTGTCAGAACTGCCTTACCTCTGTTCACCACTCGGCATAACACTATGCCATTACGCCGCTTAAACACTAAGTTCTGGCGACGCCTTGCCGGATTGTAGAGCGCGTGTTGGGGTATGATTATACCCCTAAATGGGTCGTGGTCCTTTCGTTCCTTAGGTGGGTTCTGGTTCTTCCTGACTGGTGGCTTTGACTGTGGTAGCGATGATTCTTTTTCCCTGAGTGTCGACATCATATTGGGCATGTCCTTTCCTCCAGTTGGGAGCAATTCGGGAAGAGGGAACTCCATAGACACTGGTGTATGCACCCTGGATGTCTGGGGTTTGTTGGGTTTCGGTCTCGGCGGAGAGCTTATGGATTTCTCTCGCGGTCGGCTTCCCTTGGGTTTGGTGCAATGCTTAGGTACTTCGGTTGCGGTTGGCTTCCCTTGGTTTTTCGGTGTTACCGTCCCCTGTCCTATTTTTGTTGTTACAGCAGGACGACTTGGACCTGCGGCAGGTAACGGTGCTCGACGGGATGCTAACTCGAGTTTCACTGATTGTGGTTGACTAACTGTACTTGGCGTGGACGGTTCGGGTCGTCTTTTCTGCCCAGTACTCGTGCTGGAACCGGTGCTGACAGGAACTCGCGATTGCCTTTGCTGGCCGCCTTTTGTAACTTCGGTGGAGATAGGTAACGGCGGGGCCGAAACGGTGGTAGCCGGTAGGTGTGGTAGCAGGATGGTGGTGCGAGCAGGAGCCCTTACTTTGTTTGGCCTAGTCGCCTGTCGTTTCCATGGCTGGGCTGCGTCCATGGCTTCCTCTTCGCTTTCAATTTTCTGCATTCGTGCACTTGGACTGTTGATCATCGACTGAATTAAATTTACATGATCCTCTATTAATATACTGTCTTCGTCGACCGATGCGAAACCGCGTAAATCCTTCACATGGGAACGAGTGAGATTCCCTTTCCCGCTCACACTCCTTAACACAACGATGACTGGAGAGATAAAACGAATGACTTCAAACGGCCCTTCATATCGTGGCGCTAACTTTTCGGTGTAGTAGTTGATGGCAGAAGAGAGTACTTTTACTTTCTTGTATACCTGCTCACCAATACTGGGACGCCACGCCCTTCTCCTTAGGTTATAATGTCGTGTCTGTTTTTGTGCTGCCATTTGTAAATTGTTCCTTACCAGTTGGTAAAGCATTTTCATTCTCTCCTGTCTAACCGAGGGTGGTTCATCATTATCGGTAGTCGGTACATTTGGTTGATGCGGGGCGGTGAGTTCTCTACCGAAATTGAGAAACGCAGGAGAGAAACCGGTTGATTCATGTCTACTTGTGTTGATTGCAAAAGTTAGCTCAGGTATATGGTCATCCCATGTGCGGTGGTTGCTTTGTACGTATTGTGCTATCATTGTCTTTAGTACTCGGTTGACACGTTCGGTCGGGTTCTCTTGCGGGGAATAAGGGGCGGTGAAACGTTGTTGTATTCCTATGTCGTATAGGAATTCGGTGAGGACATTGCTGGTAAATTGGCTGCCGTTGTCGGAGAGCAGGATGCGGGGAACTCCGAAACGTGTTATGATGCGCTCTCTTAGTGCTTTGACTACTGCCTGACTGGTCGCCGATCTCAATGGTACCGCCTCCACCCATTTAGTAAAGCGGTCTACCATTACCAACATCATGGTATGACCTTTCATGGAACGTGGAAGGGGACCAACGAAATCTACACATACGGTATCCCAAGGAGTGTTAGGTACATTTGTATGCATCAGCCCGCTAGGCTTCTGTTGCGGCGCCTTGTAGGCGAGACACACTGCACATTTCTTAATATAGCGCGCAATATCGCGATACATTCCTGGCCAGTAGTATGTTTTCATAATACGATCTGCTGTTTTGGCGATGCCGAGATGCCCAGCCGTCGTAGCGTCGTGGTTTTCAAACATTATTTTTTCTCTGTCGGTGAATGGTAGGCATAATTTCCAATCCTCCTCTTGACTTGAGAGTGGATGAGCGGAAAATTTACGGTATAATTTATTGTCGGTGATGCGGTACTCGGGATATTGCAAAGGGTTACATTCTATTTGCCTGGCGCGTCGCTCAGTCCAATCGTCGGTAACACTGCAGATGATTGACAGATCGCTTGGGTTAAATGGCAAGGGGTCTCTTGATAGAGCGTCGGCAACGACATTCATGGCGCCTTTGCGATATTTGATGTCGAAATCGTATTGTTGTAGCTCTATCGCCCATCGTGCCAGTCGGCCAGATGGATTATCAAGTGAGTGTAACCACTTCAAGGAATGATGATCGGTAACAACGGTGAAATGGTAACCCTCTAAATAAGGTCGCATTTTGCGTATGCCAAATAGAATGGCCAGGCACTCTTTTTCGGTCACTGAATATTTTTTCTCCAGGTCAGTGAGTGTGCGGCTGGCGTATGCTATCACCCTTTCTTGTTTATCGTTCTGTTGGGAAAGCACGACCCCCAGTCCGTATTGACTGGCGTCCGTTTGCAACGTAAAAGGCAAATCGAAATTCGGACACATCAGGACAGGTGCTTCGGTTAAACGTTTCTTTAATTCCGAGAAAGCGTGTTCTTGTTCGGCTCCCCAGGTCCATTCTTGGCTCTTCTTGAGTAACTTGGTCAGGGGTGTTGCCACTTGAGAGAAATTCTTTATAAAACGGCGATACCAGGAAGTTATCCCCATCACTCGTCTTAGCTCCTTCACGTTTCGGGGTGCGTTCAGATCTTGGACGGCGGCGATCTTATCGGGGTCGGTACTAATACCTTGATCGCTCACTACATGCCCCAGGTATTTTAACTGGCTTTTGCAAAATTCGCACTTCTCGCGGTTGATACGTAGGTTCGCCGCTTGTAACTTGGCGAAAACCTCGCCCAGATGTCGTATGTGTTCTTCGAATGTGCCACTCACAACGATGATGTCATCCAAATAAGCGAATGCATACTCGTCCATGTCTGGGCCAATGATGCTGTCTAACATCCTCTGGAATGTGGCGGCAGCGGAGTTCAATCCGCATGGCATAACCTTCCACTGGTACAATCCCCGACCTGGTACAGTAAAAGCTGTATAAGCACGCGACTCGGGGTGTAAAGGTATTTGCCAGTAGCCTTGTTTGAGATCGATGGTCGATATGAAGTTGGCCCGTTTCAATTTATCTAAGATAGCCACGATCTGGGGCAGAGGGTACGCGTCCATGACGGTTATGCTGTTCAGCTGACGATAGTCGACACATACTCTCCACGAGCCGGTTTTTTTCTTTACAAGAACAATAGGTGAGCTGTACGGACTTTTGGACGGTTCTATCTTGTCGTCTTGGAGTAACTCATTGATTTCGTCATCAATCACCTTTTGCATCGCGGGGTTCTTAGGGTAATACCTCTGTTTAAATGGTTGGTCGGTCTTCAGCTTGATATAATGCACGGCGGTGTCCGTAACCTTCGGCAGAGATTCGAACTTCGGTAGTTCTCCGTCTAACAGTGCTTGTAACTTTTCTTCTTGTAAGCTGGTTAATGGTTTACCCCCCAGCGCACAGAGATGCTCTCGGTACTCATTCTCGGCTACTTTTGTCGCGTTTAGCGCTGGTAACCATGGTATTTCGGTGCCGCTCATGCTCATCCGGAAATCTGCTTCTCGCAAGATATCCACCCCTATCACCATTTCTTCGGTGAGTTGTTTCATGTATGTTACGGTCCCGTGAATAATACGCTCTTGGATAGTCAGGGCCAGCGGATAGTGTTCGTAGCTGACCACAACTTCGCCATTGGCGAGATGCGTACGGTGCGTGCGACGTTGGACGGGAGCGTTCAGGCGGCGTAGTAAACGTCGAGTACTCTCGTTGATGAAAGACTTTGTGGCCCCGGTGTCCAATAACGCTTTAATGGCCTGTCCACCCACTCGTATGGTTACGAAACATCTGGGGTCGGTATTCTCTCCTGTTATCTCGCCTTGTGATGGCAATGGGGTTGTCTCGACCAGCGCTATGGCCTGTACAGGTGCGTGTTCTGGTTGCTGTGGTTGGTTCCGCCGGCTCGACATGACGGCGGCTCTATTCGGATGACAGCCGCAGTCTTTTGTCAGCCGTCCGTCTTCTCCGCAGTATGAACAAAAGAGACGGAACGGTCTTCGACAGTTGCTTTTACTGTGCCCTCGCTGTTTACAGTTCCAGCAATGGGTCTCTCTGTCGTATTGACCGAAGTGCGGTGGCGGTAGCGGCGGATCAGGACGGTTGGGATTTGGCCGTGGCGGAGGCAACGCTCGGCTGTCGGGAAGCGGTCGATTGGAGGCAAATGGGTTATGTACGTTTCGAGGCGGCGCGGGCCGTGGTGTCGGAGCAACATAGTGCTGTGCTTGGCGAGGAGTACGGTCTTCACCGCGTATGTATTCATACTCCTCCGCTAGTTTCATTAACTCGTCCAGCGTATTGAAGTCACGTCTCTTAATGCATAATAGGTATTCAGGCCTCAAGCTATCATATATTCGGTCGATACTATCTTCGATACGTATCCGCGGGTGGCGATAAATCAGGTATTGGGTGGCTTGTATGAAATCTTTCGCTTTTTCGCGGGGCCCTTGCTTCTTCCTCATTATTTCTTCCTCTAACTTGCAGAGGTACCGCGCCGGTAAATAATGGTCTAGGAAAGCAGCGTGGAACTGAGTCCAGGTTTTTAGGTGCTCTTTGTTTATGCGGAACCACTCTAAAGCGGTACCGCGTAAGATTTCTGGCAAGGCTTTGATTATGTCGTCTGGTCGTATGTCGTAACAAGCGGTTAATTCCATTAGCCGGTCTAGGAATTCGACCGCGTTCCCCGATGAGTCAAACCTCAGTCCCCACTTGCGAACGTTGTTCATTAACTCAGCCTCGTAGCTGAGTATGAATCTACCGGTCGGTCGGAAAGGTGGCCTAGTTGGCGCGGGTTCGATTGGGCGAGGTGCAACGACTTCATCGGAGACCACGACATTGGATGTTGCTGAGACTCTTGTTGTTTCGTCCTCTGCGGGTGAAACGACAGGAGGTACGACAGGAGGTGGTACATACGAGGGTACCTGAAAGGAGATCTCGGTATACATCGGCGACTTTGGTTCGGTTTCGCTTTCGGGCATTGGCACTTGTTTGTACTCCCTCTCAGTAACGGCTTTCTCCAAATCGGCACACAGATCCTGTGTGGATTTACGGAGCCTAGCCTTTTTGATGTAACTGCTGAAACGGGCTCGTAGTGCAGACAAGGTGCCTTCTGTGTCTAGTCCTAGCTGACTCATACGCGTCACTAGCTCTGGCTTGCTGAGCAAGTATATTGCCCCTATGCTAGCGAACACGTCGAAGCTTTCTTCGGAGTCGGACATGTTTAAATTAGAAATTTTTTCGGTTTAGTTTATAGTTCGAAGAGAGTTTCTTTATCACGGAGTGGACCTTAATTGTCCCTGCTCGGGCGCCAAATTGTGACGTGTTTTTAGTTTCCCAGCCGAGGTGATACTCAGGGCGGGCCAAGGTTATAGTGAAGAAAACACGAAACTTCACAAAGATCAAGAAACTCTCTCTTTATTACGAACTTAAAGTATTTAGATATTATAATTAACAAAATCGGTATAAAAAGTACGGCTGGTATTGTATCGGCTGCTGTCTTGTAGCTTGGTACGCCCTCAGGTGGGTTTTAACAGCTGATGTCACTTCTGGTCAGGTCCGTCAGTCCTGGACTGATGGCGGTCGGAAAACTCCTTTATTCGTATTAGCTAGGGAAATAAAAGGATTAATAACTATTGATACAGGTGGTTGCTGCCTTAACGGCACTATCCCGTGCGGCACATTCACCCTATAGGTAGCCGCAGGTAAGTCGAAGCGCGTAGGCGTCTGAAGACCCTAGCAGGCAGAAACACGGGCGGTACGAGACCCCCGGTAGGCAGAAACACAAGCGGTACGAGACCCTTGGTAGGCAGAAACACAAGCGGTACGAGACCCTTGGTAGGCAGAAACACAGGCGGTAATTGACCCCTGGTAGGCAGAAACGCAAGCGGTACGAGACCCTTGGTAGGCAGAAACACGGGCGGTACGAGACCCCCGGTAGGCAGAAACACAAGCGGTACGAGACCCTTGGTAGGCAGAAACACGGGCGGTACGAGACCCCCGGTAGGCAGAAACACAAGCGGTACGAGACCCTTGGTAGGCAGAAACACAAGCGGTACGAGACCCTTGGTAGGCAGAAACACGGGCGGTACGAGACCCCCGGTAGGCAGAAACACAAGCGGTACGAGACCCTTGGTAGGCAGAAACACGGGCGGTACGAGACCCCCGGTAGGCAGAAACACAAGCGGTACGAGACCCTTGGTAGGCAGAAACACAAGCGGTACGAGACCCTTGGTAGGCAGAAACACAAGCGGTACGAGACCCTTGGTAGGCAGAAACACAAGCGGTACGAGACCCTTGGTAGGCAGAAACACGGGCGGTACGAGACCCCCGGTAGGCAGAAACACAAGCGGCCGAAGCCCTTGGTAGGCAGAAACACGGGCGGTACGAGACCCCCGGTAGGCAGAAACACAAGCGGCCGAAGCCCTTGGTAGGCAGAAACACAAGCGGCCGAAGCCCTTGGTAGGCAGAAACACAAGCGGCCGAAGCCCTTGGTAGGCAGAAACACAAGCGGTACGAGACCCTTGGTAGGTAAGGCTCAACAGGCAATAGCTCTGGGGGATCACAGGCACTAGTCTCTGCCCCTGGTGGCACAATACTTAAGAAATTTATTATTTATTAGAAATATAATTCATAAAACTTACTCCAAAACATTCGCTCGCTTCTTTTCCTTCTTGGGAAGTGCACCTCTTGACCGGTGCCGGTGGATTGATTTTTCCTGTGCTGAGCTGCTCCTTTTATACTTGCAGCTCACCACGGAATCATATGGGAATCCATCCGAACAATGGGATATCCCCACTCCCATGTAATTTATGTATTTCTTGTGGTCGACGATACCTCACCATTGTATTTGGCTATGCGCCATAGCCATACCATACATTGTATTTATTGACTACCCATTATATTTGGCTATACGCCATAGCCATATCATTCACGATATCCACCATCGAGCTCTACTGATGGTTGTATCGCACGCTGCCTGTGCGTGATATTCACCATCGAGATTTACTGACGGTCGTTTCGCACACTGCTTGTGCATGGGGAGTTCTATTTATTTACTAAATGGGCGAGGTGAGCTTGCTACCGAGGTGGGAAAAGCTTTCCCCCTATTCTTTGCCACGAAAATAGTTCCGGTTCGTGCATTAGGTAATCATGAGAATAGTTCCGGTTCGTGCATTAGGTAATCACGAAAAATAGTTTCGGTTCGTGCATTAGGTAATCACGAAAATAGTTCCGGTTCGTGCCTTGGGTAAGCGTGGTAATAGTTCCGGTATACATGAGGCTATTCCTCTGACCACTAGATGACGTATTGGGGAGATGGATTTAAAGCATGTAACGACCTTTTATCTAATGCTTCGTTACAGAGCGTTAAAATCTTCTCTTGAAACTGTTAATAACCGCTTGTCATTACTGGAATCAAAACAAAACGAAATCGACGCGCTTAAAGAGGAGAACACGGAACTTAAGGAAATAATACAAAAACACGATGAGGCACTTCAAAATATTAAAACACAAGTTGAGACCAATGAAGAAAAACAGCAACATAAGGAAATCATGAATGATGCACTATTGCACGGGATTCCACAGTTACCAAATGAAGATCTGCAACTTATTTTTAATCAACTTTGTGATTGCTTAAAACTAAAACCACCAACTATAAAAAACGTATTTCGCCTCAAATCAAAAATGAACACGATTTCACCACCGATAATGATCAAATTTAACTCGCCAAACGATAAAAGCCTTGTTCTGAGGGCAATCGGCAACCACCGCCAAACAACTAAAGCGCAACTTTGTCTACGAGATCTCGGTATGAATGTTTCTGGTGCTAACAATCATAACAAATTTTCTTTTGTTTACATCCACGAGTGTTTAACTGTTAAAAATCGTACTCTACTTCAAAATGCTCTTAAATTAAAGCGAGAGCGAATGCTTATATCAGCTTTTACTTTTCGTGGGCTCGTCTACGTCAAACAAAACAAAGAAGAGGATGCAAAATTGATAGAGACTGCTAATGACCTTGCCGTCTTTGCCACAACAACGTCGCGAACAACAACATAACAGCTGTATCAGATGAGAAGAAATCATAAATTTACTACATTAATTATTTTAATTGATCTTATTACTATGAGTTGTAGAATTTTTACTTATAAATCTTTATTATTCTTTTCTATTTTTTTCTTTCCTTTACTTTCATTTGAATTTAAATTCTTGTATGAACTATTTCTTAATCATTATTGCCTTTCATCTTTACACCTATTGTCTTCTTGTATATTGATCTTCCTCTTCAATATGTCGTGCCGTTTATACATCCTTTTAAAAGAGAGTTCTGTTAGGAACCTCCTTTTCTTAATTTTTGAAAATGGTTGATTCCAACGAACCATCGAGAAACAGAAATTTTACAGGTGCCTTTAACCAAAATTATACAAAGCGCGCAATGGTAAATATTTTATGTAGTCAGCACAATGGTTTACAAGTTGTTCATATAAATGCGCAAAGTATATTGCCAAAGTTTGATGAATTCCGACACTTATTCGAAGGTTCAAAGGTCGACGTGGTTTGTGTCTCAGAGACTTGGTTGTCAAGTAATGTAAGTGATATGGAGTGTTCCTTGAATGGCTTTCACAAATCTTTTCGTTCTGATAGGGTTGGAAGATATGGGGGAGGGGCTGCTATTTTTATCCGCCAAGAAATAAATTGCAAATTTGTAAGGAAAGCACCAACTGGGAATGAGGTTGACTATATATTTGTAGAAATATTATGTAACGGCAATAAAGTCTTGCTGGGTTCAGTATACAGACCGAATAATAATATAGATACTAGAATGATAACAAGAGTAATAGACGAATTATCTTTTATATCTCCTTTTGTTATTGTTGTTGGCGACTTCAACAGTAACATAATTAATGATTCGTCTCTTGTGAACAATATGAGTGCCCTTAATCTTTTCCGGGTTAATACATCATTGCCCACTCATTTTACTAATCACAGCATTACTCTTCTAGATGTATTTTTTGTAAGCCATCTGTACAAAGTACTTAACTTCAATCAAATCACAGCTCCTGCTTTTTCGCGTCACGATTTAATCCAGATGACATTTCAATGTGAGCCTTTGATTTTAAGTAGAACCATAAGCTTCCGCGATTTCAAACATATAAATCGGACTCAGTTGGAAGATGATTTAAAGAGAATTGAATGGTTTAGGGTTTATGAAATGCCTGCTGTTGACGATCAAGTCTTTTTTATTCAAAATAACATACAGAATTTATTTGAATCACACGTTCCATTTATTACAAAGAGTGTCTCAAATAAAAATATACCGTGGTTCAATACTCATATAAAGAAATTGATTTTCGAACGTGACCAGGGGCTAGATTCCGCAAGAGTGAATTTTAAATGTGTACACGAAAAATTGTGCACACACTTTAATTTGGATTCCGCAAGGGTGAAGGTGAGTTTTTTTGACAGAAGACGTGTACACTATCTTTCAAATTTACTCACGGTCTTTCAGAGCGTGAGTTTTCAGAGGGCCGTGAGTGTGAGTTTTTTATACTCACTCTTGCGGAATCTAGCCCCAGGCTTATAAAAGTTGGAAGCGATTTCGACTTAATGTGCTGTATGATTTATTCAAAAAGTTGAGAAATAAGGTAACAATGGAGATTCGCGAAGCTAAGAGAAGGTACTTTGCGCCGCGGTTGGACCCCTCTCAAGCTAAACATACACTATGGAAAAATCTGATTGACATTGGTATAGGCAAACAAAAAAATACCAATTATGATAACATTGACTGCAATGAACTCAGTAAGAAATTTTTATCCCTCCCAAGTTTGGAAGTCAGTGATAATTCAATGTCCTTATCATATGAAAACAGCTCATTTTCGTTTCCTCGTTTTAGTTTTTCACCAGTAGATGAGGCTGACGTCTTGGAGAACTGCATTAATATAAAATCAAATGCACTTGGCCTTGATGAAATTCACCCAGTTTTTGCTAAAGCTATACTTCCATACATTCTTAAATACATAACTCACCTCTTTAATACAATTTTTTCGTCGAATGTATTCCCGTCTGCTTGGAAACAAGCCAAGATTATAACAATTCCAAAAAGTCAGAATGAGTTTGGACCCATTGACATTCTTCCATTTTTTTCCAAGGTCTTGGAAAGGATAATGAATATCCAAATAAGAAAATACTTAACTGGCAACAAAATGCTATGTATAAATCAGTCTGGTTTCCGTCCGAGGCACAGCTGTACCACAACCCTAATAAATGTTGTTGAAAACATAAGACTAGCAGTTGACAGTAGTAATGTAACTTTCCTCTTCCTCTTAGACTTTTCTAAGGCCTTCGATATGGTCAACCACAGGGTTCTTTGTACCAAGCTGATTAACCAGTTTAATTTCTCTTTCCCTTCGGCAAAGATAATGCAGTCATATCTAAATTTCTGGTCTCAGGCAGTCGTGGCAAACCGCTCCATCTCAGTTGAAGTCAATGAGGACTTAATCAATGTTCATAGTTGGTCACAGAAAAATGGTCTTTGCGTAAACCCACTTAAATCTAAGTGCTTAGTTATTTCAAGAAACTCCACCGATACATCTGACTTCCCCAAAATATTCTTAAATAATAATCAAATTGAGTTTGTAGAGTCTGTTAAAAACTTAGGCATAATTTTTTACAAAAACACTTTCATGGAATTACCATATCAGGTTGACAATCGGAAGGGTTTATGGAGGGCTCCGTTTACTGTGGAGCAATCATAAAATAACTCCTTTGAAAACACGCATTATCTTAGCCAAAACCTTACTTATTCCTCATATGCTCTATGGCTGTGAGCTTTTCTACAATTGCGACTATGAGCATAAACGTAAGCTGAATGTTGCTTACAATAAATAGTATAGCGCCAGGTACATATTTGGATTAAGAAAATACGACCACGTTTCCCAATTTTCAAAATCGATATACGGTGTAACTCTAGAAAATCTTTTCAAGCTACGAACGTTAACGTTGCTAAACAATGTTTTGCAAACACATCAGCCCCCTTACCTTTATAATAAGTTACGGATCTCTCCAAGATCTTTGAATCTTGCGCCATTACGTTACGCGTTTTTAATTTCTGAGCGCCAATTTTTTATAAATGCAATACGTCTGTGGAAGTACCCCGATATTTAAGGATTCTGAGCTGTACTAGGATGTTTAGGATGAGGCTCAAGGAATACTTGGGGACGTTAGGGTAGTAAAGATTTTCTTTCTTTCTTTCTTTCCTTTCTTTCATTTTTTACTTGCGATTATAGGTACTATAAGGCAAGTCTTGCAATCGTGCAGAAAAAAAATTTTGAGATAACAATTAAACATGACATTACGATGATAGAGAATACGAAAAAAGTGGGTCCTGCAATTCTGTCTGTCTGTCTGTGTGTCTGTATGTCTGTGTGTCTGTATGTCTGTGTGTCTGTCTGTCTGTATATGGATCTACAGCCTGAACCAATGGACCGATTTTTTTCAAAATTTGCAGTTATGGTCTCTGAAGTAGCCTACAGAGGGGTTTTTGGAATTGGGTCTCTAGGTTTTGAAATAACGGTACCTGCCATACAACCGATATGATAATACCTATTTTTCTCGAAAACGGCTCTAACGATTTCGATAAAATTTTGA
Organism: Melanostoma scalare; assembly: GCA_949752695.1. NCBI lineage: Eukaryota > Metazoa > Arthropoda > Insecta > Diptera > Syrphidae > Melanostoma > Melanostoma scalare. Next base: position 123,386,194 of record OX456984.1, on the reverse strand, counting down.
GTGAGGAATTAATTTTGGATTGTCTTTCTTATGAAGTAAAAAAAAATTTTGGAAAAAGGCTAAAAACGGTACCTCCCATAGTACCGTTTTTTTCAAAACCGACTTTCTCGTTAACGGCTTACACGATCTTGGCGAAATTTTGGATTTAAGAAGTCGTAAATTGTTGAAGAAAGACTGCATATCAATATTTAAAAAAATTTAGTTTTGGAAATTTTTATAAAATTTTTTAAAAAATTTTGATTTTTGAAATTAACTTCAAAACTGTAAATTTGATTTTTTCAAATTTTTTGTCAAAATAACTCCTACTAAGATCTAAAACTTTGTATTCTCGACTTTTAAAAAACAGTTTTTTAAAAAAAGTGAAAAATAAAAAACGGTTTTTTGGAAAAACTGCTCTAACGATTTTGATAAAATTTTCATCATTCATATGTATTAGCGATTGCAAAAGAATGGCGTTTTTAGATTTTTGCTTGAAACCTTTGGAATACTTAATTTAATTTTTTCATTATTTTGCGTGATTTAATTCAATTTCCATAGTTAATGTGTAGTTGGCAACCCTGCACCACAAAATATATTATGAAGAGCTAATACCAAAACCTTTAACTCAGCCTTTAGATTTTGATATCGTATTTAGAACACAATCGCAAGTTCGTGCGACCCAGTCGTGCCCATTTTTATTTTTCCTCTTCATTTTCTATTACATACTTACTTTTTTTTTTTTTTTTTCTTTCATCTACATTTTTATGCTTTTACTTTTCTTTTCGTTTCCAATTTTCTTTTCTTTTACAGTTCAATTTATAATTATTTTAAATCCATTTTGTTTACTTTTTCTTAATGCAACTTATAAAACATCATGTTAAGTTAATAATTAAGTTCATACTGCCTTAGAAGATATTGTATCTTATTGTATGAAGCTTTTCAAATAAATAAATATGAAATATGAAAAAAAATATATGAATGCCTTGAGCCTTCGGAGAACTAGATCCTCCAGAATTTTGCTGACGTTGCTGAGTAGGGATATGGGCCTGTAACCAGACAAAATGTTTCGGTTTCTTTTTTTGGAAATGGCCACGAACTTCGCCTTCTTCCATCGCTCGGGAAAGTGGCAGTTGTTAAGGCAGTTGTTCATCACAATGGCCAGAAAGATCATCACTTTCTGAGGAAGTATCGCTGATTTTTTGGGGCCCCCACTTTGGACCAAATGTGAATGTCTTCTGGGTTTGTGAAAATGGTACCTTCACTGGGATCACATGAAGGGTTTTCGTAATTGAAAACGGTTTCTTCGATTGTGCTTCCTTCAATCAGCTGGATGGTTGAGTTCACATCATTTAGGAATGCAGGGTCAGGAGGTGGGGTTGACACGATATTTTCTTCAAAAAATAACAGCAAATCCTTCTGCTTTATCCTCGGATGATGATACTTCTCCTCTGTTGGTAGTGATATTCTCTGACATATCTGGCCTTTTGCCGACGATCCTGTTGATGTTTTTGAAGGCATCCGGACCGGGTTTGATGTTTTGCAGTCTCTTTTGGAACTGCACGTTGTTGTGGTGCTGAACTGCATTCCTGAACATTGTGTTGGTACAGTTAAGCTCGCTCAGCCAAGACTGGTAATTGGAATTGCTTGTGTTGAGTTCACGTTGCCGAATCCTCTGAAGTCTTTTCCTCAGTCGTTGTCGGTGGTGTTATAGGTTTTGAATGTAGGCTGGTAGGTGCTGGTATCTATCCTTGGAAGTTTTCGGCTTCTTTTGGCTATCTAAGGCATGGGTGCCGAACAACTCGCGGATTTCATTTGGCAAACGATGATCTCGCCGATGTCTAAAAATTTTTCATTTATTTCGCAACAGTCAGCTCGCAAATTGTAATTTCGTCTTCCACTCATCTCGCTGAAACATTAACTCACACAAGTTATTATGCATTTTCTTCTTTTGCATTCCAATCAACTGGCTGATAAAACTTTCGGATTCTCTTATCTCGCAAACAGTTTATTCGCCACACGCTACTAATCCACTTGTTAATTTAATTCTTTGCATGCATTCTTTTTATCAGTTTTATTGACGTTTCATGCAGTGATCTTGTAATAGTCTTTTGGAGTAGTTCAATGCTAAAATCTTTTTTTAATGGATAAAAATAACTATACAGAAAGAGTGTGCAGTGTATTTAAATCTGTAATTAGTAATTACCTACTTTATTTTTTGTTTTGTTTGCTCTTTCACTGAAACAATTGTTTTTTTTTTTTTTTGTTTAATAATAATGTTAATGATGATAAATTGTTTTGATATGTTTTCCTCTTTGTAAATAAAATAGTGTTGTACCTACATAAAATACGGAAATTTTTGCTCATTATTTCATTTAGGTGGGTGATTTTTCGCTTTATGTTATTTGGCAAAATATTATTATTTTTTTTTTTTAATTTGTTTGGTTTTCACTTTATCTCATGTTCACAAATTTCGCGCGAAATTTTTGAACATGAGATAAAGTGAAAACCAAACAAATTAAAAAAAAAATAATAATAATATTTTGCCAAATAACATAAAGCGAAATATCAAAAAGCGAAATAAATCAATGCGAGATAAGGGAAAGCGATTTAAGTAACAGCGAAATAATGAATGAGAGATGATCTTACAGGGAGATGAACGCCAAACCAAACATGAATTTGCCAAACAAGAATTGCGAAAAAACAATATGCGAATTGTTGATATGCGAAACAAGAAATTGCGTATTGACCTTTGCGAAGTAAACGTTTACGAGAAAAAAACCGCGAGTTGACCCCTACCCCTAAGGCATTTCTGATGGCTGTTTCCAGGTCCTCGATTGCAGTATCAATTTGCGTGTTTTGCAGGTTTCTGTTGGTTGGTGGGAGGGTAATGCCGTCCTCGACATCTCTTTGAAGCTTCTCAACATCCAACTTCGAGTAGTTGATGAAGTAGCTTGGTGGTGGTGCTGAAATTATAAAAGGTTCATTAAGGTTAATAGATATTTGTACCGCTTCGTGGTCGGAGTCACTGGGTATTGCCGTGCAAGCAAAGTTTCTTAACTCTGGCAGTACATGCACTAGGTTAGATGTTGCTAGGAAGAAGTCCAGAGTTGACGGTGTCCTAGGAAAGGTCGGTTTTGGTTGAGATACAACAACGAGATTGTGAGACTCGCTGGTATCGTCCAACCAATTGATAATGGCCATTCCTTCAATACTGCATGTGGTGTCCATCCATAGGGTATGTCGAGCGTTGAAGTCACAGCCTATCAGCCCGTATGTCCTTCCGCTGATAAAGTTGTTGAGTTTTTGAAGATCGTGTTTGATATCGGTGACGTTAGATAGCACTTTGCGTAGATGCTCACTACTCCAAGTGTTTAATCACGTCCAAGTTGAACGGTAATAGCCGTGGCCTCAATCGTCTTTAGTCCTTGGATGGTATGCTCGGTGGCTTCAGTTGAGATTTTCTCCCGGATAAAAATAGCAGTACCTCTAGTTGTGTCTGTTTTGTCCTTCCTGAAAGAATTATTCATATTAATTTTGTTCCGTTTGGTTACGTTGGTTTCTGAAATGAGAGCAATGTCAGGGTTATGTTTTTTTAGAAAAAGATTAAATGACGTCCTCTTTTCCAGGCTGTACAGCGAATTTACGTTGTACGTCATGATGCGGAGCCTCTTTAGATGCATATTTGGAATCTTGGCTTTTTGCATCAGGGTAACAAGGTCGCTCACAAACATCCGTTGTGCCTCGTTGTTGCGGTTGATAGGAGAGGCTGGTGTTGGTCTGGTAGGCCTGGCTGGTGTTGTCTTGGGAATTTTGGTTGCAGTTGGTTGTTGCTTCGTGAATGTGGCTGGCTTGGGTGTAGGTCCGCTTTTAAACATTGAGGCGTAGCTGACGGTTGGGCGGGTTGCCATTGAGACTGAATTGGCTGCAAATGCCTGCTGGGCCTTCTTCTCGGCGATTTCCTTGTTCCTCTCTGTCAGCTTGGCCTTAAGGGTTGCGCACCCCTTGAAAGACGCAAACTATGTTCGGATTACACCAACACTTATAAAATTTACTGCACTCACATGCAGTGAGTTTTATTTCTAAGTGAATGAACAAGTCATATGCACTTAGAAAAATTAAACAAAATGTTTGCCAAGGTTTGGCTTCAAATTATTAATTTAAACAATAACAAAAAAAATTTTGTTATTGTCGTGTGTTTTTTGTCCTGAAGTTGACAATTTAATTAAAAATATATACCTACCCCTATTACGGTTGGCGATGTTAGCTGTTTTCATTGGCGAACTAACGCATTTGACATACTATGGTTAGCGAACTTCACGGTTCGAGTTCGACATTCAGAGGTACAGTAAAAAAAAAAAACAAATGTCAAATCATTGCAATGACGATTATCAAATAACAAAATTTTCAAAAAATCCAAAGTGTTCATTTAAAATAAATAAAAAATAAATAGGGTGGCGCAACAGAGCGAGGAGCCCCAGGGCGTAGCGCATTTCTCACAACCATACCTTGTGAGGAAATGGAGGGGACCTACAATTTTCTGCCGGTTCCGAACGGCTAATCGAGAAAGCGCTTTTCATGGCAATGAATACTAACGGAGGACTTGCCAATTCCTCGCGAAAGGCGATACCCGTAGAAAAAACATTTTTGCCTCTGTTGGGATTAGAAAGTGTTCATTTAATGGGTAATAAAATATGATTTCGTTTTTTGATGATAGTGAATCCGAAAGAGTATACAAGACAACTCCAACGTCTTGGAACTGCATGGTCGTCTGTAAGTAGGAACAATTATTTGTCTTTAGTGCAAATCTTTTACACTTTTGAATTTGAAGTTTCAGATCTTATTTAAGCCTGAATAAGGAAGCTTTTATTTTCGTGCTTAGAGGGACAATTCCAAAATACAAGCACCTCTTCAACTCCTGCTATAGTTAAATTGGCTTGTGCCCTAAAATTTGTTGCAAGTGGGAGTTATCAAAGCAGCGTTGGAAATGATTTCGACTTAGGCCTGTCACAATCCTCGGTTTCCATAGTGCTGAAGTAGGTGGTGTCCGCAATTGAAGATAAATGTTCTACCTGGATCATCGTATTATTGCAAATGGCTTTTCACTTAATGACTATTTTTGTCAAGTACAAATTCAAATTCAGCCCTTACTTTGTTCTTGTTTTGAAAATTATTTTACTAAAATACCAATTGTGGCACCTAGAGCTAACTCATATAACTGGCATTCTACAAAAACGCCGATTGTAATAAGAGCGAATAAAACGATCTTCAGCCTTATTATGAGTTTCACGTGAACAGCTTTTCGCCCGGAACATTTTTGTTCGCCCGGAATTTTAAAAGCTATTATGAGTTTCACCTGAACAAAATTCCAGACTTATAATTTTTCTGCTTTTGTTGTTCACTTCTTCGCCTCACAAAAGTAAGTGAAATAAATTGCTCTTAAAAACGTTTCACATTTCACGGGGAAAAAACTCATAACAAGGGAAATTTTTCGAACGTGGAAAATTTTTCCCCCGAAACTCATAATAAGGGAAAATTGAAAAGGGATCTTTTTCGGGGGAATGATTTCACGTGAAACTCATAATAAGGCTGCTTTTGTTCGAAAGAATTTCTTGAAACAAAAATTATCCGATTTCTATGAAATAGGACAACTTTCTGTTCGGAAGCGACGGAAACCTCCATAGGGCCGAATACATTTAAATAAATAAATAAAATTAAATGAGGTAGCACAATAGACTCTCGTAGAAATCCTTATAGGTCGACTTCTTTTCACGTTATGCTTGTTGTTCGATAAAAAATAACACTAATGGCAGTCAACTTTACGAACGATCGATAACCACAATAGGGTGAGATCACACTTCGAAAATCATTTGACATTTTAGTCGAATCACAGGGTGTGAGTTTTTCAACCATAGTACCGATTTCTCACACTCACACGTTTTTTCTTTTGACTGGCCAATCGCAATAGGGGTAATAAATTCTAAAAAGAAAGAAATTTCTTAATAGAAATGTTGAAAGATCGTGTAGAGTGTAGATCAACTTTAACTCCTATTTACGTTTCGCCCAAGTACGGCAATGGGCTCATCAGTTAGATGTTGCCGTACCCTTTTTTTTATGATGAATGCTTAGGTCTTGATCTGAGTCTAGAATCCCAAAGCGACCACCTATTGTGGTTGACCCGTGGGCCGTGTTTAAATTTTTCTGAATTCACTTACACACTCGCTCGCGTGGGTGGCGAAAGAAACGATAGTTTGTTTATTAGGAGATAATACGGTTTGAAAGAGTAAAAAACCGGTTTGCGTACACGACGAAAAAAATAGTAGGTATCACACTAGAACTGATAACGATGCTTTCGGTTGGACAGTTAGTCGGTGACTACTCTAGGGTGGATGTAAGCTTTGTAAATTGTAGCCAGATCAGAACTGGTGAAAAATTTCCTACATCGTCTTAAGAAACCTAGACGATGTATGTAACCACTGCTAGATACCAAACCAGTAACACCACCTACTGGCTGGTATCAGCTTATCTCGGCCACGACCATCCTGGCCCTCCCCCAGGCGACCTGATGAAAAAGATTGTCGCTGCAGCAGAACGGCAGAAGATCTGCCTCATCATTGGATGCGATGCAAACGCGCATCACACAGTATGGGGAAGTACTGACATAAATGAAAGGGGTGAGTCACTTTTTGATTTTATTTTAAGTACTACCTCATAGTAAGTAATACTGGCAATGAACCAACATTCATTACCAGAAACAGACAAGAAGTCCTAGACATCACCCTTGTCTCCGATTCAGTTAATCATAGGATTACAAATTGGAAAGTATCTACTGAACACTCCTTTTCCGATCATAGATATATTCAATTTGATCTTAATGAAGAGCCCCTCAAGCACCCAGTTTTCCGAAACTATCGGAAAACTGACTGGCAAAAATACCGGGTAGCTCTGAAAAAGTTTATTAAACCTGAACTTTTAAAACACCCTACAAACAAACAGGATCTTGACAAAAAAGTCAATGATCTTACCACCGCCCTTAACCTTTCACTGCACAGATCCTGTCCTCTTATAAAAATAAGAGGAAAACAGAAACCACTGTGGTGGAGCTCGGGGCTAGAACCGCTCAGGAAAAAATGCAGAAAACTTTTCAAAAGAGCTAAACAATCTAAAATCGTAACAGACTGGGATTCCTACAAGGAATCCCTAAAAACATAAATATCAACTGAGGAAAAATAAAAGAACTTCCTGGAGAAACTTCTGTGGATAAATAGAAGATACTTCAGAAGCTTCCAGACTAAGAAAAATCCTCTCTAAAAGTCCAACCATGCCTAGCAGTTTGAAAACAGCTGACGGCTGGTGCGAAGAAACGCTCAATTTGCTTCTGGACACTCATTTTCCAGGCAGCTCCAAGATCTTATGTAACTATGATTCCATAGTATCAAGCAACACAACTCCAAACAATCTCGATATGATTACAAGGGAAAAATTTTTTTGGGCCATTAACAGCTTTGACCCATACAAATCCCCTGGACCAGACGGTATAATTCCAGCCGAACTTCAAAAAGCCGCGGATATCATAATCCCTGTCCTTGAAGTTATTCTTAACGGCTGCACCACCTTGAACTATATCCCCACTCAGTGGAGAGTAGTGGTATGGTGGACCGCTCTTGATAAAAGGACCTACTGCGATAATCTGAGCAAAGTCCAACGAACAGCCTGTTTGTGTATAAGCGGAGCACTGAGATCAACACCCTCAGCTGCCCTAAATATACTCCTTAATCTCATACCACTAGATATCTTCAGCAAACAAATGGCCGCAAGTTCAGCCATTCGCATCAGAGCTATCTCCCAATGGACCGATAACAACATCGGTCATGCCACAATTCTGAATGTATTCAGATCAATCCCTTGCCACTCTGAATACACCATCCCCCAACTAGTTTATGATAATAAGTTCTATGTCTCCATCCCAACGAGTATTCTATTCTATGTCTCAAAACGACTTAACGTGGGTCTCTCATTCCGCCTCCCTAACCATTATAGCGTGTTCCAAGCGGAAATTCGGGCGATCAAAGAGGTCCTATCATGGCTAAAAGAAAACGTGATATCCTCAGCTAATATACCCGGATTTTCTCAGAGAGTCAAGCAGCCCTCAAATCACTCGGCGCCGTTTCCACGAACTCAGTAACCGCCCTTAACTGGCGCCTGTCTCTTAAGGAGATGGCTGAACAGTTCAATATTCACCTTATTTGGGTGCCGGGGCACAGAGATATCGCGGGAAACTGTAAGGCCGATGAACTCGCCAGAAGAGGAAACGTTCTACCGATCTCAACTAGTAGGTTGAATATTGGTATACCAATCGCTACATGTAAACTTATGCTAAAGCAAGAGGCAATGGATAGAACAAACTATTGGTGGAACAGTATCACCACGTATGTGGCAACAAAACAGCTATGTCCAGGACTAGATCCAAAACGCACAAGACATTTGCTATCCATAACCAGATTGCACTTTAGCTCCGTAATCAATGTCATTACCGGACATTGTCTGATAGGTAGACACGCCATAAGACTTTGCGTTCCCTCTAATGACTTCTGCAGAAGTTGCTTAGATGAGGAGGAGGAAGAAACTATTCCACACCTCCTCTGCTCATGTCCTGCACTCTCCTTTAAAAGAAAACGGCATCTAGGAAAATATTTCCTCGATGATCTAAACGATCTGGCGAACACAGATATCCTTCATCTCTTTCGCTTCATCAAGAGCTCCAAATGGTTTTGTTAAGTGGGGTTCTTCCTCGCTTAATTCTTATGGTATCACAATGGACCTAGTACTGGTCTAAGTGTGTCAGTTGTTTTCCTGACAGCCATTTTAACCTAACCTAACCTAACCTTAAGAAACCTAAGCATTTAGCAGAATTTTTGGCGACTTCAAATATGTGGTCATTCCAACGAAGGTCATCGTTCACACACATACCAAGTACTGGCAGCTTTTAGGATAATGGAATGTTGAGCTTAAGCGACAAATGACAGCATTAAAATTTTGAAGCATTGAGTTCTACTCGGTTTTTACTATCCCATGCAATAATACTTTCAAGGTCAGAATTCAATAAGCAAATCAAGCGCAAGCGTTCCAGCTCCACATCCGAAGAGCAGTGTTGTGAATTTGGAAACAATATGAAAAGCTGAGGTTTAGTCGTCAGCAAAACAGCTAAGATGATTAGAATTTTCAGATAAGAGATCAATAATGAAAATAAGGAAGCGAGTCAGACAAAACGGAACCCTGTGGCACATCAGCATTTATTAAGTATCAGACTTGAAACCAAAAGCAGGCATTTTCGATAAGAGAGCTTGATGCCAAACTCTTACCAAATGTTAGTGTACGAACAGAGTGGATCAGAGATCAAAGAGCAAACAAAAAAGCAACGGAGCTAATTCATCTGCTGTCATCGCTGCGATTTTTCACTAGACGTCTGGTTTTGCTTACAGGCCGCCTCAACTGGAGGCGCGCCATTTCATGTTATGTTTTGACGTCAGCAATTGTTGTCTTCGATTTTGTTTTAAAAGAGAACCCTAACATGAAATTTGACAGATGCCTTTATCTTTTGTGTGTACGTTGAAAATGTAATTTTTTCTCATAATTTTTAGTCTTTCACAGTCTATTTTTATTCGCAAAGGAAAACTATTTAAATAAAAAAGAATGAACTGTTGCTTGTTTACTTCTACTTTGCTCTTCACTCTGGCCTGGTTTCATTTTTCTGCTCTGCTCTCTGCTCCACTCTGTTCGTACACTTAGACATATCAAGGGCAATAATCTTACTTTCTCCAAAACAGTGTAAAGATTGGTTTCACTTTTCGGTAAGATATGCCATCAAACCACCAATGGACTTTCTGCTACGAAAGCCGTACTGTCGGTCATTAAGAAGCTTTCGTTCTTCAAGATATTTCATGGGTTGACGGCTTATAAAGTTTTCCAAAACCTTGGAAAGAATGGGCTCTCGCAACCGAGCGAGCTCGAAAAAATATGTGCTTCATCGGAGAATTTACAAACTCAAGCTCAGGTGGAGCCAATACGCTATGAGAAAAATTGGCCTTGTCGATGGAACTGGCATACGGGCCCGCAATTGCGATTTCAGTGTGAGAATAATTTAGACAAATTTGTTAGAAGTTGAATTGCTATCTAAAATTGGGGTCTCTCTTAATAAAATAATAATGGATGATTTGCTTATGCACGGAGAATTTTAATCACATGAAATTATTAAAGTTCGTATTGGAACAAAGACCGTATTGTGGTAGAAGTTGGTAGGCAATGTTATTACGAACATATACGGCGAGGCCATTTAGGGAAAGAATAATGCGCTTAGCTATATCGAAACTACGAGAGTTGTGTTGGGCAGAAGATGGCAAAAAAGGTATCGCACAATTGTGTTTAAACTGAGTGTTCTTGTTTTCTTTTTTATTTAAAAAGTCGTCGGCGGTTCGCAAACATGTGCGGCTTTTATATGCCAAAATGAATCTTATTACATATGTTTTCTTTCATCACCAAAACTGCTTTAAACATTCGAAAAGAGCTTTCTCGATAAGCCGTTCGGAACCGGGAGAAAATTGTAGTTTCCATACATTGCCTCACAAGGCCCTGGTGCTCCTCGCTCTGTGACGCCACTTTATTTATTTTTATTTATTTATTTTAATCATTCGAAACAGTCAGAAATAATCCATAGATAAATTTTTCATGAAGATAATATTTTATAAATATCCGTTCGATTGATGTGGACTTTTTCACTTTTATAATCGTTTTGCTTTTTTAGGAGCACATCTTATATGAACCGCAACATAAGCAGTAAACTCCAACCACAGCTTTTACAGCAGCAGAAGGTTGGGGGAAGCAGTGTCAGCAGTTTGCTTTGCGGTTCAAGTGGAGCTATTTCAAAGACTGACGTTAAAGTATCCACTCAAGCAAGTTGTTCAGTGATGGCTGGGCCATCGAAACCTGCTCCCGGCGAGCGAATCACTTTGCTCGTTGATAATGTTCGCTTTATAGTGGATCCCGCATTAGTAACCACCCATAGAAATACGATGCTTGGCACAATGTTTAGCACAGGCTTTGAATTTGTGCACCCTAACGAAAGGGGTGAATACGAGGTTGCTGAAGGAATTTCGCACATTGTGTTCCGCTCGATTTTGGACTACTACAAAAATGGAATTATAAAGTGTCCACCCTCTGTTTCGGTGCCAGAGCTTAAAGAAGCTTGCGACTACTTGTTGATTCCTTTTGATGCCACAACTATACGCTGCCAAAATTTGAGTAAGTTTATAAATACACTTCGTCATGGAATTAATTTTTTAAACTATGTTTACAGGAGGTCTTTTGCACGAATTAAGTAATGAAGGCGCTCGACAACAATTTGAGGTTTTTCTTGAGGAGCTTGTCCTGCCATTGATGGTTGCATCTGCACAAAGAGGAGACCGAGAATGTCATGTCGTTGTGTTGTTAGATGATGATGTTGTTGATTGGGATGAAGAGTTTCCACCTCAAATGGGCGAGGAATACTGTCAAAGTGAGATAATTATTATTAACTGAAAAAAAAAAAACCATAATTTTCCTTTTGTGTAGCTGTTCACAGCACCGCAATGCATAGATTCTTCAAGTATATCGAAAATAGAGATGTAGCTAAACAGGTAATGAAAGACCGCGGGTTGAAAAAAATTCGTTGTGGAATAGAGGGATATCCTACGCATAAAGAAAAAGTTCGCAAACGTCCTGGAGGCCGTGCTGAGGTAATGACTCGTATATGACCTTATGAATTTAAGTTTTTAATAAATGCATGTTTTTATTAGGTAATTTACAGCTACGTTCAAAGACCATTTATACACATGTCGTGGGAAAAAGAAGAAGCTAAAAGTCGGCACGTAGACTTTCAATGTGTCAAATCAAAATCAGTTACCAATCTAGCTGAAGCAAATGCTGATCCACCCTTAGAACTCGACGCAAGTAAGAAAAATAAAAACAAATAAGCGATTCATATATATTTTAATTTTTAATTATTAATTTAATTTTTCAAGGTGGAAACCCTATTCCGATTCAACTTGTTCCCATCGCAGCCGTGGAAATCGGACCATTCATTGGGGTTGATGGAGAAGAAGCTGTTGGCGGAGTACTTAATGAAATAGATCAGAATGGTTTGGCCGAAGAACAGCACTAGAAATGCTACATTATACTCAAATATATAAAAAAAATAATATTTATTGTTTTCTCTTTAAATTAATTTTTTTTTATATTTTTAATAACATCAATAAAATTGTTGCACACAAAGACATAGCCCACATAATAGACAAAACAAAACTGTGTTTTTGAACTTTTTTTAGTTTTAGAAGGATGAAGACAAATTCCTTAGATCAGCATGACCCGAATCCCATCCAAACGAACGCTCCACAGCCATTTTCCACTTTGCATAACGAATATCCCGCTCATTTTCTTTTATTCGTGGCTTAAAAGTAAGGTTGTCATCAGCATTTAACACTAAAGCACTTATATCGACGTCTGTAATCGCTTTGTAAGCAGCCAAAGCAACTCCCTAAAAAAAGAAAGTAAAATCAATAGTAATGAAAACTTTAATAATTAATTAATGAATTCTTAATTAAGGATAGTACATCAGATTGAATTGCTTTTCTTTTCTGATACCAAAAAAATTGACTGCAGATCTTGCGAAAGGAATTAGTCTTTTTGGCATAATCATATACAATCAGCCCTATCATGAGACTCGTCGCACAGTGCGTTGACGGGTGGACAAAAATGAAAAAGTGAATATGAGATTTAAAGCCATAATGCTTTGGAGTCCAACAAGAACATGTTAAATAACTGTGGTTTGTTATTTTTAATACGATTTTGTTGTGTCATAATCGATCTCGTGTAAAAAAATTACCGCTCTTATCATTTTTTTTTTATTCTGGATAATAATTATGGATACCTTAAGAGCTGTAATGTGTATTTTTGTTAAAATTACTTATCAAAAAGAGCCTTGTTTTGAGGAATGAAAAATTCATTTAAGTTGAGTTTAAAAAAAATGTTTCAAAGCATATCGAAATATTTTATATCATTGCTCTACTAATTTTTGCTAACCTATAGTTAACTTTTAGTAGGACAATGTCAAACCTTAAAAATGAAAAAAATTTGATAAATTGATTTTTTTTCCCAAAAACTCTAGCATTGAAAGTGTTACAACCATTATATTAAATAAATATGAATATAACCAACTGTTCCTATTCAAATAAAAGTGATTTGACCCAAAAAGTCAAATATTTTGACTTAAATATGGAAAGGTATTGTAAGGAAATTTTTTTTGGCACGAAAGTGCAACTAAACACCTACCGCCGTATTAATAAACGCGGAATAGCTGGGTTAAGCCTTATTCAATGGATTAAGTGGAAAATGGTATAATGGTAACTTTAATTAAGTGGAAAATGGTATAATGGTAACTTAATCCATGGAATAAGGCTTAACCCAGCTATTCCGCGTTTATTAATACGGCGGCTACAGTAATTCTCGGCATTTGGTCGAAAACTAATTTCTCATGTGCCCGCACCCTCAGATTCAATGTGGGTATTGTAGTCTGCGAAAAGTGCGGAATCCTCGTTTTTTCTTGTCTGGCAACGTCGCGCTGAATCGGAAGCGCACACCTCGATTGTCAGCACATGCACTTTAGTATGTGTCGTATTACATTCAGACTGTTTGCCTGCTGCGTGTTTCGTATATTTTCCTTTGAACCCTCATCCCGACAGTATCTCAGTATTACACTCAGACGTTTTGCGTCTGCGTGTTTTTTTTTTCTGTTTTGACACTTCTCTTTCAGTTTTTATTCTCACCCACCGAGTCAAAGTGTGAAAATAATCAAAGAGGCATTGCATTTTTTATATATCAATAGCAAAAATCTAATCGGAAGAAAAATGTCATTAGAAGTGGTTAATAATTTATTAGATTGTGCAGCAATGATTATTGACATCATGGATTCGGATGATAGTTCCGATGAAGAAATGTTAATAGATGTGTTAGACACTTGTGAACTTGCTTTGAAAATTTCCAAGCAAAAGAAAAAAAGGACTTGGATTAAAACCTGGAGAGAAAACAGATCTGAACTAGGATCTTTTACTTTTCTGACAAAAGAACTTAAAGCCAATGATAAATCATCGTTTTTAAATTACATAAGAATGAATGAAGAAACCTTTGCTTTGCTTTTGTCGTTTATTGAAAACGACATTAAGAAAGAAAATACAATTTTGAGAGACGCAATACCACCAGCAGAAACGGGTGATTCTTTTCCCGAATTGGCCTCGCAGTGTGTACCATTTTTTTTAATAATTTCGACAGTGTTGTAGTTGGTTGTAACACAACCATGGCTTCTAACAATTTTTCATATGCATCACACTTTTTCACTCTATTTATATAGTCTGGATGGCGAGGATCATACAATAAAGGATACATTTCAAAATTAAAAATCAACTCGCTAACAAGCTCTTTGCACCACTTAAAATTATCCGACGACATACCACTTGTTTACTCATTAGCACAAGAAATCACAATAAAGCAACGAGAAGAAAGAACGAAAGACAACAAAAAGAAACGTCAAAAACCATCTTAGGACAACTGGACAATCCTCAACCCAAAACTTTGCGGGTTGAGATTTTTTAAAGTATTTCTATTTCATCTGCTTTCTCTTTCGCACTCATTTCCGTCTTGGCAAAACAGTCTGGGTGTAATACTTTAAAAAGTCTCAACCAGCAAAGTTTTGGGTTGCGGATTGTACAGTTGTCTTGGATGGTTTTTGACGTTTCTTTTTCTTGTCTTTCTTTGTTTCTTGTCGTTGCTTTATTGTATCTTCTAATGTTCATGAGTAAAGAAGTAGTATGCCGTCGGACAATTTCTTTAATTTTCCATGTATTTTCATGTATTTTCCATATCCATGATGTCAATAATCATTGCTGCAAAATCTAATTAAATTATTTACCACTTCAAATGACATTTTTCTCTTTATGAGATTTTTTTGTGGATTTATAAATAATGCAGCTGAGCTTCTTTGATTATTTTCACATTTTGACTCTATGGGTGAGAACAAAAAATGAAAGAGAAGTGTCAAAAAACACGCAGCCGCAAAACGTCTGAGTGTAATAATGAGAGACTGACGGGATGAGGGTAGTGGAGTAGTTGTAGTGGATGGGCGTTGTACTATTCGGGTAGGCTCTGAATGGTGCCAACTTGGCGGCGCCCAGATGCTGTAACTTATAGTACACGTCAATTGTGCTTACTATACCTCCAAGCGGTATCCACTGGGACCTGGGATGCTCCGTCCAGAGCTGACCTGCCAAACTAGTAAGTGCGAGTGTTGACAAGGGAATCCGGAACAAAAGAATTGTGATCGGGCAACACTATAATTGCTCTGCGAACTATGACTGACTGCACGAATCTCAGTGGTCTACGAGAGCTTTCGTGTAAATGTTCCAGCGGATGAATTCGAAGGACAGAATCAACGGTGGACTTCAGCAGCCATAAAAGCAGAAAACCCTGAAGGAGCTACTCCAACATATTTGGTTTAAAGGTCTTTCGGGGTCTTTCAATACTAGGACAGGGTATTGAAGTAGAGATGGTGGCGGATGAGCTCCTGGTGAGCCAACGGCAGCACTCACACCCCTGCAGCAGGGTACTGACACTGGATATTCCAGCCCTTTGTGTCCGAAGGGATCCAAAAGGACCTGGCCCTCCAGGTTGGGGGTTGTGCGTAGGGTTAACTACCCAACCACGTTAAAAAAAGTTTGTTCCGAAACAACTAATAGCCTCGGATAACGATATTGATTTCAAAGTTGACGACCCAAGCAAACGAAAAAAGGACAATGACCTCCGGATCTGCATGTGGAACGTAAGGTCTCTTAACGGACTAGGTGCAGCTGGAGAATTAGCGGACGCCCTGGACTGCTGCAAAGCAGACATAACCGCAATCCAAGAAGTGCGATGGAGTGGACCGAGCATAAAGAAGATGAAAAACTGTGACATCTACTATGGCGACTGCTACAGACAAAAGAAACAACGCTTATTTGGGTGCGGATTTGTCGTTAGAGGAAGACTCAGGGATAAGGTGATAAGCCAAAATCCAGTCAATGAGCGTATAATGACCATCCGCATCAGGGCTAAATTCGCTAACATTAGACTCATATGCGCCCACGCCCCCACAGAAGAGAAAGACGACGATTCCAAAGACTGTTTCTACGAGCTCCTCGAAGAAACGTATGAGCAGTGCCCTAGACACGACGTGAAAATCGTTCTTGGCGATTTTAACGCAAAGCTAGGGAAGGAGGACATCTTTGGAAACACAATCGGTAAGCATAGCCTCCATGACAAAACCTCCGAAAACGGACTGAGGCTAATCGATTTTGCTGCGGGGCTGAATCTTGTTGTAAGTAGTACGCGCTTCCCGCATCTCAAAATTCATAAAGGTACATGGCGATCCCCAGATCAATTAACCGTCAACCAAATTGACCATGTTGCGATCGACGCAAGGCACTCTTCCAGTGTGCTAGATGTCCGAACTTTCCGAGGGGCCAACTTTGACTCGGACCACTACCTTGTTGTAGCCAAGGTACGAATGAGGATATCTTGTTCACGACCAGCGCGAACTAACGCTGTGAAGAGATATGAGGTCGGAAAGCTACAATCGCAAGAGATTGCCAATGCCTTTTCCAATCGAGTGTCTCTTCAATTATCCTTGAATCCTATGCCGCCAGCATTAAACATTGAAGACCAGTGGCAGCAATGCCAAGAAGCCATCAGAACCGCTGCCTCTGAGGTTCTGGGTTTCACTCGGCCACCAAAACGAAACCCATGGTTCGATGAAGAATGCAGGCAGGCAAATGCAGCCAAACAAAGAGCACGACAAATGCTTATGCAAACACGAACAAGGGCTGCTTACGATCAGTATAACGAGATTTACAAGGAGAGAAGAAGGGAAGAACACCGACTTCTCAAAAAGAAAAAGAAGCAGCATGAGAAGCGCTCGTTTGAGGAAATAGAGAGGTGCCATGACAGGAACGAGATTCGGAAGTTTTACCAAAAGGTAAAAAGATCCTGCCAGGGTGGCAAGCCCCGAACTCAAGCCTGTAAAGACCAGCAGGGAAACATAGTTATAGAGTCACAGTCGCTACTGAGGATCTGGAAAGATCATTTCTGCAGACTGCTTAACGGCGATGAAGACACAAATTCCGCTGTCAGGCAGATTGCCCCATTCAGCTTGGACGATGATCAAGAATGCCGTCCTCCCGACCTAGAAGAGGTTAAGCTTGCCATATGCAAACTTAAATCAAATAAGACTGCAGGTGCAGATGGCCTTGATGCCGAACTTTTCAAGGCAGCTGGAGATCAGTTGGAAAGGAGCATGCACCAGCTGATCTGCATGATATGGTCGAAAGAAAGCATGCCCGATGAATGGAACCTCAGTATCGTATGCCCGATCCTAAAGAAGGGAGACCCTCACAATTGCGCCAATTACAGAGGGATAAGCCTCCTTAACGTCGCTTATAAGATCTTGTCTGCTGTAATATGTGAACGTCTGAAACCCCACGTCAACAACTTGATAGGTCCTTATCAATGTGGTTTTAGACCAGAGAAATCCACAATAGACCAAATTTTCACATTACGGCAGATCTTGGAAAAAACCCGAGAACATAATATCGATATTCACCACCTCTTTATCGATTTCAAGGCCGCGTATGACAGTATTTACAGAGACGAGCTGTACAGAGCCATGTCTAGTTTCGGCATCCCTGCAAAACTCGTACGACTATGCAGGATGACTTTGGAGAATTCACCCTGCTCCGTCAAGGTCGGAAAAGAACTCACCGAGACCTTTGATGTCGAAAAAGGCTTTAGGCAAGGCGACAAACTGTCATGCGATTTCTTCAACATCATACTTGAACAGATTGTAAGAAACTCAAACGTCAACACCAGAGGAACAATCTTTCAAAAGTCTGTACAATTACTCGCCTATGCAGACGATATTGACGTAATGGGAAGAAAAAAGCGTGATGTCATAGGTGCTTTTGCGAGTATTGAAACAGAAGCGGCAAAAATGGGTTTGATGGTTAATGAGGGCAAAACGAAGTATATGCTGTCATCAAACAAGGACACAGAACATCGACGAATTGGACAAAACGTCACAATAGACAGACATAACTTCGAGGTAGTACAGGACTTCGTCTACCTAGGATCCGCTGTAGACACGGACAACAACATCAGTGCGGAGATCAAACGGAGAATAACTCTTGCCAACCGTTGCTTCTTTGGGTTAAGAAGGCAATTGAGAAACAAAACCCTCTCTAGAAAAACCAAGGTGACCCTGTATAAGACCTTAATCATCCCAGTCCTGCTGTAGGGCGCGGAAGCATGGACCTTATCGAAAGCGGATGAGGAAACTCTTGGTCGTTTCGAAAGAAAAATTCTCCGAATGATCTTTGGTCCCGTATGCGAAGACAATGTGTGGAGAAGAAGATACAACAACGAGCTGTATGAGCTGTACCGCGACATGGGTATAGCCAGAAGAGTACGCATCGCGAGGCTACGATGGTTGGGCCATGTAGAGCGGATGGACCCAAACGCTCCGGCTCGTCGGGTGTTCGAAAGCACATTGCAGGGAAATCGAGGAAGGGGAAGACCTCGTCTTAGGTGGCGCAATCAAGTGGATGAAGACCTCAACCGACTTGGAGTGCGAAACTGGAGAGAGCTCGCCCGAAATCGAAATCGTTATAGAAGGATGTTGGTTGAGGCCCAGGTTCACCCCGAACTGTAATGCCCTCCTAAGTAAGTAAGTAAGACGGGATGAGGGTTCAAAAGAAAATATACGAAACACGCAGCAGGCAGACAGTCTGAATGTAATACGACACTATGGGTACGAAAGTACAATTTCGCTTTCGTTCTGCCATTTGTAATTTAGGCCGTGTGTGAATTGCGTTAAAATTTGCGTTAAAACTTCTACCACGATTAAAATTTGACGTCTTGTTTTAGGTAACTTCCAATGGCTAGGAGATTTAAATTGGCGCAAAGCTGGAGAACTGGTGGAACCGATGTGCTTCTAAAGCACGGGTCACACACGGCTGCTTGCCGGCTGCCAGCGAGTGTGATGAATTTCGTGGGCACACAAAGCTGATCAGCGGCTGGTAGTAGCGGCTACTAGACTCGCCGCTGGCAACCAGCCGTGTGACCCGTGCTTTAGAAGCACATCGGTTCCACCAGTTCTCCAGCTTTGCGCCAATTTCAATCTCCTAGCCATTGGAAGTTACTAAGTGAACATCGGAGCAAATGTGTTACTAGGGACGGCACAAACAACACAGTCAAAGTTCTTCCGAAATACGTTGCTTGTTCTGGAAAACAAATTTTGTTCTCAACTGATAAAATTTTATAGTTCAAAATTTCAAGAAAGCAAGGAGTATTATTATAGTAAATTCAAGTTGGCGGGAATAGTATGCTGTGTTGACTCACATTCCTATTATGAGACCTTTTTTTGAGGATTCCTTTGCTAAATATGGTTAATATTTCAATTTGTTTTTTATTAATTGACATATTGTCAGTTTTTTCCATTCCTAATAAAAAAAAACACTGCCTAGGTCGACGGACGACAACTATTTTCTGTCGAGTGAAAACTTTTGTTTCAAGCGTCGTTTCCAAGTTTGTGTGCTGCCAAATAAGACGATACAATCGAGAAAAGTCGATTGATTCAAAATAGGTGCTGTCGACATTCGATTGCATCGACAATCCTCGACTGTAACAAGTTACGTGCTGGCACGCCAGGAGGTAAGTCTACGATTATTGAAATCCGACATATCAACCCAAACCGGTCGCAATGTCTGAAAGGAATTTTCTTTTAAAAGTAGGGTGTGATTCGTCCGGCGCGGCGAGGCCCAGCGCTCAGCAAGACGGATTGCCCAGTACGACCCCACGCGGTAGTGGACAAGCCACGCGGCTAAGCCATCACTAGAGACCATCACTTTGAGACTGCACTTCATGAAGTAGTCGGAACCATTGAACAGTCAATCCAATATAAAGAGTACACGTTGGCTACATTCCTCGATATAGAAGGGGCCTTCAACAACGTTGAATACAATGCTATTCGCATGGCATTAAGTTCCATAAATATCGAGCCAACGCTATCAAACTGGATCGACTCCATGCTCCAAACGAGAATAGTAAAAGCAGAAATGGGTGAAAGTACCCTAAAAGTCAAAACTTGTAGAGGTACACCTCAAGGAGGAGTGTTATCCCCGCTACTCTGGCTCCTAGTAGTTAACCAAATCCTGGTTAAACTCGACAGGAGCGGAATAAAAGCAGTAGCCTATGCCGATGACATCGTCATCATGACTTCGGGAATATTCACAACCACCCTTTGTGAACTTCTTCAGACAGCTCTAAACAAGCTCACCAGCTGGGCGAAAAACTGTGGGCTAAACGTCAACCCTACAAAAACAGAACTTGTTCTGTTTACGAGAAAACGTAACATTCCAGATATACTTCCTCCCTCCATTAATGGAATACCAATAAACTTATCTGGTACGGCAAAATATCTCGGAATTGTCCTTGATCGTAAACTTAACTGGAAAGAAAATTTAAAAGAAAGAGAAAGGAAAGCTCAAATCGCTTTCTACACTTGTAGTAGAATTTTTGGTAAAAAATGGGGACCTGGTCCCAAAACCATTCACTGGATGTATACATCCATAATAAGACCAATCCTCACATATGCCTGTCTAGTCTGGTGGCCATCATTAGAGAAGGCTTCAAACCTTAAGACCATGACCAAAATCCAAAGGCTTGCATGCATTGGTTCAACTAGTGCCATGAGAACAACACCAACTGCAGCTCTGGAAACCTTCCTGTCGCTAGCCCCCCTAGATCTCTTTACTAAGGAGATGGCGGCCAAAAGCGCACTGCGACTCAAACAATGCAACAATTGGAAAACAGGCATATCAGGCCATAGAACCATCATGAACCATACAGATATAGACATCCAAACAGACTATACCCCCCCGCATATTGATTTCAATCCAGTGGCCCTAACAGTCTTTCCGACTAGAGAAAGCTGGGAGGAAAACAGGGTTATAAAAGAAAATCACATTTCCGTCTTCACAGATGGTTCCAAAACGGACGAAGGGTTAGGATCAGGTATCTTCTCAGACTACCCTACCATGAATAGATCAATAAAGCTTCCCGACTTCTGCAGTGTCTTTCAGGCAGAAGTACTTGCAGTGTGCGAAGCCGCGAAGCACTTATCTACGCAAAACCTGATCAACAAAAATATTGACTTCTTTATAGGCAGTCAAGCGGCCATTAAGGCTATCTCATCCATTATCACAAAATCCAGACCAGTAGACAGCTGTCGCAGTAACCTAAGACTGCTCAGCGAAACAAACACAGTTAGTTTAACCTGGGTTCCAGGACATCGTGACATTATCGGTAATGAAATGGCGGATAAGCTGGCAAAAATCGGGTCAGCACTCGAATCCAGCGAAGCGAACACTTCAGTGCTAAAGCCACTAGAGCAAGAAAAAAGAATCAAACACAATTTTCTAAAAATCGCCAATGACAGGTGGTCATCTTTAGAAACATGCCGAGTCTCTAGAAACCTTTGGCCAGATATTTCCAAGAAAAAAACAGAATATCTACTCCAGCTAAGTAGACCTCGGCTCTCTCTGTTGATTGGCATTCTCACGGGTCACAACTCGTTGGGTACCCACATGATGAGAATGGGCATTAGCACATCCGACTTATGTAGAGGATGCCAAGATGAGGAGGCAGAGGAGGGATCTTTCCACTTCCTCTGTGAGTGTCCTAGCTTGGCCCACACTCGGAAAAAAACCCTCGGAGAATACTTCTTCGACGAACTGGGCGACATCTCTAACCTCCCACTGAGCAACGTCCTGCAATTTACTCAGGGCTCCAAATGGTTCAGTGGGAGTTCCCTACCACAATAACCATCCACCTCTCCAATCCTCCCATTTCCTCATCCTCTGATTTCCCGGGGAGCACAATGGATCCTCGAGATCCGAGTGAGGTGTTGCCACTTGTGGCTGCACCCCCCATTCAACCTAACCTAACCTAAGCCATCACTAATTGAGAGGTTCACCAACACATCGTCCAGAAACGCACCAACTATTAAGAGGCAGTCGGCCACCGGCCATCTCCTCATAGTCGAAATTTTGTTTGTTCCTTGGTGCTCCTAGACGCCTATTCTACCCGCGTGTCGGTGGAAGAGGAGTTCCCGCGGCCAAGGGACGATACTGTCTCGATGGGAATAAGGAAAATCCGATCCCTTTAGGAAGTGGACGGACACTAAAAGATGTCTCAGTTCGGATTTTGTGGATTTTGTAAGGCTAGATTTCAGATAGATATCCATCGTTAACGCGATTTCCCACCGCGTGACGGGAAAAGTTCCGAATACAAGGTCAGACATTACGAATGCCTATGGCATTGCAACGTAAATAGGGAGCCGAGATACACCGACTCCTATTTCAATCCGACAGATAATTGTAAATTCAAACCGGTCGCCGTCGTAGCGGTTTCGGACTACGAATGTCAAATAGAAAATGACTAAAAACATACGCTTGGCAACAGATATTTATAGCTTGTTAATAATTTTATTAATAATAACAAATTTTGTGGCAAAACATTAGGTCTGTTCGTTGAACTTTCCCCAGTGTTGACCCAGGTTTTCTTGACAGCCCTATGAGTTGTCAAAAAAACCTGGGTTTCCCAGTCCTCAAAAACACTACACCACAAATCACCACACATCCCTGTCCATTAAAAAAAAAATACATGCCATTTGACAGCCCTCATATCGCCACAGCAAAAAGCTAGGGCGAGTTTGGGGAAAACCTATGGCAAACCTATGGCTCAAAAAACACTCAATTTGACATTCAGGGCGACTTTGGGTTTCTCAAAAAACGCTTTATGGCGACCCTAGGGCTTCAACGAACAAACCTATTCACTACAAGAGCGTCTGTGGTGCATCCATTTAGGTATTCGTAGTCCGAAACCGCTACGACGGCGACGGCGACGGGCCTCATGATAGGGTGATTGTTTAAGAAAGTGCCGTCTTTTTAGAATTCACTAAGAATTTGCAGGTCTTGCACTTTCTTTTATTTTAAAAACATAAATAAAAGACCTAATTTAAATTATTAAATCTGATTTACCACGTGTATCTGCGTGATGTGAAGCATTAAATCGGGAATGTTCTTTAGGTGGTAACAATTATTTATAAACTGCGGAAGACTAGTCAATCAGCTAGAGACTGGTTTAGCTAATGAGCAATATCGGCGATCCCCCAAGGATCGTTCCCATCGAATATTACGCGATATTATAAACCTCTTTCGAAATGAATTTTCCGCGAAAAAAATGTTAATATTTACTTATAAAATTATCAAAACTAAATATCAAACATAACTGATTTTGAATTACAAACGTGGTGTTTACTTCGATCTCTACAAAACTAAATGCGAAACAAGTCAAATAAAATTTCGGATGTCAAGTTCATTCAATTCGGATGTGAAATTCATTCACGATCGCTTTAAGTTAGTTTCCCAAAAAACTTTCCAGCATCATTACCAATAGGAGCAATATCAATCGCTGTGCAATTTAAACAAAAGAGAAGATACTTTTCATTTTATGGGAAAATGTCCTGTCCTGAAAGAGATCAGACGTAACACTTTTGGAAGCGATTTCATAACGAAATCGAAAAAAAAAAAAAAAAAAAAAATATCTATTTAATAGTAAAATCAATCAATGAATATATTCTTTTTTTTTCTTCTAATTCATAGTAATAATTATATTTTGTCAACCAGGCAGACGGCATAAAGCCAAGCTTTTAAACTGATATTAGGTGTGTTTTTTTGCACGCGGATATAAGCTTCGACCAAAAAAACGTCTGGCCCAAGTAATTCAAATGTTTGGCAGCACTACAATTTGACATAAACTACATATTTTTATTAAACAGCTGTTTGTACTAGACTGTAGATGATGGTCTTTTATTTACGGAAACTAAATTTCTTCGACTATTTACCAAACTTTATGCAAATTTAGACAAATTCGCTTGCTCCGGTGGCTTTTACAATCCCGGTTTGAAGTTATATTTCTGTAGACATTGATTGAAATTAAGGAGTGGATTTTGCGTCTGCCACGAAGTGAGTAATCTCTTCCCATTTATTGGAAACTAGTTTTTGCAAATTAATTACATTTTTCAGTAGGGTGGGCTCTCATTTCTGTACGAATTGTTTGGAAAACATACCTTCAATAGGAGCAAAACGTATAAAAATTGTTTCAACTGTCCATGCTGTCAGCACACTCTTTTGGGTAGAGCCACCTCAGTTCTTGTGCCAAGGTAAGTGCATGTCGTGATATTCACTTCAGATTTTGATACTTATTTTATTTTTAGGAAGACAGATGAAGCCCTTACAGAAGGTGAACCCGAAGCAAAGGTTATCACCAAAAAGATGTACTACCGGTCTTGTTTGGCATGTCATGTCGGTGGGCCTCTAGAGATGTGGGTATTCCTGCAACTCCGTCATTGAACACAAGCCTCTCTAGGCAAACGTCGCTTACTGAGGAACTACGTTATTTGAAAAGCCCCACAAACGACACACTGGAAATGTTAGACTCTTTGTTAGTCTTGAATCAGCGGGACGATTCAACTGAATTTGACGAGGATGTTAAAGTCTAATAAGAACAGCCGAAGTATTTTTTTTTTTTTCTAAAGAAAACAAGACTCAAGGACTAACAAATTTCAGTTCTAGTTTTATCACTTGGCGGAAATCGAACAAGGTGATGATCTCACTTTAGGATTCCTGATGCATACGCACATACGTGTACACAGTCACGAGAATAAAATGTATTAGTTCTTTTCCCATTGCACTCGAAAATTTACCACCGCCAATAGCATATGTAGTTAATTCAACAAGAAGAACTTCTTCTTCTTCCTTTTTCCGGCGTTACGAGAAGTGATCACAGCTCTTCCACATAAGTGATTCACATTAGTCATCCGTTCGTAGGGATGACCTCAAAATGCGTCTGTATACCCCCCGGTTTTGGATTGTTCCATGTCTGAGGACAATCAAATGAAGATTTCGTTGCATTTGCCTGTACCAGGAGATCTTACGCCAATCCGAGGCACTGCATTAAAATGGTCACTACGCTTAAACCATGACACGGCTCGTTTCTCACACTTACAGCTGAGAACGCAACAGGTTAAGATGGTTCCAAAAGTAAAAGATCTGAAATTTTTTGAAAATATTTGCCTTGTGATAGAAGTGAAGACTGAAGGGTCATAGTTTCACCAAAGTGAGGAGCTGTTAAAAGAGAGACGTAAGACATCTTCCATAGGCAGAGCTCGAAAATAATTGGAAACCATATTGCCTCATTCGGTTTCTCACTGAGAGATATCACATTGTCGACCAAAATTTTGCTCTTTTACTGAGATTAATTTTTATAAAATAATTTTTTAGGTTTTTGGTTGAGATTTATTATTTATTTAAAAAAATATCTCTCTTTGGTTGACTTTTTCCACATAAAATAAATGGATTTAGTTGACCTAAAACCTTTAAGATAAAAAATAAATCACAAGTGGTTAAATGGTTAAAAAAAACATCTCTACACTATTATAAAGAACGTCAGTCTATACCAACAAAAAACATGTATACATCTATATATAAAATTGGATGCATGTATGTTTGTATGTAATGTATGCATGTATGTATGTATGTAAATTTTCGAAAACTACTTTCTCGATCCCTAATCGCCTCTTTACAGCTTAAATCGAACCAGTATGTCCGGTATAGACTCCTAAACCAACCAACGGATTTTTATGAAATTTTCAGGGTAGACATAGTTAAGTCTAAAGATGGTTCCTGTCAAGGTTTGATACCTATATTCCCACAGGAACGGGGTTGGGAACGGAAAATAAGAAACCGCTGGACTATTTGAAAGGTGATACATTATCCGCCTCCATTAGTAACTTAAACTTTATTTCATCCCTATAATCCGACGGGAACAGAAACGGGAACGAGAACGGGAACTTTAAAGTTACTTTACCGATCTCAAAAATTCTTTCAACTCTAGGATGTTACACTATCCCTAAGTGACATAGACATATATTTCGTTCACATATTTCCATGAGAACGGAAGATTCCCTCAGGAAGGGGGTGGGAACGAAAAATTGGAAATTTCTGGACAGATTTCAAAAATTCTTTCAGCACTGCGATGCCACATAAAACATAATCCTTCAATAACTAAGCGTAGATTTCATCCCTATAATCCCACAGGAACAGATACAGGAACAAGAACGGGAATATTAAAGTTACTTAACCTTAAAACTACAGACCCGAGTAACGCCGGGCGGCATTATTACACTCAGACGTTTTGCGCCTGCGGGTTTTTTGACACTTCTCTTTCATTTTTTGTTCTCACCCACAGAGTCAAAGTGTGAAAATAATCAAAGAAGCTCAGCTGCATTATTTATAAATCCACAAAAAAAAATCTCATAAAGAGCAAAATGTCATTTGAATTGGTAAATAATTTAATTAGATTTTGCAGCAACGATTTATTGACATCATGGATATGGAAAATACATGAAAATATATGAAAAATTAAAGAAATTGCCCGAAGCATACTACTTCTTTACTCATGAACATTAGAAGATACAATAAAGCAACGACAAGAAACAAAGAAAGACAAGAAAAAGAAACGTCTAAAACCATCCAAGACAACTGGACAATCCTCAACCCAAAACTTTGCAGGTTGAGATTTTTTAAAGTATTTCTATTTCATCTGCTTTCTCTTTCGCACTCATTTGCGTCTTGGCAAAACCGTCTGGGTGTAATACGACACTTATACTTGGGTTCAAGCTTTCGTTAAGTTCCTGTAGCAAATATTCCATCATTTAGCAGCATCACAAGGTCACCAATCACATATTTTTTTTTGCTTCTTTATTGGCACTTTGCATTGGTTTCACTCGGGGAAGCACTCATTTTAAAAACCAATGGAACACCCAAAATAATTTCTGTTCAGTTTAACGTAATTGCCTTTGTGTGAGTGAAACACCTATGGCTCTTAAAAAATATTCCTTGAAGAAAATTTTCTTTTTGACATCTGAGTAACATGTGTTAGTGCTTCTTGAGTCGATTCTCATTTCAAATCGAGAAGCGGCTGTCACTCCTCAGAATCATGAGAAGCGATCTTTTTGCACCAATGGAACGGTTTGAGAATGCTTCTGGACGCTCCTGGACGGTTCTTTTCGTCCAATGGAAAGTGCCATAAGTGTGTCAGTTGTATTCCTGACAGCCATTTTAACCTTTAACCTAACTATGTTTCGAGTCATGTTTTTCTTTTTGCTTGACTTGGCAACTGTTAATGGCTTCAGCGCCCTTGTCTCTTATTTATTGGAGACTTCGTTGCTTCTGGTTTAGATCTACACCCTATCAGGATTTGCTGAGGAGTAGTTCTGATTGCCTCATTATTGTATGTGTTGTTGATGCCCCATTGTACAACTTTAACTTTTTGATCCCAACGATTTTCGTCTGTTACTATAGGAAGGAGCGCTTGTAAGATGGTTCTGTTGTACATATCGTTCAACTTGCCCGTTAGCTCTCGGAGTTTTCGTTGCGTTCAGCACATGTTGGATGCCGTGGTCTTCAATATTTCACAGAAAAGTTTTGCGGTGAAGGCTGTTCGTCTATCCGTTATTATTCTTCTAAGACTGCCGTAAGTGAAAGAAATATCTTCCAAAAAGTTAAGAGTTGGTCAGTGTGTTAGGGACAGCTTTCATCAGTAGGAACTTGGTAAAACCATCAACTAGGACTATTAGATGAGTATTTCCTTTCATCGATTTAATAAATGGCCCAAGATGGTTCATATGGACTGTATCAAATGGAACGTTTTTCTTCTCAATTCCTTTTTGTTATATGTGCATTCAACGCAATTTTTCAAAAAAATTTTAACAAACTTTGTCATTCTCGGAAACCAATACATGTCTCTTAAATTTTTCATCGTTTTGTTTTCCGTAAAGTGCCCCATTTGTCCATGACTGCCTTGTACCACTCGTTGTCTGACTCCTTTCGGTATGTAGAGTCCTATTTCACCGGTTATACTAATCTAATAACATCCATATTAACAACGTCAGGTTCCTTTGCTTCCTCATGCGGTTGTCTGGAAAGGACATCTGCATGTGCCATCGCTTTTCTACAAATATCTGTAAGTTTATTGCCAGCTATTTGGCTGACAATGTCGACACACTAATTTGGACAAATAGCTGGAAATAGATTTGCAGATATTTGTAAATTTCTGCAAACCGTGTACACACAAATTCCATTTGTGGATCTGCAAATTCATTTTCAGTTCATTGTCTCATCGCATCTGTCAAAAAAATTTTATTTTAAAGCTAAAAGTGAAAACAACATACATAGATTTCGTTTTCAATCGTTTAATATTCAACTTAAAGTGAAATATCAAAAAATAATATAAATGGATAAAAACGTTGCAATCGCAACTATTTTGACGGCGTATTTGTTAGAAAGCAGCGATGATGAAAGAGCCAAATAGCCGAAAAAGACGTGTCGTAAGGTATGGACGAAGGATTGGGTGGCCCGTCGTGAGCAGGAGGGATTCTACGCAAAATTGATGGTGGAATTACGAGCAGAGGAACCAGAACTCTACCGAAATTTTTTACGAATGGATTACAAGCAATTTGATCACCTTTTAGCTTTGGTTGCTCCACATATACAAAAAAAGATACGAATATGCAATGGAAAGCAACATTATTTGAGAACTACTCCAAGGTTTTTTCTTATGTCGTTTTCATGAAGTTTTCAAAGATCTACAGAAAAAATAAGTTTTCAATCGGTCCGAATGTAAAGCTAGCGTTAAGATTAGATTTCCGAGAATAGAATACAAATACTAGTACAACAAAATATATCCCTTTGTTTTATTTCGATTTTACGTTAACCGGCCAGCGGATTACATACAAATTTAGCTAATTTTTTGATGCACCGCAGTCTGAATTCATAGCAAGACTTTTTCGCCTCTGTGAGCTCACCTGGAGCATTATAAATTTGATTACGAGGTGTCATAAATACTCGTCGTCTGAGATCTTCTGCTACAGATTGCAAATCTGAATGAAAACTACTTGCAGCTTCGTCTAGAAAACATTGGTATGAATATTGATTCAATACCGAAAATAAATTCACTTACCAGTGACTTCTGGTATCAAAAAAGAGTTAACAATCTTCTCTGAGTCGGAAACATTCGATGAACTTCTTTTGTTCATCTGTTTCACCAATGAATATTTTGACTTTGGTTTCTGCTTTTTTGGTTTGGTTGGCTTAGCATTTTGTGTTGCATTTGTTTCTCTATGTCCAGGAAATCTATCCGCTTGGCTCGGTTTTTTATGAACAAGACGTTTGGATATTAATCCTCAACAAACGGCCTCGTATCCTGATTAGGTTTAGTTGTTTCCGCCATCTGGAATAATCACACTAGATTCATGTGGAAATGGTCGTTCTGCAGAAAGATCATAAGTGACATACAGAAAGGAATAAAATGATGTTATGCATGTCATCCATTTCACTGGTTATCTCAACTTTTTTATATCAGTTAGCATCCATAACTAAAAAAATGTTCACGTAATTAACACATTTTCTATAAAAACAAAAATCACCTTTAAATTTTCGATGAGTTTTGTAGTTGACAATGTAATTGTAGAGATAATTCAAGTGTTTTTTTTTTGCTTGTAATCCTTCTCAGATTTGTCTGCCAATGAATAAATTTGAAAATGTTTCTGAAACTGGGTCTGCAAATTTATTTATTGCCAGACATTTGCAGAAGCGTCAGAAAATGAACAAAATTTGTGTACACACGATTTACACATTTGCTAATTAATTTGTCTTCAAAATGATTGGTGAGCAAATTTTTCTGCAAATAAATTTGGTGTGTACACGGTTGTCAGCTTGCGTGTACACGATTGCCAGATATCTGCAAATTAATTAGCAGATATTTGTCTACAAATTAGCAGCCAAATAGTTTTTCTGCAAATTCATTTGGTGTTTACACGATTGTCAGCCATTCGAGACAAATTTTTCACTGACAGATCTGGCAATATTTGCAGATCAGGCAATCGTGTACACTTAGCTTAAGACAATGTATTTATTCAAACTCTATTATCCGTAATAAACTCTTCTATCCGTAACATGACAACAGGACCGAACAAGTTTCTTGAATTCTCCAAACTATCGTAATTTTCTAACTGTTGCATTGCATTTTACATACACGCAAAAGGAAATAACGGGATAATATACTTTTCTTGTATTGTTTTGTATCTCATGTTTGTTATGGATTTTGTTCAGTTTTAATTGGAAAATCAAAAGTGACGCATCTTGGTAATGGCTTTTTCTTTGTTAGAGGCAAATAAAAGAACACGTAGAGTTTTATCAATAAAAGAAAAAGTGGATTTGATAAATGAAAAAAATGTAAAAATAGTGTGCCTGTGAAAATGTTGGCAAGAAAATACAAAATTGGCAGTCAAACAGTGTATGACATAATAAAAAATAAAGAAAAGATTTTTAAATTTTTCGCAGACAGTTCTTCAATCAATTCAATTCTTTTACAGTGAGTAAAAGGATTGGAGAAGCGAAAAAATCTTAAGCAGGCTGAGAATCCCAAAGTCGATGCAGCAACTTATGAATGGTTTCGCCAAGAAAGATTTAGAGGCGTTCCAATTTCAGGACAAATGATAATGGAAAAGGCTAAATTTTTTCATGCAAATCTAAACATAGCATCTGACTGTGTATACTCTGAAGGCTGGCTGGGGAAATTCAAAAACCGTCATGGAATTCATGGATTGAAAGCAACAGGGGAAAAAGAATCTGCTGACTACGAAGCTGATACACTTTTCTATTTGTAACGGGCTATTGGTTTCATCGGGGTCGTGCTGGCATGCTGGTCCGGCTCCTGCTCGCCGTTGGGCGTGGGAACTTGACCCCTTAAACCCGCTGACAAAAATCATGCCAGACTTTCGTGCTGTCAAGGTGTTTTTAGCACACGAGAAATTGCCTCTACCCTCCCTACCTTGTCACCTTACTCGCCTCGGTGACCCTTAACTGGCATCATCCCCTACCTAAGCGATCATCCTTTCCTCTTTAGACTCCTCATCCCATTTTGATCAATTTAGTTAATACACATTAGGTCTGTTTCTTTACTTTCTGGGTAAAGTTTGGGAAAAAGCCCGGGAAAAAGTTTGGGCTCGAGCTTTCTAATGTTGTTTTTGTAATCTCCATCCGAAAATGAAAAGTAAAGATACGCCTTTTGGGATGTTTCTTGCTGAATGACATTTGTCATGCACTCTCTGTAGAGATGTAAAAAAACATACAAACAATTTTGTTTCAGAAACGTGCTAAAATGAGCTCAAAGCAATATTGCATTGCATATTTAACATTATTTTGAATTTTCAAACCAACAAAGAGAGATTATGCTTTCTATTTTTCATTTAATTTCAAATATAAATTTGAATTCAATCGAAATGTTTCGATCAGCTGATTTCACAAACAGCCGATTTGACAAGCAAGAAAGTGCACGAGCAAATTGTTCGGGTGAATTCTTACTGGAGGGGAAGTGACAAAAAAGCAAAAGCTCTGCCACTTTTACGTCAAAAAAAAGTAAAGATACACGTTTCGGGATCCCGCGGGATCCCACGGGATCCCGCGGGTGAGTAAAGATACAGACCAATTTTATCTTCAATTTCCGATTTCATATATTTGAAAATTTCCTACTCATATTTCACAATACTATTTACATGCGTCGTAATTGTGTGTATTTCTTGCTCGTGATTGGCTTTATGTTTACTTTATGATGTGTGTATGTTTAAATTAGTAATTTAAGCAACTGGACTTGTAAAATATTCAACTTCTATGTTCTTTGTATTGTTCTTTTAAATGTACTTAGCACTTTATATGTATTCAAATTTTTAAACGTAGCTCTTTGTGCACGTAATTAAACAAACAGATTAAAATTATACAATTAATGAAATTATAAAAAAATTATAACGAATCCGAAACTAATTTCAATACACGCAAGACAAAAAAAATACCGGGATTTAACTTCCTCTTTTACACGATTAAATTTAAAGCAAGCAATGGTCCCCACTTAACCCCAAAAACCAGATATATATATGTAAATTTTAATATAGTAAAAAGTGACAGGGCGCATAAAAGACTTACCAAGTGTCGATGATTTCGTTGTTGTGGCCACAGCATCCAAATCCTCGATGGTCTTTCCCGTCGTAACTACTATTTCGCTTTTGTTCTCGAATTTTTAAGCTAATTAAAATCAATATATATAAACTGGTTAGCAAACAAATTAAAATTACGTTAACGCGCGTATTTGCTGTTAATATCGGATTCACTTCACAAAATTTAAAAGAATTAAGAACAAAAAAAAAAAAAACTGAGCACACACTAATTAACATAAATTTTGCTCGTTGCCTCGAAAGGTTTGAAATCAGC
This sequence comes from Melanostoma scalare, assembly GCA_949752695.1. Taxonomy (NCBI): domain Eukaryota; kingdom Metazoa; phylum Arthropoda; class Insecta; order Diptera; family Syrphidae; genus Melanostoma; species Melanostoma scalare. The sequence goes on along the minus strand of OX456984.1, from coordinate 123,353,660 downwards.
CTCCTACACTCAATCTCCGAAGCCTTTCCTTCCGGATTACGCCTACTTGCAGGCTAGTTAAATATGTAGCGCACCACTTAATTAATTAAGTGTATTTTTATTCTCTCAGGTAAGGTGCTTCCTATTCAAATAAATACAGGTACTTTTGGTACCATAAAAGAAAATAAGTATGGCTGCAAACCATTCACCGACAGAAAATTTTACCTGCTAAATTATGGCAGCTGAATATATATTATTTCCTGCAGAAACCTTCTGGGCAATTTTACTTCTCAGCAAGTACAAAATATTCCTAGTTATCTATAACAATTATACGTTATACACTTTAAAAAAACTATTTACTTAAAAAAAAACTTACACGAACGAAATAACCTTCATCGGCAAAATAACCATGAAATTGGTTTTCCTTGGAACTTCTGGTCCGTTTGACTTTGAATTTGCTAATGACGCAAACAGCACAATGTCAAACGGATTCAGAATCTCAATGTTATGTTTCACCGCTTATTTGAGAGGTCATAACGTTCTTTTTTTTTTTTTTTTCTCCTTTCCCTGCTCTAAACAATTCCTATCTTCCTTCTTAGCAACATTTATAACATCTACCATATAAACGAGTTTAGCATATGCTTAAACCATCTTTCTCTTTCCTAACCACTTTCTGACCACCTACTAGGGAATTTTTATGTGTCAAATTGACAAGACCTTCCTCCACCTGTCAGATTGAATTGAAAACCTGGTGAGGAGAGGATTGTGATAGGCAAACGAAGCAGACGTGTCTTTTCTAAAAGCGATCAGAAATTAAAAATTAAAATTAAAATCAAAGTCTTTTTATTTTTGTTACACAAGCGTTTTTCAAAGCTAAAAAAAAGCTTACGATAATGGATGAGGACATGGATCCTCCAGATTGGACGGGGAATCGTTGCAAAATGAAAAACCCCGATACATCTTCCCAGCTACCGTCTCAAATTATTAGCGAGACCGAAAAGGAAAAAATCTTGCAGAACGTTGACTGGTGGCTGAAAGGCGACGAAGCCACCATGAACAAAGGAAACTGTGAAGCAAATCCTCCCGCTCAAGGGGAACAAAGAGCTGTACGCCTAAGCAATTGCGTTACAATTGGATTCAACAACAAAATGGCGGCAAACTCCACGCCATCTTCATCTACGGCGTCACTAGAAGCCATCTTGAATAGCACTAAATCGGTGCTTGAAACAGCTTTAGCACACGATAAAGTGGCTTTCACAAACATAATTGCGCGAAAAAGGCGTCAATCTACCACACTTAGTGAACCAAAAAAAAAGGCGGCACTCGAATGCCACAACTATGCCAACCGCTTCGCCTTATTGGATGAAGACAACATGGACAACGATGGTCGAAAAAAACCAACAACTGAAAAAGAGGAGAATTCCAACCAAACGCAAGGCCCCAACACCAGCAGAATAGAGAAGAACCGTATGACAGGAGAAACCTCTGACGTTAGAGGCGCAAGTAACACCAACAGAAGCAGTACATGCAGCAACCAAACAACGAGGGAAAGCGAAGATTCATGGTGCCCACCAATATTCGCAAAAGGTATTTCTTCAAAAAGTATTTTAGATTTTTTTGTTAACTCTAAGTTAGATGTTAAGCATGTAAAGTTTGAGTCAAAAGGCCTTGGCAAAACCAAAATATTTGTTAAAAACCATGAAATACATAGTCTACTTCTGGAGCAGTTCAGAACTAGCAAAATTGATGCCTTCTCTTTTACTCCAAGAGAAAACAAAAAGTTTAATTTAATTTTAAAGGGAATTCCCAATAGTTTCCCATCATCCCTAGTAGAGGCGGAATTGAGGGCTTCGGACCCTTCGCTTAACGTTTCTGTTAAAACTTTTGAGACCAAGTGGTCTAAAACAAATAAACTTCCACTTGACTTGTTCCTATGTACTGTTACGGATAGAGAAAATCTATCAAAATTAAAAAATACTAAAACGTTAATGAGACACAAGATTAAGTGGGAGTCGATTAAAAGTTCGGGAACCAAACAGTGCTTTAGGTGTCAGCGATTTGGCCACATGGCAACATACTGTTCATACGCAAATCGATGCGTTAAGTGTCTCAGTGATCATGCACCAGGGGAGTGTGGTATCGGCCCACAAACTGAAGCGTCTGTGGCTGCCTGTGTAAATTGCGGGGATGTCGGTCATCCCGCAAGTTACAAAGGTTGCCCCAAACGTAAAGAACTATTAAAATTAAAGGAAATCAACAGAAACCCTATGGGATCAAGAAATGTCCAGCAATTCAACCAAGTGCTCAACTCGTTTGAAGGTGATCGCCAAAAAAAAATATCGTTCGCCGATGCCCTGAAGGGCCACCACTCTAAAACCAAAACGCCAGCTCCATCAATGCTAATTATGGAGGCTACCACCGTAGAATCCAACAACAGTAATAACAATAACTGCTTAACTGAATTCATGAACGAATCAAAAACTCTTTTTGGCGTCCCTTTCAGCGAACTTTTCTCAAAAATTAAAAGTTTTTGGCAGTCCTACGTTAAACTGGACAGTTACCAAAAACCTGAAGCCTACTTGGCCTTCATCGCCTCTTTGGCATCTCCGTCACCATGAACATGAATATAAATTTAATCTCTGCCAACGTCAACTCTTTTATTTCAAGTGACAAACAATTTGAAATTAACATGCTATTAAACGAAATCCATCCTTATGCGATTTTGCTTCAAGAAACTTGTAATAAAAATCAAAATAAAACTGCTTTTAATGAACAATATGATTTTATTAAAAATAAAGACGATAGAGGCACTGGTATCTTAATTAAAAATAATATCAAATATTACCAAAAGAAATTTCATAGTAACATTCTCTCTGCTACTATAGCTATTATACCCTTAAATATTCAACAAACTCCCACCAATTTAGCTCTGGTTTCGATATACGTCCCTGGCAACTCTGGTCCCAGATTAAATGCTGCACTAGATGATCTTCTCGACAGCCTGAGTACCTATGAATACATAATCATAGGAGGTGACTTCAATGCACGTAACCCCTTATGGGGAGACAGCAAAACAAACGCAAACGGCATACACCTAGCCCAATGGTATATTGATGAGCATTACCTCAATTTTGATATTGTTGCCCCGGAGGGGCCAACAAGACCGAGCTCGGGCTCCCACATAGATTTCTACCTAATTTCAGCCAATATACGATCACCTCACCACTCGAATCCAAATTTAGCATGCCTAACGATGGACGCAATCTCTGACCACTATTCTGTTCTGCTGAACATCCAATTCCAAAATGCTTTACCCTTCCCCATGGCAGCTCCAAAATTCCGGTGCTTTAAAAACACGAACTGGTCTCGATTCAACAACGATCTAGACTCCCAATTGAACGCTATAGCTCTGCCCTGTAACAGAAACCTGTCAAAAGAAGAAATAGACAATTTTATTACATCATTCTCAGAAGAACTTTCGGACTGTATAGCCAACCACAGCACAGAAAGAGTCTTTAAACCCAACCATTTCCCAATTTCGGATGAAACTCTTAAACTTTTCAAAATTAAAAAAATCTGGAAGAGAAAGTTGAAGAGAATATTTCACCGTCTTGGAAACAAAATAAACAACGAATACAACGAATTAGCAGCAAGAATAAGCTGCCTAAGTAAATTAATTAAAGATAAAGTTAGAATCGAACTAAACTCGAGATTCAGAGAAAAACTTAACAGCCTCAAACCGTCCGCTAATGTATTTAAAACAATAAATCAAATAACCGGTAGAAAAAACACGCACTCCAACACACAAGAAATGCTCGTAGAGGGCAGAAGCCTATCCACCCCTCTGGAAAAAATCAATGCATTTAACTCGTATTTCTCTGAGCTTTTTTCATTAAAAACCCCTCAATTCGACAGCGAAAACCTGCTAGCGGTCAACACATCTGTAAATGCTTTTAAGTCCTGGACGAGCAATATACGTCTTGACAATTTCTCTTCCACAAACCTTGCAAACTTCCCAAACAATGAAATTTTCGCCACACAAGATCTTACGGAATTCATTATCGCCTCCTTGAATAACAAAAAATCGAGTGGCCCCGACAATATACCCAATTTCATCCTACGCAAAGCAAAAAAACCACTTGCAAAACACCTGACGCCGTTATTCAACAATTGTCTCAACATTAGTTATTTCCCCATTAAATGGAAAGAATCAAAACTAATCCCACTAAAGAAAAGTTCAAACTCAAACAAACCAGAGGATTTTAGACCCATTTCACTCCTGTCAAACACTGGTAAAATATTGGAAAAAATAATTCTATTAAAAGCAGAGGGATTCCTTACAGATGCAGACCTAATACAAAAACAGCAGTTCGGATTCAAACGAGGCCACTCTACAGAACATGCGCTTTTATACTTTCAAAACCAAATTTTAAGAAACTTAAGAGCGAAACAATGCACAGTCGCCTGCGCCCTGGACCTGTCGAAAGCGTTCGACTCGGTGTGGCATGACGGTCTCATACACAAACTTATTGAGCTTAACGCTCCTCCGCACTTTATAAAACTAATACAAAGTTTCCTCTCGGAAAGAAGTACAGTCATACACTTTGAAAACGAATCGTCAAACAAAATCAATGTAAAAGCGGGGGTTCCCCAAGGATCCATTCTGGGCCCCCTCCTGTTCAATATATACCTCTCAGATTTCCCTACACAAAATAATATGTCAACGGCAATACTTTATGCCGACGACACTCTCGTATTTAACGCAAGCGAAAGACCACATGAAGCGCTCGAGGAAATCAAATCCCATCTAAATATGATTATCCCCTACTATAAAAAATGGGGGATAGATCTTAACTATAAGAAATGCGAATTAATTTGCTTCCGTAATGCCTCAGGTAGAGGCCATCACTTAGCTGTTCGTGAGAGCAGGCTCTTAAAACTTGTTTTAGAAGGAAATACAATCCCTCTCAAGAAATCTATTAAATATCTAGGTGTCAATCTACACGAAAGACTCAAAATGAACCAGCATACAAGATCATCCTTAACCAAAAGTAAAGCAGCAGCTGCTATTCTTAAAAAACTTTTAAACTCACATGAAGTTGAAAGAAACACAAAACTTCTCATTTATAAAACCTTAATAAGACCGCTAATTTCTTATGCATTCCTGACCTGGTTCCATATCACGCCTAACGTCGCTTTGGAACTCCAGAGATTTGAAAGACAAATTCTAAGAAAATGTATCTCGAAATGCCGCAGAACGTCTGGGAAATGGTATAGTAACAAAACGATATACGAAGAATCCAAAGTAATGCCTTTACTAAGTTATTTAGTAACACTAGCCAAGAAAAGAATTTCCACACTGCAACACCATGAAAACTCTTTGCTTCGTGAACTTTTTGAAGAAAACATAAATTTTGCTACTGAAGATCGTTATTACGTATCGCCAATAAGTATACTGAGCGAGGGGTCCGAACGATCCTTCCAACTTGATGAGGATGATGAAGTGCTTTTTTTACCAGGTTTCTATAAGAAACGCATTATAAACAACTACAGAGGCTAAACCGATAGCTACTCTTGAACTGTTCCACCGGACTTCTTATTATTAAGATAATATCACAGCCATGTATCTAAAAAATTAAAAAAAAAAAAAAATTTTTAACTAATAAAACCCAAGAAATTAATTCAATTGTATGTAAACCGGCAATACTTTATTGCCACCAAACAAGAACTAGAATTTTGGTCTTGTTTTTTTTTACCAAATAGAACAATTTAAACATTGTAACAATCAAAGACAGTCAATTACAAACAAATAATTGCAACAAGAAATACCTAATTGTTTCCTATTGGGACTGGCCATCACGACGCGTAGCGGCAAAAATAGAAATGAGCAGGGGCACAACAACTCACATTTTGTATTGAAATTGCCACTTTTCCAAAAAAATTGCTTAAAAATATAATGTTTTGCCGGTCGAATATTCGAAATTCTTATTGAAATGGATAAATAAAAGTGTAAAGAAAAATATGAAATTAAAGCACAACCAAAAAGTTTACTGGAAGTGTCCAAAATGCAAGTGCAAAAACGAGCTGTGATTTTCAACAAAAATTTAAGTTGAAAAATATGAATTAAAATTTCCACAAAAGCACAAATTAAGCTCTTAATCAATAATGTGCGTTAGTTTAAATCAATAAAATATCGAAGACCACTCATAATTCAATGAAAATTTAAGTTAAACAAAATTTATCATCCCCTCAACAAAATCTCCGTAGAGCTTTGTTTACATTTTTTTCCATACAAAAATGGCATATTCTTAAATTTTTCAAAAGCAAATTAAATACATTTGAAAGGTAAAAATCACTCGTGTGCACTGTTTTATTCAAGCTTTAACATTTTAAGATGCTAATGCGCTCATAGTTCAATCACTTTCATTTGATTTTATATTTTATTTAAATTATTTAATCCGACAGCATTTCTTCTTTTTTCAGTACAATTTGTATGGGCTGTCAAAACAGCATTTCACTTTGTGCCCCCACTTTAGTTCCAAAACAACCGGCAGGTGGTGTGCAAACTCATGTTCCCAGTCCCAATAGACATGTGAAAAACATAAAAAAAAAAGGAACCTAACATTGTACAAGAAACCAAAAAAGAAACTAGGGGATTGAATGTTCACTTTGACATTCCAAGCAATGTACACACTCCTACATTTATATATCAATGGAAACGACCTCCTGTCGTCTCTTTCTGTTATTTATTTATCTTTATCTCTTACTATCCATTTCATTAGAATTAAGTTGTTAAGTTTGTTAATTGCGCTCTGATTGAGTGAACGCATCTGTATACCCCAAAAGTAAAACAAAAATTTTTTCTTTATATAAATACAAAGTTTAAAGGAGTTCATAAGAACTAACCCAAAAGTAACAAAGCAAATATGTATAGCCAGGCCAATTCAAAGTCGGCAATGTAAAAGAAGCCAAGTAAAAAGTAGAAAGAAACAACATGTTAGTCTTAAGAAAATATGTGTAAATGAACGAAAGAAAAGAATCTCAATAAAAAAAATACATACATACATACCTCCACCTGTCATAAGTGTTGTTTACCTTTTACCTTAAGTATTTTCCGACTCGTGCGCGAAATAATTTGTTTAGTGGTTTTATTTGTGTTTATTTAAATAAAAAAAACATATTTCGTTACAGGGCTTCGCTATTTTGGATGCGTTAAAGCATTCAAAACACGCGAACGAACCCACGTACCCATAAATCGCCCTACTTTATTCCTATTCTTATCTGTCCATACAAAAATTTTTCTTCGCGAGCCCGAGGCGGCGAGAAAAGATAAAACGTAAAGAATAACCTAATAAAAAGTAGTTTTCGGATGGTGTGTGCTAAAATTGAGAAAATGAAGGGGAACAGCGAAAACAAAAAAAAATATAAATATAAATAAGATAAAAAAAAATATATCACTAAAATCACCCCCAGTGTAAAAAGTGTACAGTGAGTGAAATGTGTATATACACAAAAAAAATATACAAAAAAAGTAAAAATATGATTTTTAAAACAACGCCGGATCAGCTTTACCTCATAACGTGGGTGCCGAACCTACATAAAAGCCGGGCTGTATTTTGCGTCAGATAAGTATTTACTATTATTTCTTGATTGGGGAACCGATACTTTGTGGAACGTTTTCTCTTGCTTTCAGGTTATTGTTTGATGTCTTTGGCGTGGTAGATACCTATAAGTTTACCATTCAGCGTTTCCAGTTCGTACATGCAACTGCCTACCACTCTGCGGACACGACATTTGACAAACTTAGGAAGCAGTTTTGCATTGATTCCCTTTTCAAAGCTGCTCTGCGTAAAGTTTCGATGAAAAACTTCTTGGCCAACTTTAAAAGACACGGGACTTGAACGTAAGTTGTATGTTTTTCTTGACTTAACGTGTGCCCTAAGTAAGTTCTCTGATAACCTTTGTCTAGTAATGGCAGTTTTAGCACAGTTTGGTACAACCAACAATTCGGGGTCAGTCAGAGCATTCAAATCTCGTAATAAACGATAAGATGAACCATGGGATATCATCGTTTGTCCAAACAACGCGAAGTATGGCTGGCATCCGATAGATTCGTGCATGTCGGATCTCAATGCACATGCTATACTGGACAGATGAATATCCCAATCGTTTTGCTCCTTGGAAATGAGCACTCGCAGTTTACTTAAAAGATTACGATTGACTCTCTCCGAATTGTTAGCTTGTGGTGAATACAATGCCGTACGAATGTGCTTAATGCCATAGTTTGCCAATAAGTTTTTGAACTCATTGGAGACAAACTGACATCCGTTATCAGAATGAACAAACTCAGGGGTGCCGAAAGTATGAAATATTTCACATTCCAAAAACTGAGCAATTCGTGTCGCGGTGGCTTTCGGGAGTGCTTTTAAGAAAGTAAATTTAGTAAAGTGATCTAACGCAATAAATATATAAACGTTTCCTCGTTTTGTTCGTGGGTAAGGTCCTAATAGATCGACGAATAAACGTTGCATTGGTCTTTCCGAAACGATTTGGTTATTGATTGGTGGGCGAAGGGTTACATTTGGAGCTTTTACGGTTTTGCACGTCTCGCATTCACTCACGAACGTTTTTATATCCGTTACCATTTTCGGCCAGAAATATTTTTCGCGTATTCGAGCGTACGTTTTAGCGAAGCCGCTATGGCAGTTCAGCTTAGTATTATGGGACATTTCGATACATTTGTGAGTGAGTGCATCGGGTAACCAGAGCCTCCACAGCGAATCCTCGTCGCTTACCTCGCCGTTCCTGAACCTTACTCTTTTGTATATATATTTTCCCGATACAACAAGGTCAGGAAGTGCAGGTTGATTGGAGTTGACATTTTCTCGCAGTTGGGAATATTGCTCCGAATTGAACTGATCCGAGTCGAGGTCGACCTCTGCGCCTAATGGTATCAAAGAAAGCTCATCCATTTCCATTCGCGATAGAGTATCCGGAACGACGTTGAGAGATCCTTTTCGGTGTTCGATCGAAAAATCAAAACCTTGAAGTTCCAAGCTCCACCTTGCCAATCGTCCACTCAAGTCTTTCATGGACATGAGCCACTTAAGGCTTGAGTGATCTGTGATGATCGTAAAAGGTAATCCATCAACATACGCTCGGAACTTTCGAATACTCAATACCGCTGCAAGACATTCTTGCTCTGTCACTGTATAATTTTTCTGAGCTTTGTTAAGCTTCTTTGACATATAGGCAATCGGTTTTTCATTCAAATTCTCATCCAACTGAAAGAGAACACCACCCACTCCTTCTGAGGATGCATCGCACTGGATAGTGAACGGCTTTTTAAAATCTGGTTGCGATAGCACGGGAGCCGAAGAAAGCGCAGTTTTGAGTTTATTAAACCCATCTAAAGCTTCAGGTGTTAGCTCAAATTTACTCTTCTTTTTCAAACAATCTGTTAGAGGAGCTGCCAGATCGGAATAATTCTGAATGAACCTCCTGTACCAACCGGTTAAACCTATAAACCTACGAACTTGTCGTTGAGTTTTGGGAATCGGGAAATTGACCATGGCTTCGATTTTAGCAGGATCCGTTTTTAGAGTTCCTTGGCCGATAATGTATCCAAGATACTTAATCTCTCGCATGCAGAACTTGCTTTTGTCGAGGTTGATGGTTAAGTTCGCCTTGCGGAGACATGCAGCAACTTCGTTTAATATCCGAATGTGCGATTCGAAATCGGATGTACATATGAGGAGGTCGTCCAAGTAGACGAAAACATTCTCTCTGAGGGATTGAGGCAACATTTTATCAATGACGCGTGACATTGTCGAACCAGCATTGCTCAAACCAAAAGGCATAACCTTGAATTGGTATAGTGGTCTACCTGGTACTGCAAATGCGGTCTTCTCTCTTGACTTTTCATCAAGAGGAATTTGCCAATAAGCGTCCTTCAAATCCAACCCCGTGATAAAATGAGTGTCTTTTATTCTACTTAACAACCCCTCAATATGTGGTAACGGATACGCATCCTTCACAGTTACTGCATTCACTTTCCGGAAATCCAGGCAAAGGCGAACCTTACCGGGTTTTCTGACTAAAACCACAGGACAACACCACGGTGAGTTGCTAACCTCAATTACTCCAAGCTCTAGCATGCGATCCAGCTCCTTATAAGCCTCTTCTTGTCGCACTGGAGACATAGGATAGTGGCGAGATTTAATCGGAACCGCGTTACCTGTATCGATCGTGTGACCACCTAGCGTTGATTTACCTAAACCTAAGACTATAAAGTTAGGAAACAGCTTCTTTGTTAATTCTAACTGAACAGATTGCTCTGGAGACAGCGCAATCAACTCAGCATCATCTTTCATGTTGACATCTCCTTCATGTGACCAGACATCAGTTTGGATTTCGCTTAATTCAGGCATAAGATGGAATTCTCTCCAAAAATTCATCCCAAGGTAGAGTTTTTGAGTTAGATTGGGAATCAGGTAATATGAAATGGGTTTAGTGACACCTTTGTACTTGGTCTGAATTTGGCAATGACCAACAATGGCATGGGACTTCCCATCGGCAGTACGCACAACATTTTTGTACGACTTCACTTCAACTCCAATTCTTTTTACCAAATCCCAACACTCGCTACCTAGCACAGAAATAGAAGCTCCGCTATCCAGTAAACCAAAAACTGGTTCATTGTTCAGTTGAACATTGGCGTACATTCTACCATCTGCGTCCGACGAAATGATGGATTCCAAAATTGCTTTGCGAAAGTGTTGGCGATTTCTGAACCGATGCCGACATTTTTGTATTTGGGAGCTAGCTACACTATTATCAGTTCCCATAATTCGAGAACGAACCTTATAATAGTTAAGCTTACGCTCATGAAGGGATTTAAGGTTGTGAACAATTATAGGGTGAGTTTCGACATCACTTGATTTTTCGTGTTCCAAGATCTTAAGTGGAACACGGTTGTCACTTTTAGTGTGATTCAGTTCTGTTTCGGGTGGTCGGGGTTGTTGTTCGCCGGACGAAGATCCCCGCCCCTCCTTTCGTCCCTGTAGGAGTTTCCCGGATGCTTGGTGCATTCTGGAGTACTGACTCCTTTGGTTCCACACACGAAACAAAACAGCTTTCTCACATGAGAGGGACACATATAAAAGCTGTGACCTTGCTGATCACAGTTCCAGCAGATGAAATTTGCTGTGGAGTTGGTCCTCTTAGGCGGACCCATGGCCGCGATTTCCTCACCAGTCAAATCCATTACTTCGTCGCTATCGAGAACAGAAACTTCATGAACTGACTTTTGTGAAGAGAACCTCTTCGCCAAAAACCTTTCCGCAACTCTAGCCTTGTTTCTTAATTGCTCAAGACAGTTGCAATCAGCTGACAGCAGGATTTCTCCAAGTCTGTCCTTAGCATTATTTCGCAAAACATCAACCAGTTTCTTTTCATCAAAAGGCTCCTTAAGACGGTCGTTAAGAACAACGACGGAATTATAAAAATCGTCAAACGATTCCTTGTACCCCTGCCTACGAGTAAGTATGCGCATGTACACATCTACATCGTTCTCTAACCGCCCAAACTCCTTTTTCATTGCCCTCTTCACTTCCGCAAATTGAACTTCCGGGTTCCTTTTTAAATAGGACCAAAACCAACTATTGGCTCTTCCAGTCAACAACGTATGGAAGTTAGAAGTTAGTTGCTCATCGGTGTATTCACACGAAATTTGAAGGCGGTCCACCTTAAATAAAAAGTCGGTAACATTTTCGGTGCCGTCATACTTAATATTCCAACGGTCTAGTCGACACTTATTCGTGGAACTTGAAAATGCGTTGGACAATGAACTTCGGGGTCTGGGGGTAGGTTGGAGACCGCGAGATGTGCTAGCCTCTGCACCTGTGCAGGTCTGGCTGCTTCTCGCAGTATCAAGGGCACTCGGAATCGAACTAGGCCGACTGACGTCCTCCATCTTGTTTATGATATTGACCATAAACTGATCCATTTGTTGGAAGAAACGGACTTGATTTAACATCAAGCTTCGGTCAATTTGCGAAGCCAAGCTTTCTACGCTTACCAGACCACTGGCACTAGCACGATTTCCTTCTCTGACGTTTTGAAGGTCATCACGATCCCCGTCCTCTAACTGCCTATTATCATTCATTTCGAAGGATAAATCTGAGTTTGTTGAGTTTAATTCTGAGAAACTGAATGATCTATCTAAGTTGAACCTGTCTATTCGACTGTGGTATCTTTGGTAGAACCTCTCAAATTGTTCTGCGGACTGAACTTGATACAAATCAAAATCTTCAACGATTGAAACTCTACGATTTGAGCTCATAACTGAACCACTCAGAAAACTCACAACTAAACCACCCCAACAATCAACACTCAATGCAATATCACACAATAAAAAAAACAAAGTATGCCACAAAAATTGAAACTAAAAAGAAGAAAAGATAAACTTTCTAAAATATGCTAACACTTAAAAAAAAATTAAAAGAACCTAAAAGTAAAAACACTAATGTACCTACTGGCCTAAACCACTTACACTTCTGCTTATTGAAAAGAAAACGAAGTTCTAAACAATCTTATAAAAGAATGGACGTAAAACCAACCCAAAAAACTCACAATTCCTGTAAGTATGCTGAATCTCAAATAAAATTTCAAAATGTTAATAAAAATGTTCATAAATATCAAGGGATGAGGATTGCTGTCTTGAGGAAAGACCACTTTTAATGGCAGGGGAGATGCCTTCGACCTGCGAGCCAAAAATAAAAAAAAAGGTAACTAAAGCATTAGCTACTATACTAAACTGAATCTAATAACAAAAATGTTTCTTCCAGGACATATGCCACCAAATGCTTAGTCGCAAAGACTCTAGAAGAATGACTCAAGATTAAAGCAGGACTTCGAAACAACATCCGTTCGCATTGTCGAGTCTCCACTTGATTAATTTCGGTAGTTGTATGCAGATAGTACCGGACATTGGACTACTCGCTATACAAATAGCTCAAGACTCGGTACTTGCACATTCTATTGCAGAGTTAAAACAATTTTGGTTTCCTTTCCCTTATCGCAACGCGATACCGAAGACATTACCTTCAGTCACCGGGACTTATAAAGGCGAGGAAGCCATTGTTTGAATTAAATTGAAACAAAAATGAAAATTTAAAAGAAATGAAAAAAAATTTAAAATGAAATGAAAAAAAGAAACTAATAAAACTAAAAAAGTAAACTAAAACAAATGAAACGGCTCAAAAAAAATAACTGCCTCGCTATCAATGATAGCGAGCTCCACGTTCAAGGGCGCCATTTTGTAACGGGCTATTGGTTTCATCGGGGTCGTGCTGGCATGCTGGTCCGGCTCCTGCTCGCCGTTGGGCGTGGGAACTTGACCCCTTAAACCCGCTGACAAAAATCATGCCAGACTTTCGTGCTGTCAAGGTGTTTTTAGCACACGAGAAATTGCCTCTACCCTCCCTACCTTGTCACCTTACTCGCCTCGGTGACCCTTAACTGGCATCATCCCCTACCTAAGCGATCATCCTTTCCTCTTTAGACTCCTCATCCCATTTTGATCAATTTAGTTAATACACATTTTATCTTCAATTTCCGATTTCATATATTTGAAAATTTCCTACTCATATTTCACAATACTATTTACATGCGTCGTAATTGTGTGTATTTCTTGCTCGTGATTGGCTTTATGTTTACTTTATGATGTGTGTATGTTTAAATTAGTAATTTAAGCAACTGGACTTGTAAAATATTCAACTTCTATGTTCTTTGTATTGTTCTTTTAAATGTACTTAGCACTTTCTATGTATTCAAATTTTTAAACGTAGCTCTTTGTGCACGTAATTAAACAAACAGATTAAAATTATACAATTAATGAAATTATAAAAAAATTATAACGAATCCGAAACTAATTTCAATACACGCAAGACAAAAAAAATACCGGGATTTAACTTCCTCTTTTACACGATTAAATTTAAAGCAAGCAATGGTCCCCACTTAACCCCAAAAACCAGATATATATATGTAAATTTTAATATAGTAAAAAGTGACAGGGCGCATAAAAGACTTACCAAGTGTCGATGATTTCGTTGTTGTGGCCACAGCATCCAAATCCTCGATGGTCTTTCCCGTCGTAACTACTATTTCGCTTTTGTTCTCGAATTTTTAAGCTAATTAAAATCAATATATATAAACTGGTTAGCAAACAAATTAAAATTACGTTAACGCGCGTATTTGCTGTTAATATCGGATTCACTTCACAAAATTTAAAAGAATTAAGAACAAAAAAAAAAAACTGAGCACACACTAATTAACATAAATTTTGCTCGTTGCCTCGAAAGGTTTGAAATCAGCCTCCTACACTCAATCTCCGAAGCCTTTCCTTCCGGATTACGCCTACTTGCAGGCTAGTTAAATATGTAGCGCACCACTTAATTAATTAAGTGTATTTTTATTCTCTCAGGTAAGGTGCTTCCTATTCAAATAAATACAGGTACTTTTGGTACCATAAAAGAAAATAAGTATGGCTGCAAACCATTCACCGACAGAAAATTTTACCTGCTAAATTATGGCAGCTGAATATATATTATTTCCTGCAGAAACCTTCTGGGCAATTTTACTTCTCAGCAAGTACAAAATATTCCTAGTTATCTATAACAATTATACGTTATACACTTTAAAAAAACTATTTACTTAAAAAAAAACTTACACGAACGAAATAACCTTCATCGGCAAAATAACCATGAAATTGGTTTTCCTTGGAACTTCTGGTCCGTTTGACTTTGAATTTGCTAATGACGCAAACAGCACAATGTCAAACGGATTCAGAATCTCAATGTTATGTTTCACCGCTTATTTGAGAGGTCATAACGTTCTTTTTTTTCTCCTTTCCCTGCTCTAAACAATTCCTATCTTCCTTCTTAGCAACATTTATAACATCTACCATATAAACGAGTTTAGCATATGCTTAAACCATCTTTCTCTTTCCTAACCACTTTCTGACCACCTACTAGGGAATTTTTATGTGTCAAATTGACAAGACCTTCCTCCACCTGTCATAAGTGTTGTTTACCTTTTACCTTAAGTATTTTCCGACTCGTGCGCGAAATAATTTGTTTAGTGGTTTTATTTGTGTTTATTTAAATAAAAAAAACATATTTCGTTACATATTCTATTCTATTTTGGAAAAGTTTGCCCACAAACACTTTGGCATGCAACGACGAGCGTTCTGTTGAAGGGTATAAGGAATCGAAGGAACGCCTCACTGTACTGGTTTGTTCTAATGCTTCAGGAACTCATAAATGCAAGTTGATGGTTATTGGCAAAAGTGCTCGCCCAAGAGCTTTAAAAAATGCTGGAGAGCTTCCAGTCATTTACAAAGCCAACAAGCGGGCTTGGGTAACCCAAAAATTGTTCCTCGACTGGTTTAATAAAAACTTTGTCCAAGAAGTAAAAGAACACATAGAAAAAAGCAATCTCGACAGGAACACCAAAATTTTATTACTCTTGGATAACTGTCCAGCTCACCCAGACGCTAGTGATTTCAAAGCCCCAAACATACAAGTGAGATACTTTCCACCAAACTGCACTTCTCTGATTCAGCCAATGGACCAAGGCTTGATTCGGAGTCTAAAGTCCCATTATCGCAAAGATATTATTCGAAGACTAGTAAGCTCAGAAAATCGGATCAATTTTTCCAAGTCATTTAACATCAAGAATGCTTTATGGGGTATTTCTAAGTCCTGGAATTTAGTAACTACTGATGTTCTGAAAAATGTTTGGCACAACTTAATTTGTCCCGAAAATGAAGAAGAAGGTAAGGTTTATCGAAATCATTAAGATTTGCTTTTTACATCATCGACATTTTTCAGCTTCCTTAGAAGAAAATGTCATTGACGAGTTTTCAACAATTATGGAAATCACAGAGGATTTTGATGTCAATGCAATAAGAAATTGGGTAGACTCAGATGCGAATGCTTCACCATTTGGTGTTTTATCGGAGAACGAAATTATTGAGATGGTAACCAACAACGTTGACAATCAGCCTGAAGTTCTTTCGGATGAATCTGATGATGTGGAAATTACAAAAATTCCAATTGTTGATGCTATTAAGGCAAGTTCCACACTTTTAAATTTTTTAGAAGAGGCAAACTGTCCTGGAATAACCCAACAGGACATAATGCTAGTTCACCGTATTCATGTTAATTTAATAAAAGAAAAACAACGAGTAAAATCACTCCGGCAAACAACAATGCAACAATTTTTTTAATTTTTCTTAAAAAGTTTTTCTAAGAGTTCCTAATAAATCAATCTTGTGATTTTGTAATGTATGTACAAACAAAAATATGAACTGAATGAATTGTTAAGTATTATTAAATAGTTTTATGTTTGCTTTCGTTTTTTAAATAAAAAATAAAAAAGTAAAGTAGATATCATTTTTTTGTTTGAGAAAAAAAGTTCTATTATCCGGAATTTTCGATTATCCGTAATGGGCTCGTTCCCGATCATCCCGGTTAATCGAGTTTCAACGTACATTTTTTTGAAGGCAATAAAACTCCTGAACTAACCTCCGAGCCCAAAATCAATATTTTTTTCTCCAGACTGCTAAAATTCAATTTCAATAAAGTCATATTTGCAAACAATTTCTGAGGAACGAGCAGCCAAAAGAACCTCAATTTTTTTTTGTATTTTTCTTTGATATAATCTTAATTAGTTTCCATAAAAAAATATACTATTGTGGTAACAGAATTTGAAATATTAATTCTAGAAAAACTGTCTACTTTGGGTTTTTTATAGAAAATCTTGCTTAAAAACATATACATACGCACATTTAGTTCGAAACAAATCCGCCACCAAATTTAGCGCTGTTTTCTCTTTTGGTCTGTTCTCTGTGATTTGTAAACGGAGTATCGCTCAGATGATCTTATGCGCTATGCATCCCCTCATACATATCATCTATATTCTATACCTATGACCTTATTTTGTGATCTTTTGTGCTATTCATTTCTTATTACAAACTGTGTGCCTGTTGTTTTTTTTGCTGGTAGCAGTAGCTTGCATTGTAAAAAAAAGTGTGAAATGAGGAAGGATTGAATGAAACGGACATAGGCATACGCGCAAAGGGAAAGGGGTTAGAAAATAGCACCACTAGTAGAATGGAATTCCTTGGTCAAGTGTACGCAACTTGATGAGAGTGTGTTTCTTTTTTTCTTCAGCTAAAAATTTTGTATTTGACTAGGTAGATATTTTGTATTTGAGAACTTAGGTATATTGTTTTGTTGATGACATGACGCGGCTGGCGTGAAAATGTTTGTAGCTATAGGTCAGTAACTTACATAGGCATATAGGATTCAACTTTTTTGGAATAAGAAATGTGTTTGGGTAAGGTGTATGCGAAATAATTTTTTTAACTTTGTTTCAAAGTTAATGGTTGTACCTACTATTCTTTCGTTGTTGATTTTGTATATCTTACTAGGTGTGCCAGCGACTTGGTTCGCAAGAATTGGCATAACTTTTTTATTTATCAACCGATTGACACGAAATAAAAACTAATGTTTAGTGAAGCTTACCACAATATATTATTGAAAACCCCATCTAGATAGGATAAGCCGTTTCTGAGATCAGCGGGCACAAACAAACAAACTGTTACGTTTTTACTATAGGTAAATGTATAGATAGATATAGGAGATATTGATTTATTTTATTTTTGTTTCATATTATGCATGGGGGAAGGCAAGCTGAGGGTGGATAGTGTGGGTGGCGCAGGTTTATGGGCAAAATTCAGTGTCTTCTTTATTTCTTATAAAGAAGGAACTTTTTTGCATTTAAAATAACATAGATACCTATACAGTGATAGTTACAGAGTAATTTTCTGTAAATAGTGTTGTGCTGATCGTTAGATACCTACGTCCTACAATTTGAATTTGAATTGTTATATTATAAAAAAGTGTTCGTGTCTAATTTTGTTAATTCGTCCTGGTAACAAAATCTTTAAAGGAATTAAAAGCGAAGCAAAATATAGAAGGCAAAGTGATCTACCGTTCACAGAAAAAATTAGATTCCTGCAAAAAGACATTGAAAACGTTCCGTTTCATGTATTTGGACGTCACAAAAATTGCGCCCGATATTTTTGGGCTGGTAATGATATTGAAGGCACAGATAAAATTGAAAACATGGTAAAAAATGGTATTTTTGAAAGCGTAAGTTCGATATTTCAACGAATGGTTCGAAATTCCGAGAGTTTGATTCATGGGTATGACTCCAGCACATGCGAACAATTTAAGAGTGTTGTATGTCAATATGTCGGTGGAAAAAGAACTAATTTTTCTTTTCGAAAATCGTGATGATGTGCCGCAGCCGTCGTCGAATTCAACACCAAACGTGCATTCACCGAGTACACAAAAGTGCACAGCAAAGTTGTAAAGAAAAACAAACTTTTGGTGTGAAAAAAAGAAAAAAAAATTGTAATGAATAAAAAGAATCTTTTTTCAATCGAGCAGACCACAAAAAAGAAGAAGAAATGCTTCCGCTGATTCGAATTACGGAAATGTAGACGCACCATCGGAACTGCCAGATAAAGCTGATCAAAAAATGGAATTGGAGAAACAGAAAAGGAAAAAATCACTCCAAAAAAACTTTGATCACAGAAGAAAAATCGAATCAGAAACAAGAGATCGATCACTTAGTGGGAAATGGAAAGAAATAAGACGTGAAATGGTTACTGCTTCTAATTTTGGTAAAATATGCAAAGCTAAAAGTACGTCCAGCTACCACAATATCATAAAAACAAACTTGTATAGCTCATTTTCTTCTTCTAATAAGCTATGGGGTCTTCAAAACAAGAAAAATGTTATCCAAGAACTAGAAGAAATCGGAAGCCTCAAAGTAATTAAATGTGGTCTTTTTATAGATAAAGAATACCATTTTTGTCGCAACTCCAGACGGATTGATCGGTAGAAATGTAATATGTGAAGTGAAATGTAAATCTATAAGTCTGTAAAAAAAAATGACATTAGACGAAGCTGTTAGTCAAAAGAAATTGCCTTATCTTGAAAAACAAGGGAGCGCAAGGAGGCTTAAGAAAACCCATGACTATTTCTATCAAGTTCAAGGACAACTTCCCATAACTAATAGGCAAATTTGCTTTTTTGGTGTTTGGACTTCCTGCGATTTTATATTCTTCAGAGTTGAGAAAGATGACGAGTTCTGGCAAACAAAAATGAAAGAAAAGTTAATCTCGTTCTATCAAATCATCAGCTTCTGGAATTGTGTTAGAATTCCAAGAAAAATGAGAGTCTGGAATACTTAAAAAAATGATATGATGATCCTTTTTAATTGGAATAGTCTGCAGTTATTACTTTTTTAAAAGAATTTATTGCAACAACGACGGATAAGCTGAGACTTTCATGCATTTGGTTTAACGCATCGCTGGAAGAAGTGTAAAGCAACTTTGTTAAAGAAGTAAACAAACTCTCAAATTAGTTATTTTTTTTTTTTGTTTTTAATAATTATAGTTTTTTCCTTTTTCATCTTCTTTAATACCTACCTTGACGTGGTGAAGATGCTCAGTATGCTCTTTTACTAGAGATACGGTTAAAGAAAATAATCTAAAAAGTAATTGTCCAGATTATTATCAATATTACCTAAATATTTTTTTTTTTTTTTTGTATTTGCTCTCTGAATATAAGTAAAGTACTTAGTATCCAATCCAATCAAAAAAAAATGTTTTTTAGAGGATGTATTTGAAAATATCTCTTCACTTTTTAAAAGGTTATTCCCACATTATCTATGGAAGTCTTTCCTAACCGAAAAACAGCACAAAAACAATTTATTTTTTTTCCTCTGGGAAAAATGAGTGTTATCTAAGTTCCAAGTTATCCCCTTTTCATTAATTTTGCTGATCAAACTAAGCTAAGAAACTGACCTACACAAATATCAAATTTTCCACATACGCAAAAACACAAGATAGAAATATCGACCCTACAACATCTTCATTATTTGTAATTATCTGTATTTATCTCAGCAAGCAAACTAACAAAAAAAGTAACCGGTTTTCTTTTTTTCCTTACTTGACACAATATTTCTATTCTCAATCCATCCAAAAACAAGAAATCGTAAAAAAATGTTCATTCGGACATATTGTGTACATACAAATATCTTCGTCAGTGTGCCTTATGATATCTATTTTTGTATATGCCTACTTGCATGCTCGTATAGTGGTCACCCCTTTGTTCTGCTTATGCAAGTGCGTAATTCTTTTCTAGTTTCTGACGACACCAAAGAGAGAGAGAAAATAGGGAAAATCTGAAATCACACGCGACGATGGCAAGATTGACTACTTTTAAGAGAATAAAATGATCTACTAATACAAGCAAACACTTTTACATGAGTTCTGAGTTCGCTAAAAATGTCCACCTAGCCTTAAGCAGCCACTTTTTGTCGGAGGCTTTTTTTAAAAAAATACGCACGAAGCTGTCAAAAAGTACGTAAAAAGTAGTTTGAGTCTGGTTTTCTCAAGTATTATTTGTCCTCCGATGATCGTCCACCTTGTTGCGGTGGTTAGGCTTAAGCATTTGATTCCGCGAACTGGAGAGCTATACCGGAGTATGCAACTTATTATTGGTGTATTACTTCATTTGCTTTCAGTAGGGTGTCAAATGCCGTAAAGTTCCGAGGGGAAAAAAGACGAAACCTTTCACGCCCCATGTCCCAATTTCCAATTCCCGCCTTCCCTTAATATCCTATATTTCTTCCTTTCCCCGGGCTAGAACACAGTGTTGTACGACCCGTGCTAATGTTCGAGGGCCCTTAAACAGCTCAGTCGCCCTTTATCCGATAATCGTGGGACGTGGGACCTTAAAAATTACAAAAAAATTAAACAGGTTTTCTGTTTAAACCACACAACAATGCGGCAGCTGCGCAGCCTGTTATAGCTCCGAAGGTTCACTACAAGTAAGGCAAGAGTTAACGAGCAAACACCCACAATGAAATTCAAAAACGAGCACTGGCATGCATTTGTATAAAATACATAAAGAACTTCTAAAAGTGCCCATATTATTGTTTTATTCAAACAAACCTCAAAACTGAAAATCTTTTTTCTTTTTTTTTTTTTTAAATTTACACTTTTTGTATTTCTTCAAGTATCATAAAATGTATGGGTTTGTTATGGTTTATTAATGAGTTTTTTTTTAAATTTTGTTTTGTTCATCTGTAAAAAATAAAGAAACTCTATCGTTATCAGGCATTTTCTAAAAAAAAAAATGACCTCAGTCAAAACTTTGCTTGGGGAGGAAAATTTGAACACCATTTAAAATTGAAAATCTGGCAACCCTAAGCCTAGTAGCCCAACTTAAATACAGTTTTAAATATTATTATTTCTACAAAAAATTAATTCTTAAATTAGGTCTCTACCATCAGTATTGACAGAGAAATCGAATTTAACACAGGCCAGGGTACACCAAAGTTAGCATTTTTTTAAATTGTCAAAAAGTGATGTCAAAGTTGAGAAACGGACTTTACTGTGGAATTTTTTTTTCTTAGAATATGACCAGGAATCACATCCCAAAGTATGTAACACGAATTACGGAACACCCTGTATTTTAAAAACAGATCAACTCCCAAATTAGACCCTTGGGGTACTCCAATGTCGATATTCACCAGATTCCGATTCCTCAATTCTGGTTTTTTGAATTCTGTTAGAAAGATATGACCTAAACCACATCAGCTCTCTTCCAGTAACCCCGTATACTTCCAATTTCGTTATTAATATGTCTCTACAAATAGTTTCGAAAGCTCTCTTGAAGTCTAGAAACACTGCAACTATAAATTCTCCTTCATCAGCATATTTTTTCCATTCATTAATAGTCCAAACTAATGCTGTTTCACAAGAGTGGTCTTTTCTGAATCCTGATTGTTCTTTAATAATAAGATTATTTTCACTCAAATATTGCAATAAATGACTTACTACTTTTTCAATTATTTTTTCTAACATTGGGAATGTTTATCGGTCTTAAGTCTTTTGGTTGAACAGAATTATTAACTTTCTTTATAGACACAACAGTTGACACTTTCCATACATCCGAAAATATTCCATTAATTAACGATACATTTACTACATTCAATATTTCTGTGGCTCTACACACGCTAGTCCGTACAATGTGGCTACTAGGTTGAAGTTTTCTAGTATAATTTTCGAATTCAACCCGAAATTGTCTTTTTTACTGTTCATTGCTTTAATAATATTTTTAAGATCTAATATATTTAGGGTGGTATTCACCAAACAATCTTAAGAGCGCTCTTAAGGCTAAGAGGCTCTTAGTTTTAAATTTGGATGTGCTATTCACCAAGCAATAATAGGGTCTAGTCTAAGCTAATTCGAATATTCGAAAAATAAGGGTGTTGAGCCTGTGAACGCACACTTTTCGAACTACTTCGAAAATTTCAGTGTCAATTGTCAAAATCAGCTGTCAAGCAAACCAAAAACGGAAAAATTTTTCGGAATTTTAAGAAAAGGTAGAACGTAAAATTAATTCATTCTCTGTATTGCAAACCATAATTCGAGTTTCTTATTTTTTTCAACGCTCCTTCTCCTTCCATTTTGATTTTTGAATAACAACCACAAATGACGGTGTCAGTAAATTTCGAATTTTCGAAGTTATTTAAAACAACAACCGCTCATAACATAAGAGTGGTAGCGACCACTCTTAAGTGTTATGAGCGCTCATAAATCTGCACTAATAGTGGTCGGTGAATAGGTTTATGAGGCACTTAGTTTAAGATTTCTTGGTGAATACCACCCTTAGGGTGGTATTCACCAAGAAATCTTAAACTAAGTGCCTCATAAACCTATTCACCGACCACTATTAGTGCAGATTTATGAGCGCTCATAACACTTAAGAGTGGTCGCTACCACTATTAGTTATGAGCGGTTGTTGTTTTAAATGACTTCGAAAATTCGAAATTTACTGACAGCGTCATTTGTGGTTGTTATTCAAAAATCAAAATGGAAGGAGAAGGAGCGTTGAAAAAAATAAGAAATTCGAATTATGGTTTGCAATACAGAGAATGAATTAATTTTACGTACTACCTTTTCTTAAAATTCCGAAAAAATTTTCTGTTTTTGGTTTGCTTAACAGCTGATTTTGACAATTGACACTGAAATTGTCGAAGTAGTTCGAAAAGTGTGCGTTCACAGGCTCAACACCCTTATTTTTCGAATATTCGAATTAGCTTAGACTAGACCCTATTATTGCTTGGTGAATAGCACATCCAAATTTAAAACTAAGAGCCTCTTAGCCTTAAGAGCGCTCTTAAGATTGTTTGGTGAATACCACCCTTAAACTCCTAAAACTAAAAAGTGACTCAATTGCTTGAACATTTAACACGAATGGAACACATGGTAAGGATTGGTTGATCTCGACTATACTGTTAACAAAGAAAATATTAAGGTGGTTAACTATTGCACCAGAGGTTCGAATTCGAATCCCAACAGAGGCAAAAATGTTTTTTTTCACGGGTATCGCCTTTCGCGAGGAACTGGCAAGTCCTCCGTTAGTATTCATTGCCATGAAAAGCGCTTTCTCGATTAGCCTTTCGGAACTTCCCTCACAAGGCATGGTTGTGAGAAATGCGCTAGGCCCAGGGGCTCCTCGCTCTGTTGCGCCACCCTATTTATTTATTTTATTTATTTAACTATTGCACTTAAATTTCGTCCTATCAATCCGTGTGATAAATTCCGACTCCAAAGCGATTATACTCCATGTGTACAAAAAGGCTAAACTCAAGGAGAATCGGGCTTAAGATGTGATGGTGTGTGCGGGAAAATATTTCACTTTACGGTCAAATGCAGCGGCATAGACGCATACAGTAGTCGCATATTTGATGAGTGTAAAAGAGTGAAATATATTTGCGAAGATTGCATGATGTATATATCAAATCTAGTTGCAATGATGAAGGAAATGCAAGAAATTGTTAAGAAAAATAATCTTTACTTAAAAGAATATAAGAATGAGTTCGAAACATCGTTAAAAAAGAACGAATTAGAAATTAAATTGCTATTAGAGGCAATCGAAGATATATGTATGGAGAAAGAATAAAGGCAATGGAAGGCGCACAAAAAAAATGTGAAAATTATGTAAACAAGATGAATATCATAAGCAGCAATATTCAAAGTAACAGTTCGCAAATAACTGATGACGTCATCAAAATTGTTACGGTCTCAAACACCTTAGAAGACATACAAAAAAAAAAATTATGCATGATGATGATGGAAAACATAAGAATAACGTGAAAGAGAGTGTTAAGCATATAGCAAACTCAGTGAATGCACTTACAAAAGAAATAAAAAACATAAACGGAAATTCAGAAAAAGGGAAAGAGACCTACAGTGATGCTCTAAAAAGAAAAAACGAGTCAGCTGTCGTTATATACCCCAAATCAAAACAAGAATCAAACGAACCAAGAAAACAAATAAAAGAAAAAATAGACCCAACTGGTGTCAATATTAACAGTCTGGTTTACAAGAATGACGGCGGAATAATTATAAAATGTGCTGATAAATCATCCTCTGAAAAGCTGAAAACTGAAATTGAAACACAGTTTAAAGTTCAATACAAAGTAATCGTGCCATTAAAAACGCAGCCTCAAATATGTATTATGAACATAGAAAATGATGAAACCAGAGAAGACATAGTCAAAAAAATAAAAATACAAAACAAAGAACTAAATGAATGCGAAATTAAACTAGTACATGTATTTAGAAATAAAAACAATAAATTTAGAAATCAGAATGCGATTTTGGAAGTTGATAGTGTTGGCTTAAGTAAAATGTTGGATATGGAATACATAAAGGTGGGGTGGGTGAAATGTCCAGTTAGAGAGTACTTTAATGTTACGCGTTGTTTTAAATGCCAAGGGTTTAATCATAAATAAAGTGTATGTAAAAAAGACGTAAAGTGTATGAAATGTGGAGGTAATCACTCAATAGCAGAATGTAACAGTGAGCGTAGTTTGTGTACAAACTGCACAGAGCTAAATAGAACATTAGAAAATTCACTTATATAGCTCAAAAAGTATCTAAAAAAATATATTTCCTTAGGAGAATACGTAAAAACATAACGTTATTATGTGCAATAAATATATATAACACAATAATTAAGCCTCATTTCGATTTTTGCTCAACAATATTGTTTCTAGTAATAATGAACAAATTAACCGATTTCAATTGCAACAAAACAGGGCTATGCGCATCATTCTCAAATGTAGCTACTACACCTCTGTACAATGGATGTTATCGTGTCTCAAATGGATGAATATTAAACAGAGAGTAACATTCAACACATTACTCTTTGTTTACAAAATGAAACATAAATTGTTACCGGAATATTTGACGTCAAATACCAACTATATAAGAGATGTGCAACCATACAATCTCAGATCTAATGATTACTTCAGACTTCAACTGTATAGAGACGTGCGATCCCAAACTACAATGTTTTATCGTGGACTTAAGTTATTTAATGAATTACCACAATCGATTAAAAGTGAAGTTAACTTTAATAGCTTTAAAAAGAAACTAACAATGCACATAAAAAACCAAACATTGTAAATATACAAGGATAATAGTTAATATTGTATACAAAAAATAATTTTAATTGTAATATAATAGTTAAATTCAACTAAATAAATTATACATACATACATAACTCGCAAGAGTAAATCTTTTGGACGTTGCTCCCCTTCCGTCTCTCGAGACTACAAACAAGGTCACTGAACAAGAGACCACACAACCGGCCCCTCTTCGCAAATCCATATCGATAAAATTGATATGGAAAACGAGGGGTTCCTAAATAACATCCTGCTGAGTAAGGATGAGCTTTTGGCTTCATCGCCTGAACCAGACATGGGTACAACCGTGGTGAAGGTGCCTCATTGTAGCAAAGATGCTGCAGTTAGTACATATTAACCTCCAGCACTCAATCAAGACTGTGGCCGAGCTTCCCCAGGGACTATTAAAGGACGGAGAAGACATAGTCTCAATTCAAGAGCTCTGGATTGCAAAAAACAAGGTTTGTGGTCTCAAAACTAGAATCAAATACTCTTTAACGCAAACATAGGTAACCCATAATCTTTTATGGTAAAAAATGGCACTAATGCTCTTTTGCTACCTAATTTCAGTGAACGACATATCATCGTTGCCAAACTCGAACCCACCACAGGCAGTTACTGTCTGGCCACGGTTTATATGGGCCATAACATCGAAGGTCCTCCCTCTGGTGATTTTGTGGAGAGAATGGTACAAGAAGCAGCAAAAAAAAAAAAAAAAAAAACATGGACCTCATCATTGGGTGGGGTGTAAATGCGTACCATACAGTGCTGGGTAGTATAGACACACTTCGTTACTGAAAACCGACTAAAAAAAACTAAGCTCAAAAATTCTGAACTTGAAGTCGTCTGATCAAAATAGTTTTTCAGATCATAGATACATCCAGTTTAACATCGATGACAAAGTTCACTCACCAACAGTTTTCAGAAACGTCAGGAAAACAAATTGGTCTAAATATAAAGACATACTTGTTTCTTGAAACACTGATCTTTCAGTCAATCCGGTCAACACTAGACACTAAAATTCCCAAGCACAGGCTGCGCTTTGTATGATTGACACCTGGTGTGTTAGAAACGGTCTCTCCGTCAATCCTCTTAAAACCGAGGTTGTCCTCTTCACGAGACGTAGAAAATTGACTGGTCTGACCCAACTTACGCTTAAAGGCGTCAACATCCCCTTTTCAAAGGAAGTCAAGCATCTTGGAGTAATCCTGGATAACAAACTTCTTTGGTCGAAACATGTCGAGTCTAAAACTACTAAAGCACTGTCAGTTTTCTGGCAATGTAAAGGAGCTTTTGGCAAGACATGGGGTCTTTCACCGAAAAGGGTCCTTTGGATCTATACGGCTATGATAAGACCAATCATCTCCTATGCGTCAGTCGTTTGGTGGAATAAGCTCTCGCGTAAATACGTTATTGCCTCGTTTGCCAAACTTCAAAGAACAATTTGTCTGGGTGTTACGGGGGCCTTCCCCAGCACACCGGGTGCTGCTCTCGACGCACTGTTGAACCTTCCTCCCCTTGATACCTTCATCATGGGGTGTACTCTCAAGACCATTTCTCGTTTAAAACGATGTGGTCTCTGGCACAATTCGCACTGGAGCTTTGAGGAACTCGCAAGCAGCATATCTTTTGACCCACGTCTAATGGATATGCCGTCTGACACGATGATCCCAAGGCTCAAACTGCGTCAAAATTACTCAGTCAGCTTTCCTTCGGTTCAGGACTGGTTCGCTCCAGAATCTGAGCCTGGAAAGAACTGTTATCGTATCTTCACAGATGGCTCCAAAACCGACGAGGGTTCTGGTGCTGTTGCCTTTGTTGAGAACGACGACATACGACTGCACTCATCTTTAGGATCATACGCATCCGTTTTCCAAGCGGAGGCTTATGCTATCCTAATGGCCTTGAGCCACGTAACGAACAATGGATGGACGGGGAGAAGTATCTTTGTTTGCAGCGATAGCCAAGCTGTGCTTAAGGCCCTTCTCAACCCTCTAACCACTTCGAAAGTGATCCAGGAATGCAAGAGCTCTCTGAATGCGATCGGAAGATTAAATTCCTTGAGTCTCATTTGGGTTCCAGGCCATCACGGCATAACTGGAAATGAGATCGCCGATGAACTCGCTAGGCAGGGATCTCAGACAGCTTTCTCAGGACCTGAACCGTCGCTAGGTCTGCCAGCGTCCTCAGTGAGGGCTTCAATCAACGATTGGATCTGTGAAGAGCACAAGCGTAGATGGCATGCCTCCATTGGATGCAGACAAACCAAGCGTATGCTCCCCAACGTTAGTAAGAAGACTGCAACATTTTTGCTAGATCGTAGCAGAAAAGACTGTAGGAAGCTTATTGGCGTTGCCAGCGGGCACTTCTCTTTTGCCAAGCATTTAAACGTGTTAGGCTTAAGTGATACCACACTCTGTGAATCTTGTGGAGAAGATGAGGACACCGCAGAGCACTTCCTTTGTGAATGTCCTGCTTTTTCTCGCATGAGGTTACAGATACTCGGCGCAGACATGGTGAGAGCTGGTAACTTAGGCTCCTTACCATGGCAGCGTCTTTTGGCTTTTCTCCGAACATCTGGAAAGCTATAACAAATAGAAGGTTGCTATCTGGTAGTACAATGGACCGGTATTTAGGTCTGAGTGCTCCAGCTGGTATTTTAAAAACCTCCAACAAAAAAAAAAAAAAAAAAAGACACTAAAACTTGATCGCAAGGTTGAAATATCACCTCAAGCAATGGAATCTTCCTGGCCTTTAATAACTCTTAGAGAAAAAAAGAAACTACTATAATGGATCCCCGAACTAGGTTTCCTACAAGAAGGAAATCACGAAAGCTAAAAGTTTGTGCTGGAAAAACTTTTGCATCTCTCTCACAAATATATCCGAGGTTTCAAGACTTAGGGAGATCCTCTTAAAAAATCCAACGGTACCAAGTTTTCTGAAAAAAGAAGACGGTACCTCGACAGATTCGCGGTAATAATCACTCAATTTGCTACTGGATACACACTTTCCGGAGATCTCAACCAACACTGGTGGACAGAGCATAGTTAGACACAACATATGCCATCAAACCATTTAAACGATCTCATTTCAAGGGAAAAAGTATGGGTAATTAACAGCTTCAAACATTACAAACCTCCGCGACCTACAGGTAAATCAATTGAAACGGCTCTACACACGCTAGTCCGTACAATGAAATACTTGCTTCAACATAAGGAGTTCACTATAGTTGCTTTCCTAGACACCAAAGGCGCCTTTAACAACGTCGGTTGACTCCTCACTCCTTGAAAGTCGAATCATAAACTCAACACTGGGAGAGGCTTCTACCAAGAGAGGTGTAAGCAGAGGCACTCCGCAAGGTGGAGTCCTTTCTCCTCATCCCAGGAATTTGGTAGTGAATGAACTACTGATAAACCTGGAGAAGGATGGCAGTTATGGCTTATGCAGACGATGTTGCGATTGCAGTCACAGGAAAGCATCTTATCACATTAACAACTAACTTTCTCCAATGAGGCTTGGGTTTAGTTTTAGAGAGAAACTTAAGTTGGAAGCTAAGAATACAAGAAAGAGTGATAAAATCTACAGTAGCACTCTTTATATGCAAAAAAAGCCATAGGAAACTAGCTGTATAGATCAGGAGGAGCAGCAGACTATTCTCCACCTTCTCTATTAATGCCCCGTTTTAACTCACAAACGTAGGATACACTTCGGTTCGTGTTTCTTTAATGACCCTAGTGATCTTACTCACATCGCCGCCCTGCGTCTCTTTCGCTTTATTGTAAGCTCAAAATGGTTCCATAAGGATGATGATACATTAGATCCATTGTGGTATCACAATGGGCCCAACGGGCCTGTGTGTTAGCCGAGCTGACAGCCACTTCCACCTTACCTTACCAACTTAGTATTTGAATGGACCGCTGACCTGTTGTTTCAGCAAACTCCTTTGTACACTCACACACACATTTGACTATACACAGTTTAAACTAAACTGCGAATAATACTATTTTAAGTAAAAAGCTAGTTTTAGTTTTTTAAGAATTGTTTTATAAAATCTTTTTGAATTTACCTTATCTCACAAGATCAAAGACACTGCTGATAAAAAAAGTATGATAACAATAGTTTCGAAAATAAAGTTCTAAGTCACGATAGCGAAATGTTTCGCCACGCCTTTTCTTAAATATACAGATTTTCCGTGTACTTGTTAATGACTACCTCACCAGTTAGCTACCTTTATTCTAAGTCACACAACAGACCAAAACAATGAGACTCATAAGTAACAACACTTTACCAATTAGAAAGAGAAAAAAGAGAGAATTTTTATTAATTTTTGTGCAAGCCTTTGCATTAATTGAACACTAATAAGATCTTAGCCTTAAGAAGATAATCACCCCTATCATGAGGCCCGTCGTAGCGATTTCGGACTACGAATGTCAAATAGAAATGATTAAAAACATCTTCGTAATGAACGCTTGGCTAATAGATATTTATAACTTTTTAATAATTTTATTAATAATAACAAATTTTGTGGCAAAACATTCACTACAAGGGTGTCTGCGATGCTTCCATTTTGGTATTCGTAGTCAAAAATCGCTAAGAGGGGCCTCATGATATGGGTATGATTTTTTTTTTTGAAAATATATATATTTACATCAATTTGTACACTTTGTTTCAAAAAGAGTTGTTAACCCCTACTATAGGTGAATTGAATTCGGTACCATACGTTAATAATGACAGATTCACACACTGTAGTTTTTTTTATACTTCCACGCCCATTTGTCTATTGTTTTTATAAAAACAAAAAACTACATATTGTCGTAATGAGTATCGGCTAAAGTCTAAAAAGTAAGTGATCATTGAGTCATGGGGTTTTTTCATATAAAATATATTCATAGGGTTCGAAATCCATTACTTAATTTAAATTTAAATTGATTAGAATATTGACAGGCAACACAGTAATATCGTTTTACATTGACGAAAGGAGTTACTCCTTTTGTTAAAAGCTGGAGAAGAGTAACAGTTATCTACTTGCCAAAAGCGGGAAGGAATCTGCATTCAAGCCCTAAATCCTTTCGGCCAATCAGTCTAATCTCATTCATCCTCAAATGTATGGAGAAGGTCATTCATAGACACATCCGGGATAAGCCATTAGCTACCGATACACTATCCACACCACAATACGCATATCAACCAGGAAAATCAACGGAAATCGCGTTGAATGAACTAGTTACGAGGATCGAACTTTCTATCGATAAAAAGGAAATTTGCGTAGTGGCATTTCTCGACATAGAAGGAGCCTTCAACAACACTTCCTTTGTGTCCACAGACCGTGCTCTTAGGCACCACAACGTTCCACAAGAAATTCGCAATTGGATAATGTCCATGCTAAACAGCAGAAGTATCCACGCCAAATTCGAAGAAGTGGAAATCTCAGCACTAACAACAAGAGGCTGCCCACAAGGTGGAGTCCTCTCACCACTCATCTGTTCAATAGTTGTAGACAGCCTACTAAGATTACTTGCAACCCAGGGCATTTATACAGTGGGCTTTGCAGATGATCTAGCAATTGTCATACAAGACACATCAGAATCACTAATATCAAGAAGACTTCAGACAGCTCTCAACACAGTACAAAGCTGGTGCTCAGATGATATGGCGAAAAAATACCATTTTCAAAAGAATCAAAATACCTTGGGATCATCCTAGACAACAAAATGTCATGGAACCCTCAACTAGAACCCATTTCCAGCAGAGCAACCAAGTCCCTATGGACTTGTCGAAGCATATGTGGGAAAAACTGGGGTCTAAAACCTAAAATGGTGTACGACCTATATACGCTGGTATATAACAACAACGTACGCAGCCGTTGTATGGTGGACAAAAACAAAAGAAGTAACGGCAATCCAAAAACTAGAAAAGATTCAAAGATTGGCAACAACATGCATTACGGGATGCGTGCGTACAACGCCAACATACGCTCTAAACGTCATTACATGACTACCTCCAATCCACTTTTTCATAAAAATGGTAGCAAGACTGGCGACACACCGTCTTTTCCAACAAGGACACATAAAATCACATCCAAACCCGAAAGGACATCTGTCGATAATGGAAAGTCTAGAAGAACTTAATACTTTTAGTATGTGCATGGATACAATTATTCCCATGTACAACTTCAAACTCAACTTCTCCATTGTCATCCCCCTAGGGAAGACTGGGAGAACACAAAGCCTCATCCTTCAAGGCAAGATATGGTCTGGTATACGGACGGCTCAAAAATGGAAACTGGTACAGGTTCCGGCATTTTCAGCGACTGTCCCAGAACGAATTTCTCAGTAAGTCTGGTTAGTCACTCGTCCATTTTCCAAGCTGAAGTCTTTGCCATTACCGATACCGAATGCTCGAGAATAATATGTTCACCAAACACGAAAAACAAAACAATTTTCCAAGACAAGCTGCACTAAAAGCGTTAAGCTCACCTGTCATCAGATCCAAACTAGTCCAAGAGACAGTCATGTCACTGTCTGAACTAGCAAGGAAAAACGCTGCAATCCTCCACTGGATCCCAGCACACAAAGGCTATGATGGTAATGAGAAGGCAGACATCTTAGCTAAAGACGGCGCATCTAAACCATTCGTCGGAACTGAACCCTTCTGCGGTGTAAATAAAAGCACCTTCAAACACACTGCCAAGAACATCCTACTGGAAGAATCAAATAAAGCTTGGAGTTAATCATCTAGCCAAACCTGTTCAAAACTCTTTTTCCAGAATATACTGAAAAAACATCAAAATTCCTACTGAACCTCAATAGGAAAACGCTAAAAATTTGCACAGGACTACTAACCGGTCACTGTTCTTTAAAGAAACATCTTCACCAAATGAGACTAGTAGCGGACCCCATGTGTGTAGACTGTACCTCGAAAATGAAGAAAGTTCTCTGCACATTATTACAGAATGTCCAGCACTTTTCCACCTTAGAAAGCAAATACTTGACTATGAGATCATCCCTCTAGATAAACTCAAACTCATTCACCCACAGAAGATTACTAACTTCTGGTTCAATTCAGGAGCAGGAGAACTGCCCTGAAACCTCACATGAGCTGGCACAATAGGTTTCATTCAGACACCGCAGTGCCCAGAGCTGAGCAACTACCCGTCCCCCTTAATCTAATCTAATCTAACTCTAAACGCCAAAGATCTACTCCCCATTTGGTTGGGAGATCTGCTCTGAATTCACGTACACATGCAAAAACATTTGTTTTGTCAAACGTTAAATGAAAAATAATTTCATAATTTTAAATTTGTTGTGTCAGCGTTAGGTTCAAAAAATTGTTGAAAATTATGAACAAGCGAGTAAATAAGTTAGAAATCAGCAATTTGCTGAAAAAAAATTTGAGAGTAAATCTGTCGAATTTCAATGAAAAACGCTAAAAGTTAACTTTCACCTTGAAATTGTAAAAAAAAAGGTTACCAGTGAAGTTGTCTCTGCTACTTTCGGCCGAATTACGTTGATTCCAACCAAATCGGCTTGCGTTTGTAAGAGCAAACTATTGCCCGTCATGCCACCATCTACCTTTAATTTTGACAAAGGAATACCACAATCTTTGTTCATTGCATCAAGTATGTCCCGAACTTGAAAGCAAACCGCCTCCAAAGTGGCACGTACAATGTGTTCGCTTGTTGTTTCCTCGCTTAAACCGCAAATCACTCTTTTGATTAAAAAAAAAAAAAATTATAAAATTTATTTTTTTAAAGACTGAACAAATACCCTCTAGCTTCCTGGTTCCAGTAAGGGGCATAAAGTCCACTAAACGCTGGAACAAAATAGACATCTCCGCAGTTAGGCACAGATTTTGCCATTTTTTCGATTTGATCAAAATCGTCTACTAACCCTAGGTTGTCCTTTAGCCAGTTAAAAGCAGCTCCTGCTATCGCCACACTTCCTTCAAGGGCATAAAATGGATTTGCATTTTTGCCCAATTGATACCCCACCGTTGTTAATAGTCCATGTGCTGAACTAACAATTGAGTTTCCAGTATTATATAGAAGAAAGCAACCTGTTCCATAAGTAGCTTTCGCTTGACCTCTATGCAAACATTGTTGTCCCACCAGAGCGGCTTGTTGGTCCCCCAAACAAGCAGTTATCGGAATATCCTTCAAGCAAGACCAAGTTATCTTTCCATATACTTCGGCACTCGAGCGAATTTCAGGCAAAATACTACGCGGCAGATCGAAAAACTTTAACAAATGATTATCCCATTGCAGAGTTTCAATATTCATTAGCATTGTTCGCGATGCGTTGGTTACATCAGTTATGTGGAGTCCTCCAGTAAGGTTCCAAATCAACCATGAATCCACTGTACCAAAGAGACAGCTGCCATCCTTCATAGCGTTCCTTACGTGTGGTACGTTGTCCTTCATCCAACGCAGTTTAAGGGCTGAGAAATAAGGTGATAATGGCAGGCCACAAAGAGGTTTCAAGTAGTTTTTATTGCACGATTTGTTAGGAATACTTTCTACTAAGTTTTCAACTGTAGAAGAGGTTCTCATGTCTAACCAGATGATTGCATTATGCAGAGGCTTTCCCGAAAATTTATCCCAAACCACTGTAGACTCACGTTGATTGGTGATTCCGATAGCTACTATGTCCTAAATTAAATAGGCAAACAAACATAACTATTTAACTTGAAGATACTGAACTTATCTCTGCCTTAAAAATTAGTCAACATTATTTTCATTCAAGGAGTCAGGGAGTAAGATTGTGTTCTGAGATTTTTAAACTTACCTGAACTTTGCCGCCTAGTTCTACAAGTTTTTCTAAAGCTCTTTCGATGCAAGTACGTACAATAGACAACACAAGTAGAGGGTCCTGTTCCACCCACCCTTCTTGAGGATAAATTTGGGGAACACCCATCTGGTGAAAGCAAACTATTTCATCCATTCCAGCTTTAAATATCATAAAACGAGCAGAAGATGTGCCTTCATCGATGGCACCAATCAGTTGGCCAAATTTCATTTTAATTGTTTCTATATTTGAAGCTCCTAGTTATACACAGGTTAAAAAATTTAACTTTACCCCTTGGCAAAAAAGGCCTACGTGAGCGATAAGAAAACATGACTTCCTCAATTGACAGTTTAGAGTGTTCAATGAACTGTTCTAGAACAGTTTCAGACAGAAAAGATCCGCCTTTTGGTGTTCAATGAGAAATTTTCTGTTCTTTTCTGATCTTTTTTGTGTTCAATGAGCTGTTCTAGAACAGTTTAGCACAGCATTTTCTGCACCGCCTCTTGAGCAAGTGCAAGTTTGGTGAAAACTGTCAAAAGCAGCTGTTGACTTTTTGCTCGTAGTATTTTAAGCGCATTGTAAGTTTAATTTGTTGTGAAAAGTTCAAAAAAATTTTAAAAAATCAGGAAATCAACACCTAACCTTGTGCTGAAAATAAAATTACTTATTCGTGACGAAAATACGCTAAATTAAATTGATATCAGAAAAAGAAAAATTGGTGGTTGTTTTTTTTTTTCGTTTTTGTTGTTGCTTTTTTTGCCTGTAGGGCGTTCTTTTTATCCTTCGATGTTACGCGATGCTGTAGTGTCAAAATCATTGTTGTTGTTGTGTATGTTTGACTTTGTTACAAAATCATGATTGCATTTAGGAACGACTCGATGTTACACTTTGTTGGTCTGTCAAAAATATGAATAAAGTATTTCTTAAAATACGAACCCAGCTAAAGGAAACTTGTTATTGATGAAGAAAAATGAATTCTGAAATGAACAAGATTGAAAATCAATAACTGTTCACAGAATTTGGAAGATTAATGAAAAAAAAAACCAAAACAATTCTGACCAACAACAATTTTAAAGGGGTTTGACAGATCAACATCGAAACTCAAGTCCCAGAGATGAGTTGGAAAAAGTTACGAAACGTAACATTCTGACAGTTCAACATTGCATTTAGGAACGACACGATGTTACATATCGTAACTTTTTTGCATTTAGGAACGACATAATGTTACCCGATGTTACATCGCGTAACATCCAAGAAAAAAAGAACGCAGTACTGACGTTTTTCACTTCTTCTGTGCTGTGCTGTGCTGTTCTGATCTAAAAAAAAGCCATTGAACACATCTTTCATGAAATCGCCAAATTGGAACCAGGGCAGGGCCAGAGATAAGAAATTAATTAGATGGCAAACTTCACACACACATTGATGCCGTTTTCGTTTGGGAAAAAAGAGTACCCTAAGGGTACTCTTTTTGCTGTCAGAGTGACGTTGTGTTCGTTTGGCTGCTCTCAGGGTAATCTGAAATTACCCTCAGAGCAAGTTTTGCTACTCTAGAAATTTTTTCAGAGTAAATTCACACCAACATAAATGACATTTCTCGTTTGTCATTCTTGGCATCTCATTTCGAATTTTGTGTTCAACGGGCGAATTTATATTTATTGTAAATAAAATTAAATTAAAGTTTAAAATGAATCCTTTAAGTCAATAGCTGCTTCCATAGTTTTAAATTATTTTAATAATTTGTTTATAGTAACGGTATCAACGCAGGCGTTCACAAACCTATCGGTTTTGGTTCGCATAACTTGTCCATGCTGTTTTTGTTGTTGTCCGAGCACAAAAAAAATCTTATTGCCTTAAATTACCTTTGTATAAATTCAATCTGGACATTTATGAAGTTTATTACGTTTCTTTTTTAGTTATAAATTCTTTTTGTCAGTTTTTACTCCATTCAAAAAATGTTTACTTAATTGCTCATGAAATACGCAGAGATATGTTTCTGAACGTAGTCAATTGCATTGAAAGCAAACTATAATGTCAAACGCAAACATACATTGACAAAAACGGAGTACTCTGATTTCATGTTCGTTTGAATTGTCAAAACTCAGGGTACTCTAAAAAAAAAGGGTACTCTAGTTTTACCAAACGAAAACGGCATGAAACTGCCTACAAGCTGATTTACCGAAATTAACCTCTAATACTTTGAGAACAGCTATCTCCAAACCGTTTATCTATTGCTGCCACGAGAGAACTGAAATCACCGCTCTTACCAGCTAAAACTGTTTGAAGTAATTCAGCTGCTGGTCCTCTAAGAGCAAGAGTCAGTGCTATGTACTTGTCTTCGTCATCCCAGCCATTTGTTGTCGCGGCTGCCTCAAATTGTCTCTTGTAGACTGACCAAGAAGACTGTCCATCAAATGTTGGCGGTTTCATCTCCTTTTTCTTTGCAGACTCTCCATTAGATTCTCGAATTTTGATTTTCTTGATCTGGTCCAATTCCTTGGTCAGAACAGAGAACTGTTTATCACATCGGCTTTCTACGATTTCAAAACGATTCTCTACAACAGAAAGCTGTTTTTCCATACCTTCAACGCGTTCGTCAAGGGCAAACACATTTTTTTCAATGTTGCCCAATTTGACTTCTAGATTTTTTTTCTGACCTTCCAAAACATTCTGTTGCGCCTCAAGTCTTTCGAGAATATTCTGTTGTTCCTTTTTTTGCTCGTTTCGTTGCTCTTCCAGATTCTTTTGTTGTACTTCGAGTCTTTCGAGAACATTCTGCTGTTCCTTTTT
The DNA here is from genome assembly GCA_949752695.1 of Melanostoma scalare. NCBI lineage: Eukaryota > Metazoa > Arthropoda > Insecta > Diptera > Syrphidae > Melanostoma > Melanostoma scalare. The sequence goes on along the minus strand of OX456984.1, from coordinate 123,316,485 downwards.
TTGCTCGTTTCGTCGTTCTAACAGAAGTTTCATCATACTAGAAAAATCTACATTTTCACTTACTTCCTCTTCTTCCACTTCTGTTTCAAAAACAAAAGTGTTCACGTCTTCCCCTTGCTGTTCCAAATAGTTACGCAAGCGCAGGACGAGCTCATTTTTCGATCCCGCTCTAGAAAGATTTCGCTTACCTAACTCACTTTTAAGCTCAATGCAGTTGAGCTCTTCTAACAACTCACCCATTTTCACTGTATATAATTATTATTTTTCTTTTTACTTTTTTTTTTTTTTTTGTTTACACTTTACTAATCAAATAAGTTTTATTTACACTTCTGACACCAATGTAACGTGCGCTTAGTTCGCAAAATAAAACTTCACCTTTCAAATTATTTCTATCACTTTTATTCAGTATCTATACTTTATTCGAACTCAACTCGACTATTGGACTATCACTGGTTAACAACATTTAACTCTTAACTTTATCACTCTATAATCAAAACTGACTGCTCGTTGCGTCAGCGGTCCTATTTATATAGAACAACACTCATCTAGAGCGTTCCAGTTTCTTCTCCATGGCTTCCACATTTGCTGTCAAGCATCTCTACACTCACACACACTGGCTTACAAGCAATGCCTCTCATTTATACCATTCCATTATAGTGCTGCCAGTGTGTTTTCGGTTAAACGTTTTCGATTAGGAAATTGGTATAAATGTTGGGTGTTCATTACAATATTTTTTAAGCAGTCATACTTTTCTGTCTATTTCTCTTAAGAAACGTCTAAAAAAAAAATAGAAGGGAGGAGAGTACTCACAGAAATCTTTAACAAAAAGGATAATATTTTGATGCTTAAATTTTTATTTCCAAATCCTTAAAAAAGTATATAATCACAAATAAATTTTATTTACAAACCAAAAAAAAAAGTTTTAATTCCAAAAATTCTGCCAGACGTAGCCTTAAGGTGACTAAAAGTAAGAAAAAAAGAAACAAAAACCGGTTCCCAGACGAGAATAAAGTAGTATTGGTAAAATTTTGTGTAAGCCCAGTGTTGAGATCCGAATATAAAGTGGGGCTAGTGAGATTTTGTGTAAGCCCAGTGTTGAGATCCGAATATAAAGTAGCGCTAGTGAAATTTTGTAAATGAGTGCGTGCACCAGCTTGTGGGGAGGTATCAATGTGTTAGGCTGTGTGTGAATTGGGTTAAAATTTCTCACCTTGGTTAAATTTTGACATTTGTTTTGCGGTGGATTCAGATGTTAAATTTTTGCTGTCTGAATTGGGTTAAAAGGGTTTTTTTGAAACACTATTTTCTCTTAAATTCCTTTATAGTTAAAGAAATTTCCCTGCAAAATTCCTTTTTATCATTGAATTTAATTTATTTTTCACTTTAAATAAAGCAACTTTAAGAATGTAAATTTAATATTACGTTCCAAAAAGTGTGAAGATCTCCATTTTGCCTATTTTCTCTTGTTCTTGTACTACTATTTTCATATGTTGAAACAATAGTCCCGCATTTTGTCAAAATATTTCCCATCACGGATATTTTGATAATGGGTGTATGAGCACTTGTTTTTGCAGCACTGACAACAACAGCAAAAAAAATCATCGATTTGCGATCTGTTTACAAAATGAATAACAATTTGAAGAAATGTTTTACAATAATTTTATTTATTTAAATGTCTTATCAATTAATTCTATTGAACCGCAATGAAAAATTCTTGAAGTATTTTTGAAAATATAATTTTGCATAGATACATTCATGTTTTGCATTTGTTGCTCAATTCGTATTTGAATGAGTTTTAGTTTTTCTTCGGGAAACCCAAAGAAACAACAATTTTTTTTTTATAAATATGTACATATGTTTTTCGATAAAAAAAGGTCAAACTTACATTTATTGTAAGGTTTTCACTTAATTATTTCTTGTTGTCCAATTTTTCGTGTGCCGTCCATACTGCTAAAAACTACTTTCTGCTTTGTTTACTGTTTGTTCGACAAAAAAAAGTTATGAATGCAACAAGAACTAGACACTCCTCTCTTTCTTGACAAACGTCAAATTTTAACCCATTTTAGCCTGCTCCGCGAGCAGGCTAAATGGGTTAAAATTTTATCCCATCTTTTTCACCACGCTAGTGTCATATTTTAACCCATTTAACCCAATTTTAACCCAATTCACACACAGCCTTAAGGCTATGGCCCAATCACTCCGTCACGCGTTCGACTTCAGCGGCCACAACTGACAACTCGATTAAAACACATGTACTCTTATGGGGAATGGCCCATAAGCAACGTACGTGGCGTCCGTGGCGGCGTTGAGATTAAAACATTTTTAATATCAACGCAGTTAACGACTTTGACATTTGCTATTGGTATTTTTTGTTGGTTGGTAGACACACATGCTCACACACATGGTGCTCTGTGTAACAAAAGCGCACTAACGTGACGGATTCATTGGGCCATCCAAAATTTTCACATATTTTAAAGTTGAAGTTGAAGTTGAAGTTGAAGTGTGACGGAGTGATTGGGCCATAGCCTTTAGTGTGGTTTTCCATCTTGTTCTTTATTCATTTAATACCTCGTTTCCACTTAGAATTGAATCACACTTCAATTCGAATTAGTGCCAGTGTATACCCACATCGAATTGAAATAGGATTACCCGATCCGATACAGCTCTTGTAGCTGGATCGATTCAAAAGAGTGTGTTTTATACCCTAGTGACGAACAATGTTAATAAAAAATATTGGAAAGTGATATTACTATAGTTTCTATATACAAAGGCTAAGCCCCGCCACAACCATTTGTTTACATTGTTGTTTTTGTAATCACATCCTCTGTCTATGAATACGTGGAAGCTGTACTCAAAGTGGTAGTAGTGAGATTTGCTGTACTCAAAGTGGTAGTAGTGAGATTTTGTGTAAAAGTGGAAGCTGTTCTCAAAGTATTAGAGGTTAATTTCGGTAAATCAGCTTGTAGGCAGTTTCATGCCGTTTTCGTTTGGTAAAACTAGAGTACCCTTTTTTTTTAGAGTACCCTGAGTTTTGACAATTCAAACGAACATGAAATCAGAGTACTCCGTTTTTGTCAATGTATGTTTGCGTTTGACATTATAGTTTGCTTTCAATGCAATTGACTACGTTCAGAAACATATCTCTGCGTATTTCATGAGCAATTAAGTAAACATTCTTTTTGTCAGTTTTTACTCCATTCAAAAAATGTTTACTTAATTGCTCATGAAATACGCAGAGATATGTTTCTGAACGTAGTCAATTGCATTGAAAGCAAACTATAATGTCAAACGCAAACATACATTGACAAAAACGGAGTACTCTGATTTCATGTTCGTTTGAATTGTCAAAACTCAGGGTACTCTAAAAAAAAAGGGTACTCTAGTTTTACCAAACGAAAACGGCATGAAACTGCCTACAAGCTGATTTACCGAAATTAACCTCTAATACTTTGAGAACAGCTTCCACTTTTACACAAAATCTCACTACTACCACTTTGAGTACAGCAAATCTCACTACTACCACTTTGAGTACAGCTTCCACGTATTCATAGACAGAGGATGTGATTACAAAAACAACAATGTAAACAAATGGTTGTGGCGGGGCTTAGCCTTTGTATATAGAAACTATAGTAATATCACTTTCCAATATTTTTTATTAACATTGTTCGTCACTAGGGTATAAAACACACTCTTTTGAATCGATCCAGCTACAAGAGCTGTATCGGATCGGGTAATCCTATTTCAATTCGATGTGGGTATACACTGGCACTAATTCGAATTGAAGTGTGATTCAATTCTAAGTGGAAACGAGGTATTAAATGAATAAAGAACAAGATGGAAAACCACACTAAAGGCTATGGCCCAATCACTCCGTCACACTTCAACTTCAACTTCAACTTCAACTTTAAAATATGTGAAAATTTTGGATGGCCCAATGAATCCGTCACGTTAGTGCGCTTTTGTTACACAGAGCACCATGTGTGTGAGCATGTGTGTCTACCAACCAACAAAAAATACCAATAGCAAATGTCAAAGTCGTTAACTGCGTTGATATTAAAAATGTTTTAATCTCAACGCCGCCACGGACGCCACGTACGTTGCTTATGGGCCATTCCCCATAAGAGTACATGTGTTTTAATCGAGTTGTCAGTTGTGGCCGCTGAAGTCGAACGCGTGACGGAGTGATTGGGCCATAGCCTTAAGGCTGTGTGTGAATTGGGTTAAAATTGGGTTAAATGGGTTAAAATATGACACTAGCGTGGTGAAAAAGATGGGATAAAATTTTAACCCATTTAGCCTGCTCGCGGAGCAGGCTAAAATGGGTTAAAATTTGACGTTTGTCAAGAAAGAGAGGAGTGTCTAGTTCTTGTTGCATTCATAACTTTTTTTTGTCGAACAAACAGTAAACAAAGCAGAAAGTAGTTTTTAGCAGTATGGACGGCACACGAAAAATTGGACAACAAGAAATAATTAAGTGAAAACCTTACAATAAATGTAAGTTTGACCTTTTTTTATCGAAAAACATATGTACATATTTATAAAAAAAAAATTGTTGTTTCTTTGGGTTTCCCGAAGAAAAACTAAAACTCATTCAAATACGAATTGAGCAACAAATGCAAAACATGAATGTATCTATGCAAAATTATATTTTCAAAAATACTTCAAGAATTTTTCATTGCGGTTCAATAGAATTAATTGATAAGACATTTAAATAAATAAAATTATTGTAAAACATTTCTTCAAATTGTTATTCATTTTGTAAACAGATCGCAAATCGATGATTTTTTTTGCTGTTGTTGTCAGTGCTGCAAAAACAAGTGCTCATACACCCATTATCAAAATATCCGTGATGGGAAATATTTTGACAAAATGCGGGACTATTGTTTCAACATATGAAAATAGTAGTACAAGAACAAGAGAAAATAGGCAAAATGGAGATCTTCACACTTTTTGGAACGTAATATTAAATTTACATTCTTAAAGTTGCTTTATTTAAAGTGAAAAATAAATTAAATTCAATGATAAAAAGGAATTTTGCAGGGAAATTTCTTTAACTATAAAGGAATTTAAGAGAAAATAGTGTTTCAAAAAAACCCTTTTAACCCAATTCAGACAGCAAAAATTTAACATCTGAATCCACCGCAAAACAAATGTCAAAATTTAACCAAGGTGAGAAATTTTAACCCAATTCACACACAGCCTAACACATTGATACCTCCCCACAAGCTGGTGCACGCACTCATTTACAAAATTTCACTAGCGCTACTTTATATTCGGATCTCAACACTGGGCTTACACAAAATCTCACTAGCCCCACTTTATATTCGGATCTCAACACTGGGCTTACACAAAATTTTACCAATACTACTTTATTCTCGTCTGGGAACCGGTTTTTGTTTCTTTTTTTCTTACTTTTAGTCACCTTAAGGCTACGTCTGGCAGAATTTTTGGAATTAAAACTTTTTTTTTTGGTTTGTAAATAAAATTTATTTGTGATTATATACTTTTTTAAGGATTTGGAAATAAAAATTTAAGCATCAAAATATTATCCTTTTTGTTAAAGATTTCTGTGAGTACTCTCCTCCCTTCTATTTTTTTTTTAGACGTTTCTTAAGAGAAATAGACAGAAAAGTATGACTGCTTAAAAAATATTGTAATGAACACCCAACATTTATACCAATTTCCTAATCGAAAACGTTTAACCGAAAACACACTGGCAGCACTATAATGGAATGGTATAAATGAGAGGCATTGCTTGTAAGCCAGTGTGTGTGAGTGTAGAGATGCTTGACAGCAAATGTGGAAGCCATGGAGAAGAAACTGGAACGCTCTAGATGAGTGTTGTTCTATATAAATAGGACCGCTGACGCAACGAGCAGTCAGTTTTGATTATAGAGTGATAAAGTTAAGAGTTAAATGTTGTTAACCAGTGATAGTCCAATAGTCGAGTTGAGTTCGAATAAAGTATAGATACTGAATAAAAGTGATAGAAATAATTTGAAAGGTGAAGTTTTATTTTGCGAACTAAGCGCACGTTACATTGGTGTCAGAAGTGTAAATAAAACTTATTTGATTAGTAAAGTGTAAACAAAAAAAAAAAAAAAAGTAAAAAGAAAAATAATAATTATATACAGTGAAAATGGGTGAGTTGTTAGAAGAGCTCAACTGCATTGAGCTTAAAAGTGAGTTAGGTAAGCGAAATCTTTCTAGAGCGGGATCGAAAAATGAGCTCGTCCTGCGCTTGCGTAACTATTTGGAACAGCAAGGGGAAGACGTGAACACTTTTGTTTTTGAAACAGAAGTGGAAGAAGAGGAAGTAAGTGAAAATGTAGATTTTTCTAGTATGATGAAACTTCTGTTAGAACGACGAAACGAGCAAAAAAAGGAACAGCAGAATGTTCTCGAAAGACTCGAAGTACAACAAAAGAATCTGGAAGAGCAACGAAACGAGCAAAAAAAGGAACAACAGAATATTCTCGAAAGACTTGAGGCGCAACAGAATGTTTTGGAAGGTCAGAAAAAAAATCTAGAAGTCAAATTGGGCAACATTGAAAAAAATGTGTTTGCCCTTGACGAACGCGTTGAAGGTATGGAAAAACAGCTTTCTGTTGTAGAGAATCGTTTTGAAATCGTAGAAAGCCGATGTGATAAACAGTTCTCTGTTCTGACCAAGGAATTGGACCAGATCAAGAAAATCAAAATTCGAGAATCTAATGGAGAGTCTGCAAAGAAAAAGGAGATGAAACCGCCAACATTTGATGGACAGTCTTCTTGGTCAGTCTACAAGAGACAATTTGAGGCAGCCGCGACAACAAATGGCTGGGATGACGAAGACAAGTACATAGCACTGACTCTTGCTCTTAGAGGACCAGCAGCTGAATTACTTCAAACAGTTTTAGCTGGTAAGAGCGGTGATTTCAGTTCTCTCGTGGCAGCAATAGATAAACGGTTTGGAGATAGCCACTTGAAAGAAGTCTTCCGAGTCCAACTCAATAACAGAGTCCAGAAAAGGGGTGAAAGTCTACAGCAGCTCCAAGAAGACGTCGAAAGACTGGTTCACCTGGCATACCCGGATGCTGGAGAAGAAATCATCAACCAGCTTGCTGTTGAGTCCTTCGTTCGTGCCATTTCCGATACACATCTTCAGAGGTTTGTGCGAACTGCTAGGACACGTACTGTTTCTGAAACTTTAGCATTCGCATTGACAATTGAAGCAGCAGAAGAGGCTTCTCATGGAGTACATCGGCTTGGAGAAGCCATAGTCGAAGAATGCTCTTGCCAAAGAGCTGAAATACAAAAGAACCAACGGAGCGGACTGGCAAGATGTTGGAACTGCAACAAGACCGGGCACTTACAGCGTCAATGCCGACCACCACCAAATAAAGGCGCTCGTCAACACTGTGGAAGCAAGAGATCCAACCCAGAGCAAGGTAACAACAACACCAGCGTTGCTTATAAGTCCTTTTCCCATCAGGGAAACGAGTAAGAACTGTTGTATCTCCTCCTATACCTTCCAGAGGAAGTCGTCGTGCGTTGAACTCAGCACACTTCAATTGTGTTGTACTCTTTGATTGCCAATTCGATATCATATTACGGATGTTGTTTTGGGTCAATCAAAGTGCAATCATACAATAGTTGAATTGTGCTGACTCTTTTAACGTGCCGACGATTATCCACTGCGAATGTTTGGGCTTGCGGTCACCTAAATTACACGACAAGAGGGAGTCTATTGTTGACCACCGAAACGCGAGGTCGTGTTTTAATTGTAATTTGTACATAACATTTTGGCGCAGCCGGTTCGTGCGAACATACGTTTTCGATTAAAATAAAAAGAAAAAAAAAGTGCAAAAGCAGAAAGCGGGTCGTTAAGTTTACTCTGTGTGTTTACGCGAAATCTTTTCCTAAATAGTAGTTTCTAAATCGTATGCTTTGACACCCATTTTCGAGTAAAATAAAAAGAAAAAAAAAAGTGCAAAACCAGAAAGCGGTTGATTGAGTTTACTCTGTGTTTTTCTCCGAAATCTTTTTATAAATTGTGATTCATGTGCTTTGACATCCATACCAAGAAAAACCAAAACACTGCAAAATTGTGTTGGAGTAAATAAGTTTCACCAAAAACAACGCAAACGAAGACGAAAAAATTATTCAAGGTAAGTATACCTTTATTTTGCTTTATGTTTTCTATTGTTGTCTGTTTATTTTATAAAACGTTCTATGGTTGGTGTAATTTTTTTTTGGGTGTTGAGTGTGTTTGCTGCAAAATAAGAAAAATAGTTTATAGTATCAACTAGATTAATTTAAAGGTTTTGTAATTTTTTTTTTGGGTGTTGAGGTTGTTTGATGCAAAATAAGAAAAATAGTATATAGATTCAACTGGATTAAGTTAAAGGTTTTGGTTGATTTTTGTTGTGCTTCTATTCCCTTGCGATTGAGTTTCGTTGTACATGGCCGAAAGTCAAATTGAGGCCCAGCTAAACGACCTAATCGAAGAATCGGAATTGTTGAAAAAAAATAAAAAGAATCAACAGCGACAAATAAAACAATTGAGCGAATTACTTCTTTCAGAGCTCAAACAATTTTTAAATCCTGAGGTTTATAGCCTGATCAGTTTTCAAATTAGTTCTCAGTGGGGCAAGTTGACGCGTCTAGAAACTTTAGACGCTGTGTTGATCGAATACACAAAAGCCGTCAACGATTTGAAAGAAAACCACGCGAAAGAGCTAAATAATTTGGCAAAGTCGCTCGAAAAAAGCGAGCAGTATCGAAAAGCTGCCGAAAAGCGACTTAACCAAGTGACTGAAGAAGCTGATCAGGAAATAAATCAACTGACAAGCGAGTTAAATAAAAGTTTGTCAGCACAAAAGGAAAGAAGGAAGTTCGCAAAAACCTAGTTTCTCTAAGAACCTGCCGTTGTTCACGCAACCTAGTAAGACCAGTGAGAAAATACAAACTAGCAGGGCAGTTCAAACCGTAGGAGAAGAAAGCAATTCAAATTTTGCAAAAAATATGAACTACGAAGCGATCAGTAAGATTGTTGCCCGTGTGGTACCTCAATTTTCGGGTTTACGGACGCCCGAACTATCAACGAGAGTTTACGAGTTTTTAAATGCGTGTCAACTGGGTTTCAAGTATCTCAAGGACACTGACGAACAACTTTACGTTGAATTGCTCTCGACAAAATTAACAGGGGATGCGTTTGAATTAATTCGTAACAACTCTCCGAAGTCCCTAAAGGAACTGGAGTTGGTTATTAAAAGTGCCTAATTGCCAATCACGACATTGGATAGCGTACTGATGGAAATGAAACAGACCCATCAACTTTCCACAGAAGACATACAGTCTTTTGCAAGGCGTCTTCTGTGCCTACAGACAAAGGCTAATGAAATAATCAACTCCAGATATTCCTCCACGGAATCCGAGGGTTTAAAAAAAGAACTGATGAGCTCTGCTGTTGTGGCATTTAAGAGAGGTCTTAATGACCCTGTTTTACGCCAACACATGCTGACTACATCAGAGACCGACATACAAAAACTTGCTGAAACGGCGCAGAAAACTTATCTTTTGATCGCGCCTACTGCTACCTTTCCAACGTATTTATCTAACATCAATAATCATTTCCAGACAATACATCAGACATCATCACATCACCCAGTACAGTATCCATCTCAACAGATATTCGACCCTCATATGTATCCTTACACGAATGCATCTCCATATACACACACAACTGCGTACGTTAGCACTCCCTTGCCCGGTGTGTCACCTGGGACAAGCAGCAGCCCCTGTTTTCAGACTGCCCAGGTCAAAGAAAAACACTCCAGGACACAAGGGCAAGATTTTAAAGTAAAATGCGGATTCTGTAATAAGGCCAATCACACTTATGCAGAATGCCGGCAAAGAAAGAGCACACCTTATTGTGAAGCGTGTGCCTCCTATGGGCACAGCATAGATGTGTGCCCAAAGTCCCATATTTTCACCATAAAACGCACGACGCAAAAGTCGAAAGCAAAGTGCAAGTGGTGTTCTAGACTGGGACATGGGGAGGACGAGTGTTTCTCGAAAAAAAATTACCTTCGAGAGCAATCGGGAAACGACCCGGGGGTCAGTCCAAGAAGGTAGACTGTGCCCCAAAAGATGTATCCTCCTCAAAACAAAGAAGTAACTCTCCAGCTTCGTTGATATTGTCAGAACTATGCAATAATAAGTTGCCTACGATATCAAAAGCTGAAGAGACTACTATAAACAATAAAAAAAACCACAAAGCAAAGCCATCGCTGGCCCCAACCAACAAACAGCAACGAAAAGTGAAGAGTTGCCTAAATGTAAATGACCGGGAATCAAATTTCTTCACTTTTCAGTCAGTCTGTAAAACAAAACAGAGAAAAAATGAGGTACACAGAAATAAAGTTAGCCTAGGTCAAACCGATCTCTGGTTACATTTTTGTTTGTTTTTGAATGAGTGCTTCAAGCTTAAGAAATGGACTGTCTTTGCGGTGTACAAATTACGTTCATATTTTTGTATTCTCTTTGCAAAATTAATTGAGTTGGGCAGTAAAAATAAAGACGGAAAGATATTGTACACATACAAAAACAATCGTAAGCATGACGTGTTTGTGGAATTGCCGATGTCGTTGGCCAAATCCGGAAAGATTTTGGTACTTGTCGACACGGGAGCAGACTCGAGTTTGCTAAAACGAAGTTCTTTAAACAATGCGTGCAATATCAACATCCGCGAAACTAAGCAATTGGGTGGCGTTTTTGGTGGTATAGGCTCAACAAAAGGTACAATCAAAACTTCCTTATCATTCCCCAACAATAAGTTCTGTACTAAGTGGAACGTTGTCGATGGTTTAGATGAAATACTTGCTGACGGTATCCTAGGCCGTGATATCCTATGGAATCATACAATCATCGACGCTGTTCCAAAAAGAATAACATTATTTAATGGGAAAAGGGAAGTTATAATCGAATTACCTCTAAAGTGTTTACCTTCTAAAATATCTTCAATACAGGAAACACAAGAGAAGTTCAAAATAGGAGCTCGGACACAAACAGCTGTTAAGCTTTATATTCCCAACTCAAAATCAAATGAACTGGTAATACATTCGCAAGAGATTGATTGCGGAATCTACTTGGGAAATGTAATAGTAAAAGCAAACAATAGCTACGTCCATGTTCCTATAATGAATTGTACCACACAAGACTACTGTTTGGACGGAAATTTTGTTCCAAAGCATTCGAATTTCAAAAACTTTAAAATTATTAACCAGAGTGCGGAAAACAGAATATTGGCTAATTTTCCAAGACAAGAGCTTAGTGAACGGGTCAGTACTCTGATTAGTGCCTTAAGGTTAGATGAAAACCTGAATAGGGAAGAGAAGGAGTCAGTAGAAAAGCTATGCTCCAAATATAATGACGTTTTCTTACTGAAGGGTGATAACTTAAGCTTCACACCTGTCTTAGCACACAGTATACCCACTAAATCTGACCAAGGACCGATTAACACTAAACAATATCGAACTCCGGAGATTCATAAGAAAGAAATTGAAAGACAAGTACAAGAGATGCTTGATCAAAACATAATTTCGGAAAGTAAATCTCCATGGAATTCACCATTGCTTATTGTACCTAAGAAATCCATTGAAGGTCAGAAAAGGTGGAGGGTCGTTGTGGATTTCAGAAAACTAAACGAAATAACGATAAAAGATGCTTTTCCCTTACCAAGAATCGAAGAAATTCTTGACCAATTGGGTCACTGCCAATTTTTTACCACATTGGATTTGGCAAGTGGCTACCACCAGGTAATGATCGATCCGGCTGACAAGGCGAAAACCGCGTTTAGCACTAGCAAGGGGCATTACGAATTCAATAGAATGCCGTTTGGGCTAACCGGTGCCCCAGCAACCTTCCAAAGGATCATGAATCACATCCTGACTGGTTTGCATGGCATTGATTGTTTTGTTTATTTGGATGATATTGTCGTGTATGGCAAAAATCTTGAACAACACAACGAAAAGCTTGCAAAGGTTTTGGATAAGTTAAGGCAACACAACCTGAAGTTAAATATTGAAAATGTAATTTTCTTCGCCGTGAAGTAACGTATTTAGGGCACGTGTGCTCTGAAAACGGATCTACTCCAGACCCATCAAAAATTCAATGTGTCTCCAATTTTCCCACCCCAAAGACAGTAAAGCAGGTACAATCATTTTTGGGGCTTGCGAACTACTATAGAAAGTTCATACCCAATTTCTCTCAAATAGCCGCTCCAATCACGAAGCTATTGAGAAAAGGGGAGGTGTTCCAATGGTCCCCAGATTGAAGTCGTTAGAAGATCTACAAGAGGAAGCAAATCAGGCCAAAGACAGTAAAGCAGGTACAATCATTTTTGGGGCTTGCGAACTACTATAGAAAGTTCATACCTCATTTCTCTCAAATAGCCGCTCCAATCACGAAGCTATTGAGAAAAGGGGAGGTGTTCCAATGGTCCCCAGATTGCGAAAAATCATTTAGATTTCTTAAAAAAGCTATTTCTTCACCACCTATTCTGATATATCCAGATTTTTCGAAGCCGTTTATCTTGACAACCGATGCGAGTAACGAAGCTTTGGGAGCCGTTTTGTCTCAGGGCAAAGTTGGTGAAGATAAACCTATAGCTTTTGCTAGTCGATCTTTAAATAGGGCCGAAAAAAATTGCTCAACCATAGAAAAAGAATTGCTTGCCATAGTTTGGGCCTGTAAGCATTTCCGAACATACCTCCTTGGTCGTAATTTTACTATCTATACGGATCATCGCCCTCTGATTGGTGTTTTTAATGTTAAGGACCCAACAACAAGACTAGTAAGGTTCCATCATAAGCTGTCGGAATATGATTATAAGATAATGTATAAGGCAGGCAAAACTAACTGTAATGCGGATGCACTAAGTAGGATCCCAATAGATACACATCCAATACAAGCTGTAGAAACTAGGAGCAAGGCAAAAATAATTGAGAACAAAAAACCTCAAGAAGGTAATAACCAACTCAATGACAAAATAGTCACTGCTCCAAACAAACGGTTTGTCACTTTAACGGATCCGGCTGATATTTTAACAGTTCTTCTTGATTTCCACAACTCCGCACTAGGAGGGCATCAGGGGATGACAAAAACTTTTGCACGGATTCGTCGTCAGTTTAGATGGAAAGGGATGAAAAATGACATTGCAAATTACATCAGGAATTGTGAAAAATGCCAAAAAAATAAGTCAGGGAAAATGACTAGAATGCCAATGGTATTGACAGATACCCCATGTTCTCCTTTCGAAAAGGTATACATGGACATGGTCGGTGTTCTTCCACTGACGTATTCCGGTAATAGATACATTTTAACATTCCAGGACGACTTGACGAAGTATATGACCTGTGTGGCCATCCCTGATGCTGAAGCATGCACTGTAGCAAGAGCTTTTTACGAAGAGATTGTAACAAGGTTCTGTATACCCTAAGTTCTAGTCACAGATAACGGAACAAATTTTACTTCGAAGCTTTTTTCCGAAACTTGTAAGCTTCTGGGAGTTAAAAAGATCCACACTACCGCCTATCATCCACAGGCCAACGGTTCACTTGAACGCAGTCACAGACCCTTAGCGGAATATCTAAGGAGTTTTGTTGACAATGATGATCAGTGTTGGGACCAGTGGCTGAGACAGGCAATGCATGTCCACAATAACACGGTGCATACCGCCACTAAACTGACACCAACTAAGAGCTTGTATGGTTTCGAGTTCGAGATGCCGACAAATTTAAAGAGTAAACCTAAACCTCTGTATAATGATGAAGACTATCCGAAACTTCTTCAACATCAACTGCAGAAAACTCATGAACTTGCAAGAAAGAATCTCGAACTGGCCAAGCAAAAATCGATACAGCAATACGACCGTCAAACCAACCCTGTTTCGTTTGCAGTTGGAGCAAAAGTCATGCTTAAAAATCCAACTAGGAAAAATAAGTTCTCCCCTATTTGGTTGGGTCCCTACGAGGTGGTGTCTGTAAATGATATTGTAAATACCAATATTCAAGTCGGTATTAAAATCAAAAGGGTACACAACAACCAACTTAAGGCTTATTGTATTGTTTAAATTTGATTTCTTTTATTTTTTTTTTTTTTTTTTCTCTTTCTAGATTGTGGACTGACTGGTAAAAATAATTATTTTTATTTTTTTTTATTCAAATATAGATTATCTTTTTACATTAAATTTATAAATTTCAATTTGTTCACTAAATTCGAAAAAAAAAGAAAAAAAAAACAAATAGAACAAAAAGTTAGACTTTTCCTGTTATACAAAAAAAAAAGTGATAGAAGAAAAATGTATTCAATACTTAATATTAAACAAACACTTTTAAATGTTGCCTTAATGTATAAACTAATCTTTCTCGTGGCAAACATACCGAGCGTCTCAACATCCCACACAACAACGACATCAGCTCCTTATCAAATAGAAAGCATTACTTTAACTCCGGCACTATTTGAAGGCATTGGGAATGCTGTCTTTTTTAATAACAAATGGACCATATCCACGAAAATAAAACCCATGGATTTTTCTGAAGTTCTCGATTTTGTAAGCAAGTGTGACGCTAAGATCAAACAGCTGTGCATTCCTCTACAATCAAAATTCCAAATAAATTGCAACATGAGAACGAACGAGTTGGAAGCTATCATTTACAACCTTCGGCAAAACAACATGCGACTAAAGCATATGGTCTCTCACCGAAGAAATAAGAGAGCTATAGAAACAATTGGACATTTCTTCCATTGGGCTTTTGGAACTATGGACAAAGAGGATTCTGATAAGATTTATGACCATCTTGACAACTTGGATACGAACGAAAAGGAAACGCTCAACTTAATTACGAAGCAGATAACGGTGGCAAATTCCAATTTTGATAGGCTCAGTAAACCTATTAAAACATTAGCAGAAGAGGTGGAAAAAATTGGAAATAGTTTCGAAAACTTCACCACGGATATGGAGAATTTCGCGACGGCTGCAATCAAAGATTTAGCTGCGACGAAATTGAAAGTGGAGGTTAACGAAATGATCTCATTAGTTACTTCTAAACTACTTGAAGTCCAAAGTCGCCAAACAACTGAGCTATCAATTTTTAACGATTTGTACCAAAATAAGCTTCATCCTTTTATTTTGGACGCAAACAATATATCATCAGTGCTGAAGAATTCAAAGTATGAAAGAATGGTTCTTAATCCAGCCGCGTTGTTCCAAGTTGTTCGGCTGTTGACCTATCCACAAAGAGACTCATTCGTTTTAAAAATTACTGTTCCGCTACCTGAAGCCACCATGTTTTCCTTGTTCAAGGTATACCCAGTGCGAACAAAACTCGATAACCATTGGGACTTGGTTTTGGACGTTAAGACTCAATACATCGCAGAAGCAGACGATCATACCTTATTTGTCACCATGTCGCGTACAGAGTTGATGCAATGTTCCTAGGTCCCGTTCAATTCGTCAATAACGATAAAGGTATGTCAACACCAAAAACCTATACATACCAGTGGAAGCTCCGAGTGCCTAGTAGAGCTGTTGCAACATTCTGCTACCTCAAAAACGAACTGCAACTACGTCGCTGCACCAACTACAAAGGGAGTAATCACGAAGATGTCAACGAAGAACCAATGGTTTTTCAAGGTAAGAGAATCGATTGCTCTCAATTTTAATTGCGATGGGGAACTGTACGCTCCAGAGCTCAAAGGATTCGGAATTCTGCACATTCTACATCCTTGCGAAATAAATACGAAGGAATTGCGTATACCATACGAGCAGGTTTGGAGTTCAAAGCTTAAGATCCATCAACCGAGAGTGAATCATTCGGATCTTATTGGACTACTAAGGGAAAGATATGCCAATCTTACAGTGAGGACCTTTTCGAAACCACCACCACTATCCCTAGGTAGTCATAGCGATATGATTGCGAGTTTGAAGGAAGGGAAGAAGTCGTTAGAAGATCTACAAGAGGAAGCAAATCAGGTCGAAAACAGAAAGCGTGTAAACAGTCAGCGATTGGAAGTCGACGTCCATCGATATTCTTTTGTGTCCATCAGTGTTCTCATAATAGCACTCGTATTGTTTAAATGGTACCTTTCAAGAAGTTCGTCTGAAAACACCGCCAACATACCGAGTCACATAACAACAAATGTAACAAACGTTGTCCCAGAAATATCCCATGCCGTCAAGATAGATGCCTTCGAGATGGATGCCCTGCCCGATCGTACAGCTGCAACAAGGAAATCGATACGAGAAGTAACGTTTGCCCGAGTTTAAAAAACATATCCGTAATGTATA
This sequence comes from Melanostoma scalare, assembly GCA_949752695.1. Taxonomy (NCBI): domain Eukaryota; kingdom Metazoa; phylum Arthropoda; class Insecta; order Diptera; family Syrphidae; genus Melanostoma; species Melanostoma scalare. The sequence continues at coordinate 123,300,152 of OX456984.1, read as the reverse complement.
ATGTAGTAAGAAAAAGAGAAAACAAAATAAATAATAATTAAATAAAGAATTGTAAAAATGAGAAATATAACGTTTTGTTCTATATATTCAAAAATATAAATAAAAACAAACTGTCCATTACCTCAAAAATGTATTGCTTACATAAAAAAAGGGTTATTTTTGTATATAAAAGAAAAATTATAATACAATATATTAGAATGAATTAAAAACAAAAACAAAATTAAAACCTATTTTTAAATATAATGCTGTTAATAATAATGTTCCTAAATAAAAATAAAAAAGAAAATGAAACAATTGTAATGTAATAGAAAAACAAAGTAATTCCTAGAATATAAAACTATATTTGTTAAGTATTTGTAAGAAATTGTTCAATAAAAATAATTTAATCTCGTCGATTGTCATCCGGTTGATCGTGAGTTCGTCCTCCGGGTGGGGAGGGATGTTGTATCTCCTCCTATACCTTCCAGAGGAAGTCGTCGTGCGTTGAACTCAGCACACTTCAATTGTGTTGTACTCTTTGATTGCCAATTCGATATCATATTACGGATGTTGTTTTGGGTCAATCAAAGTGCAATCATACAATAGTTGAATTGTGCTGACTCTTTTAACGTGCCGACGATTATCCACTGCGAATGTTTGGGCTTGCGGTCACCTAAATTACACGACAAGAGGGAGTCTATTGTTGACCACCGAAACGCGAGGTCGTGTTTTAATTGTAATTTGTACATAACATTTTGGCGCAGCCGGTTCGTGCGAACATACGTTTTCGATTAAAATAAAAAGAAAAAAAAAGTGCAAAAGCAGAAAGCGGGTCGTTAAGTTTACTCTGTGTGTTTACGCGAAATCTTTTCCTAAATAGTAGTTTCTAAATCGTATGCTTTGACACCCATTTTCGAGTAAAATAAAAAGAAAAAAAAAAGTGCAAAACCAGAAAGCGGTTGATTGAGTTTACTCTGTGTTTTTCTCCGAAATCTTTTTATAAATTGTGATTCATGTGCTTTGACATCCATACCAAGAAAAACCAAAACACTGCAAAATTGTGTTGGAGTAAATAAGTTTCACCAAAAACAACGCAAACGAAGACGAAAAAATTATTCAAGGTAAGTATACCTTTATTTTGCTTTATGTTTTCTATTGTTGTCTGTTTATTTTATAAAACGTTCTATGGTTGGTGTAATTTTTTTTTGGGTGTTGAGTGTGTTTGCTGCAAAATAAGAAAAATAGTTTATAGTATCAACTAGATTAATTTAAAGGTTTTGTAATTTTTTTTTTTGGGTGTTGAGGTTGTTTGATGCAAAATAAGAAAAATAGTATATAGATTCAACTGGATTAAGTTAAAGGTTTTGGTTGATTTTTGTTGTGCTTCTATTCCCTTGCGATTGAGTTTCGTTGTACATGGCCAAAAGTCAAATTGAGGCCCAGCTAAACGACCTAATCGAAGAATCGGAATTGTTGAAAAAAAATAAAAAGAATCAACAGCGACAAATAAAACAATTGAGCGAATTACTTCTTTCAGAGCTCAAACAATTTTTAAATCCTGAGGTTTATAGCCTGATCAGTTTTCAAATTAGTTCTCAGTGGGGCAAGTTGACGCGTCTAGAAACTTTAGACGCTGTGTTGATCGAATACACAAAAGCCGTCAACGATTTGAAAGAAAACCACGCGAAAGAGCTAAATAATTTGGCAAAGTCGCTCGAAAAAAGCGAGCAGTATCGAAAAGCTGCCGAAAAGCGACTTAACCAAGTGACTGAAGAAGCTGATCAGGAAATAAATCAATTGACAAGCGAGTTAAATAAAAGTTTGTCAGCACAAAAGGAAAGAAGTGATTCGCAAAAACCTAGTTTCTCTAAGAACCTGCCGTTGTTCACGCAACCTAGTAAGACCAGTGAGAAAATACAAACTAGCAGGGCAGTTCAAACCGTAGGAGAAGAAAGCAATTCAAATTTTGCAAAAAATATGAACTACGAAGCGATCAGTAAGATTGTTGCCCGTGTGGTACCTCAATTTTCGGGTTTACGGACGCCCGAACTATCAACGAGAGTTTACGAGTTTTTGAATGCGTGTCAACTGGGTTTCAAGTGTCTCAAGGACAGTGACGAACAACTTTACGTTGCTCTCGACAAAATTAACAGGGGATGCGTTTGAATTAATTCGTAACAACTCTCCGAAGTCCCTAAAGGAACTGGAGTTGGTTATTAAAAGTGCCTACTTGCCAATCACGACATTGGATAGCGTACTGATGGAAATGAAACAGACCCATCAACTTTCCACAGAAGACATACAGTCTTTTGCAAGGCGTCTTCTGTGCCTACAGACAAAGGCTAATGAAATAATCAACTCCAGATATTCCTCCACGGAATCCGAGGGTTTAAAAAAAGAACTGATGAGCTCTGCTGTTGTGGCATTTAAGAGAGGTCTTAATGACCCTGTTTTACGCCAACACATGCTGACTACATCAGAGACCGACATACAAAAACTTGCTGAAACGGCGCAGAAAACTTATCTTTTGATCGCGCCTACTGCTACCTTTCCAACGTATTTACCTAACATCAATAATCATTTCCAGACAATACATCAGACATCATCACATCACCCAGTACAGTATCCATCTCAACAGATATTCGACCCTCATATGTATCCTTACACGAATGCATCTCCATATACACACACAACTGCGTACGTTAGCACTCCCTTGCCCGGTGTGTCACCTGGGACAAGCAGCAGCCCCTGTTTTCAGACTGCCCAGGTCAAAGAAAAACACTCCAGGACACAAGGGCAAGATTTTAAAGTAAAATGCGGATTCTGTAATAAGGCCAATCACACTTATGCAGAATGCCGGCAAAGAAAGAGCACACCTTATTGTGAAGCGTGTGCCTCCTATGGGCACAGCATAGATGTGTGCCCAAAGTCCCATATTTTCACCATAAAACGCACGACGCAAAAGTCGAAAGCAAAGTGCAAGTGGTGTTCTAGACTGGGACATGGGGAGGACGAGTGTTTCTCGAAAAAAAATTACCTTCGAGAGCAATCGGGGGTACGACCCGGGGGTCAGTCCAAGAAGGTAGACTGTGCCCCAAAAGATGTATCCTCCTCAAAACAAAGAAGTAACTCTCCAGCTTCGTTGATATTGTCAGAACTATGCAATAATAAGTTGCCTACGATATCAAAAGCTGAAGAGACTACTATAAAAAATAAAAAAAACCACAAAGCAAAGCCATCGCTGGCCCCAACCAACAAACAGCAACGAAAAGTGAAGAGTTGCCTAAATGTAAATGACCGGGAATCAAATTTCTTCACTTTTCAGTCAGTCTGTAAAACAAAACAGAGAAAAAATGAGGTACACAGAAATAAAGTTAGCCTAGGTCAAACCGATCTCTGGTTACATTTTTGTTTGTTTTTGAATGAGTGCTTCAAGCTTAAGAAATGGACTGTCTTTGCGGTGTACAAATTACGTTCATATTTTTGTATTCTCTTTGCAAAATTAATTGAGTTGGGCAGTAAAAATAAAGACGGAAAGATATTGTACACATACAAAAACAATCGTAAGCATGACGTGTTTGTAGAATTGCCGATGTCGTTGGCCAAATCCGGAAAGATTTTGGTACTTGTCGACACGGGAGCAGACTCGAGTTTGCTAAAACGAAGTTCTTTAAACAATGCGTGCAATATCAACATCCGCGAAACTAAGCAATTGGGTGGCGTTTTTGGTGGTATAGGCTCAACAAAAGGTACAATCAAAACTTCCTTATCATTCCCCAACAATAAGTTCTGTACTAAGTGGAACGTTGTCGATGGTTTAGATGAAATACCTGCTGACGGTATCTTAGGCCGTGATATCCTATGGAATCATACAATCATCGACGCTGTTTCAAAAAGAATAACATTATTTAATGGGAAAAGGGAAGTTATAATCGAATTACCTCTAAAGTGTTTACCTTCTAAAATATCTTCAATACAGGAAACACAAGAGAAGTTCAAAATAGGAGCTCGGACACAAACAGCTGTTAAGCTTTATATTCCCAACTCAAAATCAAATGAACTGGTAATACATTCGCAAGAGATTGATTGCGGAATCTACTTGGGAAATGTAATAGTAAAAGCAAACAATAGCTACGTCCATGTTCCTATAATGAATTGTACCACACAAGACTACTGTTTGGACGGAAATTTTGTTCCAAAGCATTCGAATTTCAAAAACTTTAAAATTATTAACCAGAGTGCGGAAAACAGAATATTGGCTAATTTTCCAAGACAACAGCTTAGTGAACGGGTCAGTACTCTGATTAGTGCCTTAAGGTTAGATGAAAACCTGAATAGGGAAGAGAAGGAGTCAGTAGAAAAGCTATGCTCCAAATATAATGACGTTTTCTTACTGAAGGGTGATAACTTAAGCTTCACACCTGTCTTAGCACACATTATACCCACTAAATCTGACCAAGGACCGATTAACACTAAACAATATCGAACTCCGGAGATTCATAAGAAAGAAATTGAAAGACAAGTACAAGAGATGCTTGATCAAAACATAATTTCGGAAAGTAAATCTCCATGGAATTCACCATTGCTTATTGTAAGAAATCCATTGAAGGTCAGAAAAGGTGGAGGGTCGTTGTGGATTTCAGAAAACTAAACGAAATAACGATAAAAGATGCTTTTCCCTTACCAATAATCGAAGAAATTCTTGACCAATTGGGTCACTGCCAATTTCTTACCACATTGGATTTGGCAAGTGGCTACCACCAGGTAATGATCGATCCGGCTGACAAGGCGAAAACCGCGTTTAGCACTAGCAAAGGGCATTACGAATTCAATAGAATGCCGTTTGGGCTAACCGGTGCCCCAGCAACCTTCCAAAGGATCATGAATCACATCCTGACTGGTTTGCATGGCATTGATTGTTTTGTTTATTTGGATGATATTGTCGTGTATGGCAAAAATCTTGAACAACACAACGAAAAGCTTGCAAAGGTTTTGGATAAGTTAAGGCAACACAACCTGAAGTTAAATATTGAAAATGTAATTTTCTTCGCCGTGAAGTAACGTATTTAGGGCACGTGTGCTCTGAAAACGGATCTACTCCAGACCCATCAAAAATTCAATGTGTCTCCAATTTTCCCACCCCAAAGACAGTAAAGCAGGTACAATCATTTTTGGGGCTTGCGAACTACTATAGAAAGTTCATACCCAATTTCTCTCAAATAGCCGCTCCAATCACGAAGCTATTGAGAAAAGGGGAGGTGTTCCAATGGTCCCCAGATTGAAGTCGTTAGAAGATCTACAAGAGGAAGCAAATCAGGCCAAAGACAGTAAAGCAGGTACAATCATTTTTGGGGCTTGCGAACTACTATAGAAAGTTCATACCTCATTTCTCTCAAATAGCCGCTCCAATCACGAAGCTATTGAGAAAAGGGGAGGTGTTCCAATGGTCCCCAGATTGCGAAAAATCATTTAGATTTCTTAAAAAAGCTATTTCTTCACCACCTATTCTGATATATCCAGATTTTTCGAAGCCGTTTATCTTGACAACCGATGCGAGTAACGAAGCTTTGGGAGCCGTTTTGTCTCAGGGCAAAGTTGGTGAAGATAAACCTATAGCTTTTGCTAGTCGATCTTTAAATAGGGCCGAAAAAAATTACGCAACCATAGAAAAAGAATTGCTTGCCGTAGTTTGGGCCTGTAAGCATTTCCGAACATACCTCCTTGGTCGTAATTTTACTATCTATACGGATCATCGCCCTCTGATTGGTGTTTTTAATGTTAAGGACCCAACAACAAGACTAGTAAGGTTCCATCATAAGCTGTCGGAATATGATTATAAGATAATGTATAAGGCAGGCAAAACTAACTGTAATGCGGATGCACTAAGTAGGATCCCAATAGATACACATCCAATACAAGCTGTAGAAACTAGGAGCAAGGCAAAAATAATTGAGAACAAAAAACCTCAAGAAGGTAATAACCAACTCAATGACAAAATAGTCACTGCTCCAAACAAACGGTTTGTCACTTTAACGGATCCGGCTGATATTTTAACAGTTCTTCGTGATTTCCACAACTCCGCACTAGGAGGGCATCAGGGGATGACAAAAACTTTTGCACGGATTCGTCGTCAGTTTAGATGGAAAGGGATGAAAAATGGCATTGCAAATTACATCGGGAATTGTGAAAAATGCCAAAAAAATAAGTCAGGGAAAATGACTAGAATGCCAATGGTATTGACAGATACCCCATGTTCTCCTTTCGAAAAGGTATACATGGACATGGTCGGTGTTCTTCCACTGACGTATTCCGGTAATAGATACATTTTAACATTCCAGGACGACTTGACGAAGTATATGACCTGTGTGGCCATCCCTGATGCTGAAGCATGCACTGTAGCAAGAGCTTTTTACGAAGAGATTGTAACAAGGTTCTGTATACCCAAAGTTCTAGTCACAGATAACGGAACAAATTTTACTTCGAAGCTTTTTTCCGAAACTTGTAAGCTTCTGGGAGTTAAAAAGATCCACACTACCGCCTATCATCCACAGGCCAACGGTTCACTTGAACGCAGTCACAGACCCTTAGCGGAATATCTAAGGAGTTTTGTTGACAATGATGATCAGTGTTGGGACCAGTGGCTGAGACAGGCAATGCATGTCCACAATAACACGGTGCATACCGCCACTAAACTGACACCAACTAAGAGCTTGTATGGTTTCGAGTTCGAGATGCCGACAAATTTAAAGAGTAAACCTAAACCTCTGTATAATGATGAAGACTATCCGAAACTTCTTCAACATCAACTGCAGAAAACTCATGAACTTGCAAGAAAGAATCTCGAACTGGCCAAGCAAAAATCGAAACAGCAATACGACCGTCAAACCAACCCTGTTTCGTTTGCAGTTGGAGCAAAAGTCATGCTTAAAAATCCAACTAGGAAAAATAAGTTCTCCCCTATTTGGTTGGGTCCCTACGAGGTGGTGTCTGTAAATGATATTGTAAATACCAATATTCAAGTAGGTAGGAAAATCAAAAGGGTACACAACAACCAACTTAAGGCTTATTGTAATGTTTAAATTTGATTTCTTTTATTTTTTTTTTTTTTTTTTTTCTCTTTCTAGATTGTGGACTGACTGGTAAAAATAATTATTTTTATTTTTTTTTATTCAAATATAAATTATCTTTTTACATTAAATTTATAAATTTCAATTTGTTCACTAAATTCGAAAAAAAAAAGAAAAAAAAAAAAATAGAACAAAAAGTTAGACCATTCCTGTTATACAAAAAAAAAAGTGATAGAAGAAAAATGTATTCAATACTTAATATTAAACAAACACTTTTAAATGTTGCCTTAATGTATAAACTAATCTTTCTCGTGGCAAACATACCGAGCGTCTCAACATCCCACACAACAACGACATCAGCTCCTTATCAAATAGAAAGCATTACTTTAACTCCGGCACTATTTGAAGGCATTGGGAATGCTGTCTTTTTTAATAACAAATGGACCATATTCACGAAAATAAAACCCATGGATTTTTCTGAAGTTCTCGATTTTGTAAACAAGTGTGACGCTAAGATCAAACAGCTGTGCGTTCCTCTACAATCAAAATTCCAAATAAATTGCAACATGAGAACGAACGAGTTGGAAGCTATCATTTACAACCTTCGGCAAAACAACATGCGACTAAAGCATATGGTCTCTCACCGAAGAAATAAGAGAGCTATAGAAACAATTGGACATTTCTTCCATTGGGCTTTTGGAACTATGGACAAAGAGGATTCTGATAAGATTTATGACCATCTTGACAACTTGGATACGAACGAAAAGGAAACGCTCAACTTAATTACGAAGCAGATAACGGTGGCAAATTCCAATTTTGATAGGCTCAGTAAACCTATTAAAACATTAGCAGAAGAGGTGGAAAAAATTGGAAATAGTTTCGAAAACTTCACCACGGATATGGAGAATTTCGCGACGGCTGCAATCAAAGATTTAGCTGCGACGAAATTGAAAGTGGAGATTAACGAAATGATCTCATTAGTTACTTCTAAACTACTTGAAGTCCAAAGTCGCCAAACAACTGAGCTATCAATTTTTAACGGTTTGTACCAAAATAAGCTTCATCCCTTTATTTTGGACGCAAACAATATATCATCAGTGCTGAAGAATTCAAAGTATGAAAGAATGGTTCTTAATCCAGCCGCGTTGTTCCAAGTTGTTCGGCTGTTGACCTATCCACAAAGAGACTCATTCGTTTTAAAAATTACTGTTCCGCTACCTGAAGCCACCATGTTTTCCTTGTTCAAGGTATACCCAGTGCGAACAAAACTCGATAACCATTGGGACTTGGTTTTGGACGTTAAGACTCAATACATCGCAGAAGCAGACGATCATACCTTATTTGTCACCATGTCGCGTACAGAGTTGATGCAATGTTCCTAGGTCCCGTTCAATTCGTCAATAACGATAAAGGTATGTCAACACCAAAAACCTATACATACCAGTGGAAGCTCCGAGTGCCTAGTAGAGCTGTTGCAACATTCTGCTACCTCAAAAACGAACTGCAACTACGTCGCTGCACCAACTACAAAGGGAGTAATCACGAAGATGTCAACGAAGAACCAATGGTTTTTCAAGGTAAGAGAATCGATTGCTCTCAATTTTAATTGCGATGGGGAACTGTACGCTCCAGAGCTCAAAGGATTCGGAATTCTGCACATTCTACATCCTTGCGAAATAAATACGAAGGAATTGCGTATACCATACGAGCAGGTTTGGAGTTCAAAGCTTAAGATCCATCAACCGAGAGTGAATCATTCGGATCTTATTGGACTACTAAGGGAAAGATATGCCAATCTTACAGTGAGGACCTTTTCGAAACCACCACCACTATCCCTAGGTAGTCATAGCGATATGATTGCGAGTTTGAAGGAAGGGAAGAAGTCGTTAGAAGATCTACAAGAGGAAGCAAATCAGGTCGAAAACAGAAAGCGTGTAAACAGTCAGCGATTGGAAGTCGACGTCCATCGATATTCTTTTGTGTCCATCAGTGTTCTCATAATAGCACTCGTATTGTTTAAATGGTACCTTTCAAGAAGTTCGTCTGAAAACACCGCCAACATACCGAGTCACATAACAACAAATGTAACAAACGTTGTCCCAGAAATATCCCATGCCGTCAAGATAGATGCCTTCGAGATGGATGCCCTGCCCGATCGTACAGCTGCAACAAGGAAATCGATACGAGAAGTAACGTTTGCCCGAGTTTAAAAAACATATCCGTAATGTATAATGTAGTAAGAAAAAGAGAAAACAAAATAAATAATAATTAAATAAAGAATTGTAAAAATGAGAAATATAACGTTTTGTTCTATATATTCAAAAATATAAATAAAAACAAACTGTCCATTACCTCAAAAATGTATTGCTAACATTAAAAAAGGGTTATTTTTGTATATAAAAGAAAAATTATAATACAATATATTAGAATGAATTAAAAACAAAAACAAAATTAAAACCTATTTTTAAATATAATGCTGTTAATAATAATGTTCCTAAATAAAAATAAAAAAGAAAATGAAACAATTGTAATGTAATAGAAAAACAAAGTAATTCCTAGAATATAAAACTATATTTGTTAAGTATTTGTAAGAAATTGTTCAATAAAAATAATTTAATCTCGTCGATTGTCATCCGGTTGATCGTGAGTTCGTCCTCCGGGTGGGGAGGGATGTTGTATCTCCTCCTATACCTTCCAGAGGAAGTCGTCGTGCGTTGAACTCAGCACACTTCAATTGTGTTGTACTCTTTGATTGCCAATTCGATATCATATTACGGATGTTGTTTTGGGTCAATCAAAGTGCAATCATACAATAGTTGAATTGTGCTGACTCTTTTAACGTGCCGACGATTAACCACTGCGAATGTTTGGGCTTGCGGTCACCTAAATGACACGACAAGAGGGAGTCTATTGTTAACCACCGAAACGCGAGGTCGTGTTTTAATTGTAATTTGTACATAACATTTTGGCGCAGCCGGTTCGTGCGAACATACGTTTTCGATTAAAATAAAAAGAAAAAAAAAGTGCAAAAGCAGAAAGCGGGTCGTTAAGTTTACTCTGTGTGTTTACGCGAAATCTTTTCCTAAATAGTAGTTTCTAAATCGTATGCTTTGACACCCATTTTCGAGTAAAATAAAAAGAAAAAAAAAAGTGCAAAACCAGAAAGCGGTTGATTGAGTTTACTCTGTGTTTTTCTCCGAAATCTTTTTATAAATTGTGATTCATGTGCTTTGACATCCATACCAAGAAAAACCAAAACACTGCAAAATTGTGTTGGAGTAAATAAGTTTCACCAAAAACAACGCAAACGAAGACGAAAAAATTATTCAAGGTAAGTATACCTTTATTTTGCTTTATGTTTTCTATTGTTGTCTGTTTATTTTATAAAACGTTCTATGGTTGGTGTAATTTTTTTTTGGGTGTTGAGTGTGTTTGCTGCAAAATAAGAAAAATAGTTTATAGTATCAACTAGATTAATTTAAAGGTTTTGTAATTTTTTTTTTTGGGTGTTGAGGTTGTTTGATGCAAAATAAGAAAAATAGTATATAGATTCAACTGGATTAAGTTAAAGGTTTTGGTTGATTTTTGTTGTGCTTCTATTCCCTTGCGATTGAGTTTCGTTGTACATGGCCAAAAGTCAAATTGAGGCCCAGCTAAACGACCTAATCGAAGAATCGGAATTGTTGAAAAAAAAATAAAAAGAATCAACAGCGACAAATAAAACAATTGAGCGAATTACTTCTTTCAGAGCTCAAACAATTTTTAAATCCTGAGGTTTATAGCCTGATCAGTTTTCAAATTAGTTCTCAGTGGGGCAAGTTGACGCGTCTAGAAACTTTAGACGCTGTGTTGATCGAATACACAAAAGCCGTCAACGATTTGAAAGAAAACCACGCGAAAGAGCTAAATAATTTGGCAAAGTCGCTCGAAAAAAGCGAGCAGTATCGAAAAGCTGCCGAAAAGCGACTTAACCAAGTGACTGAAGAAGCTGATCAGGAAATAAATCAACTGACAAGCGAGTTAAATAAAAGTTTGTCAGCACAAAAGGAAAGAAGTGATTCGCAAAAACCTAGTTTCTCTAAGAACCTGCCGTTGTTCACGCAACCTAGTAAGACCAGTGAGAAAATACAAACTAGCAGGGCAGTTCAAACCGTAGGAGAAGAAAGCAATTCAAATTTTGCAAAAAATATGAACTACGAAGCGATCAGTAAGATTGTTGCCCGTGTGGTACCTCAATTTTCGGGTTTACGGACGCCCGAACTATCAACGAGAGTTTACGAGTTTTTGAATGCGTGTCAACTGGGTTTCAAGTGTCTCAAGGACAGTGACGAACAACTTTACGTTGAATTGCTCTCGACAAAATTAACAGGGGATGCGTTTGAATTAATTCGTAACAACTCTCCGAAGTCCCTAAAGGAACTGGAGTTGGTTATTAAAAGTGCCTACTTGCCAATCACGACATTGGATAGCGTACTGATGGAAATGAAACAGACCCATCAACTTTCCACAGAAGACATACAGTCTTTTGCAAGGCGTCTTCTGTGCCTACAGACAAAGGCTAATGAAATAATCAACTCCAGATATTCCTCCACGGAATCCGAGGGTTTAAAAAAAGAACTGATGAGCTCTGCTGTTGTGGCATTTAAGAGAGGTCTTAATGACCCTGTTTTACGCCAACACATGCTGACTACATCAGAGACCGACATACAAAAACTTGCTGAAACGGCGCAGAAAACTTATCTTTTGATCGCGCCTACTGCTACCTTTCCAACGTATTTACCTAACATCAATAATCATTTCCAGACAATACATCAGACATCATCACATCACCCAGTACAGTATCCATCTCAACAGATATTCGACCCTCATATGTATCCTTACACGAATGCATCTCCATATACACACACAACTGCGTACGTTAGCACTCCCTTGCCCGGTGTGTCACCTGGGACAAGCAGCAGCCCCTGTTTTCAGACTGCCCAGGTCAAAGAAAAACACTCCAGGACACAAGGGCAAGATTTTAAAGTAAAATGCGGATTCTGTAATAAGGCCAATCACACTTATGCAGAATGCCGGCAAAGAAAGAGCACACCTTATTGTGAAGCGTGTGCCTCCTATGGGCACAGCATAGATGTGTGCCCAAAGTCCCATATTTTCACCATAAAACGCACGACGCAAAAGTCGAAAGCAAAGTGCAAGTGGTGTTCTAGACTGGGACATGGGGAGGACGAGTGTTTCTCGAAAAAAAATTACCTTCGAGAGCAATCGGGAAACGACCCGGGGGTCAGTCCAAGAAGGTAGACTGTGCCCCAAAAGATGTATCCTCCTCAAAACAAAGAAGTAACTCTCCAGCTTCATTGATATTGTCAGAACTATGCAATAATAAGTTGCCTACGATATCAAAAGCTGAAGAGACTACTATAAAAAATAAAAAAAACCACAAAGCAAAGCCATCGCTGGCCCCAACCAACAAACAGCAACGAAAAGTGAAGAGTTGCCTAAATGTAAATGACCGGGAATCAAATTTCTTCACTTTTCAGTCAGTCTGTAAAACAAAACAGAGAAAAAATGAGGTACACAGAAATAAAGTTAGCCTAGGTCAAACCGATCTCTGGTTACATTTTTGTTTGTTTTTGAATGAGTGCTTCAAGCTTAAGAAATGGACTGTCTTTGCGGTGTACAAATTACGTTCATATTTTTGTATTCTCTTTGCAAAATTAATTGAGTTGGGCAGTAAAAATAAAGACGGAAAGATATTGTACACATACAAAAACAATCGTAAGCATGACGTGTTTGTAGAATTGCCGATGTCGTTGGCCAAATCCGGAAAGATTTTGGTACTTGTCGACACGGGAGCAGACTCGAGTTTGCTAAAACGAAGTTCTTTAAACAATGCGTGCAATATCAACATCCGCGAAACTAAGCAATTGGGTGGCGTTTTTGGTGGTATAGGCTCAACAAAAGGTACAATCAAAACTTCCTTATCATTCCCCAACAATAAGTTCTGTACTAAGTGGAACGTTGTCGATGGTTTAGATGAAATACCTGCTGACGGTATCCTAGGCCGTGATATCCTATGGAATCATACAATCATCGACGCTGTTTCAAAAAGAATAACATTATTTAATGGGAAAAGGGAAGTTATAATCGAATTACCTCTAAAGTGTTTACCTTCTAAAATATCTTCAATACAGGAAACACAAGAGAAGTTCAAAATAGGAGCTCGGACACAAACAGCTGTTAAGCTTTATATTCCCAACTCAAAATCAAATGAACTGGTAATACATTCGCAAGAGATTGATTGCGGAATCTACTTGGGAAATGTAATAGTAAAAGCAAACAATAGCTACGTCCATGTTCCTATAATGAATTGTACCACACAAGACTACTGTTTGGACGGAAATTTTGTTCCAAAGCATTCGAATTTCAAAAACTTTAAAATTATTAACCAGAGTGCGGAAAACAGAATATTGGCTAATTTTCCAAGACAACAGCTTAGTGAACGGGTCAGTACTCTGATTAGTGCCTTAAGGTTAGATGAAAACCTGAATAGGGAAGAGAAGGAGTCAGTAGAAAAGCTATGCTCCAAATATAATGACGTTTTCTTACTGAAGGGTGATAACTTAAGCTTCACACCTGTCTTAGCACACATTATACCCACTAAATCTGACCAAGGACCGATTAACACTAAACAATATCGAACTCCGGAGATTCAAAAGAAAGAAATTGAAAGACAAGTACAAGAGATGCTTGATCAAAACATAATTTCGGAAAGTAAATCTCCATGGAATTCACCATTGCTTATTGTAAGAAATCCATTGAAGGTCAGAAAAGGTGGAGGGTCGTTGTGGATTTCAGAAAACTAAACGAAATAACGATAAAAGATGCTTTTCCCTTACCAATAATCGAAGAAATTCTTGACCAATTGGGTCACTGCCAATTTCTTACCACATTGGATTTGGCAAGTGGCTACCACCAGGTAATGATCGATCCGGCTGACAAGGCGAAAACCGCGTTTAGCACTAGCAAAGGGCATTACGAATTCAATAGAATGCCGTTTGGGCTAACCGGTGCCCCAGCAACCTTCCAAAGGATCATGAATCACATCCTGACTGGTTTGCATGGCATTGATTGTTTTGTTTATTTGGATGATATTGTCGTGTATGGCAAAAATCTTGAACAACACAACGAAAAGCTTGCAAAGGTTTTGGATAAGTTAAGGCAACACAACCTGAAGTTAAATATTGAAAATGTAATTTTCTTCGCCGTGAAGTAACGTATTTAGGGCACGTGTGCTCTGAAAACGGATCTACTCCAGACCCATCAAAAATTCAATGTGTCTCCAATTTTCCCACCCCAAAGACAGTAAAGCAGGTACAATCATTTTTGGGGCTTGCGAACTACTATAGAAAGTTCATACCCAATTTCTCTCAAATAGCCGCTCCAATCACGAAGCTATTGAGAAAAGGGGAGGTGTTCCAATGGTCCCCAGATTGAAGTCGTTAGAAGATCTACAAGAGGAAGCAAATCAGGCCAAAGACAGTAAAGCAGGTACAATCATTTTTGGGGCTTGCGAACTACTATAGAAAGTTCATACCTCATTTCTCTCAAATAGCCGCTCCAATCACGAAGCTATTGAGAAAAGGGGAGGTGTTCCAATGGTCCCCAGATTGCGAAAAATCATTTAGATTTCTTAAAAAAGCTATTTCTTCACCACCTATTCTGATATATCCAGATTTTTCGAAGCCGTTTATCTTGACAACCGATGCGAGTAACGAAGCTTTGGGAGCCGTTTTGTCTCAGGGCAAAGTTGGTGAAGATAAACCTATAGCTTTTGCTAGTCGATCTTTAAATAGGGCCGAAAAAAATTACGCAACCATAGAAAAAGAATTGCTTGCCGTAGTTTGGGCCTGTAAGCATTTCCGAACATACCTCCTTGGTCGTAATTTTACTATCTATACGGATCATCGCCCTCTGATTGGTGTTTTTAATGTTAAGGACCCAACAACAAGACTAGTAAGGTTCCATCATAAGCTGTCGGAATATGATTATAAGATAATGTATAAGGCAGGCAAAACTAACTGTAATGCGGATGCACTAAGTAGGATCCCAATAGATACACATCCAATACAAGCTGTAGAAACTAGGAGCAAGGCAAAAATAATTGAGAACAAAAAACCTCAAGAAGGTAATAACCAACTCAATGACAAAATAGTCACTGCTCCAAACAAACGGTTTGTCACTTTAACGGATCCGGCTGATATTTTAACAGTTCTTCGTGATTTCCACAACTCCGCACTAGGAGGGCATCAGGGGATGACAAAAACTTTTGCACGGATTCGTCGTCAGTTTAGATGGAAAGGGATGAAAAATGGCATTGCAAATTACATCGGGAATTGTGAAAAATGCCAAAAAAATAAGTCAGGGAAAATGACTAGAATGCCAATGGTATTGACAGTGTTATACACCTAAATTTGGTTCCTTCACCTTTACCTACTATGCCAGTAAGCATAACTGTTATTATGCATATTATTGCTTTATCAATATTATGCATACTAACAGTTTCCGGCCGCACTTATTGCGACATGGCTAAGTAGGTCAAGCTGAATTCCAGAATGCAAGTTAAGCAATGCATTCTGGAGTTCAATCAAAAGTTCCAGCCAGGTCAACGGAAATATGGTGAGTCTATTGTTAACCACCAAAACGAGAGGTTGTGTGTCTTTTTAATTTACATTACATTTCATTACATTTCGATTACGTACGTTACATTTGGCGCAGCCGGTAGGATGGTGGGTCACTTTGGAGTTTAAACCAGGTACACCATTCGACCTTCCCTTGTACACTTAAAAATTTCTGATCAAAAAAAAAAAAAAAATGTTCATAAAGAAACATTTTTTTTTTTTAGATGTTAGAAGAAATTAAACAAACTTTCTGTGTAACGAAAAAGTACACAACATTTGTTGGATGTTACCCCATGTTCTCCTTTCGAAAAGGTATACATGGACATGGTCGGTGTTCTTCCACTGACGTATTCCGGTAATAGATACATTTTAACATTCCAGGACGACTTGACGAAGTATATGACCTGTGTGGCCATCCCTGATGCTGAAGCATGCACTGTAGCAAGAGCTTTTTACGAAGAGATTGTAACAAGGTTCTGTATACCCTAAGTTCTAGTCACAGATAACGGAACAAATTTTACTTCGAAGCTTTTTTCCGAAACTTGTAAGCTTCTGGGAGTTAAAAAGATCCACACTACCGCCTATCATCCACAGGCCAACGGTTCACTTGAACGCAGTCACAGACCCTTAGCGGAATATCTAAGGAGTTTTGTTGACAATGATGATCAGTGTTGGGACCAGTGGCTGAGACAGGCAATGCATGTCCACAATAACACGGTGCATACCGCCACTAAACTGACACCAACTAAGAGCTTGTATGGTTTCGAGTTCGAGATGCCGACAAATTTAAAGAGTAAACCTAAACCTCTGTATAATGATGAAGACTATCCGAAACTTCTTCAACATCAACTGCAGAAAACTCATGAACTTGCAAGAAAGAATCTCGAACTGGCCAAGCAAAAATCGATACAGCAATACGACCGTCAAACCAACCCTGTTTCGTTTGCAGTTGGAGCAAAAGTCATGCTTAAAAATCCAACTAGGAAAAATAAGTTCTCCCCTATTTGGTTGGGTCCCTACGAGGTGGTGTCTGTAAATGATATTGTAAATACCAATATTCAAGTAGGTATTAAAATCAAAAGGGTACACAACAACCAACTTAAGGCTTATTGTATTGTTTAAATTTGATTTCTTTTATTTTTTTTTTTTTTTTTTCTCTTTCTAGATTGTGGACTGACTGGTAAAAATAATTATTTTTATTTTTTTTTATTCAAATATAAATTATCTTTTTACATTAAATTTATAAATTTCAATTTGTTCACTAAATTCGAAAAAAAAAGAAAAAAAAAACAAATAGAACAAAAAGTTAGACTTTTCCTGTTATACAAAAAAAAAGTGATAGAAGAAAAATGTATTCAATACTTAATATTAAACAAACACTTTTAAATGTTGCCTTAATGTATAAACTAATCTTTCTCGTGGCAAACATACCGAGCGTCTCAACATCCCACACAACAACGACATCAGCTCCTTATCAAATAGAAAGCATTACTTTAACTCCGGCACTATTTGAAGGCATTGGGAATGCTGTCTTTTTTAATAACAAATGGACCATATCCACGAAAATAAAACCCATGGATTTTTCTGAAGTTCTCGATTTTGTAAGCAAGTGTGACGCTAAGATCAAACAGCTGTGCATTCCTCTACAATCAAAATTCCAAATAAATTGCAACATGAGAACGAACGAGTTGGAAGCTATCATTTACAACCTTCGGCAAAACAACATGCGACTAAAGCATATGGTCTCTCACCGAAGAAATAAGAGAGCTATAGAAACAATTGGACATTTCTTCCATTGGGCTTTTGGAACTATGGACAAAGAGGATTCTGATAAGATTTATGACCATCTTGACAACTTGGATACGAACGAAAAGGAAACGCTCAACTTAATTACGAAGCAGATAACGGTGGCAAATTCCAATTTTGATAGGCTCAGTAAACCTATTAAAACATTAGCAGAAGAGGTGGAAAAAATTGGAAATAGTTTCGAAAACTTCACCACGGATATGGAGAATTTCGCGACGGCTGCAATCAAAGATTTAGCTGCGACGAAATTGAAAGTGGAGGTTAACGAAATGATCTCATTAGTTACTTCTAAACTACTTGAAGTTCAAAGTCGCCAAACAACTGAGCTATCAATTTTTAACGATTTGTACCAAAATAAGCTTCATCCTTTTATTTTGGACGCAAACAATATATCATCAGTGCTGAAGAATTCAAAGTATGAAAGAATGGTTCTTAATCCAGCCGCGTTGTTCCAAGTTGTTCGGCTGTTGACCTATCCACAAAGAGACTCATTCGTTTTAAAAATTACTGTTCCGCTACCTGAAGCCACCATGTTTTCCTTGTTCAAGGTATACCCAGTGCGAACAAAACTCGATAACCATTGGGACTTGGTTTTGGACGTTAAGACTCAATACATCGCAGAAGCAGACGATCATACCTTATTTGTCACCATGTCGCGTACAGAGTTGATGCAATGTTCCTAGGTCCCGTTCAATTCGTCAATAACGATAAAGGTATGTCAACACCAAAAACCTATACATACCAGTGGAAGCTCCGAGTGCCTAGTAGAGCTGTTGCAACATTCTGCTACCTCAAAAACGAACTGCAACTACGTCGCTGCACCAACTACAAAGGGAGTAATCACGAAGATGTCAACGAAGAACCAATGGTTTTTCAAGGTAAGAGAATCGATTGCTCTCAATTTTAATTGCGATGGGGAACTGTACGCTCCAGAGCTCAAAGGATTCGGAATTCTGCACATTCTACATCCTTGCAAAATAAATACGAAGGAATTGCGTATACCATACGAGCAGGTTTGGAGTTCAAAGCTTAAGATCCATCAACTGAGAGTGAATCATTCGGATCTTATTGGACTACTAAGGGAAAGATATGCCAATCTTACAGTGAGGACCTTTTCGAAACCACCACCACTATCCCTAGGTAGTCATAGCGATATGATTGCGAGTTTGAAGGAAGGGAAGAAGTCGTTAGAAGATCTACAAGAGGAAGCAAATCAGGTCGAAAACAGAAAGCGTGTAAACAGTCAGCGATTGGAAGTCGACGTCCATCGATATTCTTTTGTGTCCATCAGTGTTCTCATAATAGCACTCGTATTGTTTAAATGGTACCTTTCAAGAAGTTCGTCTGAAAACACCGCCAACATACCGAGTCACATAACAACAAATGTAACAAACGTTGTCCCAGAAATATCCCATGCCGTCAAGATAGATGCCTTCGAGATGGATGCCCTGCCCGATCGTACAGCTGCAACAAGGAAATCGATACGAGAAGTAACGTTTGCCCGAGTTTAAAAAACATATCCGTAATGTATAATGTAGTAAGAAAAAGAGAAAACAAAATAAATAATAATTAAATAAAGAATTGTAAAAATGAGAAATATAACGTTTTGTTCTATATATTCAAAAATATAAATAAAAACAAACTGTCCATTACCTCAAAAATGTATTGCTTACATTAAAAAAGGGTTATTTTTGTATATAAAAGAAAAATTATAATACAATATATTAGAATGAATTAAAAACAAAAACAAAATTAAAACCTATTTTTAAATATAATGCTGTTAATAATAATGTTCCTAAATAAAAATAAAAAAGAAAATGAAACAATTGTAATGTAATAGAAAAACAAAGTAATTCCTAGAATATAAAACTATATTTGTTAAGTATTTGTAAGAAATTGTTCAATAAAAATAATTTAATCTCGTCGATTGTCATCCGGTTGATCGTGAGTTCGTCCTCCGGGTGGGGAGGGATGTTGTATCTCCTCCTATACCTTCCAGAGGAAGTCGTCGTGCGTTGAACTCAGCACACTTCAATTGTGTTGTACTCTTTGATTGCCAATTCGATATCATATTACGGATGTTGTTTTGGGTCAATCAAAGTGCAATCATACAATAGTTGAATTGTGCTGACTCTTTTAACGTGCCGACGATTAACCACTGCGAATGTTTGGGCTTGCGGTCACCTAAATGACACGACAAGAGGGAGTCTATTGTTAACCACCGAAACGCGAGGTCGTGTTTTAATTGTAATTTGTACATAACAGAACCAACTTCGAGCGGCAGAGGCTGGTTTCTTGTATCGATGGCCCCAAAACCACCATTCAGGTCTCTCAGACCACTACTATTAACGGGAACAAACATATGGCTACCATCGACACCGGTGCCACAGCATCCATAGTACGTCGACACTTGGTAAAGATGACATGGCTTCATAACACCAATAACTACCATCTAAGAACCGCAACGGGAGAAGCAGCAAGAGTATATGGAGAAGTGTGTCTTAAGATCCGACTGGCCGATCTAGTGTTTACTTATCAATTCCTGGTGGCAGATATATGTGACGAGTGCATCATTGGAATCGACATTATGAAACAGCACGGAGTTATTTTGGACATCGGTAATCAAGTTTCGAAGTACCAAATTAAGGAATTTCCAATGACCTATTCGAACGAAAGTACATCGACACTGAGGAGTGTCATCACGGAAGATCTGATTCTGCCTCCTTCTTCTGAAGTTTTCGTTTGGACAAAACTGGAAGGTGAGTTTTGAAGCCTTCGATACCTCATGGTGGAACTAGGCCCAGAGAGTTCCTCCCAAAGCGTCATCATTGGGAAAACACTGATAGCACCGAAAAACAAAATGGTCCCCGTACGGTTACTAAACACCAGACCGTACGATGTAAGGTTGAAGAAAGGAGAAGTCGTTTGACGTTGTGAATCGGTTGCAGCAATTACGAAGATCACTGATCAAGCCCCGAGAAAAACTATAACTCCGGAGGAGCTCAAAACCATCAGAGCTAAAATACTGTATTCATCCAACCTTGATCACCAACAAACAAGGATGGCTGAAAATCTTTTACAAGAGTACACTCTACACTGACGTCTTCGCATCGCCAAAGGGGCAATATGGTAGGACACAGTTGGTGCAGCATCGCATCAACACAGGAGATGCAAGACCGATTCGTCCACCCGCAAGACGCCTTCCACTGGCGTCTTGCGTCTTGCACCTTGCCAAACATGGTGAGATTGAGGAATTCATAACAACAATGAAGAAGGGCGGTCTTATCAAAAATTCCTGGTGGTGCTAGTTAAAAAAGAAAGACGGAAGCACTCGTTTTGTGTGGACTACCGAAGGTTGAATGATGTGACTAAGAAGGACAGCTATCCCCTGCCGAAAATCACTGATACCCTGGATGCCGTGGAGGGAGCCCAGTGGTTCTTGACGCTGGACTTGAAGAGTGGATATTGGCAAGTTGACATCCACCCTGAAGATCGGGAAAAGACGGCGTTTTCTACAGGTAATGGGCTCTGACAGTTTAAAGTTATGCCGTTTGGGCAACGCTCCGGCAACATTCGAGCGTTTGATGGAGTGCGTTCTTCAAGGACTGACGTGGAAATCGTGCCTTGTCTACTTGAACGATGTCATTGTTTACGGGAAAACATTTGACCAACATTGCAAGAACCTAAAAGCCGTGTTTCAGAGACCTCGAGAGGCTAACCTTAAACTGAATCCGGAAAATTGTGCACTTTTCAAAACCTAAGTTAAGTATTTGGGACACATCATCTCTTCCCAAGGAGTGAAGGCTGATCCTGAAAAGTTGACTCCGTCAAAAATTGGCCAACACCACAGGACAAACATCAACTCCGAAGCTTTCTTGGTCTTGCCACATATTACCGACGTTTTGTTAAGGACTTTGCTGGAGCAGCTCACCGCAAAAGGGAAGCAGTTTAAATGGCCAGGTGAGTGTGAGAAGTCTTTCCAGGAACTCAAATACCGCCTCTGTAATGCTCCAGTGTTGGCACATCCAACACCTGGCAAAACATTCATCATAGACGCAGATGCAAGCAACGTTGGAATCGGGGCGGTACTATCCCAAGTGCATGATGGCGAAGAGAAAGTAGTTGCATACTACAGAAAGAAAAAATTGCAAAAAAAATTTAATCGTAATTTTTTGAAGAATCTGTTTAACCTGCCACTGAATACTCCAAATTATGCGCTTTAACTTGAAATTGGTCTTAATAAGCTTTTTACAAGCACCCTGAAATCTAAAGCTGATTATTTAATTAAGGTACTCTCAAATCAGGACACCCGTCTTTGAAAACAAATGGCCTTTTATGAGATACAAAACGAGGATTGGTGGATGACGAAGTGGAAAAGTCTAGGAGAAACATGTGGAGAAGTGTTGGTGCTCGATTCTAACAACTTAAGGGATTCAAAAGGGCAGTTTTATCGCATAATTCAGGCACACGAAGATAGAATACGAGACGCATTTATAGAAGAAGCTTGCGATTCTGAAAGTAGAATCCTATACTCGCAACTCAATTATAATTTGATTGAAATGAACTACTTCGACGATTCAATGAATTACAAAGAAATATCACTTATATTTAAGACCAGGTGTGAACTCCTAAGCCTTAATGGGTGCCCGTATAACGGAAGTTTTAATCAGTTTTGTACACTTTGCAATTTAAAGGCCAAAGAAAATTGTTTTCACATCATTAGCATATGCCCCATCTATGTACAACAACGTCTTATGTACTTCAAGAAGAGGACTATGACGATCAACGAGACATGAAAAGTGCTTAATGAAACAGAATGGAAAATATTATACCAATCTTTGAAAAATATATATAAATATAGAATGTTGTTATTAACAGAGTTTGAATAGTACAATTTTATATTTGAATTATAGTAAAATTATTTATAAAAAACAAAATGTAGGAAGTTATTTTGCTAACCGAGCTGACGGCAATGCCATATAGCTTTTCAAATTCATAAAATAAAAAAAAATACTACCGCATGGTCCTCTCGAAACCCGAAAGAAACTACTGCGTGACCAGAAGGGAACTGCTGGCTCTTATCTTGGCAACAAAGCACTTCCATAAGTACATCTATGGACAGAAATTCCTTATGCGGACAGACCATGGTGCTCTGAACTGGCTGTTGAAATTCAAAAATCCAGAAGGGCAAGTCGCAAGGTGGATAGAAAGACTGCAGACATATGACTACCAGATTTAACACCGCAGAGGAAAGCTGCACTCAAATGCTGACGCATTATCACGAAGACCTTGCAAAGTTGATTGCAAGCATTGTAGGCGGCAAGAAGACAAAGAAATTATTACCACTCAGCGACTAAGAGCTGACCCCATATGCGGATGGAGCAATGAGGAAGTGAGGACTGCTCAACAGGAGGATCCAGATATCGAACCCATTCTCGCATGGAAAGAAAATGAAGATAAACTTGAACGGGGACACATTTCTGACAAAGTCAAGTTCTCAAAGCCTATTGGGCACAGTGGGACTCACAATATGTGTCCTCAGGCGAAGATGGGAATCCGCTGATGATAAATCATATGTGATGCAGCTGATCGTACCGCAATCGAAAGTCAGTGAAGTTCTTCGGGAGATGCATTACGGACCTTCTGGAGGCTACCTGGGAGCTAACAAAACACTGGAGAAGGTGCGATATCGGTTCTTATGGTTGCTAGAGATGACGTGGAGAAGTGGTGCCGAACATGTGACAAGTGTGCTGCAACCAAAGGACCTGGTAGAAAGATTCAAGGTAAGATGCATCAGTACAACGTTGGATCGCCTTTTGAGAGGATTGCAGTAGATGTGGCTGGGCCTTTTCCAGAGACCAACGCTGGAAACAAGTACATTCTGATTGTAATGGACTACTTTAGCAAGTGGCCTGAGGCGTATGCCATCCCAAATCAAGAAGCCAAAACGGTGGTCGACCAGATTGTGTTTAACTGGGTAAGTAGGTTTGGCGTGCCTATGGAACTCCATTCCGACCAAGGGAGGAACTTTGAGTCAAACATCTTCCAAGGAGTGTTCGGACTACTTGGCATTAAGAATACAAGAACCACACCGCTTCATCCACAATCTGATGGGATGGTTGAAAGATTCAACCGCACCTTTAAAGAACACCTCACCAAGGTCGTAGGCGACTACCAAAGAGACTGGGATAGGCACGTACCGCTATTCCTGATGGCCTATAGAAGTGCAGTACATAGCTCGAAAGGACAAACACCATCTGACATCCTGTTCGGGAAAACCATGCGGCTGCCCAGCGAACTTAAATTTGGATGCCCCACAGAGGAGCCACAGGACACAAACGAGTATATGGACGAACTCAAAGAGAGACTCGCTGACATCCATAAAAGAACAAGGGAACGGATGAAAACCTACAGCGACCGGATGAAGACACGGTACGACACAAAAGCGACAACGTCAGGATTCCAAGCAGGAGATCGTGTGTGGCTTTATAATCCTCATCGTCAAAAGGGGTTGTCACCGAAACTTAAACAAAACTGGGAAGGTCCTTATACTGTTGTCACGAGGATTAACGACGTGGTTTACCGCATCCAAAGAGGACTAAGATTCAAGTTAAAAGTAGTTCACTGTGACAGGCTGCAACGATATAGTGGCGAGGCTGCAGATGGAATTATTCGGAATGAACAATCTTAAGGAGGGGGCAGTGTAATGAACACCCAACATTTATACCAATTTCCTAATCGAAAACGTTCAACCGAAAACACAACTGGCAACACTATAATGGAATGGTATAAATGAGAGGCATTGCTTGTAAGCCAGTGTGTGTGAGTGTAGAGATGCTTGACAGCAAATGTGGAAACCATGGAGAAGAAACTGGAACGCTCTAGATGAGTGTTGTTCTATATAAATAGGACCGCTGACGCAACGAGCAGTTAAACAGTTAAACGAGCAGTCAGTTTTGATTATAGAGTGATAAAGTTAAGAGTGAAATGTTGTTAACCAGTGATAGTCCAATAGTCGAGTTGAGTTCGAATAAAGTATAGATACTGAATAAAAGTGATAGAAATAATTTGAAGTTTTATTTTGCGAACTAAGCGCACGTTACAATATGTACTAAAGCAAAACAGTGACAGTTAAATATTAATTCATTTTTCATTTGTTTGATGAAAGAGATTCCAACTTAAGTTTTCGATTCTCTTCTTGAAGCTGTGTTGAAAATTTAAGAAGTTAATTAATTGAATTAAAAAAAAGACAAAAGTAAAATATTTGAAAGCGGATATCAAACTATGTACACATTTTTTGAAAAACTTATCTCAGTCAAAATATTGAAATGCAGTAATCTTGTAGACATTATGGAGAGCTCAGAAAGCCTTCATTCAGCTCTGTAGGTTAGGTAAGGTTGAATGGGGGGTGCAGCCACAAGTGGCAACACCTCACTCGGATCTCGAGGATCCATTGTGCTCCCCGGGAAATCAGAGGATGAGGAAATGGGAGGATTGGAGAGGTGGATGGTTATTGTGGTAGGGAACTCCCACTGAACCATTTGGAGCCGTGAGTAAATTTCAGGACGTTGCTCAGTGGGAGGTTAGAGATGTCGCCCAGTTCGTCGAAGAAGTATTCTCCGAGGGTTTTTTTCCGAGTGTGGGCCAAGCTAGGACACTCACAGAGGAAGTGAGAGAGCTCTCCATAATATCTTCAAGATTGCTGCGTTTTATTGTTTTGGCTGAGATAAGTTTTTCAAAAAATGTGTACATAGTTTGATGTCCACTTTCAATTTGTTCAAAAAAATTAAAACTTAAAGTGTTGGTGCTTCGTTAATAATTGCGCTACGGAGATGAATGAAGGCTTTCTGAGCTCTCCATAATGTTAAAAGATTGCTGCATTTCAATATTTTGACTGAGATAAGTTTTTCAAAAAAGTCTACTTAGTTTGATATTTACGTGAGTTTTAAAAAACTATAACTTTGGTGTTGTTCAAACCCTGCCCTTTAGAATTTTTCAGTAGTGTGGTGAAAATTAAATTTCAGGTTATGTTTTAAATTGACAAGCAAAAACAAGTGTTTCAAAAATGAAAGCTGATTTTTATGATCCAAATACAAAAAGAAAAAACATCTATTTTCAATGGGATATCAACGGGTAAAAAATAAAAACTCCATGTAAATATTGTTTTTGAATATATATCACTATTTCAGAACTCCAAATTAAGCTGCGTAAACGAGACTATTAGCGTTTTTCATTGAAATCCGAAAGAACTACTCTCAAATGCAGAATTACTCTTTTCAATCAAACATTTTTCAACAGTTTTGTCGTAGTATTGGTGACAATTGTCAGAAATAGCATTGGGTGCATTCACTTCTGTAGTCACTATGTAGTCAAAATTCAATTAGTTTTGTGAATGCAAAATTGAACTACAAACGCAGTAAATCCTTTTTTGTTTGTAATCTTTCGTATTTTTTTCCGAACAGCCGATTGTGAAACGTCGAAATGATTCTAAATTAACTTTATGTCTGAAATTTTAACATTACGTGGGGTGAAAAATTTTCAACACATTTCGCAGTTGTTCCTAATGACTTGATTACGTAGTTACTAAAGCAGTGAATGCGCCCACTTGCATCTTTTCAATCTTTTTTTTTACACTCCATGTAGATGATGGATGGGTTGGAAAGGGATGACGACGAAGAAGATGACAACAAATAATGCAGAGAACTAACAAATTCTAAATTATTTACATATTTTTCTGCACTCATATTCAATTACTTTCTTTTTTCTTTTCAATTTTAATAATCACCAAACAAATTTCACAACAATTTTTTCCATTTGACGTTTGATACAGCAGATGTTTTTGCATTTTCAGAGTAGATCTCCCAACCGATTGGGAGTAGATCTTTGGCGTTTAGAGTTACTCCGGATCTACTCTTTTTTTCAATGAAACATTAAAAATGGAAAAAGAGTAGATCTTTTCACAAAAGGAGTAACTCTTTTCGTCAATGAAAAACGATATATGACTTCTCGAGATGTAAAAAAATTCTTTCGGATTGCGATCGACGCAAGGATGAACGGAAGAAAAAAAAGCGACAATAAAAAATGTGAACAGGAAGAATCCAAGACGGAGAATGATATTATCAAAACAGATGAAACCAGCGATAATATCAAAGACGTGGCAATGGAAGCAGATGAAACTGAACAAAATGTAGAACCTAATCAAACTAGTGGCGCTCTGGAAGCGAATGGAAATAAAATGTCTGTTGGATCTAAAGCTGTCCTTTTTCCCTTCGCAAAACTAGGAAAGAAGAAGATTCGCATTATTGAGCGTTTAAGCGTTGCATTGAGTGTTGTAGTCCCTCTGTCAATACTCGCATTTCTAGCACTCACTAGTTTAGCTAGTAGTGCGAATACTTTACCCAGCGGTTACTGTGTGTTGACGTGTGACTTGACAACGTGATAAGTTGAAACATCTGGGCACCAACCGGAGCGAGTAGGAGTCATTCCTCTATCGCTACATCCCAGCGGGTCTGTTAGAAAATCCTCCTCAGAAAATCAACCAAAGACCACAAAAATATCGTGGGCGTGATGAAATGGAAACATTGCTATCTTCTCCTAACTCTTCTGACTGGATTAAGATCAGTGAAATGTTACTCGGACCAGTTCCAGATGGTTTCACCTTTTTACCAATAAAGCACAAAACAAATTCTTATTAGAAATAAAACCACAGTTTTTTTTTTTTTAAAGATAATAATCCTATTTATTAAGATAACTTAAAGCTTCCTCAACGTCTTTCTTGGAGCCCAAGAATATCGGCCGTCTCTCGTGGATCTTAGTTGGTACCACGTCCAAGATGTTAATTTTTCCATTGCTGGCTAAACCACCGGCTTGGGTGATCAGGTAAACAATTGGATTGCACTCGTAGAGCAGGCGGAGTTTACCACTCGATGAGCTCTTTGTTGCGGGGTATAGAAAGATTCCACCGTACTTTATTGTTCTGTGTACATCAGCAACCATACTGCCAACATACCGAGCGCCGTATGGGGTTCCCTTACTGGGATCTTTTTTGGCTTCAATATAGTTGCGAACTCCCACCTCCCATGTTGCACAATAGCCCTCATTGATTGAGTAGATTTTTCCTTGCTCTGGTATCCTCAAGTGGAATTGATGTGATAAATAGTGCGACATCAGGAGTACAGCATGATTTATCTCCAAACAATCGGAAATACTTAATGATTAGGTTAGTAAAATCGCCTAGATGTGCATTCATGTGGTTAGCTCGCATACGTTTGTGCAGCTCAAGACGAGCTAGATATGGTCCGCGTACACGCTTGCCGTCATCTTCAATCAGCTATAGAAATAAAAGAGAGTGTTAAACATGACGAAATATTTTTAACTATTCCAATATGAACCTACTTGACAAAGAAAGTCGTGACACTCATCCATGTTTGATATGCCATCTTCGGTGCTTTCAGTACCACTTTGTGATTTGTGAAGCTCAAAACAACTGGTTAAAAAATCTTGATAATAGTCCCAACCTTAGAGGAATAAAGAACGAAACCGAACGAAGAAGAATTTTTTCTGAAAGAAAATTATTTTTGAATATTTGAAGACCAGTCTGAGTCTCTTCTTTTTGGGTATCTTATTTTATTCCATGTTTTCTGTTAACAAATAAAAATTGAAAAAGAGTTTCACTTCCACATTCTTCAAATCACTGAACTTAAGCAACCAAAGCAGAGACTGTCTTCAATTCGTATTTCCAGTTCGGTGGCAGAACACTCTTGGGCTTGTAGTACCTGGCCAGCCTGTGGATTCTTGATTCAACAAGAATCAAACGGAACTTGCCATCCTTGTTTTTACGATTACGTTCCAAATGCTTGCGCATAGCAACAGCCCTCTTAATCAAATGGTACAGATCCTCTGGGATGTCGGGTTTAAGGCCAACCGACTTCATGATACGAAGAATCTTGTTTCCATTTACGAAACGCACTTGTGCAACACCATATCGATTGTCAAAGATAGAATAATGGTCACTTTAATATACAATTTTAACACATTTTATGGTATTTTATTAGGAAAAAATGTATTACGATCCCGACTGTAAGGAAATTCCTCTTCTGAAAATAAATAAAATGACTGAAATCTGAAACGTCAAATGAAAATAAACTCACCACACATATACTTCCACAACTTTTTTGCGCCTTTTTTTTCAGCTCACACGTATTCACAGATGGATGCTGCGATTACAAAAAAAACAATGTAAACAAATGGAAGTTGCGGGGCAAGAGAGGTAATGGTTTTCCATCTTGTTCTTTATTCATCTAAGTTGCGGGGCAAGAGAAGTAAAGGTTTGTCATCTAATTTTTCTTATCTCTGTTTGAGTACAGCTTCCACCACTAAGGGCACGTCTGGCTGACTTTTTGGATTTTGAAAAAGTTTCATAATCTTTAAAACGTTTTGTGAAAACTTTTGTTTTCATTTTCGCATTCCACTTTTTCAATATTCTTTTCGTTTAATATGTCAGATCAACAAATGTTCGTTTGATAATAGTAGATTTAGTAAGAATAGGGGAGTTTTTTCTAGCACTGCAGTTATCATAAGTTTTATTGTATTTTAATTCAAGCAAACCATCTGTTAGAAACAGTGAATTCAATTAACAGTTTTCGATTGGAACTGTGTCAAAAAGGTATGCTTAAGCTAAAATAGGAGTAATTACTATTATGATTATTATTAGCCGTGTTTTATTATCCTTCGTGATCTGATCCGGATCAGATCTGATAATAAAGCAACTCGGATCACAAAAAAATTTATTAATGTTATCAGCACTGGTTCTAGAGTTTGACAGAAAACAATAAAGACTGAATTTTTTGAAAATCAAATGTTCGGAAATTTAATAGCGTAAAACATGGCAAAACAATATTTAGTTGATGAAATGGTACGCACATAAAAAAAAGCAATTAATTCAACATTTTTTTCATTTAGTTTCTAGAAGAAGATGAGACTTCAGAGGAATCCTCCTTTTCGTACGCTTTTGTACGATTCCTCTTCTAGCTTTTTTAAGGATCCCGGTCTAGTCCTTCGTTTCCCGTAGTATCTAAATTGTCTCCTAATCCCAGTCCAGTCGGAATATTGGGATCAAATATTTACTGGAAGCATTCCTATACTAAACCAATTTTAGCCTAAAAATGTCATTGAATTCCGTTGGGCGGTGTAAGTCTATACCGGACAAACAAACAAACATACACTAATACATCCATTTTTATATAATTACTAGCTGACCCGCCCGGCGTTGCTCGGATCTAAAATATTTAATAAATTTTCAGGAACACCCGCTGGCTGGACAAAGCTGAAAACAGCCGGAAATTTTCTAGTTTCCGTGGGAATATATGGTCATGAAATAAAGTCTATGGGCGCGTTCGAGTTTCGAGAACCTATCGGATAGGCTATCTCAGATACGCGTATCGTAGATACCTTTTTGAACGATCCAGATATCTTTTTCCAGATTTCTGCAGACATCAGCTGTGAAATATTAAAATTCGACTTTTGAAAACAGAAAACATTCAAAATATCATTGCTAGACGATTATAACTTAGTTTTTTCGATTTCCCATACGTTTTAAAAGACTCTTATGCTAAAATAAATGCACACCAAAACAAAAAATCTACGTGAAAAGAAATAAAAATAAATTTTCTATATGTTTGTATCAGCTGTTCGCAAGGTATCTGAGGTATCCCGAAAATTCACAGATTTTATTTTTTTTTTATAATTAAAAAAAAAGAGGAGGCTTATATGCTAATCTGGAGAACTCAGACCTAATATCCAGTCCATTGTACTACCAGAGTAGCAGCCTTCCCTTTTTTTTTGTGTTGCAGTAGTTGGAAATAAGTTGTTATTAATTTCACATATATAACCTCAAGGGCGGCGTCCATATGAAACTGGGAGGCTGAAAGAAAAGTAGATGCCCAGAGCGGGATTCGAACCCACGCATCCGGCCTCTCTACCAAACACTCTACCACTGCACCACGGCCGCCCTCCGAAAATTCACAGATAGCTTTGGTTTCTCTATTTGACAGAAATGGTTTGCATCTTTGCTAAATGCTTAACACGTAAACAACAACAACAAGCTATCCGGATGCCATTCTCGAACGCAGCCTATGTAAATGACAATGCAGCATCCTAATATCAAAAGAATTTTTAATATCGGCTCAGAATTTTTCGAGTTTTCGTTCCTTTTTTGTTTCATTTTTTTTTTTGTTGTTTTACGTGTATTTTATGTGGACAAAAGTGACATTCAGGGAAGTTGCCTGTAATCTATTAGGGTAGATAGCATTCAAGTTCTCCCTTGTTCTATTTGACGTCTTGAACGCAAACGCTTAAAAAAAAAAAACTAAACACTAATAAAATACTTTCATTTTTTTATTATGACGCATATTGCAACCACAGCAGACATGTACATACATATACTGCTTTTCGAGCATAAAATCGGTTTCCTTCTTAAATTTGTCATTACTGAATCATTTATGATTCCCATTCTCCAGATTTCATCAAAATTGAGCACAGAAACTACAAGAACCCATTCTGAAGTTGGAAGTTTTTTTTTTTTTTTGACAGGAGGAAATCTTCAAAAGACACTTGGCAGTATTCGACACCAAGTAGTGTAGGACTCTTACCTCACTAAAAACTCCTCGTAATCAGAACCAATCTATGAACGATCGGCAACAGATTTTTCTTTCTCAATAACATAATCGCTTTAAGGGAAGCTTAAACTTTTAATGCTTCCCATGACTTTTAGACCATTAGCTCGTGTGGCTTGGTTCTTCTAAATCTTGATATGACTATGCAGTCGCTGATTGTGTGATACAGCATGTTTTCTTACAACTTCTGTAACCGTTTCTATTTGTAGGTCACGATGCAAATCGCTATTTCTTATATACCATGGTGCATTTACTATTCCACGAAGGACTTTGTTTTGGAACTTTTGGATGATTTCAGTATTTGTTTTCTTTGTACAGCCCCATAATTGGATTCCATAGGTCCAAACAGGTCTAAGTACTTGTTTATAAAGCATTATTTTATTTTCGACAGATAGGTCAGAATTTCTACCGAGCAACCAGTACATTTTTCTATACTTCAAGTTGAGCTTGAACGGCATTTTGCAATTTCTCAGCAGCCTTGACGACGCACTAACTGGATGCCAAAATTGCAGTATCATCTGCAAAAGTAGCCATAATGGTGTTGTTATCCACTGGAATATCCCTTGTATATAGCAAATACAGGGTAGGTCCTAGGACAGTAGTTAGTTTTGACCGGTTCTGGGTCAGGTGGCTGAGGTGGCTGTTCTGGGATGGTGGCTCAGGTGGTTGTTCTGGGTCAGTGGTACAGATGGTGTACAGTTGGTGTACGGTGTACAGTGGCTCAGGTAGCTGTTCTGGGTCAGTGGTTCAGATGGTGTACAGTTGGTGTACGGTGTAGAGTATGTGGTACAGCAGTCGACATGAGGGTACGAGGGTACAGCAGTCATTCTAGGATGATGGTACGATGGTACAGCAGTCATGGTGTACAGGGTTGCACACCATCCCGATATTTGCAACAGGTAATTTTTTTGTGATATCTTTGGCGGGATGGTTTTTTGATGTTGGCGTTTGCTAGATAATAAAAATAGATTGATTTATTACGGTATGGTGTACATAATATGAGAAGTGTCCTTTTACAATTGTTTTTTTGTGTACTGGGAAAGGGGTTTGAAGTCGAGTCTCTCCCAACAACGACCAATTGTTTTATAAAAAATAAAAGAAGTAATAAATGTTTTTCTAGGAATAGAAACACATAAAAATAAAGTTAAGAAAGAAGGATGGCGGGATAGTTTATAGATTGATTTATTACGGTATGGAGAAAAAAGAATGGAGTACATATATGTGAAGTGTCCTTTTACAATTTTATGTTTTTTTGTACTGGGAGCGGGGGTTCGAATTTTCCACAGGTAATTTTTTTGTTGTATCTTTTGCGGGATGGTTTTTTATTGTTTGCGTTTGGTAGACAATAAAAATAGATTGATTTATTACGGTATGGAGAAAAAACGTTTGGTAGATAATAAAAATAGATTATCATGATGGTATGAGGGAGAAACTAAATGCATTCATATAGTAAGATGTTGAAAGGATTCTTTGTTTGTATAGATTATCATGGTGCACGGCTTTGGAGCTATACAGAAAAAAAAACCAAACATATACATAGAGCGTCTACTGTAGTTGATTAAAGAAATGCGTCATGGTTTATCAAATCATGTTTCAACATGTTTATTGAAACCTTTTTCATGATAATGATTGCTTGTGTTGGACATAGGGAGATGTATGTGTGTAGGTAGATATGTTTATTTATAGATATATACATATGATGCAATCTATAGTAGGGTTCTTGATTTTTTGAAAAAAAAAAAATACCTATAAAAGGAGCATTTTGAGAACGTGATAGGACATTATGTTTTTGTGAATAAGACAGTCAAGTTCTTTATTTTTTGAATTTTTCATTGAAAATCTGAGTTTTGTTAATTATTAAACAATCAAGTTCAAATTTGTTGAATTTTTCTTTGAAAATCTGAGTTTTGTTAATTATTAAACAATCAAGTTCAAATTTGTACATGTATATTTTTTTTTTTTTGTGTTTTCTTTGCCAATAATATTTAAATTTTTAAAAATGTTTAATTGTGAAAATTGTGAAAAATCATTCGTCCTAAAGGCGTCTTTGACAAGACACATCAACCATATCCATAGCGATGAAAGAAAAATATTTAAGTGCGAAATATGCGAGAAGGTTCTGTTTAGGAAAGACATACTTGATAAACACATCAGAAATAATCATTCAGCAGGAGCTGGTGTAATTAACGAAAGAAGTTCGAGAAAAAGGGAACATTCTCCTCAACCTTCAACATCTGGAGCGATTTTAGACAAAAGGCCTAGAAGAATTGCTAATGACTATTGTTATATCTGTGAAGAAGATGTTGTAGAATGGAGTGAACATAATAAAAAAGCTTAGCATATGACTCTAGTTGATCAACTGCATTCGGAAAATGGTGATGGAGGTTCTCCTCAAGAAAATGTTGATGAAGATTCTCCTCAAACTTCATATTGTTACATCTGTGAGAAGGTTATCGAGCAAGGAAAAATGATCCATCATCAAAGAAAAGCTTCACATAGAGCACTTGCTATGCAGCTCCTGACCGATAATGTTAGTGTCATAAGTGGAGCTTTCAAAAATACAATTGAGACCTATTGTATAAAGATTGCTGATGAATCAATTTTGGATGTTGATGTTTTGTTTGACCAAAATAAGTGCCTCATAAAACAGTTGCTGGAAAACGAAATTGGAATTTTAAGTTCATTGAAGCTAAACATTGAACTTTTCGGTGATTTTGTGAAGTCCAACAATAGTCCTGATGAACTGATTTCTGATGTGAAAAATATTCAAACAAAAATGTGTGTGGTGCTGAATGAAAATGATATTGATGAAAAGCTTCAGCAATTTATTGATGAAATAAAAGCTTAATTAGAAGAATTTCAAGAAAAAGACAGCGGATGGGCTTTGTTATCATTTGTGCGAATTGAGATAAACATCAATAAATACCAACCTGTTGGAGGATCATCGTATTTTGAATTACCAGCCCAAATAAGAAACAAAAAAGCATGCATAAACGTTCAAAACAATGATGTGTACTGTTTCAAATGGTTAATAATAGCTGCTCTCGCAGTAAACATATCAAATCCTAAAAGGACTAGTTCATTCCCATGTAAAAATAACATTGCTGACGAAACAATAGAAGCATTTAATCAACTCATAAGCTTTAAAGACTTGCAGTTCCCTCTGGCTATAAAAGATGTTAAAATATTTGAGGAGAACAACCCTGAGATAAGTGTGAATGTATTTGGTTATGAGATGAGTAAGAAAACTAAAGATGTACAAATAATCGGTCCATTCTATCATACACAAAAGGAAAAGAGTAAGCATAAAAATTTACTCTTTTGTGAGAATGAAGATGGTCGAACTCATTATGTTTTTATTAAAAACATGTCACGATTAATCAGTTCACAATTAACAAAACTAGAAAAGAAAAAACATTTTTGTAATGGTTGTCTACAAGCTTTTGCTAATGAAGATTCATTAAAGAAACACAAAAGCGAATGTTGTAAGATCGTTACAATAATGCCAGAGGGAGATAAGACCTCATTAAAGTTTGAGAAACATGGAAAGAAGTTGGAAGTTCCATTTGTAGTTTACGCTGACTTTGAGTCTATTTTACAACCGATAAACCATCAACAGCCCAACCCGGATTTTTCTTCAACAACTGATGTACAACAGTATGTACCTTGCGCCTTTTCATATTTTATTAAATGCACATTTGATGAAAAGTTCAACACTCAGAAAACATTTGTTGGTAAGAATTTAAATATGAATATAATAATATTTCCCAATATACATATTTATAATTTTCTTTTTTTTTTTTTCTATTTTAGGTGAGAATTCGTCAGATAAATTTGTAGAAATGTTGGTGGAAGATTTGACGAATTTATATCAGCAAGTCATCAAGAATCCGAAACCGATGCCCATGTTGACCATATCCGAGGATTTCAGGCAGAGACATTCGCCAACATGTCATATATGTAAGAATAGTTTTAAGAAATCAGATTTAAGGGTAAGGGATCATTGTCACTTCACCGGGTTGTATAGAGGACCCGCCCACCATCATTGTAATTTAAATTTTAAAATTCCAAAATTTTTCCCCGTCTTCATTCATAATTTTTCGGGATATGATTGTCATCTCTTTGTAAAAAGTCTTTCTAAGATCAAAGGAGAAATTTCAATAATTCCATTGAACAAAGAAAATTATATTTCTCTTTCTAAACGAATTTTTTTAAATACAAATCACAGTTTTGAGATAAGATTTTTAGATTCAAATAGGTTTCTTCAGTCAAGCATCGCATCTTTAGCAAAGAATTTATCGCCTAATGATTTGAAAAATACTAAAAGTGTTTTCCAAGACAATGTGTCATTTAATTTAATGCAAAGAAAAGGTGTATTTCCTTATGATCATTTAGATTCTTGGGAACGATTTGAAGAGACCTCTTTACCTTCTAAATCAAAATTTTATAACAAAATGATTGATGAAGAATGTTTAGTTGAGGACTATAAACATGCTCTTAATGTATGGGATCACTTCAAATGTAAAAAACTTGAAGATTATATGGTTCTCTGTCTTAAGAGTGATGTGCTTTTATTAGCAGATATTTTTGAAAGTTTTAGGAAACTTTGTATTTCAATTTATGAACTAGATCCTTGTCATTATTTTACAGCTCCTGGGTTATCATGGGACGCTATGCTCAAAACAACTAATATCAAGTTAGAGCTTTTAACTGATGTCGATATGTACAATTTTTTTAAAACTGGAATTAGGGGTGGTTTGTGTCAATGTAGCCACAGAAATGCTGTAGCTAATAATAAATACATGTCTAGCTATAATCCAAACCTAGCATCGGAATACTTAATGTATCTTGATGCTAATAACTTATACGGATGGACTATGTCACAACACTTACCATATGGTAATTTTCAGTGGGATAATCCTCAGATTTATACATCTGAATACATCTCCAACATTAAAGGTGATAATGTTGGATATGTATTGGAAGTAGATTTAGATTATCCATTGAGTATTCATGACTCACATAACGATCTCCCATTTTGTCCTGAAAATATAGCCACCCCAGGTTGTAAAATTCCTAAGTTAGTTGCGCACTTGAATTCAAGGAAAAATTTCAAAATTCACTTAAGAAATTTACAGCAATGTATTTCCCAGGGATTAGTTTTAAAAAAAGTACATAGAGTCATGAAGTTTAGTCAGTCGAACTGGCTCCAAAAATATATTTCACTGAACACCGAAAAAAGAAAGGTTGCCAGGAATAAGTTTGAGAAAGACTTTTTCAAGTTAATGAACAATAGCGTCTATGGTAAAACCATGGAAAATGTTGAAAAGCGTAGAAATGTGAAGATTGTTTCAGAATGGGATGCGCATAGAAACCAATTTTCAGCAAGAAAGCTGATTGCGCATCCCAATTTTCATAGTAGTAGCATATTTACACCGAATATGTGTGCTATTGAGATGAAGAAAGGAAGTGTTAAACTAGATAAACCAATTTATTTGGGTTTTGTCGTTTTAGAACTCTCAAAGTGGTTAATGTATGATTTTCATTATGATTACATGAAGCCAAAATTTAGTGAAAAAATTCGTTTGAACTATATGGATACAGACTCTTTTATCTATTCCATATTTACAGACGACTTTTATGCTAAAATCTATGATGATGTTATTAATCCTGAGAGATCCAGGTTTGACACTTCTGATTATCCGGTGAATAACATTCATAATTTCCCTTTAAATAATGGCAAGGTGATAGGACTTTTCAAAGATGAAAATAATTCGAGGATTATGACTGATTTCGTAGAACTAAGGGCTAAATTAAATTGTTTTGGGATTGATACCGGTGAAGTGACAAAAAAAGCAAAAGGTATCAGAAAATATATAACAAATAATTTAGAATTAAGAGACTATAGAAATTGTTTAATTAAGAAACGTGATATTTATAGAAATATGTATATATTTAGAAGTAAGCAGCATATAATGTACACTCAAATGATAAATAAAAAAACCTTGAGTTGTAATGATACAAAAAGGTTTATATGTGAAGATGGTAAAAGCACCTATGCTTGGGGCCATAAAATTATACCACATATTTAAATGTAAATTCATTTCAACTGAAGGTAATTAAAAAAAAATAAAAAATAAAAATAAAGGTTATGTAAAAATTGAAATAAAAAAACAAAAATTTTTATATTAAAAATCGTTTATTCAATAATAAAAAAATAATTTTATATTACAAAAAGAAAAACTAGATTTTTTATTAAACTCGCTCTTCTTCGCCAATTTTTCTTATTTCTAATTTAACAGATCTTCCCATTGGACCTTTGTATATGATACAGTACGATGCTGTTTTCATATTGATGTTTTCTATTGCCTTGTCAGTGAATTTGTTGTAGCGGGCTGGAAGGAATACCTACGAAAGAAAAATAATATTAAAACATTGAAACAAAATAAAATGAAAAGAAACTGATAAATAAAAAAAATTATTTACTTACATCGTTTGTACCTAGATCAATAACTAATTGCGTTCCAAATTTCGTTTGGATCCTTCTCATGCTTAGGATCGGATAGCAATGATTTTGCTCCAAGTTTCTTATATTAATCACAGTATTAAAACTGCTTTCAACTTCAATTTCTTGAATTTCTTTTTCAAATTCTTGAGACATGGTGTGATAATAAGGACTTCTCAGATTAAAATAATAAAATTTCATCTCAAACAGTTGAATTTATACTGATTTTTTTTTTTTTTTGTTCTCTCTTTTTTTATCTTCTTGGGGATAAGTTTGGTCATGTTTTTTTCCTTCTTTCTTAATTTTATTTTTATGTGTTTCTATTCCTTGAAAAACAGATTCTTGTGGTAGCAGATGTTGTAACAGGTGTTTCTCATAATTCATGTATGACAAGTTTGATCATGTTTTTTTCCTTCTTTCTTAATTTTATTTTTATATGTTTCTATTCCTAGAAAAACAGATTTCCTTCTTTCTTAGCTTTATTTTTATGTGTTTCTATTCCTAGAAAAACAGATTCTTGTTGTAGCAGATGTTGTAACAGGTGTTTCTCATAATTCATGTATGTTTTCGAACTTCCCCAGTTAAGGGACTGTACTCAATAATACGATCATGTATGATCATGCAATATACTGAAGTATTTGGAGGTACAGCTACGTTTGTTTTGATTTCAAGTTTCACATCTACAGGAGCCGATTTGATAGACTCATTTTGGCGGGAACAATCAATTACAATAATCGGAGCAGTTTCCTTATATTCCTTACGTGACAAGAGTGGTTGCGATTGTTTGTTGTAAAAGGATTGTTGAAATCGGCTGTACATATCATAGAGAACAGCATATCAGTCAGT
The DNA here is from genome assembly GCA_949752695.1 of Melanostoma scalare. Classification (NCBI taxonomy): domain Eukaryota; kingdom Metazoa; phylum Arthropoda; class Insecta; order Diptera; family Syrphidae; genus Melanostoma; species Melanostoma scalare. The sequence goes on along the minus strand of OX456984.1, from coordinate 123,261,595 downwards.
CGTAAAATCAGCATTCAAATCTTCACGAGGATATGACTCAGAGTTTAAATGTACCTTAACATTTCTCAACGTGCAGTGGTCATCTTTATCTTTTTGATTTTTTCGGTTCGTTTGTAGTCCAATTATAATATATCTAGGCTTTTCGAGTTGATTTGATGTTTTAATTATCCATATATGATCGGTTGCAGCTGGTAGTGTTGGATATTCATACATTTCCCAGTTGAATAGGTTTTGATTGTATTTGCTTAAGTAAGATAAGCTTATCAGCATCCGCCAATGTGATGTGAGGAACTCTCCATTGCATTTTCAGAATTTTAATTTGCATATCTTCCGACGAAACAAAAGCATTCTCATCAGTTCGTGTGCGTATTAAAATCAATTCATGTCTTGCATTTGTTATAATCCGTTTATAATCTTCAGCAAATCCAAGTAAACTTTTAAGAGGTACACAAAAGTTGAAAGTATCAGATGAAGTCAAAATGGTGTCTTTTCCATACCATGAGGCATTTTGAAGATATCTGCTTTCATTCTCATTTAAGGATATATAGTTTTTTAATGTTGTTGTAATACCAACATTTTTATTGTATTCAATATCCACGCCATTTAATTCATAATGAATTTCCTCAAAAAGAAAGGCCATAGCATTATTGCATAATTTAGCTGAATTAGAATTACTTCCATCTAATTTTTTTAGGGTTCCTTCAATGTATATATAACTTTCGCTGGGCAGAATACAGAGGTCTTGTTGTTGAATGGAAATACGTATTTCATCGCTTGCATTGTAAGACTGCAAAAACGGGGAGTAGCTGTGATATTCAAATTTGGCGATGCTATTATCATAACCAGGTGTTTGGGTTATATTCAATATTTCGCTCATGTTTATCTTCTTTTTTTGTTGTTTTTTTTTGTTATTATTATTTTTTTTTTATTATTTTATTTGTTATTATATTTTTATTTTAAAACAAATCCTAAGGACTGGAGATACGATTTATTTTCAGATGAGAGCTTCGGTCTTGTCAGTTTTGCTGCTCTTGTAGAACTAACAGAATCACCACTTTTGCGATCGATTATATTATTATATATTAACATTATGTAGCACCTCCTAATGGTTTTAAATGTAAACGTATGGTAATTGTTTCTCCTCTAAAATTTATTAAATCTCCGTCCTGGTCAACAAGCTTCAATGAAATCGAACTTAACTGTTTGACGCTCACTGGTAAATAGATGACATTTCTGGGAACTTCAATGATTTTATATCCAGGTCCTACTTCTGGTGAGAATTCATGTATTGTATCTATGCATTGGTTTGTTATTAAAATATGAACCAGAAATAATATTACACTCAATTCGTATAACATTCACTTTGTTTATGTCAACAGGTAAATCGGAAGTGTGTAATAAATCAGCTTTCAAAGATCGTTTACTGAATCCCAATAATTTTCCTATAGATCGATCTTTCTCGAAATGTACAGTCTCTGTACTAATCAGTTCACATTGTAATGTATTATTATTAGCTTCAATTTTCATGGAGATTGGAAATTTTTTTTCTTTTAATGCATAGTTAATAAAAGAATAAATGTCATCGATTTCATATGAGCCCGTTGGAATTTCAATAACATGTGCTCCAATATGCAGCAAATTGTTTCGTTCATCAACATTAGGTATAGAGTTATATGTTTGAAAATCTATCAAACCACAAACGTACTCCCGATCCAATTTTAAAGGTGGAAAATATTCTGCAGTCAAATGAGAAGTATTTCCGCTCAGTGTGAGTGTGAACGCCATGACAATAAAAAAGACAATGAAAATAATTTTACAAAATGTTTGTTATTTATTCATAATAGTGATCATATAGAAACTTTAAACATAAGTGTCCACAATTTACAGAGCTATAATCTTGATACTTAATATAATTATATTTAATCTTATCGCCTAAATAATCAATTAATTCGTTCGGGCGCAAATAAAGTCCAAGTCCTTTTCTATAAGGTTTTAAATGTGGACCGTTACCCATTGAAATAGCTTCCAATTTTCCATTATTCCGTTTTTTCTCATCTAAATCTTTTTTAGCATTATTTGCATCGTTGACAGCCTTAGCAATACCAGCAGCACCTCCAGATAAAGCTCCTAGAGCTGAAAGGCCAGCAAAGAGTGGAACAAGAAATGGTATGACACCACCAATTTTCGGTACTGAAATAACTCTTGGTGTTTTAATATTGTGCTCATTTTTTTTAATCGTTTTCTTAGCAGCTGACAATGCTATTTTGATAGCTTTTTCGAAACTATGTGGCTTTTTTCTTTGAATAGTTTTTCCAAGACCTTCAATTGTTCTACTAAAAGTGATTCTCTTCTTGGTTTTCTCTTTTTTATTTTTTGATTTCATTTTTTCCTTACTGTTAGAGCAACCCATACCTAATTTAAGTTTAGCTTTCATTAGATTTGTAACTAGTATAGCATTTGCTCGTTCACCTAAACCAGTGTCCTTAGATGTCGCTAGTTTCCAAGCTTTCTCAGTTAAGATTTTATCTGCTGTATGACGTTCAGATGTATTTTTAAATTTAGAATAAGATATATCGTGTTGTTTGCATGCCTGATCAAGCAAATTAATTCCTGGATCTCCTCTTGCTAATCGTTTTTCTAGTTTTGTTCCAGGTCCACAATATTAATAGCCAGGAAGATGAAGTTCAAGGGGTAATTTGTTGATTATAGAGTTTACTAAACCGTCTCCTCTAACGATGCTTTGTTGACTGATATGTTTTTTTGAAAAATCCAGCATTTTTATAGAAATAAACTTATGTACTCAATAGGACGGTTTACAATGTTATGACTATTTTTTTAATATAACCTTCGTATTTAAAGGAAATTGCTTAGTACCTTTCATCATGCGATTCGTGAAACAACAACAACTTTTACCAATACAAAATTTGGATTTGACTAAAAGTAATGAGTCAAGAAAACATGGAAAACTATTACCCAATAGCATAAGAGGTTTAATTACGGGTCCCTCAAATTGCGGAAAAACAAATGCTATGATGAGTTTACTACAACATCCTAACGGTTTAAGATTTGAAAACATATATATTTTTTCAAAGTCATTACATCAACCAAAGTATGAGTTTTTACGAAGAGCTATCAAGCCAATCAAAGAAATGGGTTTCTTTACGTTTTCCAACAACAGTGAAGTTATACCACCTGAAGAAGCAAAACCCAATTCAGTCTTTATCTTTGATGATATTGCATGTGAAAAACAAGATACTATACGAACTTACTTTAGTATGGGACGACATCATCTCATTGACAGTTTTTATTTATGTCAAACATATACAAGAATTCCAAAACATCTTATACGCGACAATGCAAATTTTTTAATTGTTTTCAAACAGGACGATATGAACTTGAAACATATTTATAATGATCATGTTAATTCTGATATGACATTTAATATATTTCAAAAGGTATGTGCAGAATGTTGGAATGATGAATATGGATTCTTGGTAATTGATAAAGGCAGTCCTTTGAAAGAAGGTCGATATAGGAAGGGCTTTGATCATTTCCTGAAACTATAAAAAGCAGATCTTTATAACAGTTTACATCATACGTGCATTAATGTTCTATGAGAGCACTTCAAAAGCAGTAAAACCTGTAAAAAGCAGTTCAAAAGCAGTAAAATAAAAAAACAGTAAAAAGCAGTTAAAAACAGAAAAAGCAGTAAAAAACAGAAAAAAGCAGTTTAAAACAGATAAAAAGCTGTTTCAAAGCAGTAAAAAACAGAAAAAAGCAGTTAAAAACAGAAAAAAAGCTGTTTCAAAGCAGTAAAAAACAGAAAAAAGCAGTTTAAAACAGAAAAAAAGCTGTTTCAAAGCAGTAAAAAACAGAAAAAAGCAGTTTAAAACAGAAAAAAAGCTGTTTCAAAGCAGTAAAAAACAGAAAAAAGCAGTTAAAAACAGAAAAAAAGCTGTTTCAAAGCAGTAAAAAACAGAAAAAAGCAGTTTAAAACAGAAAAAAAGCTGTTTCAAAGCAGTAAAAAACAGAAAAAAGCAGTTTAAAACAGAAAAAAGCAGTAAAAAACAAAAAAAAAGCTGTTTCAAAGCAGTAAAAAACAGAAAAAAAGCAGTTTCAAAGCAGTTCAAAAGCAGTTCAAAAGCCGATCAGACCAGTTCAAAAGCAGTTCAGACCAGTTCAAAAGCCGATCAGACCAGTTCAAAAGTCGATCAGACCAGTTCAAAAGCCGATCAGACCAGTTCAAAAGCAGTTCAAAAGCCGATCAGACCAGTTCAAAAGCCGATCAGACCAGTTCAAAAGCAGTTCAGACCAGTTCAAAAGCAGTTCAAAAGCAGTTCAGCCCAGTTCAAAAGCAGTTCAGACCAGTTCAAAAGCAGTTCAAAAGCCGATCAGACCAGTTCAAAAGCCGATCAGACCAGTTCAAAAACAGAAAAAAGCTGTTTCAAAGCAGTTCAAAAGCAGTTCAAAAGCAGTTCAAAAACAGAAAAGGCTGTTTCAAAGCAGTTCATAAATGACAAATATAAAAAACATTTCTTTCTACCGTTTACAACATACGTAAAGTAATGTACTATGAGAGCAGTTCAAAACAGTTCAACGCACAATCCGTAGAAGTTCGAAGTCGTTCAACTGGGTTTAAAAATCGATGTTCATCAATCAGAAGCAGTAAATTCAACATAAAATTCAATTTCAAACCGATTGAAAGATTCTTTCATAGTATACGAAGCTTATTTACAGTCTGTTGTAAAAACAATACAGCTTCATTATGATGAATTTAAATAAGGAACTGACAAGTGAACTCATTAAAACTACTGATGCCCTACGAAAGAAATATAAAGCTATAAGAAATGGAAAGGAAGCATTCGAAACTCAATTAGAGGAAACCTTTAAACCAATTACCAACCCTCTGAAAGAGTTAGTTGAGAAATCAAATGAACAGCAAAACTATTTTGAAACTCCTGTAGCTAAATCAAAACAAAATTTTGATGATGATTTTGCCACACCTGCTGCAAGCATCAGTAGTATTACTCCGAAAAACTATTCAACTACACCCAAAAGCTAGCATTTTAGAGAAAGCAGACAACGAGTACGTGGTCGTTACAAAGCTCGTCACTTAACCGACCAAATAGACGACAATGAATCCGATGAAATATCACAGAAGTATATAGATTTATTTTTGAATGAGTCTAGTGCTTTTGACAATATATATGGCGTTCACGAAAAGAATGGCAAGTTGTTCATCGGGGATGGAGAGTTTAAAATTCTATTAAGAAATATACAAATAAAGAATAAAATCTATGAAGGTTCAAACGGTTTATATGAACTAATATTCAAGAAAAAACCCTCCCAAAATATATATAATGAGAAAGATCTAAAAATATATAAGGATATATTGGAAGATACTAATGCACATCGACGTTCTCATGATTCTACAAAACAAGTTTTAGGAAATCGTGGAAGTAAATATAAAGAAATCATAAGCAAACTACTAACAGATACTACTACTCCAGTTTCGCATACAGGAAATGGATTAATGCAACTATCTAAGAAAGAAAAAGACTATATCTTCTGGGATGATCCCAATGAACTTGTAGTTCGATTAAGACTTCTTGTCGCTTCACATCAAGCAGGACATAATAACCATTCCAACGAAATTGTATCAATTATCGAAGAATTAAAAGAATCTAATATTATCGAGTAAAAACAAAATGAGTGTAGATAAGTTCGGAAGGTTTACAAATAGAACTCCTGTCAGAGGACTAACAGGACCAACTGGACCACGTGGGGAGAAAGGAGAACCGGGACCACCTGGGTTGCAAGGAGTACCGGGACCACCTGGGTTACCTGGAGTGCCGGGACCACCTGGGATACAAGGAGTACCGGGAACACCTGGTGAGGGAATTCTCAAAACAGTAAACGGAAACTACAATATAAACTGGAAGCGTCTACAAAATCTACAGGACCCACAAGAGAAAGAAGATGCTGCAACAAAAAATTATATTGACGAGAATGTTGGAGAATTAAAAGACTTAATTGCGAAAATTGAAGAATATTTATATTCTAAGGATAAGAAATATTTATATTTTTAAATTTAAGAAAATTGTAGTCATAATCGTTGTGTGAATTGTCAAATAATTAACTAGTTGAACCAACACTCCATCTCTCTCTATCTCCTGTAGTCATAATCGTTGTGTGAAATGACAACCAATAAACTACTTGAACCAACACTCTAACTCTCTCTATCTCACTCTCCTTCTCACTCCTACTTCCCAGCAGCAACTTCTCTAGTTTCTAGTTATATAATTCTGATGATTGAATAAAAAAAAAACAAAGAACTAACATGAAGAAAAATCTACTATTTAACTTAATGAGGAAATAGTTTTTTTGATTTCAGTCTTATTTTGATTATCATTGTGAGAGGACAGTAACCTAATAATGGCAGGAATAAATACTTCTATAATTTTTGATGAAATTTTAAAATTTCTTAAAACAAATCAACATACTATACTAGAAGAACACTATGAGTATTTCATAACTAGTATAAATTTTCTTAGGAAATTTGAAACTGTATCTTCTACAACATCTGTTCATGGCTGTCACTTTATAAATTGCTCATGGTCTTCTAATATATGTAAATCAGGGCCCGATACATGTGCGTGCTACATGATTGAAAATAGGCTATTAAAAATAAAAAAACTTATGTTATTATATAAAAGAATACAATAAATAAAATTACTATAAAAAGAAAAAACAATACATTTTTATTTCAATCAACTGAAAGATGAGTAAGAGAAACATTGTTAACGAGCTGCATAAACCTGCAAGACGAGTCATTATAAAGGGACTTGATGAACTATGGCAAGCTGATTTGGTGGAAATGATTACCTATTCACCAGAAAATGATAATTTTCGATATCTTCTTACGGTAATAGACACATTTTCTAAATTTGCTTGGAGTTTCCCTATTAAAAGTAAAACTGGAGTGGATGTCACTGCAGGTATGCAAAATATCAGTTCCAAGACGCATCTCTCAATCTTGAACTACAGAGATTGAAGTCCCTTCTGAGAAACGTTAAAACCCTGTTGAATCAACAGTTTCGAAATAGTGTCAACGACTACTGGAAACAGCGTGCTGAAAGCATAGTAAAAACAGATAGCAGGAACATGTTTCCAAAGATAAACCAGCTGTTCAAACCACGTGAGGTTGTCAAAATTCCGAAACTGAAAATACCCACGTCTTCTCGGTCCCTTCTTTCTCAGGCAGGGATTCAAGACTGTCCCATCATAGAAAACCAGTATGTCATATCGGGTGGAGCAGACAAGCTCAATCTCATTGGCTCACATTTTGAGACGGTACACGCAAGAGAACTCCCAAGCCGCAAATCTGGCGAAGTATGTAATGAATTACAAAGGTTTCGAAACTGCGAAATTACTTCTCTTCTGAGATTTTCAGAAGAATTAAGAGCAGACCAAATAACACACGAACATACAGACAACTACTTTACAACTATGGAGGAATTGACAGAAATATTTAGGAAACTAAATACTAAGAGGTCTAGCGGTTTAGATAGCATACCTAATATAGTATTAAAGCATATTCCAACTGATATTATAAGGCAATACTGTGTTATATTTAACAACCTACTAAATAACTACTACTTTCCGAGTTGCTGGAAAATATCAAAGGTGTTTCCAATAGTTTAAAAAAAGAAAGACCCTTCCGATCCTTACAATTATAGGCCTATTAGTCTCCTGCCTAACATCGGAAAGGTTTTTGAGGTTATTATAAGTAAGTCGATTTTGTTCGTTTGCAAAGAAAAGGAGATTATACCGCGAAACCAATTTGGGTTCAAAAGAAATCACTCGGCAGTGCACGCTGTAACTAAATTGATATCAGATGTCAATTGGAATCTCAATGCCAAAAGATGTACAGCTGCCTGTCTAGTGGATATCGAAAAAGCCTTTGACACGGTCTGGATCGACGGACTTATTTACAAACTTATACGGTATGAGTTCCCACGCCATCTCATAAACATGATAATGTCTATGATATATGAGAAGAAGTTTGTTGTAACCGATAGAGAATACACGACAACTAAAGTCTTTAATGTCACCAACGGGCTACTGCAAGGTACAGTAACTGCGCCAACCCTTTTCAATATCTTTATTTCGGACATACTTAAACAGATAGACGGCTCGATAGCATTTGCCGATGATGCTAATTTGTATGCAAGCGGCTCTAAAATTGAAGATATCCAAACCCAACTTCAAGAATCATTCGATAAATTTCAAGTTTTTTGTGCTGATTGGAAACTTAAAATCAATTATTCCAAGTGTGAAACCATACTATTCCGCACACCAGTAAGACGCGGCAATTCAGATTTGAGACGCAACTGGAAAAACCTTAAGATAACGAACACAGATGGTCTTCACATCGAAACGAAGCAAGTAGTTAAGTATCTAGGTGTTCACTTGGACAAATTTTTGTATTTTAATGAACATATAAACATGCAACTGAAAAAGGCAAGAGCAGCGTTTATGTCACTTAAAGCTCTCTTTTACTCTAGCTATTTAAGGAGTGATGTGAAGATCATTTGTTACCAAGCATTTGTGCGTCCAATTCTGACTTATGCAAGTCCAGTATGGTGGAACATCAATCCATCATACATGGAAAAGTATCGAGGATTCGAGCGAAAATGTTTAAGAGCCTGCACTCAAATGTATAGAAGTGCACACTCTGATTATCGACATTATATTTCAAACAAAAAACTTCTTGATGCTTCTGGAGTCTCTAGAATAGATAATTTTATGTTAGACCTCATCAGAAACCATTTTGCACGGTCGGCATGCGTGACGGAAAACGAATATGTATCCGGATTGTTTTACCCCAACCCGGTATATTTTAAAAACACGCTAGAAAGTGGATGCATACCGCCTGAAGCCTTCTTGTTTCTGGATGCACATGGTTACCTATCTGACTCGAAAAACGTACCGATAATATATCATGCTGCAAGACGAGCAACAGACAAAAGAATTTTATACGAGCCTTTTGAGTCAGGGGGAGGGAATGCTAATCTGAGGTACTGCACTAGCATACCTGAAAAAGATATCACCAACAAAAATAGGCTCAATCGGGAAAAATACTGGTGGCTTGACTGGTCTTAAGCTAATACTTAGGCTTAGTAAACTCGGCTCTTTGGGGTGATCTCTGATCTGACGACAACAACGAGGATTAGATTTTACAATTATTTATATTCTCAATTGTCTACAAATGGGGGATCACACGAGGGAGTAGGGTCATAGATTTAGTTAGATTAAGTTAGTTCTGTAGGTTTTTTAGTTTTTTAATATACATAAAATAAAGCGACAGTCCTCTTATAGGTTTTTCACAATTTCTCCTATCAACGAAAAAAAAAAAATTTATAAATAGTCAATGTAACATTGGAAAAAAAACAGAAAATTGTAATAGAAAACTATATACTAAACATAGAAAACATGTATTGCGAACCGCAAAGGTCTTTTACTTAAAAAAAAAAAATATAAATATATACATATCTATATTGGAGAACCCATAGCTTTTAAGTTTATTTAAGCTATCAAAAAATGTAATTAACCTTAAGTGAATAAATAAACAAAAAAAAAAAAAAAAGGTATGCAAAATATATTTAATGAAGGACGCATCCCAAAGAATCTACAAACAGATGACGGCAAAGAATTTTATAATAAAATTTTTCAAAATCTCATGAAAACATATAAAATCAAACATTATTCTACATTCAGTGCACTTAAAGCATCCATTGTTGAACGTTTCAATCGCACCTTAAAAAACATGATGTGGAAAGAATTTAGCGTCAATGGCTCATATCGTTGGATTGATATGATAAAATCACTGACTAAAACATATAATACCACGAGACATCGCACTATTAAAATGTGTCCATCTGAAGTTAATTCTAGAAATGAAAAACACATACTTTCGACAGCATATAATCATATAAAAATTCATATTACACCTAAGCTTCATATTGGTGACTTTGTAAGAATAAGTAAATATAAACATGTTTTTGAGAAAGGTTACACCCCCAATTGGACAACTGAAATCTTTAAAATAATAAAAGTTCAACACACAAATCCCGTAACATATTTGTTAGAGGACTATCAAGGACATCCCGTCAAAGGAGGATTTTATGAACTTGAACTACAAAAAACAAAATTTCCAGATACTTACCTCATAGAAAAAGTACTTAAAACCAAAAAGGGACAAATATTTGTGAAATGGCTTGGTTTTCCATCTGATCACAATTCATGGACATCTATACCTCAAAACGATTAACAAAAATTGTCTTTTTTTTTTCTAATACAAAAATATATAATTGAAATGAAAAAAAAAAATTGTTTTATTTATTACTTCTTTTATTTTTTATAAAACAATTGGTCATTGTTGGGAGAGACTCGACTTCGAACCCCTTTCCCAGTACACAAAAAAAAAAACAATTGTAAAAGGACACTTCTCATATTATGTACTCCATACCGTAATAAATCAATCTATTTTTATTATCTACCAAACGCCAACATCAAAAAACCATCCCGCCAAAGATACCACAAAAAAAAATTACCTGTTGCAAATATCGGGATGGTGTGCAACCCTGTACACCATGACTGCTGTACCATCGTACCATCATCCTAGAATGACTGTTGTACCCTCGTACCCTCATGTCGACTGCAGTACCACATACTCTACACCGTACACCAACTGTACACCATCTGAGCCACTGACCCAGAACAGCTACCTGAGCCACTGTACACCGTACACCAACTGTACACCATCTGTACCACTGACCCAGAAAAACCACCTGAGCCACCATCCCAGAACAGCCACCTCAGCCACCTCAGCCACCTGACCCAGAACCGGTCAAAACTAACTACTTAGGACGCTTCCTTGTGGAACACCGGCTTGTATTTTACATAGCTTTGAATATTCTTGATCATACCGTACTCTGAAGAGCCGGTTTGAGATATAAGATTTTAGTATTTCGTAGTACTGCCTGGGTAGGTCCCTTTGCAGTTTATACTCTAGCCCCTCATGCCATACCTTGTCGAATGCTTGAGCAACATCTAAAAATATAGCCGAACATACTTGTTTTTCTTCTAATGCTTTTTCAACTGCATCCGTTATTCAATGAACCTGGTCTATCGTGGACTGTTTATTTCTAAATCCAAACTGATGATTTGGGATTAGATTTCTTTCTTCTATGACTTTGCTTAGTCTTTTCAGTAGCAATTTTTCAAAGACTTTTGCCATTATTGGTATAAGCGATATTGGTCTGTAAGACGTCACTTCTGTTGGTGGCTTACCTTGCTTTGGTATAACAATTACTTCAGCAATTTTCCAATGATGTGGGACATATTGGGTCTTTAGGCATGCATTTATTATGAATTGGAGTTTTATGAAGGCTTTTGATGGCATTTCTTTCATAACCTGAGCAGTTATTAGATCGTACCCAGGTGATTTTTTGTTCGATAGTTGATTTTGACACATACTTTTTATTTCTTTGAGTGTGACAATTGGTATGTCAACTTCATCGACTTTATCAATAGACTGTAAGCTGTTTTCAGATGTATTTGCTGGGAATGGCTTAAAAACATTCGCAAGATGTTCTGCAAACAGGTTAGCTTTTTCTTTCGGATTTCCGATCCCATTCCCGTTTAGAGATTTTATTGGCGGGTTTTGTAACTGCGGTCTTTTCAGCCGCTTAGCTGCTTTCCAGAGCGAATAATCGGTTGAAGCATCAGTCGTTAAATTTTTCAGGAATCTACTTAATGAATTATTTTTGAATTCGTAGATTTATTTTTTCAGTTCGTTGCTTAGCCGGTTAAACGCTGTTTTGTCGTCTGGAAATCTAGTATTTTGCCATTTTCTTCTAGCTCTTCTCTTCTCCAATATCAACTCTCTTATCTCGGCAGGGTATTTTGTTTCAGTTCGCTTCCTACTCGAGTAGGTTGGTGTACTTTCTTCTGCAGCTTGTTGAACATCGGCAATGAATTGTTCTACTTCAAGGTCGATTTGCTCTTTTGTTTCCATAGGGAATCTGAGATTTATACAGCTTTCAAGCTTTTCGCTGAATTCACTCCAGTTTGTTTTATTATTTACAAGCTTAGGATTACTTTTTTCCATTATCTCTGATTCATTAAGTGATAAAATCACCGGTGTATGATCTGATGATAAGTTATAATTATCTTCGACTCTTATGTGGTTTCGTTTGATGCCTTTAACTATGAAAAAGTCAATAAGGTCTGGTATTTTACTAGTATTCGATGGCTAATAAGTTGGTGATCTGGAAGAATAAAACTCGCAATTGCATTTGAGGCATGCTTTGTAAAGCCTTCTCCCCTTTGTTGTTATAAGTCTGGATCCCCAATGGGTGTGCTTAGCATTGAAGTCACCGCCAACAAGGAAGTTATGTCCTAGTAGATTTAGCAGTTCTGTATAATCATCTTCAGTCGGGGAATGCCTTGGCGGGCAGTATATTGATGCCAACTTGAAGTCTTTCTTTTTCATACCAATACTAATTATTGTTACTTGCATATTCTCGTTTATAAACATAGCTTCTTCATGGTGTTTTAAGCTCTTTTTATCAGGATTGCCGATCCACCTCTAGCCTTATCAGCTGGATGAGGAGCGTGGTAGCAAATATAGTTTGATATTAAATCATCAAGAACCAGTCCACTTGAGAAATGAGTTTCGGACACCAGACAAATATCTATGTGTTCGATGTCTAAGAAGATTTTTAATTCTGATAAATGGTGTAAAAGACCGTTTGCATTCCATGTTCCAATTTTTAGTGTTCTGTCCATCATTGTTTTTTAAGAGCGACTTCTTCACTTAGCCGTTTGATGTTCAAATCCTGATTGTCAATTCTTTTAAGAATAAGTTCAAGAATTTCTTTAACGGAAGTTTCTTCATTCTTCCGCACGTTTTTAACAGTCTGTGAATAGGATTTATTTTCGTCGCTTTTGCTTTTAACAGCTTCCTTCGGAAGTTCTTTCTTACCTTTATCTTCAGCTTCAGGAGTTCTTTTTGTGTTTGCTGAATTGCTAGGCTTTATTTCACCGGATGTCATTTTGCTTTTGGATTTTTGAAACTTTTTAGCAACTGGACAGCCTCTATAGCTTGCAGGGTGATTACCTTGACAGTTTACACATTTTGCTTTCTGTTCTTTGCTTGATGGACAGTTTTAAGTTGCGTGTTTTCCTTCACACTTAACACAAGCAAACTCGCGGTTGCAATATTTTTGGGTGTGGCCAAATGCTTGGCATTGTTTACATTGCGGAACAATTTTTGATTTTCGCAGTGGTTCAATTTTGACTTTTATGCCCAAGATTGATCGAATACTATAGACATTTTCAAGACTTTGTTTGCTGTCGAAAAATAGCGTGAATAAAGGCAGGGATCTCTTTATTATTATTGGTTCCCCAGTTCTTAGTAGTCTCATTCTTAATAAGATTGACTGCATCAAGGGCTTGGAAGCCTGCTTGAACAAGGTCTTCTACTAATTCTTTTGGAGAACACGAGGAATGTAGGCCTCTGGCTACTACTTTTATTGGTCTTGTGGATTTGTTTTCATACGAGTGCCACTGAATTTTATGTTTGCTTAGTTCCTCAGTGACCAGTCTATAGTCATCATCTTCCTCGACATTGACTTTCCAATTGTCTTTGTTATACGATGTATAATTGCATGCTTTTTTAGTACATTTCTCAATAATTTTCTTAAGATCTCCAAAATTTGGGAATCCTGTGATCATAATTGGTGGTGGTACAGTTTTTCTGTTGCCTTTAGACATACTTCGGTTTAGCATTGGCTAGCACATTATTTGTATTATTCTTTGTAGTACCCAAGTCTTTTTTATTTTCAGTTTTCGAGGTTTGCTGGTTCTTTGTATGCAATTCGGGGCTACCTTCCGCTTTTCGTTTTTTAGCAGTGCGCTTATTTCTTTTTCTTTCAGTTTCAAATAAAAGTTCTTCTTCGTCAGTTTGATAGACAGTAACAGTATCTTGTTGACTTGTCTGAACCGTAGACTTGTGTTCCTTGTCAAATATGGACACCTTTTCTTCGAGTCTTTTTACTTGCTCCTGAAGACTTTGAGACTTTCTTTTTATTTCCTTTTGCCATTCATCAAAGTAATCTTTTGATTCGGTTGGGCAGTTTTCTTTGATTTCTTTGAAACTCTGTTGTCCTGCAGTGTCGATCATTTCAGAGACATTGGTTTCTTTTTGACTAATGACTTTAACGTCATTTGTCTTTGTTGGGGTTTTCGATGGTGTAACCCTTATAACCCCTTAGGAATAGTTTTTTGGGGGAGTTCTCTGTATTTTCGTACTCCGTTTTTCAAAATTTTTAAGCAATAAGTGGTCCTCCCCAGAATCCGTAGGACCGATCTCTTTAGAGAGTGGATTTTCCAGTTTTGCTGGAGTGCCACCTGGGGTAATAAATCTGTTTGTTTTGTTCATTGCCATAAATTATTTAAACTTTTTTTTTATGATACAAATAGGGCAGTTTCTTCTATTCGCATTTTATATTCAGCCGTCTCACTGGGATCAGACACTGACCAGTGTGCCGCACAATATGTGTCAGACGCTCTTGGATTTGTTGTTGGGCTGGTACATTCAGAGTGATATTTTTCTTTCATTGCTCCTAGTGCCTGAAAAGATAACTCTGGTGACACAGCTCGTGGATCAATTGATACAACGCTCGTCGTTAGTTGGTTATCCAGCGGAGACCACTTGGAGGTGACGACGCGATTTTGCTCCGCCAAAAGTTGGAAGTGTTGAAAAAAGATGTACCTACGTTCCAGAAAGTATAGTATATCACTACTGCAGCACTAAGCCCAAATGAACGAACAAAGTCGACACTGAGCTTCTCCAGATGGGTCACCAATGAAAGAATTTCTGCGTAACCCCTGTTACCAAATTTTATTGATATGCTCAGCTGCACAGTTGGAGCAAATCTTAGCTTCATTAACTGGCACAATGGAAAACACCTTTTTAACTAAAATTGTTCCACCTTCGGGTATGTCTTTGGCAGCATTCATGTCAATGTATCGTCCTTTTAAGGTATGAACTAATCTGTAATTAGATTGCTTTTGAATGTTAGTTTTAAAATTCAAATATTCTTACATAGACTGCACCTTGAGTTCTGCATTGTTTTGTGCTACTGTTTCGTGCTCGGTCTTTCTTGCTTCAAGTTTAGCCAAATCTTCTTCAAATTTAGGTCTCTGTTCTGTCTAACAAACAGTTCACTTAGAATCATTTTTCTTAGCTTTATCAGACGTTCGGTCAGTTTATCACTGCTATCAAGCTTACTGGCGCAACATACATACACGATACGCGTCACAATTTTTTCAAGTTGCTCTTGGGGGTAATCAAAGTCCTCGTATGCTTGTTGAAACAAGACGTTAGCATGTTTTTAAAAGTTTCAACTTTGTCTAATTACAGAATAATATCTAACTATAAGGCAGCAGCGCGATTGGCATGAGCAAGTGCAAGAGATGTACTGCCCTCTTCTCGATAACGAGCCGAGATTGTGACCGATTTATGTTTTTTTTTGGGCTTCAAATCAGCTAAGCAATTTAAAATGCCTCCCCTGGAAATAAAAAAGTTTCAAACTTGTAGGAATGTAACTAGCATGGATCTGGGATTGTGTTTTGTGTTCATTTAAAAATGTACTGCTTTTAGTTGCATCCAAGGAACCCCATCCTTCGATAGAGGAAACGAGTCTATTTGCTGCCATAATTGTTTGTGAATTTTTCTGAGCGAATGATGAGTGTTTATTTAGTCCCTCCGTAGTGTGACAGCAATTGATTACAGCTCCTGTAGAATGTGATCATAAGTTCGTCGGGAGAACGTGTCTGCATTTGCATAAAATATGCAGTTTCGAGTTAACAAGCTGAACAATCGGCGTATGTTGAATTTACGTTTTCCCAAGCCAAAATTGTTGAAGTGTCTGTGCAAATATCTCGTGGTATTTCCTGATATTGTTTTCGAAACCGACCTGCGGACTTGGAGTCGTCCATTGGCATTAGGGATTCCTAAATCGATTTCTTGTGAGATGTCAAGATCCCAAGGCAACATCAACGATAGCAAGGTACTTCAGACGAATTAACACTAAGAAGTCTGGCGAACGATACATATTCGCTCTAAAGAAAGAGAAGTATGTACCTAACTGAACAAGGCCGACCAGAGGGAAGTTGACACTGCTAAGAGTTAGATCCGAAATAGATTTTGATTTTCTTTACTTGAAACTATAACAAACTTGCGCTAAGTAGGAGCAAGTTTTCAAAGTTGAATAGCTTGTTTATTTTTCATGCTAATTTTTCCTATACCTTACTTTTGGAATGCAACAAAAATAAAAGAAGAAAAAAAAACACTATCAATGCCTTGAAAACAACTTTTAGTTTTATTTTATTTTATACAACTACACAATTTTCTCCATCACAAGCAATCACCTCTGAGCTCTGATACATCATATCGTAAGGACAACGACAATAGCAAAATGCATTTTCCCCGTCTGGCTCCAGCTGACGGCCGAATCGGATATTGCGTATGCTATTAGGCTTTAAACACTGAATAGTGGCTAAATTAAGATTCAGTAACAAGGCAGGTGGAATCTTTTTATTAGAAACCGAAGATGGAGGAGTGTGAGGCTTCACAATTATAGATGGTAATTTTGGAGCTCTCCATGCTAGAAGCAGTAGTGCTGCGGTGGTCTCGCAGAAGGAAGATCCAGTTCTGCATCGGCTTGAATAATAATTATGATTGGCGAGAATAGGTGACAAGGCACCTGCAACTGTTGACGGTCCAGATTTGGGCAATCGTATTCTGATCGTTGGTATGGGGGCAGCCAGTGATGTACTCGTTTTTTGGTTTCTGTCTTGTAAAAAGCCTGTTGTCTTGCCAAATCCAGTCTTATACTACGTTTTCACTAGGGCCATAATTACGTAGTTATGAAATTTCATGAAAAAGTGCTTTCATTAGAGTTTCCTAGTTATGTTTGACAAGTGGCAGCACTTTGAAAGGAATTTTTTTTTGACAACTCCAAGCTAAAACCAATAGTTTTTATTTGCTTTTTCTAGACCACAAAAACAATAAAATTGAAATTTTTAGTTAGTTGCAGGAGAGTATTGAAAAGCAACCTAAACTGGTAATCAAGCTGAGAGCAACTTTTCCGAAGCGAGCCAGTGCCTTGGAGATTCCTCTGTTGCGGATAGATCAAGCAAACAACGAAGACCTTGCTTCGGCTTCCAAGTACATACATACTACAGCACAGAATTAGCCAGAAACTACATCAGTCGTATTTATAAAATTTGCTTAGAACATCCTTAGACAACTGTCCAACTAGACGGTGTCCAAAGAGTTGGACAACCCTTAGCCAATTTCGTATTTATAAATGCATTCCAACAGTTGTCTAAGCAACCCCTCAAACTGTCAACTTCGAATGAAAAACTAACTGGTGGCGTTCATGATGTATCAGTGCAGTACCATTTTTTGTGTTTTGATATACGAGTGCAACAACTAAATGGCTCTGAAAGAGTGTGGCGTAGCACTTGAACCAGACCAAAAAAGCAGCTGATTTGACTTAGAGTTACAGCTTTTCCAAGTCTCATAAAACGATGAAATTTGTGCAATATATAAATTAAATTGTTGAAAGTAGTGTTTTTGCACCTCAAACTACTTATTTTTTTCGATATTAGAGCTCTCAGCAGTGTTCTATAACATGTTCAACAAAATTGTTTTTTGCTGTAGCAAATGCCACTTTAGCCATAGTTTAGACAACCAAATTCGGTGTCTAAAGTTAGACGTTCCTTAGACAGCGATGAAAGTGTTTATAAATACGATTTGGAGTTGGACACTGTTCTAAGAGCTGTCCAAAGTTAGACATACTTTGGAATGGAATTATAAATACGACTGCATATGTTTAGCAAACTTGCAGAGATTATCCAGATGCAGACAACGCTTATTAAAGAAATCCCTATGCGGTTGGAGAAGGTATATGCACAAGAACGACACACAGTATCAAGGTTAACCTACTCAAAAGCTGTGTTTACCGAAAGAGTTCTCATGTGCTTTTGTTTTACAATCTCTACGGTCTATGCAATAGTGGTCATTACCAAGTTCCAAAGAATTTAAAGTTCATTAAAGAAAGTGAAAAATAAATGAATTTTTTTTATTTCAATTGTCAAGTTAATCCATTGGGCAAATGGGGAAAACATGAGTTATGAGTAAAGTAGCAAGAACTATAACCGCTTGTTTGATTACAAAAGTATGCTCTAAGTTTTTCAATTACACTCAAAACATGCGCATACAAAACCAATGATTGCACCAAACACCGGCTCTCAAAATACCACAACATGAGGAGGCGACTTGTGACGAAGCGTCACAATTTAATTTACTACCCCACTTCCAAACCACCGCATCCAAAAACACTGTACGTGTTTCCTTTTTTTACATATACCCACACGCCATCAAATTGCACAATGAAACTTCATTCCAAGGCCAAATACTGTTTACTTCTTCATGCCTTATCACTTGGTGTGCATTTCCTTATGGGGAAATACATTGGTAATCCCCAGCCGATTTTTTGTATGCAATATTGTCACTGCCTTACAACTCACAGTTGGTTGTGGTAGAAAAAGTTATGAATAGAAGTGAATTAATCACTATAATTAAGAAAAAGATTTACGGGCTTTTATGCTTAAAACGTAATATTGCTTTTTCTCGTCCACACGAAAGATATTCTTTCTCTGCTTCGACTTATATAGTCTCTTCAAAGGTAACTACATTGTTGCGGTTTGTTTGCCGGTCGTGTACGGTTTTCCTTACCTGCGGATCTATTCGTTGCGGTTTGTTTGCCGGGCGTTTAGAGTCACTTAGATTTCCAAGGTAACTACATTGTTGCGGTTTGTTTGCCGGTCGTGTACGTTTTCCTTACCTGTGGATCTATTCGTTGCGGTTTGTTTGCCGGGCGTTTAGAGTCACTTAGATTTCCAAGGTAACTACATTGTTGCGGTTTGTTTGCCGGGCGTGTACGTTTTCCTTACCTGCGGATCTATTCGTTTCGGTTTGTTTTGCCGAGCGTTTGGATTTACCAAGATTTCCAGGGCAACTACATTGTTGCCGAACTAAACAACCATTCATAAAAGAAAGCCAGTTTCACGACCGCAGACTGTTATTACGAAGTCCGCCGACAGAGTGTTTTGCCTCTGAGTGGACGCATACACTTACTACGAAGTCCGTCAACGCCGATAAATTGTTCTGCCGTTCTAAGGAGCAAAATTAAATCGAGAGAAGAGGTCAACACAGGCACTTCCCACGTAGTCCGCCGCCACCGTTATATTGCTCTGCCTACCACACAACGCAGACCTTTGCTACGAATTCCGCCGCCGCCGATAGAGTGCCCTGCCTAACGCAGATGGACGTTCACCGCTGCTGGATAGAGAGAACAGAAGCCGTAGCATATAAACTCGAGGGAACCATCATCGCTACCCCAGAGAAGATCAGCCATCCCGAAGACCAGCGCCAGAAACGAACCATAGTCCAGACATGGCTTAAAACTTATTTTTGAGAATCAGAATAAACATTTGTATAACATTGTAAACCGAATCCTGAGAGAACTTGAGAAAAAATAAATTTAGACTTATTTAAAATTTATCCGACCGTATCCTCGTTTTCATTTGTTTGAGAAGTTGGACCGCCGAAGCCCAAGTCTTACGAAGCTTCCTTGGGTAGACCCTGGACACCCTGAGTCCTACCCCAGCCTCGCAAAAGAAGCATCACAGACTTTTCTTAATCTTCTTCTTCTTATATTTGTTTCCAAACTTAGGTTCTGATAACCGCTTGAGGTTACTCTTCTTCTGCATTTCCGTCGACATTTTCATCTTTGGTAGATTCAAATTTCTGTAGGATTATCTCAATTTCTAAGTCAGAATCGCGCTCAGACGCTCCAATTGTGTGTTCATCTTGGTCTGATTTTTTGCTGGCATTACGACCGTGTTTTCAACGGGATCGTTACTCCTGTTATTGCTCTTCTTCTTCCTTTTCTTCTTCATCTTCAAAAATGTCATCGGGCTTGAGAAAAATCATTATGATAAAAATAATTTTGCCCGCTATGAAAAAAAAAATCTTTACATTTTCGTTGTGCGAGACCAAGATTATCTCGGCTCCTCGTCGTCTTTACCCTGTTCCTTTTGAATGTTAGGATTAACATCACAGAAATCCCTCAACTTTGCTGCAACATCAATAGCATAACAGACCTCCTCCACGGTATTCTTAAGAGACAATTAAAAACAGTTTAATACCAAGAAAAAAGTTGCGTTGAAAATTGACTCTCAATTCAAAACCAGCCGGTTTTTATTGTTTTTGAATCGGTGGACAACGAGACTTAATTTTATTGTCTACTCTACCTGATGAGGGTGTTGCTTTATTTTTCTTAGACTGCTGCTTTCTCTGCATCGTTACGCTTGCGTCTAAGTTTGGTTGTTTGATACTCGACTTCTTCTTCATGTTGGAAGTCGCTCTCGTTATAATTGGTCAGCAAGACGTTGGAGTTTTACGAAGAAGCACGTTAAACAGTTCAACAGTTTTTCTTTTACGTTTCGGTGGCATTGTCGGATAAGCAAAAATAAAAGTTTAATTTGACACTTTTCACACATTTTCTGCTCCTTGCTTTTCAAAAAAATTTTCCCAATAATGACGCACTAAGTTGTAAAATGCTTGTTACATTCCGAGTGATAAATTGGACGTACATAGTGTCCTTTCCGATATGTTTGTGGGCTACTCTTTGTTATATTGACTTGGCTGAACAAGGCATATACCTATATAAATTAAATTTATTGGTTATTTTAGTATGAAATCAAAATATTAATAATAATAAAACTTACCGAAAAACCCCACCGCCGAAGAACCGAAGTAAAAAAAAAACTCTTGTTGTGACAGCGTATTCTGTCAAGCTGTCACTTTTTTCCCGGTAAGTTCACAATAGGTTGTGTTTTAGTACTGTTTGGTTAATTTACTCCTTTGAAAGATGGAAGATTGAAAAGATTTTGTATGGGTAACGAAGTCAATTATGAGCTCATTTTGAAATTTTTTCATAACCATCTCATTGGACCTAGTGAAAACGTAGTATTAAAATTTTTTGCTTAGCAAAGATTTTCGGTCAGCAACATTCACTTTTGATATTACACTGCTACTACTGCCATTTCCTGTAAGAACTTTTATAATATACGATTCATTCATTTCAAACCAAAACTAAAAACTATAAACATACCTCTGATACAGCTCTAAGCTCCTATATCACATTGTTGTGTTGATGGCGAGCCTGCTAGAACTCCTATATTATTGGTTTTTGATGAATATTCAATGCTCCTACTAGCGGCATTCGCTTCAGTCTCATTTAATTCTGGTTGTTCGTTGAATTAAGATGACGTTGACGATTAGGCAGTCGCTGATTCCAATGTTTAAAAAGACTCCTATATTGCTTCCACCTGCATTTGCATTAGAATACTGTGTGAACTACTTGGGTTTTCTGACATTTTTGTAGGCTTGCTGCCGCGATTGATTGTGTGGCGAGCGACAAACATGACTACGATAAAACGAAACAAAATTGTTACTAAACGTTCCACTGCTCAACTAAGACTGCTGGGAGTGCAAGTTGTGGCGTCATATATAAATTTTCAATGCACAATGCCATATATAACAAGTCGCACCTAAATTTGTTGAAGAAACATATCCGCATTCTGAACGTTTATTATCTTGTGGCCAATAGTCCCAAGGGTAATGAGGATGAGGATCTAGCGTTTGCTGCTTCAATAGTTTTCCATGCAACAGAGAGTAATTATTTGCACAATTCTTGATTATCTCAAATCTCAAATATCACTAGCAGTTTATTTTTTGGCAGTATATTGGCAAAGGTATATTGGCCTCCAACTCGAATCAAATTAAGTTTATTATCGAAATACGGTGTCAATGTTGCTAAATTTGATTTTGTACTCATACCAACATGATGTTTCAAGGCCTTATATTCATCTGGAAACGTTGTACGTTGAGTGTACCTATACTAGTTGGAGGCGAGTTCCTTCACGCAGTTCATCAGCGGACAGCAAACCAGTTCTTCTAAGTGGATACGGTTGTCTAACGTTTCTTAAAAATCGAATGCTGTATGAAAAAATTCTCTGTAATCTACAAAAAGAGTTTCTATGCCTTATAGTATTCAAGATATCTTCTTCATTATTTGCAGTTAGCAAGGCCGTCTTGATTTTCCTTAATTCCGGTATTACCCGTGGAATGGTGTACTTACTTTCTTCCCACAAGTATTCATCCAATTTGAGAAATGCTGGACCTTCTAACCATCGCAAAGAAATGGAAAGGTTGTCAAGCGTACAGCCTCTTGTTATTAAATCAGCTGGATTTATTTCTCCCTTAATAATATGTTTCCACTGTGAAATCTGCGTTTTATTTTGCATTTGGATACCCTATTTGCAACGAAGGTGTCCCATACATAAGAAGGAGAATTTATCCAAGCTAGCACAGATGTTGAGTCAGTATAATATGCAATCTTATGAACATATATGTTGAAAGTTTGAAGTATTCTCCTGACAAAGGAGAATACTTCCAGGATCTCCGCTGCTTGAAGTTCAAGTCGAGCTATCGTTGTGGTTTTCATCGGAGCTATTCGAGATTTTGAACAAAGTAATTTGCTAAAAATATTACCTGATTCGTCAATGCATCTGACATATACACAAGCTCCAAGTGCAGACATGCTGCTAACAGAAAAGCTATGTAATTCAGTTCTTTTTGGTTTTTGACACATAACAAATCTTGGTATCCTGATGCTTTTAAGGTCAAAAAATTGATTAATATAATCTTTCCACTTACTTGCGAGATCCAAAGGAAGCTCATCATCCCACGAGAAGTTCGTTTTCCACAAATCTTGAACAAAAAGTTTTCCAAGCATTATTGCAGGACTCAGTAAACCTAAAGGATCAAATAAACGAGCGAGGTCAGATAACACACTTCTGCGCGTCACAGTCGCTTCTGGCGTTTTAAATTTTTTAGAATTAAAACCAAACTCAAAACAATCGATGGTTGGATTCCAAATTAATCCCAAGGTTTTAGTAACGTCAGACTGATGAAACCTTACCAATTTTTCTTTGTGTGCATCAGGGATGTTCTTTAAAATGTTTTCATCATTAAAACAAAATTTTCTTAATTCAAATTTACCCTTTTCTAGAAGTAGTATAATCTCCTCAAGGAGTTCTCTAGCCTTTGACACTGAGTCTGCTCCAGCAAGTAAATCATCCACGTAAATGTTTTGACTTACTGTTTGGGATGCGCTTACGTGAACATTTTCGTATTGTTTTCCAAGTTGAACGAGACATTTAGTTGCTAAGTATGGAGCGGAAGCCGAACCAAAAGTCAAGGTGTTGAGCCTATAAGTCCTCAGAGGTTGATCATTTTTTGTTCTCCAAGGAATAAGTTGAAAAGCTCTGTCTTCTGGTCGAAGTAAAACCTGTCGATACATCTTGCTGATGTCTGCTGTGAATGCATATCTTTTTAATCTAAATCGAAGGATTATTGAAAACAAATCAGGTTGAACTGTTGGTCCGATTCCCAGAACATCGTTTAGAGAATTTCCAGAGGATTTTTTCGCTGAACAGTCAAAGACTACACGCAATGCTGTTGACGAGCTTTCTGGTTTCAAAACGCAATGATGCGGGATGAAATAGTGCGTCTGTGGAATATCCGAAATCTCTATTTGAATCATATGGCCCAATTGTTCATATTCCAATAAAAATTGTGTGTACTGCAGACGTAATTCATTGTTGAGTTCCAGTCGGCGTTCCAGTGAAATAAATCTTTTGCGTGCCTTTTCAAAAGATGCTCCTAAGGACGATGGATCTTTT
Source organism: Melanostoma scalare (assembly GCA_949752695.1). Classification (NCBI taxonomy): domain Eukaryota; kingdom Metazoa; phylum Arthropoda; class Insecta; order Diptera; family Syrphidae; genus Melanostoma; species Melanostoma scalare. The sequence continues at coordinate 123,237,640 of OX456984.1, read as the reverse complement.
TTGAACGAAAGACTTACCATGAACCTTCCACTGGGTAGAATTTGTGTAGTCAAGTTGAAGAACAATTACACAATTACGTTCTTCATTGCTCATCCGTTTAATTGGAGACTCATGACTTTCACACTCCCAGAATCTGCTTACAACTTACAAGTTTTTCGATTTTTGAAAGAGATGGTGCTGTGGCAATGCTGCATACTGCATTATGTTTGGTACCTTGAACACCACCTGCTACAATCCAACCCAGTTTCGTGTTTCGAAGTAGTGGAAGTTGAGGACCAATAAAGATTTCTCCTGGAAGTAAAAGATCAAAGAACAATTCAGCACCAATCAGCAAATCTATTTTTTGGTTTGTCATAAATCCTGGGTCTGCCAACTGTATGTGAGCAGGTAGGTCACGTAATTCGGTGTGACTGTCATGCGGCTTATAGTCAGTTATCTTAGCCAGGATCGTTGCTTCAATATTGCCTTTGAAGCTTCCATTTCGCGATTGAAATGAGAGTTCTATGGCAAATTGTGTTGGCGTTCCATGCCCTCCAATCCCGCTTGTGGGGGTTTCAGATCGATGCTTCTGAATTCCTAATGCTTGTGCAAAGGCTGCTGTCACAAAATGGATTTGTGATCCAGAATCTAATAAGGCACGACAGGGAAGTAATGTGCCTCATGCGGACCTTACGTTAACTAATGCTGTCGCTAGATAAATGCTACGGTGATTGGATCTGGAAGTGCGAGCTGCGTTTGACGACTGACCTTCCACCCCTTGACCTTGTTTTATTTGCTGGTTTCGATCACCTGTGGAAGATATAGTGTTGGAATTAGAAACTGGTTTTGCCTTTAAATTCTATTTATTTTCTTTTTTGTAGTGCAACAATGTATTGTGTTTGCCATTGCAAAGAAAACACCCCCTTGCGTTGCACGAATTTTGAGTATGACCCGATCTCAGACAAATTCTACAAATTCCGATTCGTTGAACAGACTTCTCACGATCAGCACCTGAAAGAGACAAGAATTTTTCGCATTTATATATTTTATGGTTACCTAAGCTGCACATCACGCAGCCGTTGGATTCAATTGCTATGGCGGTTGTCTTCCTTTTTTCATCGGAATGCGTGATGGTTTCAAGCGTTTGAAACCTAGATTCGATGAATTTCAGCAACTCTGATAGCGATGGACTGCTCCTTGGGTCATCTAGGGACTGTTCGAAGAGGGTCCTACTCTCTTTGTCAACTTTTTTCAGGATAAGGTGGACGACTATTGGATCCCAGTCATGTGCCGCGAATCCTAGATTGATCAGGGCCTGAATTCCTTCCTTTGTGTTGTCATGCAATTTCCGCAAGCTAGAAGCAGTTCCCGATGCTGATTGTTGGGAAAATAGGGTTTCGAGCTGTACACGCAAAAGTAGCCGTTTGTTATCATATCTGTCCATCAGTGTCTTCCAGGCTGCTTCAGAATTACTATCTGTCGCCGGAAATCCTTGAATCAAACTGAGTGCTTCACCTGTCAGATTAGTCCTCAAAAAGTACAGTTTCTGGGCCGGCGAAATCGGTTGTTCAAGGATCATTGGTTTAAACAAATCATAGAACTGACGCCACTTAAGGTAACATCCGTCAAACTTTGGAAGTTCAATTTTTGGTAGCTTCAAAGAAGCAATTGCCATTTGATGATCCGATGTAGTACCTTTTGTTGGTAAGCCATTCAGTCGAATCTCTAGCTGTTTTTGAAGATGAAAGTAGATGTTGACAACTTCTTCTTCCAAATCGCCATCCACGCGTTGAAAAACTAATTTTAATTGTTCAAAATTATCCAATAGGTTCTTAACTTTAATTTCGAACATATAGGGATAGGTATTTTTTAGTTCCGTACTGCAATTATCCAATGAGGATTGAAAATGCCTTGACAACATTTTATACCTATCCCTTGTCGTAAGTGCTCTGGTCATCTTCATCTTGTCTGCTTCTGTTGCTGCTGCTGCTGGTTTTACCGATGCGCCTGATGGAGTTGCTGCTGGTGGCTTCTCCATGGTCTGGTTTGCGTCCAGGACTGGCAGACTGCTCAAGCGACTGATGATGTTCGCTTTCATATTTTCATAAGCGCCTTTTATCTTTTCGTACAACTCCTTAGTGAAATACTCGTGATGAGGTTTATCTGAATACTTGTCACGGATTTGGGTGTCGTTTGTGTCGAAATAGTCCCATAGATTTTCTAGTTTTTCCTTTTTCTGTAACAGTTGCGTAGTTGCGGACAAGATCCAAAATTTATTTCACAATTGTACAATTGAAATCTTTACAATCTTTATTAATCACTTAGGTATGTGATCGCTTTGAATGTCTACAGTAGAATGAATTAAAAAATGGGCATATTCGATGAGCTGCGATGGCACGCAAACAATCGTGGGAACTGGCCATTCCGCAAGCGAGTAGACAGTCCACGCAAGACTCGTATTTCGTCCAGTGAACGTCCGGACTTGAGCGTTCACATCACAGCTCTCGTTACAAATAAATAAAATTTATGAAATATTTGAAACCCAAATGGTTGCGTACTAAGCAGTCATTTGAGTTCCAACAATGACAACCAAGTGGTTTGCCATACAAAATGAGACCTTTTTAGTCACTAGGTTTCGTGATAACCTACTCGAAACCAAGTGCGCTGAATGCACTATTTCCAATATTCCATTGAATTTGACGTTTAAGAGAGTGGAAGTGAGTGGAGAGAGAATGAATTCTCTCATACGTCGCGTCGTTGACGTTCTGCTCACACTTTATATCTGTCTCTTTTTAACTAAAGACGAAAAGATAAACTCAAAACTTTTTTGCATATGCGGACACTACTTGGTTAACTCAAACCATCCTGGAACGAAACCCAGGTTAACTTCAGGTGCGGACATAGCATAAGATTGTGTCCTGTCCGGTCATTACGTCATCAACGTAAAAATCACGCCTTCCTATTTCTGAGGCTATTACATAGTTGAATTGTTCGTCCTCGGCTAGCTGCTGTAACGTTTGAACCGCCAAATATGGTGCAGAGGCGGTACCGTACGTCACTGTAGTAAGTTTGTACTCCTTGATTGGTTTTTCAGGTGAAGTTCTATATAAAACTCTTTGATAGTCTTGATGGTCCTTTTGCAACCCAATTTGGTGGAACATTTTTTTACATTTCATTTCTTTTAGTGTATAGTATATACTATGGCGTTATAGATCGTAGAAGATGTAATTAACCTTGGCATAAAAACATCGGAGAAATACGACATTCCAACAGAAAGAAGAATTCGTCGTAGAAAGCGAATGGCAGTTGAGTTGAGTTTCTCTGAGCGCTGAACTATGTAAAGATGTGTTCGAGTGCCTTGATCGATTCATCACTGAACTTCGAACAAGAACAAAGTCTATTAAAGGAGGTGGCTTAATTGTTAGAACGGAAATGAGGAAACATCGATTCTTGACTATCACATTTTCAGTACTAATCGGTTCTCTGATCTGATCAGACGTTTTTTTCTTTCGTGCGGTACTATAAAAGATATAAAATTCATAAAAGAATTCGATCCCCTTCAATTGTTGACGACATCGTGTCTTTCAACACTGAAAGCCGATAAATAGGTCTGTTTCTTTACTTTGTGAACAGAAATTCACAATCTGTCATATTATAAGGAGTGGGGGTAAAATTCTCCCAGAAACTCTCAGAAACTCTCTGAAAGAGCGTAATTGTCCTAAAAGTAAAGAAACGCCTTGAACAAAACATTCGCACCAACGCAACGCTTGGAAAAATGTCTGTTTGACAGTTGTTGTATTTGTTTTGGCTGTGCACGATTTCTGCCCACAGAAATTTAGGTGGCAGAAATTCGCAGGGTGGGGAAATATTTTACTCTCTCGTGAGCACTCTCTTTTGTGCACTGCTACGAAAATTCGCTGTGGTGGAACGGCATTAGACTGACTTTCGCCGCATTTCAGTGTATTTCGTGTGAATTTTCAGTAAAGAAACACACTTAATGAGTTCACTCTGTGAAGGAGTCACAGCCAACGAACTCTTTATTAATTGCTCTACAGCAATTCTAAGGTTGTCAACCCTCGACTCTACTTCGATATTTGATTCTATCACATTCCCCATTCAGTTGGATTGCATATGAACGCCTAACAATCAACATATTTATGTGTCATTATGGTACTTGATATATATACTTGAAACAATATGATCCCAAGTGGAAGGCCACTGCCGACCGGCAACGGTAATAAGAGATCTTATTGTTCTGACTGCATGCACTATAGTGATGACATGGCAATAGTCTTTGGGGTATGAGTGTTTGCTTGTGCAATAGGTCATTGGCACTCTCCCGATAGAATGTGATAATGAAGTGGATCAAGTATCGAAATGTAGTCGATTATTCGATAACTAAAATGGAAAGAAGAAAATTATGTATAAATAAGGAATGTTTTTGAATAATAAAATCAGAGATCGATAGTGGAGTCAACGAAGCACACCGAGTTTTATTTGATATTTGGCAACTCGCCTAAGAATACAAACTGGGATCTTCTGCAGTCATCTACAGTACTAACCTCCAATTTGCAACCTTGCAATAGAGGTCCGAGCGATAGCAAATACTGCTAAGCGATTGGTGCTGTAGGTGGCAACATTACATGGCGATCTTGCCAGGAGATCTCGTCTAAAAAGTTTTTTTTTCTGCGCGGTACAAAAAGAGGTACAAGACACTCAGGAGTAGTTGTCGTTGTTATTTTCAAATTTTTCACGAATGTCAAACTCCGCACAACTGGCCCTTGCAGCCAGCCTAATAGAAGAAGCACAGGCTTTACTTACAACTACGCCTCTGAGAAGACCTGAGCCAAGCAGAGTCGGCCCCAAACCACTAACCATAGAAGAATACTTGAAAAGAACCACCAGAAGGAAGGAGACCCAAACTATTCCGCTGCCCCCAGCTCCCAAAGCACGAGCAGGAAAGAGGGTACAACATAAGAAACAAATAGCAGAACTTATCAGGTTGGCCAACATACCAGGTCAACCCAAGGAAGTAAGGCAACAATACCTTAGTCAGGCACAACGGGTAAAAGATACCATCCGTGCCGAAAAGAAGGAGAAGGCACGCACCAAGAAAGCCGAGGAACGAGAGTTTCATTCCCTATTTGCGTCGGTTGCATCCGCAGCCCAAGGTGCCATCCAGCGCAACAACTAACTAAGTTTTGTTTTTTCTTGTATTTATTCGATTTCTCGTTATCTCCCATATATATAAAATATAAATTTAAAAAAAAAAATGGGAGGAAGCTCTAGCAAGGACGAAGTCGTTGTTAACAACAGCAACAATAACGTACTTAATTCTAGTTTGCTATTAATAGATGTAATAATCATTATTATAATAGTTATTATAGTTTACATTGCTTTCAAAATGACAAAATATTATTTTAACAGAAAAGTGGAAAATGTTGTAAACAACCAATTAAAAAACCTGTCCTAACTATAGAAATTTATTTAAAAAAAAAAAAAAAAAATTATATGAATAAATAATTAAAATTATGCTAAACATAATAAAAACACTAAAGGAAATACTTGAAAACTTTAATAAAACCCCGAAAAGAAAATATTCCGAAAATTATATTACTGGAAAGAGACAAGAAATACTTAAATTAGAAAAAGAGTTCAATGAAAAATATGAAAAATTAGAAAAGGCTAGAAATCAACAAACTTTAAAAAAAATTATAGATAACTTATTAGTCAGACTAAATAAAATATTAGACGAAAAAACTAAATTGCTAGGCGAAGAAAACACAGAAGAAGAAGAAGATAAAGAAGCCGAAGAGAAATTACTAGGCGAAGAAAACATAGGAAAAGAAGTAGATAAAGAAACCAAAGAGTTAGAAGTAGTTGAAAACATGGCAGAAATATTCAATTTCAGTATAGCTCAGAAATTGCCTACCCTCAACTGTGATGAGGAGGCCAAGAGAACTGAACACATTAGGGATTTTATAAGCAGCGTAGAATTCTACTATGACACCCTTAATGAAACCTCAAAACCCACACTAGTAAAATTTATATTAAAATGCAAAATTCAAGGTTAAGCTCTTACTGAACTAGGTAATCAAAAACCAGAGAATTTTGTTTCATTAAAAAAAATTTTAATAGAAAAATGTGGACCAAAAGAAACAATAGAAACAATACAAACCAAACTTAGTAAGACATATCAGGGTAATCGATCTGTGCGAGAATTCGTAACAGACATCGAAACACTTATTACAAAAATGACAGAACTAGAAGTTTCTTGCCATGGTGAAGAAGCAAGGGAAATCTTAACAAAAGCTAATGAGAGAAGAGGTTTAGCATTTCTAAAAAAGGGGGTAAACGATAGGTTAAAAATAGTATTAGATAGCGCCAGACACACTAATCTTCAAGACGCCATCCGGCATATAGTGGAATTAGATCAAACCCCTACATCCACATCAAACACTGTTAGGTTCATGAATAATAGTGGTAGATACTATCATGGACATAATAATTCTAACAACTCTCGAGCTAGATTCTCGCATACTAATTCCAATAACCAAGCTAGAACTTCGCACCCACCGAATAACTACTCAACTAGGCCTTCATATCAGAACCAACAAAGCTCTAGGAATCGTAATAACTATAGAAATAATAATAACTATTATAACAACGACAACAGGTCCAGATTTACTAGCAATAATGATAATGATAATAATAACAGTAATTATCACAGTAACAACAACAATAATACCAATAGGCCGAATAATGTAAGTCAACCTAATAATAATAGAAATCATAATCAGGTGTTGGTAATGGGAAACGAGCAACCCACCGAAGGGGAAGCCGACCCATCGGAGGGAATTTATTAAATCCACAGACAACAGATGCCATTTGTACTGTTGGACAAACGGCATTTACATACAGATCCCATTAAAAAACAACATAAACAAACAATTCTTACTAGACACAGGAGCCTCAATATGCGTTATAAAAAAATGTTCACTCACTAAAAATATTAATATTGATGAAAGAAAAAAGACAAAAGTATTAGGGATCTCAGGGAATCTAGAAACTTTAGGGACATGTATCTACGTATTACAACTAGGAGAATTTGCCATTCCATATGAATTTCACGTAGTAAGTGATTCTTTTCCGATCCCAGTGGATGGTATAATCGGAGAGAATTTCCTAACAGAATTCAGAGCCATTATAAATCTGGAGAAATTTTCGTTTGAGTTAAAAGTAGATAACCAACCCGTTATTCTACCTATATACAGGGTGTCCCGTAATTCGTTTTACATACTTTGGGATATGATTCTTGGTCATATTCTAAGAAAAAAATTGTTCTACAGTAAAGTCCGTTTCTCAAGTTTGACATCACTTTTTGACAATTTAAAAAAGGCTAACTTTGGTGTACCCTGACCTGTGTTAAATTCGATATCTCTGTCAATACTGATGAGAGAGACCTCATCTTAGACAAAATTTTTTTTAGAAATAACAACCTTTAAGACTGTATTTAAATTAGGCTTCCATAGGTTTAGGGTTGCCAGATTTTCAATTTTAAGTGGTGTTCAAATTTTCTTCCCAAAACAAAGTTTTGACTTTGAGGTCATTTTTTTGGAGAAAAGGCCTGATAAACATAGAATTTCTTTATTTTATACAGATGAACAAAACAATAATAAAGACAAAACTCAGCATTAAGTTAGCTCAAAAACCCATACATTTCATGATACTAAGAAAAATACGAAATGGGAAAAATTTAAAAAAAAATAAAAAAAAGTTCTTGCTTTGAGGTTTGTTTGAATAAAACAATAATATGATCACTTTTAGTAGTTTTTTTATGTATTTAATACAAATAAAATTATAACAAGTGCTCAAAGCCCCATCCTTCGTTTTGAATCCATGCCAGAGCCCGTTTTTGGATTTCATTGTGGGTGTTTGCTGTTGATAACTCTTGTCTTACTTGTAGTCTTGTAATCTTTGGAACTGTATTTAAATTTGACTCCTATAGGCTAAGGGTTGCCAGATTTTCAGTTAGTATAAAGTTCCTGGTATCCTTTGTTGTGCTTTTCTTCAATTTCCATTTAAAAACTCATATAAGAAAAAAAATGTCTGCGTATTCTTCTCACGTAAATGAAAGCATTTCAAAAAACTCTCTGATCACACTGCAATCGTGACTTAATTTGACAAACTAATGAACAAATTTGTTTTCTTATTCTTTTATACGACTTATTTACCTATTGAACATTCATACCCCAAATTTAAAGCAAACGTCCACAATGAAATCCAAAAACGGGCTCTGGCATGGATTCAAAACGAAGGAGGGCGCTTTGAGCACTTGTTATAATTGTATTTGTATTAAATACATAAAAAAACTACTAAAAGTGATCATATTATTGTTTTATTCAAACAAACCTCAAAGCAAGAACTTTTTTTATTTTTTTTTAAATTTTTCCCACTTCGTATTTTTCTTAGTATCATGAAATGTATGGGTTTTTGAGCTAACTTAATGCTGAGTTTTTTCTTTATTATTGTTTTGTTCATCTGTAAAAAATAAAGAAACTCTATGTTTATCAGGCCTTTTCTCCAAAAAAATTACCTCAAAGTCAAAACTTTGTTTTGGGAAGAAAATTTGAACACCACTTAAAATTGAAAATCTGGCAACCCTAAACCTTTAGAAGCCTAATTTAAATACAGTATTAAAGGTTGTTATTTCTATAAAAAATTGAGTCTAAGATTAGGTTCCTATCATCAGTATTGACAGAGATATCGAATTTAATACAGGTCAGGGTACACCAAAGTTAGCCTTTTTTTAAATTGTCAAAAAGTGATGTTAAACTTGAGAAACGGACTTTACTGTACAACAATTTTTTTCTAAGAATATGACCAAGAATCATATCCCAAAGTATGTAAAACGAATTACGGGACACCCTGTATACTCAGTAAAACATACATGTTGTTTGCTTACCTCCACGGTGTGAAGCAACTTATTGGATGACAACAAAACATTCTGATTCTCGAATATTTTATCCACAAGAATTATGTGAAAATGTTTTCATGGCAGGTTCACTGTCAACTGTTAAAGAGGGAAAAATACCTACCCGTGAAAATTCTGAATACCCGTGATTCAGCTGTAACTCTAAAATGGATTGAACCCATATCATTCTCTCCTTCAGAGCATTTTATTTTACATTATAACCATATAGATAAATCAATTAACAAACGAGTTCAGGAAATTCTAAATGAAATAAATTTTGAAATATTAAATAGCGAAGAAAAAACCGAGATTGAAGCAATATGTACAAAATTCCAAGATATTTTTCACGTAGATGGTGACAAACTCACGTATACCCATATTGGAAAGGCAGACATTAAACTTAAAAATGAATCTTCACCAAAATATACCAAGCCGTATCGACTACCACACACTCAGAAGGAAGATATAAAGGAGGAAATAAAAAAAATGTTGTCAGATGACATAATAGAACCATCCATCTCCCCTTGGGATTCTCCAATACTTATTGTGCCGAAAAAGAAAGACCCAGTTACCGGTCTTCAGAAATTCCGAGTGGTGATCGACTATCGTCACGTTAACGATCGAATCGAAGATGATAAATTTCCACTGCCAAACATAACGGACATCTATGATATGATCGGAGGAGCAACTTACTTCTCATGTATAGATCTAAGTCAAGGGTACTACCAAATGGAGCTAGATGCCAATAGTAGACCAATAACGGCATTCTCAACAGAGGATGGTCACTACCAGTTAAAACGTCTACCAATGGGTTTAAAGATCTCACCCAGTAAGTTTTCAAGAATGATGTCTATAGCCATGTCAGGACTAACATATTCACGATGTTTTGTCTACCTTGACGATCTTATAATTTTTGGTAAAAATTTAATGGACCACAACAAAAACTTGATCCAAGTCTTTGAACGTCTGAGAGAAGTAAATCTCAAAATACACCCAAGAAAATGTTCTTTCTTGCGAAAAGAAGTATTATACCACGGACACCTTATATCGGATAAAGGAATTTTACCTGACCCCACCAAATCTGCCGCAATGAAAAATTATCCAACTCCTACTAACGCGGATGAAGTAAGAAGATTCGTAGCATTCGCAAATTATTATCGAAAATTCATTCAAAATTTTGCTACCATTTGCATCCCATTAAATCGGTTATTGAAAAAGGATGTTGAATTCAATTTTAATAAAGATTGCGAAAAATCATTCAATTTGCTTAAAGAAATCCTTATAAGTCCAACAATTCTCCAATTTCCAAATTTTAGTAAAGAATTCATTCTGCGTACAGACGCCTCAGGTTTCGCTTTAGGAGCTGTTTTGCCTAATTCCGATGACAGGCCAATTGCTTACGCAAGCAAAACTCTTAATAAGGCAGATAAAAACTATAGTACTATTGAGAAAGAATTACTTGCTATAGTTTGGGCAGTAAAACACTATCGGCCATACTTGTTCGGAAGAAAGTTCAAAATCTTGACAGACCACAGACCCCTATTATACTTGTTCTCACTAAAAGAACCTAGTAGTAGGCTAACTAAATTCAGACTATTATTAGAAGAATACAATTTTTACGTAGAATATTCACCCGGTAAAGACAACTGTACCGCTGACGCGCTTAGTCCCATTAAAGTAGAGTCTGAAGAATTAAAACAATTATATATTTGTGTAGTAACAAGAGCTCAGTCGAAAGTAGATAATAAAGATAAAAATACACCTAAAGATAATAAGATACAAACCAATGAACAACTGATAACAGAACTTCTGAAACCACCCGAAAGTGGACTAAAAGTTATTGAATTAAAAATCGTTGACAATTTTACGGAAGATTTAGTTAATTTCAAGGACGACATAATTATAGGACCAAACAAAGTTTTGGCGTATATTCCAAAAGGGAATAGTTTACTCCTAAAGAAGCCCAAGGACAGCACTACAACCCAATCGACATTATTTGGCAAAATATTGTCGAGGGATGTGCAAAAATTCTGCGGGCCCAAATCAATTAAGAGAATATATATTACTAAAAATGAAATAAAGAAACTCTCGGACGGCCGTCGAGAATATAAAATTAATGAATTAAAAAATATATTAGGAGAAATGTTTAAAGAAAGTAATATAAAGGTATACCTCATAGATAATGTTATTGAAATTACCGATCCTTGTAAGAAGAAATTAATACTAAACGACTTTCACATACTTCCAACCAGTGGACATGCAGGTATAAACCGTATGATCCAAAATATAAAGAAAAAATACTTTTGGACAGGAATGCAAAACGATGTGCCGACATTCGTTAAGCACTGCCCAGTATGCCAACGAAACAAATATAACCAGCCGAAGAAACAACCAATGACTATCACATCAACAGCCGAATCAGGTTTTGACAAAATATTTATAGACCTAGTAGGACCTTTAGAAGAATCTGAAGATGGATCTAAATACATACTCACCATTCAAGATGAGCTTACCAAGTTTATCGAAGCTATACCACTCCCAAATAAAGAATCAGGCACAGTAGCTAAAGCTCTAGTAGAAGGTTAATAGCATCTGATCAGGGAACCGAATTTCTAAACCAGGTTTTCAAAAGTATCTGTAAGCTTTTGAGAATAGAACAATTACAATCTTCAGCGTACCATCATGAGAGCATAGTAGCTTTAGAAAATTCACATAAGGTTTTAGGAGCATATCTTAGAAGTTATGTCTCAGAAAAACACACGGACTGGAGCACTTGGTTGCCATATTACGTTTTCTGTTATAACACTTCCGTAGACTCAGAAACGGGTTACACTCCATTCGAGCTGATATTCGGAAAGCAATGTAGCTTACCCAACAATCTGACAAAACAAATGGAACCGGTGTACAACTATGACAATTACGTAATTGACCTTAAACATAAATTACAAGTTGCCCATAGAGATGCCCGAGAAACGCTTATAAAGAAGAAAAATGTTAGGAAAGATAGGTATGATAAAGAGGGACAAACAAAGAGTAGTAGTTTTGAAAAAGGAAGTTTAGTTTTATTAAGAAACGAAGCTAGGAAAAAATTAGATTAGAATATTTATAGGACCATACGAAGTTTTATCTCAAAATGATGTAAAAAAAAAAAAAAAAAAAAAAAAAAAAAAAAAAAAAAAAAAAAAAAAAAAAAAAAAAAAAAAAAAAAAAAAAAAAAAAAAAAACATATTAACTAGATGTAAATACCGCAAATACTGAGCATTATATGTACCCTATAACTAATGTAAAATATCAAAAGTAAGAATATTAACTACAAAATTATGAACATCATAAATAAAATATAGAGGTGTAAAAGTAACAAAAATTTATTAAAATATGTAGAAGTAAATATCTTAAAATAATTATAATGTTCAAGCGATTATTCAATTATGAAAAAAAAAAAAAACCCCGAGAAAAGAAAACTATTGAATACATACTCCCATTATTGTAAAAGAGTCGTGGAAAAGAATAAATCAACACATATCTTGATTTCTCCTTTTTCCCCAGGAAGGGTGGTGTGAAGGAGTCACAGCCAACGAACTCTTTATTAATTGCTCTACAGCAATTCTAAGGTTGTCAACCCTCGACTCTGCTTCGATATTTGATTTATCACATTCCCCATTCAGTTGGATTGCATATGAACGCCTAACAATCAACATATTTATGTGTCATTATGGTGCATTGCACTTGAAACAATATGATCCCAAGTGGAAGGCCACTGCCGACCGGCAACGGTAATAAGAGATCTTATTGTTCTGACTGCATGCACTATAGTGATGACATGGCAATAGTCTTTGGGGTATGAGTGTTTGCTTGTGCAATAGGTCATTGGCACTCTCCCGATAGAATGTGATAATGAAGTGGATCAAGTATCGAAGTGTAGTCGATTATTCGATAACTAAAATGGAAAGAAGAAAATTATGTATAAATAAGGAATGTTTTTGAATAATAAAATCAGAGATCGATAGTGGAGTCAACGAAGCACACCGAGTTTTATTTGATATTTGGCAACTCGCCTAAGAATACAAACTGGGATCTTCTGCAGTCATCTACAGTACTAACCTCCAATTTGCAACCTTGCAATAGAGGTCCGAGCGATAGCAAATACTGCTAAGCGATTGGTGCTGTAGGTGGCAACATTACAGTTTCAAGGAAAAAGTTTTACGTTCATTCTGCTATCGCTATAGAAGTTTTTCAATGCAATCTTTGAGGGAAGAATATCTCTATCTATGCAAGTTTTATATTGTATAAGGCCTTTGGTCCGTGTTATGAATTACGATACTCTCAGGAAAGAACAGGATTTACAGATTGTTTCTGTCAGGAATTTTTTATTTTCAGTTTCATCTTGTTTCTTGTCGATTTCAGCGGCATGCTAGAAAAGGATTGAAATATTTACACGTTGATTGTTAATAAATAAACAACTTACGTGCAGCCCTGTTAAGATACTGCCACTCTGTTTAGCTGCTTTCCAGAACTGCTTCTGAGCAGCGAATATCTGTTCGTGGGACATACTTTGATGAGGTAATCTATAAAAAAAAGACGAAAGTAATATAAAAACGGGTTACGTTTCGAACCAAGATCAACATATAAGCATTCTAATAACGAATAAAAAAGACTTGCCTTTTGGTTCTTGCGATGTCCTCAGTAAATTTATTTACTTTTTGCTGTCTGCCAGCTGTCAAACTCTTTTTTTTTCTGTGAGTTTCACCTCAGCAATGAATTTTTCAAATTAACTATTTCCTGTTCACTCAAGATCATTTTTTCAAAATTTGCGGGTTTTGCGGGTGGAGATGGTGGGAGATGACCTTCTGTATATTCCTTATTCTGTGGTTGACGTTCTGCTCACACTTTATGTCTGTCTCTTTTTAACTTAAGGGACCGTTCAAGTATTACGTAAGCACTACAGGGGGGCGGGGGGGGCGGGGGGGTCTTTGCTTTGCTTATTTTGGATGACATGGGGGTAGGGAGGGGTCTAGGTGATGATTATGTCATCGGGAGTTTTTTTATTTAAAACTGTAAATAGCTTTCAAAATCCAAAAAGTCAGCCAGACGTGCCCTTAAAGTGAATTTTGTTTAAAGTCAGTGGTGGAAGTTGTACTCAAGGTGGCAGTAGTGAAATTTTGTGTAAAGGCAATGGTGAAAGCTGTACCTAAAGCAGTAGAGTTGAATTTCGGTTGACGTATGCACAAGTTTGCCCTCTATTTATTTTCTCCTCTGAGCGCTGGCTTAAGAGCCGAGTAGGGGAATTCCCGCGATCTATTCACTTGTCTAAATTTGCTCTTCCAGTATACTGTCTTGTTTGGATACTATAGCAAGTAGCCGTATTGTAAGCATAGCAAAGCAAGTAAACATTTGTGTAACCGTTTATTCTACTAGCCAAAGTTTAGTGTTCAAGATGTTTCAAATAGACAAATCAAAGTTATATCAAAATTGTTTGAAAGTTTTAAATTTTTATACTTATGTTTTATATTTTCTTTCGCTTACTCTATGTTGAATACCGTACCTATTAGTAAAATCAGATTTCTTAAATCTGTTTACTTATTTTAAAAACTACAACTATAAAAATATAATATTAAAAAAATACATTAATTGAAAAATGTTTACGTAAGCATTGGGGGAGGGGGTATGTGCTTTGCTTACTTTTGCTGACAAGGGGGGTGGGGGGGTCAATAATTGTAACAAATCTGCTTACGTAATACTTGAACGACCCCTAAGGCAAAAAGATAAACTGAAAACTTTAAATATAAAACTATACCTTTCAATTTAATTCTACCACTTTTATTCAGTATCTACTTTATTCGATATCAACTCTACCAATAATCACATTAACTCTTAACATTATCACTCTATAATCACAACTGACATCTGGTTGCCTCGGGCGGCCTATTTATATCGAATGAGATTTCATCTAGAACTCTCCAGTAATTTCCACATGGTCTCCACTCTCCACTCCTGTCAAACATTCACCCCAATCATGGAAGTCGAAATCGTCTCAAAAAACACGACTTATAGCTAATAGCAATCATCGTAGTCGTTTTTCGACCAGACGAGTCGACGAAATGTCAAAATCTACTACAATTCGACGTTCTCTCGCACATTCCGAATCACCGTGAAAGAAATCGAAGCGACTAAGCATTAAAAATGGTCGATGTTTTTTATTGCGACGACAGTGAAACAAAATATATTCATGGTAAGTTTTGCTTGTTAAGAAATTCATTTGACTGCTTATTATACTCAATTGTTTAAATGAAAATTACAAACCAAAAGCAGTTTGAGCAGTTGGTTGTTTTAATGGAAGCAAAACTTCATTCAGCCAAGGGCTTCAACAAAACGCTATCAAAAATAGATATCAAGAAAGAATGGAAATCAGTTGCCACAATTTTGAACTCTCTAGAACCCCCCGTTAGAGATGGAGATGGCTGGCAAAAGGTTTGTACAGATCTTATGTATTTCAACTCTTTCCTTATTCAATTTGCTTTTAATAGGTTTGGACTGACTTAAAATTCGAAGTTAAAAAAAGTTAGTCCACAACAAAACCGAATGTCGGGCCACTGGAGGTGGCATAGTGCAACTTGCCAAACTTTCTCTGCTTGAGGAGGCGGTGGCAAATTTGATGAATTTCGAAAAGGTTATCGATCCCAAAGGTACTGCTCTTGGTGTTCCTTTAGCGTCAGCATCCAGTTCAGAAGCAGTAAATGATGACTTCGAAAAAGAGCTCGAACAAATTTTAAATGAAACTGAGGTTTTTGAACCTTTGCCATCAACGTCACATGATGCTCAGGAGGCACTCGCTCTAAGAAAACGTCGGTTTAATTCTTCCAGTGAGTGTGAAAAGAAAAGAAGCTCACTTCTTGAAAAGCAAACACAAATTCAAGAAGACCTCTACAATAACTTTAAAAAAACCTTAAGGCGTATTGAAAATCACTTGGAAGAATCAAATCGTTACAGTAGAAAGCGTTTTAAACTTGAAGAAGAAAAGCTAAGCATCTATAAAATGGAATTGAAAAAAAAAAAAAAACAAAAAGGGCAGAAAAAAACAAAATGAAAATGATGGCCCTAGAAATTAAATAAAAAAAAAATTAGAACTGCAAGAATTTCAAAGTAGAGACTAGTTTTAGTATTCATTTCTTTTCAGTTTATTAGTTTTTGATTAAGTTATTTTCTTCTTTAAATTACATAGATTTAAGGTTGTTTTTGTTTATTTGATAAAAGAAATATATATGTTCATTTTTGTTTGTGAATTTTAAAGTGCATTCATTATTTGAAGTCTTGAATTTAACGCTATTTCGTTATACGATTGGTCGTTTACTGCAACATTCTCTCCAGCAGCAATGGGTTCAACAAATTGTTGAATTTCATCACCAAAAATAGTTGCAACTTTGAAATGTATACATACATTGTGCAAAGCAGCACATACGTTAGCAAATTGAATGGCTTTTGACGGACTGTAATGCAACTGGCACGCACCTAAAAGACAACGGAATCGATTTTTGAGAACTCCAATCGTTCTGTCAACTATATTGGGTGCTTTTGTGTGCGCAGAATTGTACTTCCTTTGTGGACTTCCTTCTTCTGCTAAACGAAGTGGAGTCATCAAAAAAGGTTCCAAAGGGTAACCTGAATCACCTAACAAAGCACAAGAATTTTAATAAAATATAATCATTGAGCTCTTTAACTTTACCTAAAAGCCAAGAATTTCTTTCACTTCTCTAAAATTCTGATTTTAAGAAAGTCCTTAGTTCACTTGTTTTCCATATAAGCTAGTCATGGCTGGATCCAGGGTGTCTAGCATCAATACATTTTATGACCATGTTGTGGTCACACACCTACAATAAAGCAGAAACATACACAAGTTACAATTATGCAAGAAAAGTAAATTACTAACGATCATTGCATTTAGACTATAAAAGCCTTTCCGGTTCAAATACAGGTTTTGTTCACTTTTTTGGGGGGTTATGATTCTAATGTGCGTTCCATCGACAATCCAATATCGCCGGAAATCCCAAATTTTTCAAAAAACCAAAGCTTTGTCTCTCTTTTGGATTCTTCTGCCAGGTCCATATTTACCCATTTTGGGCATAATTTGGATTCAATGACGTCAACAACTTCTTTTAATATATTGGACATGGTTGATTCTGCTAGTCCTAAATTAAAATCATTTCCAGCACCGTGTTGATATCCACCTTCTGATAGAATCCTCAATGTTGCTGCGAGTTTGAGGATAGGCGATACAGACGTTGAGGGTGGTGAAATCTTCAATTCACTGGCTATCTCATCAAGTCGAAATCGAAATGCATATTTATTTAACCTGAAGAACTGCACAAACCTAAAATGTTTTTAAAAATATGTATGAATGTCTGTAAAATGTTTATGCTTCCTAATTTGAACTTACTTTGAGTCAGATCAGATTCTTCTCTTATTTTTCTTCGAATCTTCACCTAGTTCCTATTGCGAATCAGATTTTCGTCTTCCATTTCATCCTCACTACTAAAAAGTCGAGCTATATACTGCACTTCTATAGGCCATCAGGATTAGCGGTACATGCCTATCCCAGTCTCTTTGGTAGTCGCCTACGACCTTGGTGAGGTGTTCTTTCAAGGTCCGGTTGAATCTTTCAACCATCCCATCAGATTGTGGATGAAGCGGTGTGGTTCTCGTCTTCTTAATGCCAAGTAGTCCGCACACTCCTTGGAAGATGTTTGACTCAAAGTTCCTCCCTTGGTCGGAATGGAGTTCCATAGGTACGCCAAACCTACTTACCCAGTTAAACACAATCTGGTCGACCACCGTTTTGGCTTCTTGATTTGGGATGGCATACGCCTCAGGCCATTTGCTAAAATAGTCCATTACAACCAGAATGTACTTGTTTCCAGCGTTGGTCTCTGGAAAAGGCCCAGCCACATCTACTGCAATCCTCTCAAAAGGCGATCCAACGTTGTACTGATGCATCTTACCTTGAATCTTCCTACCAGGCGGTGCTGCCACTGAGAAATTTAAAAAATCATAGTTTAAAAACATGATTTGGGATAAAAAAACATGACGGACCAATCTCGTAATGATAAATAAAAGAAAGAATTCAAATAGAGTATTTGGAAACCATACCATGAGTAAAACAAATGTATATAATAGATTAACAGTTTGTTCAAATTATTAATTAAAACATAAAAGCAAAAAAGTATCGAAACTTAAAACAAAAACAAACAGTTTTGATAAATGAAAAGATTAGTAAAATTTTTAAGAGTTAAAACTCTTTAACTCCTCAGAGGCACATTTCGGAGTGAGATATATAAATTAAAATAAATTATTTGTCAAAAAATTAATAAAAAAAAACAAAAATGTTTCTAAACAAAATTGAATTGAATTGAATCTATTAAATTTTTTTTTTTTTTAAATTGATTCTTTGATCGGTCCATCATCACTATTCATTAGATTATTTTTGTTTTTAAATATATAAAATGATTCAAGAGCATCTAATTTATAATTGCTATTTACATTTCTTATTAATTTTAAATTTTGCAAACTAAAACTATGACTATTTTCTAGCATATGTTCTGCAACACTTGACTTTTCTTTTTCATTATATTTAAGATTGCAAAGTTTTTTTTAAATTTTTTTAGAATATGTCTTCCTGTCTGTCCTGTATATTCTTTTGTACAATCATTACATCCGACAGAATAATTTTTGAAGTTGTTCAATTTTACCTTTAGATCATCCAATCAGATTTTTTATTTTTATTTCGCTGCACTGATTGATTAAAGGATCTTAAGATAAAATTGAACATCTTCAAATATCAGGAATTTATTCTGTCGGATCGGATGTAATGATTGTACAAAGAATAAAATATAATGAAAAGAACATATGCTAGAAAATAGTCATAGTTTTAGTTTGCAAGATTTAAAATTAATAAGAAATGTAAATGGCAATTATGAATTAGATGCTTTTGAATCATTTTTTTTTTTATTCAACTCAACTCAATTGTAATTTTGTTTAGAAACATTTTTGTTTTTTTTTTACTAATTTTTTTGACAAATAATTTATTTTAATTTATAAATCTCACTGACAATGGAAGCATTGCTTCCGAAATGTGCGTCTGAGGAAATATACAAAGTTTGTGTTTTAACTGTCAAAATTCTTACTAGTCTTTTTATTTATTAGATAAAAAAAAACAAGTCGATTATCTCAACTAAAAGAACTCATTAAACAGTTTCATACTTATTCATGTGTTTTTTATCCATTGTCTAGAGAACAAAAACTTAAATTGGCCAAAAGCGATTTTAATAAAATAAATACATGATTTTTCTTAAGCCGAAATATATGTTTCAATTCTCTGCAATTGGCAATTGCTGAAGCTGAACTCAATTCTCAATGTTGAAAGCAAAATAATATCAGGAAAATGAAGTGAACGATAGAAAAATATAAAAACTGTTTCGTCCTCTGATCTATTTAACTCATCATCATTGCGTTAGTAGAGCACTCGAAGTGATTGCTGAGCTGTCAAAAATATTCCAAAGCCCGAGGCGAAAGAAAGATTAAGGCTGTGTGTGAAAAAACATGATTTTGGACTCAAAAACATGAAAACATGATTTGGGTCTAAAAAGCATGAAAATCATGATAAGTCATGATTTCTGGCAGCCCTGCTACCAGGTCCTTTGGTTGCAGCACACTTGTCACATGTTCGGCACCACTTCTCCAGAAGGTCCGTCGTGCATCTCCCGAAGAACTTCACTGACTTTCGATAGCGGTACGATCAGCTGCATCACATATGATTTACCGTCAGTGGACTCCCATCTTCGCCTGAGGACACCTTCTTGCACATATAGTGAGTCCCACTGTGCCCAATAGGCTTTGAAAACTGGACTCCTGTCAGAAATGTCTCCCCATTCAGGTTTCTCTTCATTTTCTTTCCATGCGAGAATGGGTTCGATATCCGGATCCTCCTGTTGAGCAGTCCTCACTTCCTCATTGCTCCATCCGCTTATTAGGTCAGCTCTTAGTCGGTGAGCGGTAATATTTTCTTTGTCTTCTTGCCGCCTACAATGCTTGCAATCCACTTTGCAAGGTCTTCGGGATAATGCGTCGGCGTTTGAGTGCAACTTTCCTCTGCGTTGTTAAATCTAGTAATCATAAGTCTGCAGTCTTTCTATCCACCTTACGACTTGACTTTCTGGATTTAGCCAGTTCAGAGCACCATGGTCTGTCCGCAGAAGGAATTTCTGTCCATAGATGTACTTATGGAAGTGCTTTGTTGCCAAGATAAGAGCTAGCAGTTCCCTTCTGGTCACGCAGTAGTTTCTTTCGGGCTATGCCACGTAATATGCCACCACTTTCTCCTCGCCAACATGCACTTGGGATAGTACCGCCCCGATTCCAACGTTGCTTGCATCTGCGTCGATGATGAATGTTTTGCCAGGTGTTGGATGTGCCAGCACTGGAGCGTTACAGAGGCGGTATTTGAGTTCCTGAAAAGATTTCTCACACTCACCTGACCATTTGAACTGCTTCCCTTTTTCGGTGAGCTGATGCAAACTCTTTGCAACTCCAGCAAAGTTCTTAACAAATCGTCGGTAATATGTGGCAAGACCAAGAAAGCTTCGGAGTTGATGTTTGTCCTGTGGTGTTGGCCAATTTTTGACGGAGTCAACTTTTTCAGGATCAGTCTTCACTCCTTGTGAAGAGATGATGTGTCCCAAATACTTAACTTCGGTTTTGAAAAGTGCACATTTTTCTGGATTCAGTTTAAGGTTAGCCTCTCGAAGTCTCTGAAACACGGATTTTAGGTTCTTGCAATATTGGTCAAATGTTTTCCCGTAAACAATGAAATCGTCCAAGTAGACTAGGCACGCTTTCCACGTCAGTCCTTGAAGAACGCTCTCCATCAAACGCTCGAATGTTGCCGGAGCGTTGCATAGCCCAAACGGCATAACTTTAAACTGTCAGAGCCCATTACCTGTAGAAAACGCCGTCTTTTCCCGATCATCAGGGTGGATGTCAACTTGCCAATATCTGCTCTTCAAGTCCAGCGTCGAGAACCGCTGCGCTCCCTCCATAGCATCCAGGGTATCACTGATTCTCGGCAGGGGATAGCTGTCCATCTTAGTAAAATCATTCAGCCTTCGGTAGTCCACACAAAAACGAGTGCTGCCGTCTTTCTTTTTCACTAGCACCACTGGTGACTCCCAAGGACTTTTGGAATTTTCGATAAGACCGTCCTTCTTCATTGTTGTTATCATTTCCTCAACCTCACCTTTGTTGTGATCCGAGAACCACAACTATTCCCAACCTCCTTCATTCAGAACCAACTTCATTCATAAAAACACCAACAGGGCATAATTTTCATTTTCGTTCTTAATGTGGAACAGCACTTCACGTATGCACGTCACTATGACTCAAGCCATATGCTCGCCATATGCGCGCCTCTATTGCAACGAAAACAGATGAGTAAACAACTGCAATGCAATAGAGTATGTCAAGTGCAATGTGTAATACGAAACCTATAAACTGCGATCGATGAAGACACACCCAGAAGTACTTGAGTGGGTCACCATACGATCGGCATAAAGGTTTAAGCGTGTTCTACATAATGACCAATGAAGTAACCATGGTGTGTGGCCTAGTTCGGATGAACTGAATGAGGTAACATGGTTCTGACGATGGTAAACGGCTAGCTAAGTAATAGTAATGAATAAAAACCAATAAATAGAGAAGCGAATGGGAAGAAGGGCAGAGTTGAAATTTGAGTTTATATAGTAAAGGTTGCAGCCAAATGCATTGAGACAGCGGGCCTTCTACTACATTCAAATATATTCAAATAAAAAGAAATTAAACAAAGTATTATCTTTTGTTTCGACTCTCCGTCACCTGCTCTTCCTTTTGAAGCACGGCAGAACGTAACATTGGTGGCAGCGGTGGGATTAGTCAATTTATCCCAGGATAGTTATTATCCCTACCAAAACACAAGAAGTCTATTTTTTTTTTACTCTTGAGGCGTACTGGGGCTAAACACCAGTAAGTTTTTTTTGTGTGTACAGTTATTGGTGTGGTGAAAAACACCATTAAGTGATTTTTGTGTTGTGAAAATAAAAAGCCCTATAAACATAAGACCTGGCGAATTCCCAAGCGGACGCCGGAGGCAAAAATTAGGCAGTGAAAAGACCAGGCCGTAATTGACAACTATAGGGCGTGAAGCCTGCCTGGCAAGTGAAAATCAGCAGAGCAACTATATCAACACCAACATCAGCAGAAAAATCAACTTCAAACATCAACAACTTTAACAGCAACTACAACAACCCTCAAAACAAGTAAATTCTTTTTATTATTTACTATTTTTATTAAAATCGAAAAGATTTAAGTATAGTATATTAAAGCGAAATCAATTTTTGTTATCTATTGACCTAATTAAAGTGTTCAATTCAATTGAATTTTTTTTAAATAACAGCACAAGTGATTATTAAGGCTATTTTTCTTGTCTTCTACCCGAACCCCAAATTAAACTCTTTGTTTTCTCTCGTCTCTCGATACACTTCACGACTTCACAATTACTACCCGCAATCAAAAACTTAAAGTTAGTTTATTCGAGGTTTTGCCTTTTCATTATTTAGTCTCTGACATTTCGGAAATGACAGAATATAAAATGAATTTTAAAGATATCATTAATATTGTCCCCACTTTCGATGGAAAGTCGGAAAACTTAGGGAAGTTTATGGCATGTGGAGATATTTTGTTCCAGTCAGTGAAACCTGACGACCACAAACTTTTCCTCAGCATAGTAAAAACCAGGCTTGAGGGACCAGCTTTCGAATTAATACAATTCAAGACTGTGGAAAGATGGGAAGATCTTTGTTCAGTCTTGAAAATGGAATATTCATCGGTAAAGTCAAGGTCCTCAGCTCAAAATGAGTTGATTTCAGCTCGACAACGAGCAAAAGAAACAGTTAAAGAGTTTGGCGAACGTATAGGTCAACTCTTAAATGCTTTAAATTCGGCAACATATGTCAGCTCAACGGAAGAGGCAGTTAGAAATTTTCTTTTCAAAGAAAACGACAAACTGGCTATACAAACTTTTGAGGATGGCATCCGAAATCAAAATCTCAGGTTTATGGTTCAGGCTCATGGAGAAACGGATTTAAAGAAATCCATTCTCTATGCTGAGGAGCATTTGAACCGACTAGAACGCGTTGGCCCTTCTACAAGTTCTGCAAACATTTCCCCCTCGATACGTCCAACGTGTCAATTTTGTAACAAGGTGGGTCACACAAGCGCACACTGTTATACTAATCCCAACAGGACATCACAAAACACAAACCAACACACAAATATAAAAAGGGAAATACAACGGCTCACTTGTGGGTACTGTAAAAAACCCAACCATCGAGAAGCAGATTGCAGGTTAAAGCAGTCTCAACTCGGTTCGACCAAACCTAACCCATTTAGGGACAATTCGCATAACAAAAACAATCAAAATTTCTCTAACATCCGGCGATACAACGCTAAACAAGGGTATAGGAACTGGAATCCTGGTGAGGAGTTTTATCCTCAAAATTCGGGAAACGGCTACGCTCGGGAGGAAGAGATGGGTCATCCGTCCCGACTAAATCTGAATACCGACCCGCAACAATAAAATCTAGTTTCTTGACTGTTTCCTTTTGTCCAGAGTTCCATGAGCCGGTAATACGAATCCAGTTCGAACCGTCTAACAAAAGATACTCTACTTTTTTAATAGATACCGGAGCAGATATTAGTTTGTATAAGGACAAATTCGGAACAAATTCTAACCCAAGAAAAAGACTTACTATATCTTCAATTTCTGGTGATTCTGTTTTCACTCTAGGGGAAATAACTGGTTCTTTTATTATTAATTCCAAATACAATCTTTCACTTACACATCCCTTCCATCTTCTCACTCCAAATATAAACTTGCCATACGATGGTATTTTAGGAAACGATTTTCTTTCCAAATACAGGTGTAAAGTTAACTATAAAGAAAATGTTTTAGAGGTATACGACATTCAAATCGAAAACCCTGTTATCAGAGAAAGCATCCGAAAAGCTACCCCTCACGAGGTGGTGCCTACGGGCTGTGATTTGGAAGCAAAAGGTGATGAAAAGGCTGAGGAGAATAACTTTATTCTTAAATCCAATAAAGCCACCATCAACCGAAATTCCGATAAGCTTAAATTGAATGCTGACTCCGACAACAAAGAATTAGATTTGAATAAATCACCGGTCAAAGTAAAAAACGATTCAATAAATAAGACTACATTAATCAGTGGTGTAGCAGCTAAAAATAAAAATAAGACTTTAGAAAACAACAGCCAAAAGAGCAAAGAAACTAAAGCGTCTGTTGATAATGATGCAGCAATACATAAGACTACATTAAACAGTGGTATAGCAGCTATAAATAAAAATAAGACTTTAGAAAACAACAGCCAAAAGAGCAAGGAAACTAAAGCAGCAATACATAAGACTACATTAAACAGTGGTGTAGCAGCTACAAATAAAAATAAGACCTTAGAAAACAACAGCCAAAAGAGCAAAGAAACTAAAGCATCTACTGATTCGTTATCAGCAATACGTAAGACTACATCAGAAACTAGCCCTTTCAAAACAAATTTATGTTTTATCCTTCCACCTAGGAGTCAACAAATGATCGAAATTCCCTTCAAAAATGCTAACAAAAAGTCTGTAGATATTGTGATCAAAAAGAAACAGATTTGTCCAGGAGTATATGTTGGCGAATCCATAGTAAGGCCTATAAACAATAAAATCAGAGTTCTAACTATGAATGCTTTAGAAACAGAGAAAATACTCTATACAAATAATCTTAATTTAAATTTTGATAGTTTAGATCAGTACGAGCAGTACAATATGAAAAATTTTAGTAGCAAAGTAGAAAAACGAATGGAAAAACTAGAGTCCATGTTGATATTAGACCATTGCAACGCTGAAGAAAAGGATTCTATCCTTAAGATTTGTAGAGAGTACAACGAATTGTTCTATCTAGAGGGTGATCACCTCACCAACACCGATTCCATGACTCATAAAATCGGTACTGAAGAGAGTAAACCCGCACTTTACGTAAAACCTTATCGACTCCCTGAAAGCCAAAAAGCAGAAATCCATAAACAAGTACAAGAGATGTTAGACGACGACATCGTACGACCAAGTTCGAGTCCCTGGAACTCACCCCTGCTACTCGTTCCCAAAAAACCGGGAAACGATGGAAGCAAACGTTGGAGAGTAGTTGTAGATTTCAGGAAACTAAATGACTTAACCGTCGGCGATGCATACCCACTACCAAATATCAGTGACATATTTGATCAATTGGGTAGAGCTAAATATTTCAGCACCTTGGATTTGGCTAAAGGATTCCATCAAATCTTAATGGATGATAAAGATCGATGCAAGACCGCATTCAGCACTCCTTTTGGCCATTACGAATATAATCGAATGCCATTCGGTTTAAAAAACGCTCCTGCAACCTTCCAACGCCTAATGAACACTGTTCTCACTGGCTTACAAGGTTTTGATTGTTTCGTTTATATGGACGATATAGTTCTATACGGATACGACCTTAAAGATCATAACTCCAAATTATTAAAAGTTCTCAACCAACTAAGCATCCACAATCTGAAATTACAACCAGAGAAATGTAATTTTCTAAAACACGAACTCATGTATCTAGGTCATCTTATTTCGGAAGATGGACTTAAACCAGATCCCGAAAAGATCAAAGCCGTTAAAACTTACCCTACACCTAAAAATGCTAAAGGTATAAAATCTTTTCTAGGCTTCGTTGGCTATTATAGAAAATTTATAGAAAATTTTTCTACGATTGCAAAACCTCTTACAAAGTTACTAAAGAAAAACTGTGTTTTCAAATGGGATGCCTTCTGCGATGAAGCTTTTAGAGATCTAAAAAATAAATTAATAAATCCCCCAGTCTTAGCTTACCCCGATTTCAAAGAAGAATTTATTGTGACCACAGATGCAAGCGATGTCGGAATCGGAGCTATTTTGTCACAAGGTCTAATTGGAAAAGACAAACCCATATCCTTCGCAAGCAGAACGTTGAATGACTCCGAAGTCAGGTATAACACGACCGAAAAAGAACTACTTGCAATTGTCTATGGCATACAACAATTTCGTCCCTACCTTTATGGCAAACCCTTCACTATTTGTACTGACCATCAACCTTTGCAATGGTTATTTTCTCGTACCGATCCTATGTCTAGACTAGCAAGATGGAAAATTTTATTATCCGAATATGAATATACCATTAAGCATAAACCAGGGAAAATCAACTTAAATGCAGATGCTTTAAGTCGAAATATAGGAGAAAGCAATATATTGGTTGTAACACGAGGGCAAAAACAAAAACAGATCGAAGATAATATTCAAGCAAATGCAACTGTGGCTCCTAAAAGAAAGCCAACCTCTATCAATTCGGGAGACTTAGAATTCAAACTGAAATCATCACAAGACTCTAAAACAGGACCCAAATGCAATGTTATCGAAAAATTCGAATCTATCTTTATAAATAAAAATTCCAACTATAAAATCGTAATATTACCACTAATAGACTCAACAGACGAGCAATCCTTAGTAAAAAGAATTCAAAACTTTACAAAACCCACTATAGGTAAATTTAATGTACATGATTCTTTGATTGTCGTTACACTACCCTTACCGTTCCGTACGACAAAGGACGAAGAGATAACCGAAAAGAGTCTCCGAACAATTAAGGAACAAACTAAGTTTGAAAAAACTATTTCTTTTTCACTACCTGTCCCAGATAACCAAGTTAGACATACTTTCAAAAGAATATTGAATGAAGTTTTCGGAGATTTGACATTAGACATATACCTTCACATTGATGAAAGGATTTCCTTGACTGACCCAGAGATAATTTCTAAGATTCTGTCAGAATATCATGATTCCCCATTCGGAGGCCACCAAGGTATTTCACGGATGTATAACCGAATAAAGGCGAAATACTTCTGGCCAAACATGAAAGCTGATGTACAAAAGCATGTGAGCATATGCACGTCTTGTCAACGGAATAAAAGTAGAAAAAATCCACCAGTCCCCATGAAAATTACAACTACTAGTGTTAGACCATTTGAAAGAGTCGCTCTAGACATAGTTGGACCACTTCCTGTTAGCTATGGTGGAAACAAATATCTACTCACCTTCCAGGACGATTTGACAAAGTTTTCGGAAGCTATGCCAATACAAAACGCCGAAGCTTCAACTGTAGCTAGAACGTTCGTGGAAATCATAGTATGTCGCCACGGAATCCCTCTATCTCTTTTAACTGACCAAGGGACAAATTTCTTAAGTATCCTTTTCAAAGAAATGTGTAGCCTATTGAAGATAAAAAAGTTGAATACAACGCCCTACCATCCTCAGACAAATGGAGCATTATAACGAAGCCATAGAACATTAGCCGAATATCTACGACACTATGTGAACCAAGATCCTTTGTCATGGGATACATGGATCCCCTATTCTATGTTTGTATACAATACAACACCACACAGTAGTACTGGATTTTCACCCTATGAACTCCTATACGGATTCCCTGCTAATATTCCAAGCGTTCTGTCACAAAAACCCAAGATTTCTTATAACTATGATAACTACGTTAACGAACTTAAGGCTAGATTACAACACGGATATGAGACAGCAAACTCAATCCTCAAAGAAAAAAAGGAAAAATCAAAGACTCTTTACGACAAGAATGCTAGACCAAAAATATTTAACGTAGGAGATAAAGTCCTAATAAAAAATCAAACCAGACAGAATAAGCTTTCGACTCTGTGGGACGGACCATACGAAGTCATAAGAATCCATTCGGATGAAAATACTGTAGTAAGAGTAGGTAAGAAATCAAAATTAATTCACAACAACAATTTACAACCTTTTAACGAATAACTACACACAACTAAACACATACAAAACGTTTTACACGCACAAAAAAAAAAAAAAAAAAAAAAACCATACACTCACTGGAAACTGCCTCCTAAAATCAAAAGATATCACTATACGGTCTAAAAACGAAAAATCTTCCTTTGTTTATAATTCCTTCATCCCCGCTTTAAACATTTCCGAAGTTAAGAACAATTATCCGAAAAACGACGCAAAACCAGAGGTTACATTCATTAAATATTCTAGTCAGGACGAACTAAATCTTCTATCAAAAAGTATACAATTCCAAAAAACTAAAGAATTAACACCCTTTTTAACAATAGACAAGCATGACGTGCACCACTATACTGTCATATATATAATCTTCACAATTCTCTTAATATCACTTTGCTATAGACGATACAATACGTATAAAGTCAAACAAGAGAAAACAAATAGTTTGGGAAAAGGTAATGTTGTCCAGATGAACAAGAAAGAAAACGAAGTACCAATTTTTGTGCTAAGCAATTAAAAAAAAAAAAATATAGTATGTCATTATACCATTATTAACCATAAGTCACTATTAATTAATACGATATAAAATTATGTAAGAAAAAAAAAATCATTACTATTTAATACTATATGAAATTATGAAAAAAAAAATTTCTTTTTTCAAAGATGTTTGTACACATATAATACATATATAATACCTGTAAGACATGTAAATCTATTTAGAAAATTTTTACAACTTATAATCTAATAAAAAGCTAAATCTGTTTAGAAAATGTACTACTTTAAATCATAAAACAGTAAAGAACAATAAAATAAACAAATAATAAAATTTTTTACTGATTTACTAAATAAACGAATTAGTAACACTAATAATAATTTGCAAACAAAATTTGAAACAAAAAATTCACTGATTTATTAAATATATCTATGTATTACCAACATATACCAAATTATTATCTACATATTATATAACCTAGTAATAAAAACAAAAGTTTTTTGTAAAACTCTGACTTCTTCGCATTTGCTTCAACTCTACACGTTTTTGCGAAAATTCCTAACCTTTTTATTGGCTACGAATTTTCTTTTTTCAAGAGGGGGAGGATGTTGTGATCCGAGAACCACAACTATTCCCAACCTCCTTCATTCAGAACCAACTTCATTCATAAAAACACCAACAGGGCATAATTTTCATTTTCGTTCTTAATGTGGAACAGCACTTCACGTATGCACGTCACTATGACTCAAGCCATATGCTCGCCATATGCGCGCCTCTATTGCAACGAAAACAGATGAGTAAACAACTGCAATGCAATAGAGTATGTCAAGTGCAATGTGTAATACGAAACCTATAAACTGCGATCGATGAAGACACACCCAGAAGTACTTGAGTGGGTCACCATACGATCGGCATAAAGGTTTAAGCGTGTTCTACATAATGACCAATGAAGTAACCATGGTGTGTGGCCTAGTTCGGATGAACTGAATGAGGTAACATGGTTCTGACGATGGTAAACGGCTAGCTAAGTAATAGTAATGAATAAAAACCAATAAATAGAGAAGCGAATGGGAAGAAGGGCAGAGTTGAAATTTGAGTTTATATAGTAAAGGTTGCAGCCAAATGCATTGAGACAGCGGGCCTTCTACTACATTCAAATATATTCAAATAAAAAGAAATTAAACAAAGTATTATCTTTTGTTTCGACTCTCCGTCACCTGCTCTTCCTTTTGAAGCACGGCAGAACGTAACATTGGTGGCAGCGGTGGGATTAGTCAATTTATCCCAGGATAGTTATTATCCCTACCAAAACACAAGAAGTCTATTTTTTTTTTACTCTTGAGGCGTACTGGGGCTAAACACCAGTAAGTTTTTTTTGTGTGTACAGTTATTGGTGTGGTGAAAAACACCATTAAGTGATTTTTGTGTTGTGAAAATAAAAAGCCCTATAAACATAAGACCTGGCGAATTCCCAAGCGGACGCCGGAGGCAAAAATTAGGCAGTGAAAAGACCAGGCCGTAATTGACAACTATAGGGCGTGAAGCCTGCCTGGCAAGTGAAAATCAGCAGAGCAACTATATCAACACCAACATCAGCAGAAAAATCAACTTCAAACATCAACAACTTTAACAGCAACTACAACAACCCTCAAAACAAGTAAATTCTTTTTATTATTTACTATTTTTATTAAAATCGAAAAGATTTAAGTATAGTATATTAAAGCGAAATCAATTTTTGTTATCTATTGACCTAATTAAAGTGTTCAATTCAATTGAATTTTTTTTAAATAACAGCACAAGTGATTATTAAGGCTATTTTTCTTGTCTTCTACCCGAACCCCAAATTAAACTCTTTGTTTTCTCTCGTCTCTCGATACACTTCACGACTTCACAATTACTACCCGCAATCAAAAACTTAAAGTTAGTTTATTCGAGGTTTTGCCTTTTCATTATTTAGTCTCTGACATTTCGGAAATGACAGAATATAAAATGAATTTTAAAGATATCATTAATATTGTCCCCACTTTCGATGGAAAGTCGGAAAACTTAGGGAAGTTTATGGCATGTGGAGATATTTTGTTCCAGTCAGTGAAACCTGACGACCACAAACTTTTCCTCAGCATAGTAAAAACCAGGCTTGAGGGACCAGCTTTCGAATTAATACAATTCAAGACTGTGGAAAGATGGGAAGATCTTTGTTCAGTCTTGAAAATGGAATATTCATCGGTAAAGTCAAGGTCCTCAGCTCAAAATGAGTTGATTTCAGCTCGACAACGAGCAAAAGAAACAGTTAAAGAGTTTGGCGAACGTATAGGTCAACTCTTAAATGCTTTAAATTCGGCAACATATGTCAGCTCAACGGAAGAGGCAGTTAGAAATTTTCTTTTCAAAGAAAACGACAAACTGGCTATACAAACTTTTGAGGATGGCATCCGAAATCAAAATCTCAGGTTTATGGTTCAGGCTCATGGAGAAACGGATTTAAAGAAATCCATTCTCTATGCTGAGGAGCATTTGAACCGACTAGAACGCGTTGGCCCTTCTACAAGTTCTGCAAACATTTCCCCCTCGATACGTCCAACGTGTCAATTTTGTAACAAGGTGGGTCACACAAGCGCACACTGTTATACTAATCCCAACAGGACATCACAAAACACAAACCAACACACAAATATAAAAAGGGAAATACAACGGCTCACTTGTGGGTACTGTAAAAAACCCAACCATCGAGAAGCAGATTGCAGGTTAAAGCAGTCTCAACTCGGTTCGACCAAACCTAACCCATTTAGGGACAATTCGCATAACAAAAACAATCAAAATTTCTCTAACATCCGGCGATACAACGCTAAACAAGGGTATAGGAACTGGAATCCTGGTGAGGAGTTTTATCCTCAAAATTCGGGAAACGGCTACGCTCGGGAGGAAGAGATGGGTCATCCGTCCCGACTAAATCTGAATACCGACCCGCAACAATAAAATCTAGTTTCTTGACTGTTTCCTTTTGTCCAGAGTTCCATGAGCCGGTAATACGAATCCAGTTCGAACCGTCTAACAAAAGATACTCTACTTTTTTAATAGATACCGGAGCAGATATTAGTTTGTATAAGGACAAATTCGGAACAAATTCTAACCCAAGAAAAAGACTTACTATATCTTCAATTTCTGGTGATTCTGTTTTCACTCTAGGGGAAATAACTGGTTCTTTTATTATTAATTCCAAATACAATCTTTCACTTACACATCCCTTCCATCTTCTCACTCCAAATATAAACTTGCCATACGATGGTATTTTAGGAAACGATTTTCTTTCCAAATACAGGTGTAAAGTTAACTATAAAGAAAATGTTTTAGAGGTATACGACATTCAAATCGAAAACCCTGTTATCAGAGAAAGCATCCGAAAAGCTACCCCTCACGAGGTGGTGCCTACGGGCTGTGATTTGGAAGCAAAAGGTGATGAAAAGGCTGAGGAGAATAACTTTATTCTTAAATCCAATAAAGCCACCATCAACCGAAATTCCGATAAGCTTAAATTGAATGCTGACTCCGACAACAAAGAATTAGATTTGAATAAATCACCGGTCAAAGTAAAAAACGATTCAATAAATAAGACTACATTAATCAGTGGTGTAGCAGCTAAAAATAAAAATAAGACTTTAGAAAACAACAGCCAAAAGAGCAAAGAAACTAAAGCGTCTGTTGATAATGATGCAGCAATACATAAGACTACATTAAACAGTGGTATAGCAGCTATAAATAAAAATAAGACTTTAGAAAACAACAGCCAAAAGAGCAAGGAAACTAAAGCAGCAATACATAAGACTACATTAAACAGTGGTGTAGCAGCTACAAATAAAAATAAGACCTTAGAAAACAACAGCCAAAAGAGCAAAGAAACTAAAGCATCTACTGATTCGTTATCAGCAATACGTAAGACTACATCAGAAACTAGCCCTTTCAAAACAAATTTATGTTTTATCCTTCCACCTAGGAGTCAACAAATGATCGAAATTCCCTTCAAAAATGCTAACAAAAAGTCTGTAGATATTGTGATCAAAAAGAAACAGATTTGTCCAGGAGTATATGTTGGCGAATCCATAGTAAGGCCTATAAACAATAAAATCAGAGTTCTAACTATGAATGCTTTAGAAACAGAGAAAATACTCTATACAAATAATCTTAATTTAAATTTTGATAGTTTAGATCAGTACGAGCAGTACAATATGAAAAATTTTAGTAGCAAAGTAGAAAAACGAATGGAAAAACTAGAGTCCATGTTGATATTAGACCATTGCAACGCTGAAGAAAAGGATTCTATCCTTAAGATTTGTAGAGAGTACAACGAATTGTTCTATCTAGAGGGTGATCACCTCACCAACACCGATTCCATGACTCATAAAATCGGTACTGAAGAGAGTAAACCCGCACTTTACGTAAAACCTTATCGACTCCCTGAAAGCCAAAAAGCAGAAATCCATAAACAAGTACAAGAGATGTTAGACGACGACATCGTACGACCAAGTTCGAGTCCCTGGAACTCACCCCTGCTACTCGTTCCCAAAAAACCGGGAAACGATGGAAGCAAACGTTGGAGAGTAGTTGTAGATTTCAGGAAACTAAATGACTTAACCGTCGGCGATGCATACCCACTACCAAATATCAGTGACATATTTGATCAATTGGGTAGAGCTAAATATTTCAGCACCTTGGATTTGGCTAAAGGATTCCATCAAATCTTAATGGATGATAAAGATCGATGCAAGACCGCATTCAGCACTCCTTTTGGCCATTACGAATATAATCGAATGCCATTCGGTTTAAAAAACGCTCCTGCAACCTTCCAACGCCTAATGAACACTGTTCTCACTGGCTTACAAGGTTTTGATTGTTTCGTTTATATGGACGATATAGTTCTATACGGATACGACCTTAAAGATCATAACTCCAAATTATTAAAAGTTCTCAACCAACTAAGCATCCACAATCTGAAATTACAACCAGAGAAATGTAATTTTCTAAAACACGAACTCATGTATCTAGGTCATCTTATTTCGGAAGATGGACTTAAACCAGATCCCGAAAAGATCAAAGCCGTTAAAACTTACCCTACACCTAAAAATGCTAAAGGTATAAAATCTTTTCTAGGCTTCGTTGGCTATTATAGAAAATTTATAGAAAATTTTTCTACGATTGCAAAACCTCTTACAAAGTTACTAAAGAAAAACTGTGTTTTCAAATGGGATGCCTTCTGCGATGAAGCTTTTAGAGATCTAAAAAATAAATTAATAAATCCCCCAGTCTTAGCTTACCCCGATTTCAAAGAAGAATTTATTGTGACCACAGATGCAAGCGATGTCGGAATCGGAGCTATTTTGTCACAAGGTCTAATTGGAAAAGACAAACCCATATCCTTCGCAAGCAGAACGTTGAATGACTCCGAAGTCAGGTATAACACGACCGAAAAAGAACTACTTGCAATTGTCTATGGCATACAACAATTTCGTCCCTACCTTTATGGCAAACCCTTCACTATTTGTACTGACCATCAACCTTTGCAATGGTTATTTTCTCGTACCGATCCTATGTCTAGACTAGCAAGATGGAAAATTTTATTATCCGAATATGAATATACCATTAAGCATAAACCAGGGAAAATCAACTTAAATGCAGATGCTTTAAGTCGAAATATAGGAGAAAGCAATATATTGGTTGTAACACGAGGGCAAAAACAAAAACAGATCGAAGATAATATTCAAGCAAATGCAACTGTGGCTCCTAAAAGAAAGCCAACCTCTATCAATTCGGGAGACTTAGAATTCAAACTGAAATCATCACAAGACTCTAAAACAGGACCCAAATGCAATGTTATCGAAAAATTCGAATCTATCTTTATAAATAAAAATTCCAACTATAAAATCGTAATATTACCACTAATAGACTCAACAGACGAGCAATCCTTAGTAAAAAGAATTCAAAACTTTACAAAACCCACTATAGGTAAATTTAATGTACATGATTCTTTGATTGTCGTTACACTACCCTTACCGTTCCGTACGACAAAGGACGAAGAGATAACCGAAAAGAGTCTCCGAACAATTAAGGAACAAACTAAGTTTGAAAAAACTATTTCTTTTTCACTACCTGTCCCAGATAACCAAGTTAGACATACTTTCAAAAGAATATTGAATGAAGTTTTCGGAGATTTGACATTAGACATATACCTTCACATTGATGAAAGGATTTCCTTGACTGACCCAGAGATAATTTCTAAGATTCTGTCAGAATATCATGATTCCCCATTCGGAGGCCACCAAGGTATTTCACGGATGTATAACCGAATAAAGGCGAAATACTTCTGGCCAAACATGAAAGCTGATGTACAAAAGCATGTGAGCATATGCACGTCTTGTCAACGGAATAAAAGTAGAAAAAATCCACCAGTCCCCATGAAAATTACAACTACTAGTGTTAGACCATTTGAAAGAGTCGCTCTAGACATAGTTGGACCACTTCCTGTTAGCTATGGTGGAAACAAATATCTACTCACCTTCCAGGACGATTTGACAAAGTTTTCGGAAGCTATGCCAATACAAAACGCCGAAGCTTCAACTGTAGCTAGAACGTTCGTGGAAATCATAGTATGTCGCCACGGAATCCCTCTATCTCTTTTAACTGACCAAGGGACAAATTTCTTAAGTATCCTTTTCAAAGAAATGTGTAGCCTATTGAAGATAAAAAAGTTGAATACAACGCCCTACCATCCTCAGACAAATGGAGCATTATAACGAAGCCATAGAACATTAGCCGAATATCTACGACACTATGTGAACCAAGATCCTTTGTCATGGGATACATGGATCCCCTATTCTATGTTTGTATACAATACAACACCACACAGTAGTACTGGATTTTCACCCTATGAACTCCTATACGGATTCCCTGCTAATATTCCAAGCGTTCTGTCACAAAAACCCAAGATTTCTTATAACTATGATAACTACGTTAACGAACTTAAGGCTAGATTACAACACGGATATGAGACAGCAAACTCAATCCTCAAAGAAAAAAAGGAAAAATCAAAGACTCTTTACGACAAGAATGCTAGACCAAAAATATTTAACGTAGGAGATAAAGTCCTAATAAAAAATCAAACCAGACAGAATAAGCTTTCGACTCTGTGGGACGGACCATACGAAGTCATAAGAATCCATTCGGATGAAAATACTGTAGTAAGAGTAGGTAAGAAATCAAAATTAATTCACAACAACAATTTACAACCTTTTAACGAATAACTACACACAACTAAACACATACAAAACGTTTTACACGCACAAAAAAAAAAAAAAAAAAAAAAAACCATACACTCACTGGAAACTGCCTCCTAAAATCAAAAGATATCACTATACGGTCTAAAAACGAAAAATCTTCCTTTGTTTATAATTCCTTCATCCCCGCTTTAAACATTTCCGAAGTTAAGAACAATTATCCGAAAAACGACGCAAAACCAGAGGTTACATTCATTAAATATTCTAGTCAGGACGAACTAAATCTTCTATCAAAAAGTATACAATTCCAAAAAACTAAAGAATTAACACCCTTTTTAACAATAGACAAGCATGACGTGCACCACTATACTGTCATATATATAATCTTCACAATTCTCTTAATATCACTTTGCTATAGACGATACAATACGTATAAAGTCAAACAAGAGAAAACAAATAGTTTGGGAAAAGGTAATGTTGTCCAGATGAACAAGAAAGAAAACGAAGTACCAATTTTTGTGCTAAGCAATTAAAAAAAAAAAAATATAGTATGTCATTATACCATTATTAACCATAAGTCACTATTAATTAATACGATATAAAATTATGTAAGAAAAAAAAAATCATTACTATTTAATACTATATGAAATTATGAAAAAAAAAATTTCTTTTTTCAAAGATGTTTGTACACATATAATACATATATAATACCTGTAAGACATGTAAATCTATTTAGAAAATTTTTACAACTTATAATCTAATAAAAAGCTAAATCTGTTTAGAAAATGTACTACTTTAAATCATAAAACAGTAAAGAACAATAAAATAAACAAATAATAAAATTTTTTACTGATTTACTAAATAAACGAATTAGTAACACTAATAATAATTTGCAAACAAAATTTGAAACAAAAAATTCACTGATTTATTAAATATATCTATGTATTACCAACATATACCAAATTATTATCTACATATTATATAACCTAGTAATAAAAACAAAAGTTTTTTGTAAAACTCTGACTTCTTCGCATTTGCTTCAACTCTACACGTTTTTGCGAAAATTCCTAACCTTTTTATTGGCTACGAATTTTCTTTTTTCAAGAGGGGGAGGATGTTGTGATCCGAGAACCACAACTATTCCCAACCTCCTTCATTCAGAACCAACTTCATTCATAAAAACACCAACAGGGCATAATTTTCATTTTCGTTCTTAATGTGGAACAGCACTTCACGTATGCACGTCACTATGACTCAAGCCATATGCTCGCCATATGCGCGCCTCTATTGCAACGAAAACAGATGAGTAAACAACTGCAATGCAATAGAGTATGTCAAGTGCAATGTGTAATACGAAACCTATAAACTGCGATCGATGAAGACACACCCAGAAGTACTTGAGTGGGTCACCATACGATCGGCATAAAGGTTTAAGCGTGTTCTACATAATGACCAATGAAGTAACCATGGTGTGTGGCCTAGTTCGGATGAACTGAATGAGGTAACATGGTTCTGACGATGGTAAACGGCTAGCTAAGTAATAGTAATGAATAAAAACCAATAAATAGAGAAGCGAATGGGAAGAAGGGCAGAGTTGAAATTTGAGTTTATATAGTAAAGGTTGCAGCCAAATGCATTGAGACAGCGGGCCTTCTACTACATTCAAATATATTCAAATAAAAAGAAATTAAACAAAGTATTATCTTTTGTTTCGACTCTCCGTCACCTGCTCTTCCTTTTGAAGCACGGCAGAACGTAACACCTTGTTTGGCCAGTGGAAGGCGTCTTGCGGGTTGACGAATCGGTCTTGCTTCTCCTGTGTTGATGCGATGCTGCACCAACTGTGCCCTACCATATTGCCCCTTTTGCGATGCGAAGATTTCAGTGTACTCTTGTAGGAGGCTGTCAGCCATAAGCGATATCCAAAATAACTCCGTGCTGTTTCATAAAGCCGATTCCAATGATGCACTCGTCACATGTATCTGCCACCAGGAATTGATGAGTAAACACTAGATCGGCCAGTCGGATCTTAAGACACACTTCTCCATATACTCTCGCTGATTCTCCCCTTGCGGCTCTAAGACGGTAGCTATTGGTGTTATGAAGCCACGTCATTTTAACCAGGTCTCGGCATACTATGGAGGCTGTGGCCCCGTTGTCGATGGTAGCCACATGTTTGTTCCCGTTAATAGTAGTCTCCACAGTCAGACTTTTGTTGTCTCGTTTGGTCTGAGAGACCTGGATGGTGGTTCTGGGGCCATCGATACAAGAAACCAGCCTCTGCCCCTCGAAGTTGGTTCTTAATCGTTTCCCTGATGAGAAACGGGCTGATGGGCTGGTGTTGTTGTTACCTTGCTCTGGGTTGGATCTCTTGCTTCCACAATGTTGACAATCGGCTTTATTTGGTGGTAGTCGGCATTGACGCTGTAAGTGCCCAGTCTTGTTGAAGTTCCAACGTCTTGCAAGTCCGCTCCGCTGGTTCTTCTGTATTTCAGCTCTTTGGCACGACCATTCTTCGACTATGGCTTCTCTAAGTCGATGTACTCCATGAAAAGCCTGTTCTGCTGCTCAATTGTCAATGCGAATGCTAAAGTTTCAGAAAGAGTACGTGTTCTAGCAGTTCGCACAGACCTCTGAAGATGTATATCGGAAATGGCTCGAACGAAGGACTCAACAGCAAGCTGGTTGATGATTTCTTCTCCAGCATCCGGGTATGCCAGGTGAACCAGTCTTTCGAAAACTGAAATCACCGCTCTTAAGGTTCTCCCAAACCAAAGCGTTTTTGCCGTCGCGGCAGCGGCATTTGCAGTTGTCAAAACTAGTTTACACAGCGGCATATGAGAGTCCCCACACCAACGCGGCGAAGAGCAGCGACAGTCCCGTACATGCAGCGTTTTCGCCGCTGCCGCTGCTCACTGTCAGTTAATCAATGTCAAATATCAAATTCGTTTTGTTGTGGGACTACATAACTATTTTTAATTACTATTTTTGAAAAACCCGTGACCGAGTTGAATCCTCAAATAACAAATGGAAGAGCCATTGATGTATATAGTATATCGCTTTTGATACAACGTGTTCATTTGTTCATCTGTCCATTGCTTGAGTTCTTGCATCGCACATAGTGTTGAAATCCCTGGAGCTGTATGTGAATTCCAAGGACGCTTATTAGCTGGAATTGGTTGAATTCTTGGAATATATGACCTCGGGAACAATTCATTACCAAAATATTGAACATTCAGGCTATGGGTAATCGAATATACGTATCGGATATACAGGAATCTGTATTCTTTGTGCGACACTACGTGCCGAAAACCAGTTGATCATATTTGCCGATGATACGCATTCAAGATGGACAAGTGCAACAACTGATTACGATACTATTGCACCTGCCATTTTGCGATTACCGCATTCGGGTACAGATGACGTTGATGAGGATCCGACTGGAACAAAGTCGCTGTGGGATTGCAAAAAAAAGTCGAAAACATTTGCACATTCCACATCGGGGAGATTATTATGTCGCTTCAGAAAGCAACTTTATTACCTGGCGGTTCTGAATATTTCAAATATGCTACACAGTGATTAAATTCTCGCTCTTGCAAAAGGACTTCAACAAAAGGTAATCCTCAATGTTTTGAATTCTAATTTTTTTAATAAGTTAGAACCTTTATCATAGAGAAATGTCCAAGCAAGAGGAATTCGGAGTAGCGGAACCACGACGTGAGTAGTTCCTTCAACTAGGGCTCAATGCATTCGTTCTGGAACAACTGCAATACAGCCGTAAATTTGTTAAAGACGTTTATTTTTTAGACTGGACAGCAATGAGTTGCTAACTAAGGTCTACATGGAACTCCTAGACCAATCTGTTAAAATTCAACGAACTAATCGTGAAGGAAAAACTACATGGAAAACCACACGCCAGATATCATTTGACTCAGTGTTTCTGTCAATTTATAATAAGGAATTGGACCTACAACAATTGGAAAAACGCAACACGACTGCCAGAAAACTGTTTGCTGATCTCATTGACAATGATTTGGAACAACTAAGATGTTTTACGCCAAGGGAATCGATTGTCCAAAAGCAAAAAAATGTAGAACACTTTTTTCGTGGCGCGGTGAATTATCTGACCTTTCATTTGCGTCTTCTAAAGGCAAGTTTTAAAATTCATTCCACCTAAATGCTCATCAAATAAAATTTTATATATTCTCTTCGTCTATAGAAAATCAATCAACCAGATCAAGTGAATCGGTTAATTCCTTGGCCAAAATGACTGTTTCAACTCATCATAGTGTGGTTTCGATCGATTTCCCTACAGAAAATTTTAGTTTCCGTAAATAAAAGACCATCATTTGTCGTGGTTTACAATTAAAAGAAATTTTCTTGTTTTTTTTATTGAACATTTGTTTCATTGTAATAAATGGTTATGTTACGATATTCGAAACGTTTATTCTTTGTCATAGACGTTAAATTTGTGATCTGCTTCAGCAATCAATTGTTGAAGCGTTGCATGATTTGCCTGTTCCGGTTTTTTAATTGCAGTTGATGAATTCTCCGATCCTATTTGCAAAACTTCTGGTGTTTCTGTTCCACTTTTATTGCGCCGGCTTTTTAGCCAATTGGAATTCCCTTCTTTGCGGCAACCATTTACAGCTTCTGTTGACAAATTGTTTTTGAGTTTCTTGGACTTCATGAAAGAGTCAAAGAGGGTAAATGCTACATCTCGATTGTTCTTTGTCCAAGCGCCTTTCAAATCATACACAACCAACTTATGTGTGGGTGTTGTAGTTTTTCTTTGGAATCATTTTCATTTGGAATTAATACTTCACGTCCATATGACACTCTGTCAACGCTCAAGAAATAGAATCGAACGATTTTAAACGCGTCTGAGATAGAAATGTTTGCTGAGCTGCTATCAAGCTCACAATTCATATAAACAACCGGCCGATCTGCTCTTGGTCTATGAATCAGACCATCGTCAATCGGACATAACGCAAGACAATGTTCTGAACTAAACGAAACCAGCCCTCTATTTAATTGAAAGCCTTTGTGTAAGGCATGCGACATTCAATAAAGAACTTTAAATTTGTGTAGACTCATCTGAAGACTAGCGCGTTTATAGTGCCTACTTAGTTGTTTCTTTCTGGGCCGAACGTTGTGAAACACATCCCCCCACCGGGTAAGATGTGTTACTCCTGATAAAATCAGCATTAAACTTCCAAACCAACGCAAACGGCTTCAATAAAGCACTAGACTTGGTATATCGATCTCTGAATTTTCCCCGGGAATCGGTTTCGTTTCTTACAAAATTTAAATGTTAACATTTTGGGACCTAAAAGCACGAAATGAATCATGGTCTTCGTTGCTCGAATATTCTTGAAGTTTATCTGGAGCGCATGGTATCATTGCATTGTGGTCATTTGGATTTGCTAAGCACTTCAATTTAAGAGTAAACTTGAGGTTTGGAAAGTGCAACAGGCGGCAATCATCGTACCGTGAAGCTGTTCGAACTGTTATCTTAAAAAATCAAAACGTTTTAAATCCTATCATCACGAAAACCAAAAATTGTTTTCTTACATTTAACTCTCCCTTAAAAATGATTCTGGCATTAGTCCAGTTGTTCCAGGTTAATTCCATTTCTTCAGTTGTATTGTATGGATCTAAGGAAGCGTGCAGCAGAACAGTGAACTGTTTGACAATCATGGTCAGCCTCCCATGCAGCAGTAGTCGTAGTTTATCCCAGAAAGGAAGAACCGGGCTGGGATCCTTTGAAGGAGCGGATATCTTTTCGAAACTCAAGTTGCACTGGGCCATGACTGGCTCCCAACAAGGTCCAAAGGCATAGTTGCAGAAATCCAGCTCTCAATGAAAGTTGGGATAGAACTTCAAAGCTTAGCGCGCTTAGGTGCAAGCTATTCGGCTCCACATAATGTCCCAAAGAGACGCATTGCCTTCACATAGAACATTGGTTGGGGGAAATCTCTGAAAGAGAATAAATAGGTGATTGAAAACTACTATGAAGGCTCTATCACTTACCTCAGCATAAATTTCCACTCAGTGCAGCTTACATTAACATTACGGCACCATAATGTGGTTAATTCTAGTCTTTCTTCCGGCCATGGAGTTTCAGTATCGAAGTATTTCATATATCTATTCGGCTACACAGCTCCTTTTCGATTTGCCTTGAAGAAAAGATAAGAGATAGTTACAACCGAAGTCTTTAAATGGATTTAATATATTAATATACACAAAGAAAAATGTTAACTGCATACTTACTCTCATTCATCTTGGTTTTTGAGAAATTAATATAATAAATACTCCCTTGCCGAACAAATTTAATTTGACGAACAAAAAATCTTTAATTAAATACACAAAATTCACAAATGTCAAAAATGAGTTGCTTTGTCGCTGCAAAAAAACGCTTCGGTGTGGGTATACAAACGTTTTTTTCGCCGCACTAAGGGCGGCGCGTTGTCGCAACTGCAAATGCCGCTGCCGCGACGGCAAAAACGCTTTGGTTTGGGAGAACCTTTACCAGCTGGAACTGCTTGAAGTAATTCAGCTGCTGGTCCTCTAAGAGCAAGAGTCAGTGCTATGTACTTGTCTTCGTCATCCCAGCCATTTGTTGTCGCGGCTGCCTCAAATTGTCTCTTGTAAACTGGCCAAGAAGACTGTCCATCAAATGTTGGGGGTTTCATCTCCTTTTTCCTTGCAAACTCTCCAGCAGATTCTCGAATTTTGATTTTCCGGATCTGGTCTAATTCCTTGGTCAGAACAGAGAACTGTTTATCGCATCGGATTTCCAAACGATTCTCTACAACAGAAAGCTGTTTTTCCACAACTTCAACGCGTTCGTCTACGGCACATACATTTTTCTCAATGTTACCCAATTCACCTTCTAGAATGTTTTTCTGACCTTCTAAAACATTCTGTTGCGACTCAAGTCTTTCGAGAATATTCTGTTTTTCTTTCTTTTGTTCGCTTCGTTGTTCTTCCACCAGCTTCTTTTGCTCGTTTCGTTGTGCTTCAAGTTGTTCCAGAACCTTCTGCTGATCCGTCTTTTGTTCTAATAAAAGCTTCATTATACTAGAAAAATCTACACTTTCACTTTTTTCCTCTTCCTCCACTTCTGTTTCAAAAACAAAAGTGTTTACGTGTTCCCCTTGCTGTTCCAAATAGTTGCGCAAGCGCAGGACGAGCTCAATTTTCGATCCCGCTCTAGAAATATTTCGCTTACCTTTGAGCTCTTCCAACAACTTACCCATTTGCAGTGTATCTATCAGTGTATCTTTTTTTTTTACACTTAGTTAGTTAGTTCTTTAGTTAGTTAGTTAGTAAACTTTTTTACACTTTACTAGTCTCCTTTTTTTTTTTTTTTTAACTGTACCTGTTAATTTAGTTCTACCACTTTTTTTCTGTACCTACTTTATTCGATTTCAACTCTTAACATTATCACTCTATAATCACAACTGACATCTGGTTGCATCGGGCGGCCTATTTATATCGAAGAACATTTCATCTAGAACTCTCCAGTAATTTCCAAATGGTGTCCAAGGGGCGGCCGTGGTGCAGTGGTAGAGTGTTTAGTAGATAGGCCGGACGCGTGGGTTCGTATCCCGCTCCGGGCATCTACTTTTCTTTCAGCCTCCCAGTTTCATATGGACGCCGCCCTTGAGGTTATATATGTGAAATTACTAACAACTTATTTCCAACTACTGCAACACAAAAAAGGGAAGGCTGCTACTCTGGTAGTACAATGGACCGGATATTAGGTCTGAGCTCTCCAGATTAGCATATAAGCCTCTTCTTTTTTTTTTAGAAAAAAAACAAAAAACACCACTCTCCACTCCTGTCAAACATTTTCTCTCCTGAATTGTTAAGAAATGGACTCCCAGCTTTATGAGTCGGTCATAAGTTCAAGCAGCTTGGTGCATTCACTAGGTTGTCACTTTATATTGTTTAATTTGTTTTGTATTTCCTCTACCTACAAATACGATACTACTTGGGTGCACACTTCACTCAGAACAAATGACGATTGACTTTCACTAAAAGAATCGAATTATTTGTTTTTGTTTTCGATTTGAAATTGCAACGAATAGTGTCAATTTTTGTAAGCAGATAACTTTATTAAAAAACGTTAGCACATAATTTGCGAACA
The DNA here is from genome assembly GCA_949752695.1 of Melanostoma scalare. Classification (NCBI taxonomy): domain Eukaryota; kingdom Metazoa; phylum Arthropoda; class Insecta; order Diptera; family Syrphidae; genus Melanostoma; species Melanostoma scalare. The sequence continues at coordinate 123,193,814 of OX456984.1, read as the reverse complement.
ATTACATCAAGTTGAGGTAATTTTGATGAAAGATTTTATATGGGTGACAAAGTCAATTTTGACCTAATTTTGAAAATTTGGTCACAATCATCTCATTTGCCCTAGTGAAAACGCAGTATTAATCATATTTTTTGCTATGTTTACGTAAATTATTTGTAAAAATTTATTGAAAAGTAGAGTTGGACTACTAATTTGACAATCTGAAAGCTAGTAACAAAAGACCATCCAACTAACATCAAACCAAAGAAGAGACATAAAAAAATGTAAGCATAACTTACACAACTGAATCCATCCACAGACTTATTTTTCAAAAACCTTTTAATTTTTGGATTTCAAATCATCAATTTGATATCCGAATATAAAGTGGCATGAGTAATTTCACTAATACTAATTTGTATTCTGCTTCACAGATAAATCTTGTGTAAAAAAAGCAACAATATAAGCAAATTTAAGTTGTGTGGCAAGAAAAAGTAAGCGGTTTCCCTTTTGTTCTATACCACTCTATGTGTTGGAGAACAACGACTTGAAAAACTATATTTTTTAGCAATCTTTATGGATATCTTTATTTCAAAATGGCAGACAGAATCATTGATAATAATTGATTACTTTAAAATGTATTGTTCTGTTTTCTTGGCGTGGCTAAATCGTTCTGACCGTTTCGTCCAGACGTTTTTCCTTTTGAAAAAATGTACTTAACGAACCTTCGTTGTAATTTATTTCAGCGACAGATGTTTTCGTCGAAAGGGGCTCGGATGGTGGTGCCAAGAATAATAGTGATACCAAATTACCTTGTATTGCATGGCTAACACTCCCCTCTGTAAGACGAAGTAGATCCTAGAGTCTTATCACCCATGTCAGCGGTGCTACTGACATCCAAGACGGCTAATTTCACTGCGGGCCTTACATAGATAACTGTTAAGGTTCTCACGATTGCTTGTCTCACCTGGTTGTCCTTGCCGGTTACGGTGTCCAGAACTATTCCTTTCGGCCAAGAGCTCCTGGGAAGGTCTGAGTCGATTATGATGACGATGTCGCCCTTTTCTACAGGCCGTGAGGGTTGAAACCACTTTGTTCTCCTCGTCAAGGTGGGCAAATACTCCCGGATCCAACGCCGCCAAAAAGAGTTCGCTATTTGTTGAGTTCTCGCCTAGCTCTTTCTTAAGATGGCTCCTTCATCAGTAAATTCACCAACAGGTTTCGCTCCACTAGACGATCCCAACAAGAAATGGTTCGGGGTGAGCACTTCATCTCCTTCTGAACTGAGAGGTACATATGTTAATGGACGAGCGTTTACTATCATTTCTACTTCCAACAATGCACTGAGTAATTCCTCCTCGGTTGGTGTTTTCGTCTTAAGGATTTCGGAGAGAACCGTTTTCACTGAGCGTACGAGATGCTCCCAGCGACCTCCCATATGTGGTGATGCTGGGGGTATGAACTTCCATTGGGTCGAGGAATCTATGAAATATTTTTTAAGTTAGCTACGTACCGAAAGATGAATGCACATGTCTTGATCATCTTCTTCCAGTCTGAAAATCTATTAGCGTCTATAATTGTCGGATGCGAATCCTTGTGGATATGCATTACACAAGATTTCAATTCTTCTGTTGTTTCAGCTTCCAAAGGATGACTGGGACAATGATCTTTAGTCTCGTACAAAAATTCTGGTCCAGAATACCAACTGCTGCTCGATTGAAGATCAGGAGGTGGCTTCCATTTCGTTGCAGCATCCGCGTACTGACGATACTTTCGTTGGTCTGAATACATCCAGGCCATAACGACCTTCAAATCCGTCCGAAAATGTTTCGATTTTATTTTTAGTGTGAGTGAGCTTTGGATTGATGTAGCTAGTCGAACTCCTAATAGAGCTGCTTCCAACTCCATTCTTGGTATGGATAAGATCTTTAAAGGTGCTACTCTTGTTTTGGCTGAAGCCAGACTGCACTTCACTTTATTGTCGTTCTCAATACGAATATAAGCCACAGCAGCTGCACTATCGCTTGCATCCACAAATACATGGAGTTGGATATTGTTGTCCTTCTTTGATGTGACTTTACCAACGCATCGAGGAATGTGAATGTTTTGTACTTGTGGCAGCAGGTGTAACCAGTTTTTTCACTTCACCAGTTGTTCTGTCTGAATCGGATCGTCCCACTCGATATTCGACCTCCAGATGTCTTAAAGGATGATTTTTGCATATATCAAAAAATGGAAACCGAGCGGATCATAAATAGACATTAGTACACGAAGAACTTCTCGTTTGGTTGGTATTTTCTGACCAGTAAGTATGTCCTTATTTTTTCCTTCGAATGCAATGGCGAAAGTAAACATATCTGTTATCGTTGACCACCACATGCCTAACACCTTTTGAGTTCCTGGTTCAGTCGTGATGTATAAATCCTTCTTGGTGACCTCCGGATTGTTGAACTTTTCCATAAATTTACTTGAGTTTGAGAGCCAATGGTGTATTTCAAATCCTCCCCGCCTGTGAATGTATCGCACTTCTTCGGTCAGTCTAAACGCTTCTGCATCTGTATCGACACTATCGAGTAGATCATCAACGGTTCTTAATAATTGCCTCAGTTGCTCTAGGGAAGTTATTTTTAAATTTCATTGCGTTTAAATTCGTTATGAACTGTGCGCTACTGGGAGAGCATGTGGCTCCAAACATCATGACCTGCATGCAGTATGTATTAGGTGTGTCATCCGTCTTATTAGTACGCCATAGGAATAGCTGCGACTATTGGTCTTCTTCCCTGATGATAAACTGATGAAACATCTCTGATATCTCCGCAGATAGCTATGAGTCCTTGACGAAATCGCAGAAGAATAGATGTCAGTGTCGGCAACTGGTCGGGTCCTTTCAACAACATATCATTTAGAGATATGCCATACACCTTTGCGGCAGCATCCCACACGATGCGAACTTTCCCTGGATTGTTGGGGTTGGATACAGGAAATATAGGTAGGTACCATCTTCGAGGGTGAGGCACACTCAATTCTTTCTCATTTAATTTCCTGATATAATCCTTCTCAATGTGGTCTGTGATACGTTGTTGAAGAGTTTCTCTTAGATTTGGATCTCTAGCTAGCCTTTTTTCCAAACACAGTAACCATCTGTGAGCCATTGCACTACTATCCGTGAGAACAAATGATGTATACCTCCACAATAATCCGGTCTCATATCGACATCCTTTGCGCTGTGTGGTTGATTGCAAGAGGTCCAAGGCTTGCTGGTCGTCTTTAGAAATACTTATTTTTTCTGGACCTTCATCGCCTTCCCTTTCTAGCGCAAAGTAGCTCTTAACCAGTTGGTGAAGATTTTGATCATTTTCTTGTTGGCATTCGCATAAGTGAAGATGGTATTGCCTTGTGGAATCGAAATGAGATTCCTTTTTGCATGGTCCACAGACGGTCCAGAAAAGCCTTGTTTTTGAGGCTATCGGCTCATCAGTGCGCCCTTCTCTGAATTTTATTGGAAGAGCTAAGCGCCAATTATTAAGTCCGATTAGAATCCTTGGAACAGCTTTATTGTAGGATTTTATTGGGATGCCTTTTAGATGATGGAATCTTCTGGCCAGCTGGTCTACGTCAACACTTTGAATCGGTAGATTCAGATGGCGTACAGTGTGAACATTTGCAATTTTATATTGGCGACTCTGATTTGAGATTCCGGATATCGTGATCGACATTCTTCTGGACTCCTTTTCTGATCGCTCCGTGTCACCGGTCCACTTCAGGCAAATGGGTTGTTGGTTACCAACAAGATGTAGTGCTTCCGCAATGCACTCATCCATTAAGGTTAAGGTAAGAGCCCTCACCAAGAAATGCGAAGGTTTCGATTTTTAGCTCTCCATTCCATATCGCGACCGGAACTACCCTGAAGAGAACACACACCTCGTCATCTAGTCTCGAGTGCTGATTAACAATAGAAGTTATTTTGGGGCGTTGGTCTGAGAGGCCACTATTCTCAGTGTTGACATTGTGTAGCAATGGGTGGTGTTTTCGAAGGCAATTATTCACACCACAAGTATTATTGGTGTTGCATTGGTTTGTTCCATGGCTACGTAGACACATTGGACACAATCTGTATTTCTTGACTTCTTGCCACGACCTTGATCTACGAAGTTGTTGAAACTTTTTACAGAGTCTAACTTCAACGCAGTTCTTGTGACAGACTTTACAACTCGTCTCTAATTGCAAAGTTCCAACTGAGTGGTTGTTGACGTTTTCAGAATGAATGTTGATGAAGTTTCGTGTTTCAGACAGCATCCTCTCTCCAGGTGGGAAAGTAACTTCACTTGCGTCTTTTCCAATTTGTGAAATCCATTAACTGAAGGTAGCAATCGTTACTGATGACTTAATGTTCTTATATCTAACCCACTCTAGCTTCATCTGTGGAGGAAATTTGCCAACGAGTTCCTTTAACAGACTCGAATTATAAAGATGATCATGCAATTCTGAATTCTCCATTAAGGCTGTCACGTTCTGAACAGATTGTGAGAAATGAACCACTGTTTCCAACTTATTCAATCACGGAGGTTGCTCTTGTTTAATACGAGATATAAGTTCATCTATAAGAAGATCCGGTCGCCCATAAATCTGTCGAAGGGCTTCTATGGCCCCTGGTACTCCAGCTGGGTAGTTCAACTTATATCTAACCATGTCTAGTGCAGGCCCTATAAGACATCTCTGCAGTCGATCCATATTCTCACTATTCGAATATCTACAGATTTCGGTTGTGTTCTCATATGATGCTATGAAACTGGGCCACTCCTCTAGACGTTCACTGAATGGCCGGAGATCCTTTGACATAACTTGTCTAGCCGCGATCTGATCGGAGAGTCGACAGGAAGCTGTTGTTTGTTTGAGTGTCCGAGTAGCAGGTTTTGTTTGTAGATCATTTTTTGTTCCAGCTGTTGAGTCTATTTTATCTATGTAAGTGATGTTCTTAGTGGTTTGCAGCATTCCTACGTTTGGTGGTGATGGACATTTTCGGTCGGCATTATTGTGCCTTTCAGTATCTGTCTCAACCTGTGTTGTTTGGAATGTTTTTGAATGCGACTGCGACGTTGTTTGGTGTTCAGGGTGCTCACCACATTTCTTATCATTCAACCATGTGTGAATGTAAGTATTTGTTGTCTCTGCCACTGATTCCGACGACTGGTTAAGTTCATGCAGCAATTGATACTTTTTGTCGAGGTATTCTTGATTGAATTTTCTTTCCTCTCTCAATTTCTGCATTCCAGCTCAATTTGTTTGTTTTTCGAACGTCTAGAAGAGTCTAACAGCAGAGATTTGTTCTTACTTGTACTATTTGTGTGCTTACCTTGGGTGGAGCTTCTTGCACAGGCTCCACATTTCCATGGCATGGTTGCGACTTCATTTGTTACGCCGACACAGTGGAAATGGAACCATCCATCGCACTGGTCGCACTGCACCATCTCAGAAGTGTCCAGCTCTTCGCATTTTTTGCAATTACTTTCTGCCATTTTAGACGACGAGGCAGTAGCATCCTTTATCGGTGTGTGTAGCATTTTTATTTGTTTATAAATTTTAAAGATTGTTGGAGAACAAGGACTTAAAAAACTATATTTTTTAGCAATCTTTATGGATATCTTTATTTCAAAATGGCAGACAGAATCATTGATTATAATTGATTACTTTAAAATTTATAGTTCTGTTTTCTTGGCGTGGCTAAATCGTTCTGGTCGTTTCGTCCAGACGTTTTTCCTTTTGAAAAAATGTACTTAACGAACCTTCGTTGTAATTTATTTCAGCGACAGATGTTTTCGTCGAAAGGGGCTCGGATGGTGGTGCCAAGAATAATAGTGATACAAACGATACAATTACGTCGTATTGCATCGCTAACACTATGCATCAAACCAAGTCTGTCCAACTAGTTGAACAGTGTGAACTGCGCTAGTAAAAAGATATTTAAACGTCAAATGAAAATATACTCACCTCACACACACTTTCATAAATTATTTTCGCCAATTTTTTTCAGCTCTCACGTATTCACAGACAGAGGATGGATTACAAAAAAAAAAATGTAAGCAAATGGTTGTTGCGGGGCAAGAGAAGTAAAGGCATTCAGCCGTATTTATTATCGCATAATAAACTCCGAACAACTTTAAAACACACTTATTCATTGAATAAAACAAAAATCGTATTTATAATCATTTTTCGTCAGTGAATGGCTGCGTTCGAGAATGGTATCCGGATAGCTTGTTGTTGTTGTTTACGTGTTAAGCATTTAGCAAAGATGCAAACCATTTCTGTCAAATAGAGAAACCAAAGCTATCTGTGAATTTTCGGTATACCCATTGTATATAGAATCTATAGTACTATCACTTCGGCCTTACTAGCGCCATTTAAAGACGGTGAATCACGCTACTAAAATGGCTTAAGAGCAGGAAATCACAAGAGAAATGATTTCCCTTGCCATTTCTCTTGCTATTATAAATTCGGAGGAGTAGTAGGTTAAAATGCTTAAGAATACAATTCTTCTTCTTCTTCTTGTGTATAATGCCGAAATGCGAAATGTGTATTCAATGGAGTATGGCAGGTAGCGAAGCAAAAGAAGACAACTTTTTGTTGTCTTATGGGTTTTCATTCCTTCATTCTCCATAGCATAGGTAAGCATTTATTTTGGCTATCGTATGGGACATCGGACATGGGGTAAGACAACAGAGCATGTTAAGATGTGTGTGTGCTATTGATATAGGTCATGAACTGATATGATGATATGACATGACTTGTGTGGATTACCTGTATGGTTGCAATGAGGTAGTGAAGGAGTAGAAGAAATTCGTTTGTAGGCTTTTTTTGTGCGGTTGAATAAATGAGTTTGCAATGTATCATTGAATGTAGGTATATTATTTTTGGCAGTTACAACTGAATTTGGTGAAGGCTTACAGAGAATTATGGCGAATTCAGTCCTTTTTGAGGTCATAAAATTATTTGATGACCTGACCAAACTGAACTAATGACTATTTTTTTTGAGATAGGCATACCTGCCAGGAACAATTGATGTGGATGAATTTTACAATCAGTAATTACGTAAAAAAGACATATCGAAAAGGATAAGCGGGAATCCCAGATTTGCGAGATTAGGCAATTTTCATCGTTTTTGAAATTGAAAAATTTTATTGCTGACCTCCTACATAATGACATCTCTGCTTAAATGTCTTTATCCCTGCTATATAATAATACTTAGAAACAATTCATACAATAGCCAGAAGAACTATAACTGAACAATATAAGTCAGAAATCGAAAAAATTTCGAAGAAAAAATCGTCCATTTGGACCCCAGTTCGGGTGGACACGACTTTTGGCTGTTCGTAAATGAGGGTTAAGAACATTATTCGTTGTGATTTCAATTGGATAAGTTCTAAGCTGATAAAATCATAACAAATTTTGCCAAAGCAATTAAAAATTGTTTAATAAAAAAAAAACCAACAAGCGTTCGAAAAAAACAGTGTTGTGTAGTGATAGTGCGTCAAAAACAATAACTTTCATCTGCATCAGCCATACCTTGAACAATCATAAAATCAACTTTGCAGAATAATAGAAGTTTATTTAAGTAAAAACATATTAAAAAAAAAAAAAAAATATTAAAATAGTGATCTGTTTTTGTGTTTTGTTGTTTTACTGTTGAAACAATTCATAAGTTTCAACGAGACAAAAATTTGCAGACGATAAAAACTGGAGAGTAAGAGTATTTAATCCATAATATTCCTTTTTCTTTTCAGCATTTCAATTTCAATAATTTATTTAAAATTTATATTTCGCGCTACGAATTCGAATTCGATATTGTTAGAGCAGGGATTTTCGTGAAATAATAGTCGATTTTGTTAGGTGTCTTATCACGACTTGAGTGAAGTGATAGTGAAAAGTAATAAGTGAATCATAAGCTAGTGATATTTTGGTGAAGTTAAGTGTGTATATTCACTATATTTGTAATACTCTGTGTAATTTGTTACTATTAAATTAATTAAATACTTCGAAATATTCCTTTCACTTCTGAACAGATATGTCGAAGTGCGTTTTCAATGGCTGTGGTCAGTTTAAGACCTATCCGAGCCGTATATCTTTCTTCCTTATACCAAAGGATTGTAGAAGGCCAATATGGCTGAAACATGGAAATGTTTCAACCATCAAGCCATTGCCAAAAACGGCAAGTATGTGCTCAAAGCACTTTCATGAAAAAGACTTAGCTGTTCAAGCGTTTCGATGTGTTCTGTCAAAGAAAAGCACTTCCAATGTCTTCGAAAGCTATTTGCTGTTGCACGGATGTTGCTGTTGACCATTCATGTCAAAGAATTATGGATGCTGAAGCTCTTAAAGCTCAAACCATTAAAACAGCAATTTCTGCCCAAAAATCGGCATCAACTTCTGCACAAAAATCGGCTACGAGCTCTGTCAATACAAGTGCTTCTAATTTTAATGTTACTTTTGAAACCCCTTGTACCAGTTCAGGCCAGTCTACTTCTTTTATTTCAAATGAAGCCTTAGATACAATTTTGGAGAATTTTCCTGATTCTTCTTTTAAAACTCCCCAAGCCCCAAAAATGCCGAAAAAACTTCAACCCACTACTTCTACAACGTGTTTGAATACACAGTTCGAAAGCATACCAGTAAGTCCAAATGTTCCTCTTCATAATTTGGCATCTACATCCACTAAGACTTATAGCTGGGACCACAACTTTCAAGATCTTCCGGAGGATACTCCGCTTTCACCCTCACAACTTCCGTCTCCAATTCATAGACGTTTTGCAAAGTCCCCATCCCCTCAGAAATCTACGACCCCCAAAAAACCTCGCGGGGTAACCATTTACACCCCTCGCCATATTCGAAAGAGTAAGAGGTATATTTTAAGAAAAGCGGTCGAAGAAAAGCTGGAAGATTCGAAAGAAGAAGTTCTTACTTTCGTGTTGGCACAGCTTTTACACGAAAAGAAAACACACTGGACTCTTAAAGAAAAAGATTTTTTCTTAAAAATCTTCTTTAAGTCTCCAGCGTGCTATGCGTTTTTGATTAGTTCGGGATTTAAGCTACCAGCAGTGAGTACCATATACCGATGGCACTCAGAAATACGACTCAAGGCAGGCCTGACTGAGACTGTGATGCACATGCTCAGACAGAAAGCGGAAGATATGACGGAAATGGACCGGAAATGCGTACTCTTGTTCGACGAAATGGTTGTTGAACAGGAGAAAGAGTACAACAACAAGGACGACATTCAGTACGGATACACTGATTTTGGAGAGCATGGACGGACGAATCTGATAGCCTCCAAAGTAATGGTATTTACTTTGCGAGGGCTTAACAGAAACTGGAAACAATCTATCTCCTACTATGTGGGATCACCGAAAGGAGACATGCTTGCAAGGATTATAAAAGAGACCTTGAAAAAAGTACTGGAATGTGGGCTGAACGTTGTTGCGACAAGTTGCGATCAGGGATCGAACAACGTTCTCGCATATAAGAAACTCGGAGTCGACTGGGATGCAATAGATAGGCCCTACATAGAAGTAGACAATCATAGAGTGTTTCTACTTTATGATTACTGCCATCTATTCAAGAGCATCCGTAATATATTAGTAAAACACAACATAAAAATCAATGACGATGTTGTGTCGTGGAAAACCATCGAAGAACTTTATAACGAAGACTCGAAAGGGGACTTTCAAGTCTGTTATAAACTTAAAGCTTCCCACATCAGTCAGAAACCATTTGAGAAGTTCTCCGTGAAGCTGGCCACTCAAATCTTCAGCTTCAACGTGTATACAGGGATTCTATGCGCCATCAAATGCAATGTATACAAAACAGAGCAGCTAAAGAAACAGGCCGAGTCAACAGCTACATTTATTCAGCGAATGAATGTGCTGTTTGACGTACTGAATACCGGCCAAAAATACTCGAAAAATCCAAACAAGAAAGTGCTATCGGATGACACCGACACTTTGGAATACCTAGAAAGCTGTATTGAGTGGGTTTCAAGCTGGAGAAGCAGCAGCAGTCATATAATTCCACCTTGCTTTAAGGGATTAAAGTAAACGCTAATAGGTATAATTCAGATGTGGCACTATCTGAAAAGCAAAGAACAGAATTATTTCCTATTGGCGCACCTCAACACCGATGTCGCGGAAAACCTGTTTTCAATGGTGCGAACGAATAGAGGATCCTATGATAAGGAACCATCGGTGTGGAGATTTATAAGAAATTTGAAGCTGGTCATGTTTCAGCACTATAGCGCACCAGAACACTCAGGATATGAAGATGCTGGAGCAGAGCCTCTAATAAGCACAGCTGACTTGGCAGAGGAGCGAAAGATCGATAAAACGACAAAAGACAATGAGAAGTCAAAAGTCGTAGAAACGATAGAGGACTATCTACTAGCGCCAGGAGATCCCGTCGATGTTGAAGATATCGATGATGATGATGACAACGACTGCCAATGCGAGGACTGCATTAATTGGAATATGGAAGTGGATGAGGAAGAAGACCCACCACAGGCTGAACTACAACCCAGTGAACCCAGTGAGCAGATGCAAAAGATGGCAGCAATTTACTACGCAGGCTTTGCAGCTGGCAAGCTCAAGTCCAAACTGAAGTGTGAAGCCTGTTCCAACTTCATGATCAGCAGCTCGGTTGAAAGGAGAGATCAACTGCAACTTATAGAACTAAGGGCCTATGTCAGCACCGTTGCTACATCTGAATTCGGAGCGCTAGCTGTTCCCTCAATCCAGCTGGAAAAATTGGCTGAGAAAGTGCAGAGGGTTTTTGAGGAAAACTTCAGAAGAAAACAGCATATAGAAGACCTCATGGAAAAATGGATGGAGACTGTACGTGATTCTAGAGATGCGAACCTGGAAATACCCTGCCCTAACACCGAACATAAAGAGACAATTGTCAGATTCCTTTTGCAAGGAATGATGTTGTTCTCTATAAAAAAGACAAACAAGGAGCTTCGCGGGGCTAAAAAATATAAGAAAATGTATGTTTAAGTATTCTAAGGTTACCTATTTAAAAAAAAAAAAAAAATTTTTAAGTATTCTAAGATTATTTTTTAAGTGCAATGTAAATAATGTTTCTGAAATTAAAAATGTATATGGAAAACCTATTAATTTTTGTTAAAATCAATAATTTAACCTTTTTTCTTTATAGGTACCTTAAAACTGAACCTGGACCTGACATGCCTAGTCATTTTATTGCTTTGTTTTACTTCTTTGTTGTTTTTTATATTGATTTTTGTTGTTATGTATATATATATTTTTGTAAATTCTAATTTATTTTACCTTTTCTTCTTCTTTACCCTTAAATTTTCTTAGTTAAATAAGTATTCTTTCTGCTTTTCTTTCACTTTTTTTTCCTATTTTTTATATGCAATATGAAGTGCAATTATTTTTCTCCTTTTCTTTCGCTTTTTTATTTTTTATTAAATTTTTTTGAATGTGCAATATTCAATTCCCTTAGCTAGTCATTTTGTTATGTTATGCTTTTTTGTTTATAAGTTATTTGAATTCGTTTTATGTTATTTTGTGATATAGTTTTACGTTTTGTTTATTGATGATATCAATGACAAATCAAGCAAATCAAGCATGCAAAGTAGTTAGTGAGGCAGGCCTACTGGGGAACCTCATTAAAAAAAACGAATCTTGTATTTTACCTCCTGGGTGATCCGGAAAAAAATACACTTTTTTTTGTAGTTGCCTATAGTTTTCCTTTTAAAAAATACTAACGTTTTCCACCCATTTTCAGATTTGTTTTTATCTATCATAACCTTGCATTTCTATACTTACTTTTACCAACTATAATTCCAACATTTCAGAAAAAATTTTCTTCAATATCATTTTTCACATATCAAATAATAAATTCAAAACAAAAAAAAAATTTCTGCTCATTAATACAAATTTCAATTTTTCATGAATTTGAAATGAAATTTGCTTGCATTGCAATATAGCAATTTCATTTTATCCCTTCAAATTGAAATTTCAGTACCTCAAACAGAACAGTATGATCAGATGTTCAATTGTACGTAAAATCTTTCTTGACCTACTACCACCACTATACCCCACCCTAAAAGAAAGACAAAACACTTCATGTAATTATTTTTTCATACCTATTCTGCTTTGCTTAACCATAAGATTACTGATTCTCTATACTTTGTCTTGTGTTTTCGATTCTCCTCCCCACCTTTAAACAATTTGCTCTGATTTTGGTTCTCTCGGCACTTTCTGAAATTTAAGCGCTTAATTCTCTCTTGTCTGTGTCTCTTTGCTTAAGCGATTTCAGCGCACCACTCGGTGAATAAAGGTCTCAGAAAAAGCTATCTGATGATAGTACTATAGATTATATATACAATGGTATACCTCAGATACCTTAGCGAACAGCTGATACAAGCATATAGAAAATTTATTTTTATTTTTTTTCATGTTGATTTTTTGTTTTGGTGTGCATTTATTTTAGCATAAGAGTCTTTAAAAACGTATGGGAAATCGAAAAAACTAAGTTATAATCGTCTAGCAATGATATTTTGAATGTTTTTCTGTTTTCAAAAGTCGAATTTTAATATTTCACAGCTGTTGTCTGCAGCTATCTGGAAAAAGATATCTGGATCGTTCAAAAAGGTATCCAAGATACGGCTATCCGAGATAGGCTATCCGATAGGTTCTCGAACGCGCCCAATAAGGGCTGAATAGCTTAAACGCCAATTGCGTGTTTTAAGCGTGTTTTAGCGCATAAATGTCATTTGATTTTGAGTGTTGAGTTGTCATTCAGTGGTTTATTTACAACTTTGAGAATTTTAAAAATAACTAAAATGGAAATATACATAATTTGGATGTAGCAAATGTGTTTTCAATTGAAAGAAATATGCTGTGTTTTCCTTTTTTGTAAATTGCTTTCTTACAAGTTTTCCAGCTGGGAAGCGTTTTTGATTTTCCCTTTTTGGGCAAAATAACAAGAAATTAAAGCCAAAGAATTGTATTTGTGTAAAGCCATTGTATATAGAATCTATAGTACTATCACTTCGGCCTTACTAGCGCCATTTAAAGACGGTGAATCACGCTACTAAAATGGCTTAAGAGCAGGAAATCACAAGAGAAATGATTTTCCTTGCCATTTCTCTTGCTATTATAAATTCGGAGGAGTAGTAGGTTAAAATGCTTAAGAATACAATTCTTCTTCTTCTTCTTGTGTATAATGCCGAAATGCGAAATGTGTATTCATTGGAGTATGGCAGATAGCGAAGCAAAAGAAGACAACTTATTGTTGTCTTATGGGTTTTCATTCCTTCATTCTCCATAGCATAGGTAAGCATTTATTTTGGCTATCGTATGGGACATCGGACATGGGGTAAGACAACAGAACATGTTAAGATGTGTGTGTGCTATTGATATAGGTCATGAACTGATATGATCATATGACATGACTTGTGTGGATTACCTGTATGGTTGCAATGATGTAGTGAAGGAGTAGAAGAAATGCGTTTGTAGGCTTTTTTTTGTGTGCTTTTTGTGTGCGGTTGAATAAATGAGTTTGCAATGTATCATTGCATGTAGGTACATATATTATTTTTGGCAGTTACAACTGAATTTGGTGAAGGCTTACAGAGAATTATGGCGAATTCAGTCCTTTTTGAGGTCATAAAATTATTTGATGACCTGACCAAACTGAACTAGTGACTATTTTTTTTTGAGATAGGCATACCTGCCAGGAACAATTGATGTGGATGAATTTTACAATCAGTAATTACGTAAAAAAGACATATCGAAAAGGATAAGCGGGAATCCCAGATTTGCGAGATTAGGCAATTTTCATCGTTTTTGAAATTGAAAAATTTTATTGCTGACCTCCTACATAATGACATCTCTGCTTAAATGTCTTTATCCCTGCTAAATAATAATACTTAGAAACAATTCATACAACAGCCAGAAGAACTATAACTGAACAATATAAGTCAGAAATCAAAAAAATTTCGAAGAAAAAATCGTCCATTTGGACCCCAGTTCGGGTGGACACGACTTTTGGCTGTTCGTAAATGAGGGTTAAGAACATTATTCGTTGTGATTTCAGTTGGATAAGTTCTAAACTGATAAAATCATAACAAATTTTGCCAAAGCAATTAAAAATTGTTTAATAAAAAAAAAAACAACAAGCGTTCGAAAAAAACAGTGTTGTGTAGTGATAGTGCGTCAAAAACAATAACTTTCATCTGCATCAGCCATACCTTGAAAAATCATAAAATCAACTTTGCAGAATAAAAGAAGTTTATTCAAGTAAAAACATATTGAAAAAAAAAAAAAAAAAATTAAAATAGTGATCTGTTTTTGTGTTTTGTTGTTTTACTGTTGAAACAATTCATAAGTTTCAACGAGACAAAAATTTGCAGACGATAAAAACTGGAGAGTAAGAGTATTTAATCCATAATATTTCTTTTTCTTTTCAGCATTTCAATTTCAATTTCAATAATTTATTTAAAATTTATATTTCGCGTTACGAATTCGAATTCGATATTATTAGAGCAGGGATTTTCGTGAAATAATAGTCGATTTTGTTAGGTGTCTTATCGCGACTTGAGTGAAGTGATAGTGAAAAGTAATAAGTGAATCATAAGCTAGTGATATTTTGGTGAAGTTAAGTGTGTATATTCACTATATTTGTAATACTCTGTGTAATTTGTTACTATTAAATTAATTAAATACTTCGAAATATACCTTTCACTTCTGAACCGATATGTCAAAGTGCGTTTTCAAAGGCTGTGGTCAGTTTAAGACCTATCCGAGCCGTATATCTTTCTTCCTTATACCAAAGGATTGTAGAAGGCCAATATGGTTGAAACATGGAAATGTTTCAACCATCAAGCCATTGCACTTCCAATGTCTTCGCTAGCTATTTGCTGTTGCACGGATGTTGCTGTTGACCATTCATGTCAAAGAATTATGGATGCTGAAGCTCTTAAAGCTCAAACCATTAAAACAGCAATTTCTGCCCAAAAATCGGCAACAACTTCTGCACAAAAATCGGCTACGAGCTCTGTCGATACAAGTGCTTCTAATTTTAATGTTACTTTTGAAACCCATTGCACCAGTTCAGGCCCGTCTACTTCTTTTATTTCAAATGAAGCCTTAGATACAATTTTGGAGAATTTTCCTGATTCTTCTTTTAAAACTCCCCAAGCCCCAAAAATGCCGAAAAAACTTCAACCCACTACTTCCAGAACGTGTTTGAATACACAGTTCGAAAGCATACCAGTAAGTCCAAATGTTCCTCTTCATAATTTGGCATCTACATCCACTAAGACTTATAGCTGGGACCACAACTTTCAAGATCTTCCGGAGGATACTCCGCTTTCACCCTCACAACTTCCGTCTCCAATTCATAGACGTTTTGCAAAGTCCCCATCCCCTCAGAAATCTACGACTCCCAAAAAACCTCGCCATATTCGAAAGAGTAAGAGGTATATTTTAAGAAAAGCGGTCGAAGAAAAGCTGGAAGATTCGAAAGAAGAAGTTCTTACTTTCGTGTTGGCACAGCTTTTACACGAAAAGAAAACACACTGGACTCTTAAAGAAAAAGATTTTTTCTTAAAAATCTTCTTTAAGTCTCCAGCGTGCTATGCGTTTTTGATTAGTTCGGGATTTAAGCTACCAGCAGTGAGTACCATATACCGATGGCACTCAGAAATACGACTCAAGGCAGGCCTGACTGAGACTGTGATGCACATGCTCAGACAGAAAGCGGAAGATATGACGGAAATGGACCGGAAATGCGTACTCTTGTTCGACGAAATGGTTGTTGAACAGGAGAAAGAGTACAACAACAAGGACGACATTCAGTACGGATACACTGATTTTGGAGAACAAGGATTATAAAAGAGACCTTGAAAAAAGTACTGGAATGTGGGCTGAACGTTGTTGCGACAAGTTGCGATCAGGGATCGAACAACGTTCTCGCATATAAGAAACTCGGAGTCGACTGGGATGCAATAGATAGGCCCTACATAGAAGTAGACAATCATAGAGTGTTTCTACTTTATGATTACTGCCATCTATTCAAGAGCATCCGTAATATATTAGTAAAACACAACATAAAAATCAATGACGATGTTGTGTCGTGGAAAACCATCGAAGAACTTTATAACGAAGACTCGAAAGGGGACTTTCAAGTCTGTTATAAACTTAAAGCTTCTCACATCAGTCAGAAACCATTTGAGAAGTTCTCCGTGAAGCTGGCCACTCAAATCTTCAGCTTCAACGTGTATACAGGGATTCTATGCGCCATCAAATGCAATGTATACAAAACAGAGCAGCTAAAGAAACAGGCCGAGACAACAGCTACATTTATTCAGCGAATGAATGTGTTGTTTGACGTACTGAATACCGGCCAAAAATACTCAAAAAATCCAAACAAGAAAGTGCTATCGGATGACACCGACACTTTGGAATACCTAGAAAGCTGTATTGAGTGGGTTTCAAGCTGGAGAAGCAGCAGCAGTCTTATAATTCCACCTTGCTTTAAGGGATTAAAGCAAACGCTAATAGGAATAATTCAGATGTGGCACTATCTGAAAAGCAAAGAACAGAATTATTTCCTATTGGCGCACCTCAACACCGATGTCGCGGAAAACCTGTTTTCAATGGTGCGAACGAATAGAGGACCCTATGATAAGGAACCATCTGTGTGGAGGTTTATAAGAAATTTGAAGCTGGTCATGTTTCAGCACTATAGCGCACCAGAACACTCAGGATATGAAGATGCTGGAGCAGAGCCTCTAATAAGCACAGCTGACTTGGCCGAGGAGCGAAAGATCGATAAAACGACAAAAGACAAAGAGAAGTCAAAAGTCGTAGAAACGATAGAGGACTATCTACTAGCGCCAGGAGATCCCGTCGATGTTGAAGATATCGATGATGATGATGACATCGACTGCCAATGCGAGGACTGCATAAATTGGAATATGGAAGTGGATGAGGAAGAAGACCCACCACAGGTTGAACTACAACCCAGTGAACCCAGTGAGCAGATGCAAAAGATGGCAGCAATTTATTACGCAGGCTTTGCAGCTGGCAAGCTCAAGTCCAAACTGAAGTGTGAAGCCTGTTCCAACTTCATGATCAGCAGCTCGGTTGAAAGGAGAGATCAACTGCAACTTATAGAACTAAGGGCCTATGTCAGCACCGTTGCTACATCTGAATTCGGATCGCTAGCTGTTCCCTCAATCCAGCTGGAAAAATTGGCTGAGAAAGTGCAGAGGGTTTTTGAGGAAAACTTCAGAAGAAAACAGCATATAGAAGACCTCATGGAAAAACGGATGGATACTGTACGTGATTCTAGAGATGCGAACCTGGAAATACCCTGCCCTAACACCGAACATAAAGAGACAATTGTCAGATTCCTTTTGCAAGGAATGATGTTGTTCTCTATAAAAAAGACAAACAAGGAGCTTCGCGGGACCAAAAAATATAAGAAAAAGTATGTTTAAGTATTCTAAGGTTACCTATTTAAAAAAAAAATGTTTAAGTATTCTAAGATTATTTTTTAAGTGCAATGTAAATAATGTTTCTGAAATTAAAAATGTATATGGAAAACCTATTAATTTTTGCTAAAATCAATAATTTAACCTTTTTTCTTTATAGGTACCTTAAAACTGAACCTGGACCTGACATGCCTAGTCATTTTATTGCTTTGTTTTACTTTTTTGTTGTTTTTTACATTGATTTTTGTTGTTATGTATATATTTTTTTGTAAATTCTAATTTATTTTACCTTTTCTTCTTCTTTACCCTTAAATTTTCTTAGTTACATAAGTATTCTTTCTGCTTTTCTTTCACTTTTTTTCCTATTTTTTATATGCAATATGAAGTGCAATTATTTTTCTCCTTTTCTTTCGCTTTTTTATTTTTTATTAACTTTTTTTGAATGTGCAATATTCAATTCCCTTAGCTAGTCATTTTGTTATGTTATGCTTTTTTGTTGATTTTTTATAAGTTATTTGAATTCGTTTTATGTTATTTTGTGATATAGTTTTACGTTTTGTTTATTGATGATATCAATGACAAATCAAGCAAATCAAGCATGCAAAGTAGTTAGTGAGGCAGGCCTACTGGGGAACCTCATTAAAAAAACGAATCTTGTATTTTACCTCCTGGGTGATCCGGAAAAAATACACTTTTTTGTAGTTGCCTATAGTTTTCCTTTTAAAAAATCTTTTTATCAAAATACTAACGTTTTCCACCCTTTTTCAGATTTGTTTTTACATATCATAACCTTACATTTCCATACTTACTTTTATCAACTATAATTCCAACATTTCCGAAAAAATGTTCTTCAATATCATTTTTCACATATCAAATAATAAATTCAAAACAAAAAAAAAATTTCTGCTCATTAATACAAATTTCAATTTTTCATGAATTTGAAATGAAATTTGCTTGCATTGCAATATAGCAATTTCATTTTATCCCTTCAAATTGAAATTTCAGTACCTCAAACAGAACAGTATGATCAGATGTTCAATTGTACGTAAAATCTTTCTTGACCTACTACCACCACTATACCCCACCCTAAAAGAAAGACAAAACAATTCATGTAATTATTTTTTCATACCTATTCTGCTTTGCTTAACCATAAGATTACTGATTCTCTATACTTTGTCTTGTGTTTTCGATTCTCCTCCCCACCTTAAATAATTGGCTCTGATTTTGGTTCTCTCGGCACTTTTTGAAATTTAAGCGCTTAATTCTCTCTTGTCTGTGTCTCTTTGCTTAAGCGATTTCAGCGCACCACTCGGTGAATAAAGGTCTCAGAAAAAGCTATCTGATGATAGTACTATAGATTATATATACAATGGTAAAGCTAAAGAAATAAAAGGAACAAATGTTTTTCCGGTGTTTAGTTTCGAGCAAATTGGCAAAGGAAGTTCTGCACTATAAAAAGTGTTTAATTGCTTAAAATTTTTTACTTTTTTATTCCTGAAAAGGCAGTAGACATCGAATGATCGAATGTTCCATAACTAGGAAAATATAAACAAAAACAAATTTCTGTTGTCAGTTCAACCATTGAGAAACAAAAATAGAGAGTTTCTTTATGATTTTGACATAAGGGATGAATAACTATAATGGGTGATGAAAAAGATTATAAATAAGGATTTTTTATTCACTGTATAAAGTCTTTAATAGGTTCTTATTCACTGCACAACTATTATGCGTTTTAAGCGTGTAATAGCAAAATCTAATAAATACGGCTGATTGTATATATATTTAATAGTAAACCCGATTTTCCAAATAAGAGTGTATTGGCCTGGGGCACCGCAGCGCTAGTTTCAGAAATGAAGAAAAAACGAACAAAAATCGTGTGGAATGTATTTAAAAGAGTACGCTGAGAGTTGTTTTAAGAGAATGAGCACATGCAAGGTTAATTAGGCGGGAATCGTATTTTGCAATTTTGTTTTGATTTCCATTTGATGGTCTTAAGTGTATACATGCGAAAGAACTGCTTTGAGATGAACCATATGCTTTTGCATTACGTCATTTATTTTGATTCAATTTGCCTGTATACGGAGCAAATATCCACGTTGCATTATTTCACTTTGGTTCAAATTGCTTTGAATTACATTCCTACTGAAAAATTAATGAGAGTAAGATTTTTTCAGTATGTATTTTTATGTTTTCTGGAATTATGGATTGAATAATTTCAAACGCAATGTAGTGAATATAAGAAACATTTATTTTAACGTAACTTGTTACTATTAAATTATTAGCAGAATACAATGACAGGTGCATTTAAGCATTTTAGTTAGTAAAGGCATTAACCAGTTCGATTCAAAATTCAAAGGAGAAAAACGTTAGTAATATAGAAATGGGAACGTACTTTTCTTATTAGTCAAATAAGTTCAGAATATACCAATGTAAGAACATTAAGGCAAAGGAAAACTTAAGAAATAACTGCAAAACTCTGCAGAAAATATACAAAAGTCAATTTTTCTCAGGTCACAGCTTGAAAATTTCACAAATAGGTAGACATAGAATAACTTAAAAATAGGTGTGTTTTTTTTCTCAAGCCTATACGGCTTAGAAAAATTCACGTGCTAAATACAACAAAAATTTAGCTATCTGGGCTTCCCTTAGCCTCATAATTTATTCAGTCTTATATCCTTAGCCCGATAACAAAAATGTGCTACAAAACTATTTTTTGGAAATGTTATCGAAAATGGCGAAGGCTGTCATTGGGTGCGTTTGGTGTAGCTACAAAATCATACATATGCTAACAATTGTCAACAAATTTATGTTACTTGACAAAATTTTAGTTCACAAAATTGTGCAATTTGTAAGCTCACCGAACGCACCCATTGTACCAAATGACATTTCTCATTTCTCAATTCAAGAAATGACATCCCTCGCAATATTTGTGTGCTTTTTTCATAAAAATTAGACCTAGCGAAATGTGCTCTAGACCATTATGTGATAGAAAAGCAAATATCCTACACAAAAATCTCAAAGGACTATTTAAAAGAATCAACGTTAAGAACTCAAAATTAGAAACATAAAAGACTTTTCCGTTTTGTTGGCAATATACTAATTTGCAATCTCCAAATAGAACCAGAAGAAGAGCTGGCTAGTAGTGTATTGGACTTAAAATCAATACGATTTTTGCAGACTTCGATTAATAGCTTGATAGAAAATCCGGTTTCTTGGCAATATCACACATTGAGCTCCTATTTCTGGGAGATGCGTGGCGATGAAACACAAGCTTATGAGTGTGCCAAACGCGGAGTAATGCTCGCGCCACGTAAAGTAAGAAACATCCTTCTATTGGCTATGATTCTGTAAAGACCAGAGAAATTCCTTGACGCCAAAGTTGTTTTGTCTGTGGTCGTTGATCATGCCTCTGAGGTGGCAGAAACCATTTTGCGCTGGGAACTACATACATTAAAAATGATTCACGAATGCAACCATTCCCTCACTCACTTTGACATGGTCGAGAAATTAGATCAAAAATGTATAGGTGAGTTGTAAATAAACTTCATCATAAATAAAATTATAAAATCGGCACATATGTATGCACTCTTCCAGTTACGCTGGTTAAAAAAAACTGTAGAAACAATTAGCTGAACGAAATCAATCCGTGATAAAATGGTATTAGCGGAACGAAATTCGAAAATTGTTTGAAATGGATGTAGATCGAGAGGGTCCTAATGGCAATGTGGTTGGAGCTCGTGAAACACCAGAAACGATTTCAGATGATGATAATTCAAGAAAAAGAAATGGCAAATCAAAGACGAAACAAAGCGTATATGAAGTAAAAATTCGAGTCGGACGAGACTACCAAGCTAAGGAAGTTCCAGGGGCCCTACTATGTAACTCGATTCTACTTTCGAATTATTCGAAAGTTATTATATTATAAAGGGCATTCGAACGTTTTTATTGCAGAACCGAGTTACATGGTAGGCCCCCTGACCTAAATATGGAAAAGTACAAATCAATTTGCCAAAGAAAAATATGTATACAATGGAGAACAAGCATTGGGAATGCTCTTTTGGTACAAACACGACCTAGAACGTGCTGTTTTGGATTTAGCGAATTTCACACCTCTATAATTGGACCGTCGAGGATAAGGTCCCCTTTGAACAAGTTTTCCAGTTTCACGGAAAGAGTGAAGCAAATGGATTGAAAAGCATGAAAAAACCTCAT
This sequence comes from Melanostoma scalare, assembly GCA_949752695.1. Classification (NCBI taxonomy): domain Eukaryota; kingdom Metazoa; phylum Arthropoda; class Insecta; order Diptera; family Syrphidae; genus Melanostoma; species Melanostoma scalare. Next base: position 123,172,117 of record OX456984.1, on the reverse strand, counting down.
AACAGAGCCAGACAGGTAAATTTTTTCTGTACAAGTTTTTAAAGCAAATTTAAAATAAAATGATCGCTTTTGCTTTGTTTTGTATTTATAGGTTCCCCTTGGAGCAATATTTTTGGATGCAAAAACACCAAACGATGAACTATTGCATCGTGGGCAGTATTGCAACACTCGTACTCTTGCTGGCACAGATGAGCAAGTTTTCTTCTGTGATTTCATAACGATAGCTGCTAAACTCCACTCTTGGAAGCCTCTAAAACAAATTATTTGATTTGCTTGTTTTATTATTTAACTTATTTGTAACACTTTATGAAATATGGGTGTCACCTCTTCACAGACGATTCCACATAACTACTTTTGTAACATTTATAAACTTATTCAGCCTTATTTATAAACCCATAATAGGGAGTGAATAGCGCTATGTTCCTCTTATAATATCTCTGAACAGAAAAACGTATTTATAAAACTTTTTGAACGTAACATAGGCTGAACCATTGTATATGAAACATATAGTAACACCATGAACACTCCCGATGCTATAGCCACCTACCCATTGTATATGAAACCTATAGTAACACCATGACCACTAACGATGCTATAACCACCTACTTGCTCGATTAACGAACTTTGCGGTTCTCTCTAAATTTATTTTGGTGGTACACTTGGGTATTATAAATGCAATGTAGGGTTCTACACTTAACTTTCTTTCCGATTCAAAAGAGAAGTCCTTTAATCGAGCAGGTAGGTGGCTATAGCGTCGGGAGTGTTCATGGTGTTACTATATGTTTCATATACAATGCACCTACCTGCTCGATTAAAGGACTTCTCTTTTGAATCGGAAAGAAAGTTGAGTGTAGAACCCTACATTGTACTTATAATACCCAAGTGTACCACCAAAATAAATTTAGAGAGAACCGTAAAGTTCGTTAATCGAGCAAGTAGGTGGTTATAGCATCGTTAGTGGTCATGGTGTTACTATAGGTTTCATATACAATGGGCTGAACGCCGATTTAGGTAGTATAGTGACTGAATAAATTTGTGTCTTCGCTATTTTGAAATGACAGGGGACTGTTAGTACGCCGGCGGATACATAGATGGCTTTCAGAGACCGGTTTGTTTTCGATAGTGAAGAACACCTGTGTATTACCGCTCAATGCTATAAATTATATTATAGATTATAGATAGGTAAGATATACACATCATAACTATAATGGTTTATAAATAAGAATTTATTCAACGTGCTATTCACTATTGTATATGAAACATATAGTAACACCATGAACACTCCCGACGCTATAGCCACCTACCTGCTCGATTAAAGGACTTCTCTTTTGAATCGGAAAGAAAGTTAAGTGTAGAACCCTACATTGCATTTATAATACCCAAGTGTACCACCAAAATAAATTTAGAGAGAACCGCAAAGTTCGTTAATCGAGCAAGTAGGTGGTTATAGCATCGTTAGTGGTCATGGTGTTACTATAGGTTTCATATACAATGCTATTCACTACATAACTATTCATCCGTTCAGAGCCATTGTATATAAAACCTATAGTAAAACCATGAACACTTGCGATGCTTTCGCCACCTACCCGCTCGATTAACGAACTTTGCGGTTCTCTCTAAATTTATTTTGGTGGTACACTTGGGTGTTGTGGATGGTGTTCGATGGATGCTATGCAAGAGGTTGAGAGCATGAAAGTCGATAGCAATAGTAAGTTCTTATACGTAATAATAATAAAAAAAAAGTCTAATACCAGTAACGAGGAAAAGAGGTAAAATATCTGGTGGTAATGTAGAGGGAAGAGGAAACAAACTCAAATTTGAACATTTGAATTTGAAGTCGAGTTCAACCGTTGTGTTCGCATTCGTTTTGAAAATCAATAGCGATTAAAGGGATTAAAGCGTGTGAAAAAATCAGAAAGTTGACGGTTTTTATTTCAAAATAATAATATATCAAAATAATAATAATATTTGTGCATTATTATCTAGTAATTTTAGTTCTAATTAGTTCTATAGTCTCTATTAAATAGAAGAAAGAAAAAAAATTAATATTTGTAGAGAGTAGTTTGCATTTTGTAATTTTGTGTGGTTATAGTTTTTAAATATTTGTTTTAAACAAACTACGTATAGATACGCATAGTATCTAAATAAGGTTTTAATATTAAAGTACCTACTTGTTTTTTTATAGTGATTGTGATACTTTACAATTAGATTTGCGTACCTATTTACGCAGAACAAAAAAAAAAACAACAAGAGTGATTAAAAACTTTCAGCGTTGGTAACTACCATTATTTGATCTGAATTCTTGCTGTGTGGCTTCGTTTAAATATTATTTATTTTATCATTCATTTATTTATTCATTCATTAATATTATTTATTCATATTATTTACTCATTCATTCATATATTTATTCAAACATTCAATAATTAATCGATTTGATTTCTTAACATTTTCCGTATCTTATTTCTAGCCTTATATTAATCAATTATCCTGCTTTATATTTTAGAATAAGTATCTGTGATATTTTTTTAAATTTATTCGAAATACCATCATTTATTCTAAGTCCTAAGGTACCTACCATTTGATCTGACTTCTTGCTGTGTGGCTGTGAGTTTACTTTATTATTCCTGCTTTATATTTTAGAATAAGTATCTGTGATATTTTTTTAAATTTATTCGAAATACCTACCTTTATTCTAAGACATTGTTATAAGTATCTAGCTTTTATAAAATCTAGATATCTTTATCACTTGTAAATTTTGTTAATCGCTCTATTTGTAAATTTTTAAATCCAAACTTGAGCAATTAAACGTATTTTACTTTGAAAAATACTTTTTACTTCTAAGAGACTTAAATAAATATAGTTTAGAATGTCTAAGTGCTGGTACGCGAATTGTGACAATAGGCGAAGAAGTCTAGGTCCTGTATCATTTTTTCGAAAACCAGATGATCACAGAAAGGCTATTTGGTTGAAGCACGCTAATGTTTTGAAACCACAAATATTGCCAAAAAAGGCTTTCATATGCGAAAACCACTTTTATGAGAGTCATATTATATTGAGATACACTTTCAAGCGTCTCACCCAATATGCACTCCCAAAATCTTGTTCCTCGACTTGCAACTGTTCGGAGTTTCTTGTTGATTCATCTTGCCAACGCATAATGAACGCATGTAAGTCTCGAATGGAACCAAGTTCAACGGTTACATCTTCACCTTCGTCTCCACGGACAGTCAATGAAGCTCCGATGCCTTGTTCGACGGGTGATTCCGTTGGAATAACACCTTTTAGGTTTGAACGACCTCTCGAAACTTTCCCTGATAGTTCTGCTAATTTAACTAGGCAAGAGTTCGATAATTCTTTTCCTTCTTTACAAAATTTGTTTAGTAATAATGCCAAAACATCTGACAACGTAGATTATTCTTTGGGGGATTTGAATACTTCTCTTCAAATCTCTCCTCCCCAAATTCCCTCTCCGAAATTAAAATCTCATGAAGAGAAAAAAAAAACAAAATCATCGCCATCTCTTAGACCCCGATGTTTATTCCCTCCTGATACCGACAAAACGCCGACGAAAAAAAATAAGCCACCAGATCACAACACTCCGCTTAAGTACAAAAAGTGTCCAGATTACAATCTTGAAAAGGGTTTAAAAGTCAAGATGGCGGATTTCAGTGAGGAGCTGCGGTTGTTCATTATGACACAGTGTTTCCATAAGCCAAATGCACCATGGAAAGCAAAAGAAAAGAACTTTTTTATGAAAGTTCATTACAGGTCACCAGCGGGCTATCGATATTTGTTGAAATCAGGATTTATAATGCCATCGGTAAGCACCATACAACGTTGGAATTCTGAAAGGCGCATGAAAGCCGGTATCAATGAGGAAGTCATGGAGATGATTGCTGAAAGAGCAAAAGGCATGACAGATATGGAAAAGAAATGCGTTCTTCTCTTCGACGAAATGTCGGTAAAACAACAACTTGAATATAACTCCAAGGACGATGAAATTTTTGGATTTGCAGACTTTGGGAAATTTGGAGTTTCCAACAACATAGCAAATAAAGTGATAGTGTTCACATTAAGAGGATTGAACAAAAATTGGAAGCAGACAATTGGATATTTTGTAGGCTCACCAAGATCACATATTCTTTCCCAAATGATAGTTGAATTTATAAAAGAAACAGCAAAAGCAGGATTGGTAGTGGTTGCAACAAGCTGTGACCAAGGATCGAACAATTTAGGAGCATACACTAGATTGCGATCGACGCCTGATTCAACGTTTACAATGATTGATGATCAAAAAATCTTCTTGCTTTATGATTATCCACACATGTTTAAAAGTGTGCGCAACAATTTGCTTAAAAATAAAATTATAATCGGAAATGATATTGTAGACTGGGACGTTTTAAAAAAGGTATACGAAGAAGATAACAAAGGAAACTTTAAAGTTTGTTATAAATTAACAAAAGATCATATCGATCCAAAAAGAGAAAAAAAAATGTCCGTAAAACTTGCCACGCAGGTATTTAGTTTGAATGTATACACAGGAATAATGTGTGCATTGAAATCAAACTGTTTCAAAACGGATACGGAAAAAAACGTAGCGCAATCAACGGCTAATTTCATCAAGAGAATGAATTATCTTTTTGATACTCTAAACACAGGACAGCTCAACTCACGAAATCCTCATCAACAAGTACTGTCGGACAAAACAAATTCTTTAGACACTCTGCGTGATTCAATACAATGGATTTCGACTTGGAGATCAACTGCAAAAAAAAGTATTCCACCCTGCTTCAAAGGACTTCAGCAAACGCTGTTGGGAATCATTGAAATGTGGGAACATATAAAAAATGATAAACAGAGCTATATTTTGATTAAACATCTCAATACTGATCCTGCTGAAAATTTATTTTCAATAATGAGATCAAATAAAGGCTCATACGAAAAAAATCCTTCTCCCATGAGGTTTATAAGAAACCTGAAACAAGTTATATTTTTACATTTACACCCTGCTGAACATTCAGGCTATGAAGATGCTAATGCAGAGACCTTATTAGAAGGGGTTGAAAAAGCATCAGCAAAAAAACTGACCAACAAGGAGGAGACAACAGAATTTATAGCAAATAATTTACTGGAGGGGCAGTTGTACAGTGAAGAAGATTTAAACAATGGGAAGAATCTAGAATCTAAAAAGACACAGGATGACAATAGAGCAAGAAGCCAACACATGGGAGAAAGTGATACTACTGTATGCTCTGAGGAAATGCAGAAAGCAGCATCTGTTTATTACACAGGTTTCGCTGCATGTAAGTTAGAAAAAAAACTTAATTGCCAAAATTGCTCTACATATATGATGGATAGTTCACAGCTGATAAAAGATAACGCTATATTAATACAACTAAGAGCATATATGAGTAGTAGCGAGGCCTCTGAATATGGCTCCCTCACAGTTCCTTCCGAATTGTTTTTAAGAACAGCAAAAAGTGTTCAAAATATTTTTGAAGCTGAATTTTTTAAAAGAAGGATAATAAAAAAGCTAGTTGCAACGTGGGTGTCTCAAGTCATGACGAACAAAGACCTCATTGCGCAAATAAGCTGTCCTATCTTTCAACATAAAGAACAAATAATAAAATTTCTGCTGATCGGTATGATGACATTTGCGGTAAGAAAAATTAACCAAAAATTAAACGAAAAAGAACGACAAACCAAATATCCAAATGCTAATTCTTAAGTTTGATCGTAAATTGTGATAATAGAATTTTAAAATAAATATATATATATTTATACGTCAATATCTAATAATCTTTCATTTTTAGCATTTTAGCATAGAAACAATTAGTATTTAAATATTATCCTCATTGCTTTATTTTGTAGTAGTTGGCATCTGTTGTAGTTACTTTTTAAATGAACGTGCAATATGTATATATTCATGTACTGCTTATTTTTTTTTTAATTTTTCACAATGCAATTTATCTAGTCAAGATCAAGTAAAACATTGATTAATATAGTGTGATACTAATATCTTCGTTTATTCAAAAGTTTTTAACTAATAACTCTATGTTTCCTCAACCATTCTTTTTCTAGGCGCAAATATAGAGCCCAATCTTGACGTTAAGATGGGTACTCTTGGCCCCGGCCAAGATGGTATGCAGAAACTCTATTATTATTATTTTAAACACATTATGTTGTGTTTCTTAGCATGTCACAACGCTAACGTTTTGATGGTTGGGTAAAATTGGATTGACTATTTTTTTAAATAATATTATAAAACCATAATAATAATAAAATTTTGTTTTCATTTTTCTTTATTAGGTTCAAGATCTATCAATAAATCAATATTTCTATTTAACTTTAATAAGTTTTTTATATGATGTAATTTCATAACATTTAATAGTTATAGATTTTAATTAATATATTTTAAATTTTGTTTTACTGTATTCTTCTTTTCTCACAAAAATGTACATAATTCACGTTAAGTAAAAATACAAAAAAAAAAAATGTATACCTGTTTAAAAGTTCAAATAAAATTTATATTTTATACAAAATTACAAACATAATAATCTTTGTTTCATTTTAGAAGATGGATATTTTGTTAGAAAATAATACATTTCTTTCATAACAATAACACATTACACAAATAATGTTACACAACGTAACAGCAACTAAAACTGAAAGGATAAAAACAACAAAATTATTATACTACATAAAAAGAAAAAACACAACACCAACCTTCATATTCTTGTAGTTTGTTTTATAAATATCTTTATCGATCTGCCGATAAAGTTCTGGATGTGTCTTTTCCAGTTACTAGCCGTTCATTCAAACCGAAGCGTTTTTCTATCTTCATGCCGCAGGTAAGACATTTTTTCATTCTTAGACCAGGTTCTTAAAAACAGATTTGATGCTGACATGGTTCAAATTAGGCATTTGCCAGTGCGGTAAGTAGCTTGTTTGCTCTATAAAAATACCCCTTATTATTAAACGCTTTAATTCATTTTAATAAAAAGTCGTTCTTTAATCTGACGAGTGTGCTTACCTTAATTTAGTTTTGAATGCTCCGCTTCATTACAAGGATCTCAAATTAAACGATAACAAACATTGCATAACACCACACAATTTAACCTGACTCTTATTTCATCTATCTTTGATTAATGGAGTGTTGAATACTCTTCCTTATCCACTATATTCAGCCTTGATGAGCAGTAACTTGTATGCAAATTTTGCCGCCACTTTACACATCGACTTGCTGTGGATTTTACTCCAGATATTGTTTCACAAACTCCAAATGACCTTGTGCAACTTCTCGACCAAGTTTGTTTGCTAGCGAAGTTCCTGATAATCCATAGAGCGGTGTCATCACATGATCTGTCCACCTATGACTTAGTCCATCATACTATTTGAACGTTCGGCAGCCGTTGCCAGAGGCGATCTTTCTAGTTTTACACACTTCGGATTGAGTGTCCATTCGATTTCATTATCTTGTTGGATTCTCAAACCTCCATCAGAATAAAGCCTTTAAAGGAAAACAAAAATTTGTGTAAAAAAAAATCAACTCCACAAAAGGAGGTTATTTGTTTTACTGGGTCAGGTCAACACAATGAACTGCATATAAAATAAACTCCAAAATAACTAAATGGAGAACGTGAAGGAATTCAAAAGCAACTGCTCATAACTTCACAGAAAGGACTGCATTCTTTGAGCTGATTTACCCCAACAGGATTCTCAAAGGCGATCCCAAAACTAGAAGTGAATTAAATGCAATTATTTTCTGATGAAATGATGGCATGAAATGATGGCATGCCATCTCACAAACCTTAAGAAACTATTTTGAAAAACCCACTCAATCATAATGTGCTAATCAAAGTTACCTTGAATTGTCCTCCAGCAACCCAGTCCTTGCAGACTTGAGAACCACCAACTGGATCGGTCAAAGGTGAACAAAAGTCCGCTACAAGATAAAAATTTATATTTTCTGTTTCTAATCACTTTATCCCCAGTACGACTTACCTAATAGAGAAACCTTGAAGCTGCAAGAAGCACTATTGCCAGCAGCATCAGAAGCCACATAAGTGATGACGTAGGATACCCACAGCAGGGTCGTTCCGGGTCTGTGTCCGTTTCTTTCCATAATTTTAACAACACCAATGTTATCGCTAAAGTGTGGCTCGTCCCAAGAAACAACAGCGGAACCGTTTTTGGCAATGACCCACAAGTCTCCAGGGCACTGTTCAACTCGTGGTGGTTCTTTATCAACCTCTAGCTGCTGGAGATTTGCACCAGTTACTTACGTTGTCTGCATATAGAAGGCACCGATCGTTCAACTCCTCCTGAAACCACTTCATAGCCGGCCCAGTTCAAAATCAGTCCATTGTACAGAACAGGTTCGCTTCGGCAGTCTCTGACTTGCTTCTGAATCTCTGAAGTGACATCGAGTGCTCGTCCCCAAATCTGTGCCTTGGTGATCTTTCCTTGGAAACCAGCTTCAGCATATGTTGCTGTATTGATTTCATCAGGCTGTGGACGTCCGAGAACTGCCCAAGCAAACATAGGCATTGTTCTTCCACCAGCGTACTCAGTTTTGCTGGCTATCAGTCCTTCGGTGATAAGTTGCAGTTGTCCTGTGGAAACATCTTAAAGAATGGCAATATGATGCCACTGGCCATCGTTTACGGTTGTATATTCACGGAATGAGAGGAAAGTGTCTTGTAAGTCGGGGAAAAGAGAAACTTGCACTCCACTAGAATGGGCCTGAATCAACAGAGGACGGTTATTTGCCACATGTGCAGATTCAACTCCATAAAGGGTGAAGAATATATCAGAGTCGTCTTTTTGTGCAAACTGTACACACATCGCGATGGTCAGTGATGGTACTTGGGCAGCAGTAGAGCGAGTGGCATCGCTGAAGTACAGATTGTAATCGGCTTGAATAACTGAAAAGCAAAGAACAGTCAGCTTTGGTCTGTATAGACAAACTATTTACTTACCCTTCCTGCAGTCGTCTCCAGTCATGTTGAATGGACACTGGCAGTAGAATCCACATGAAGCTCCTGGTAAACATGAATTGTCTTTACAATCTACGATGTCTTCCTCACAATTCTTTCCCTTGTATCCCTTTGGGCACTTGCTGTGTAGGGTGTAGCCCTTACCATGGTCAACACATGTAGCGCCATTTTGACATACATGTGCCTCACAAGCATCGAACTCGTATTGGCATCCAATGCCAGAATAATCGGCACATGAGCAATTGAGTCCAGATCCAAAGTCCTGACATTTACCTCCATGCATGCATGGGTTTCCGATGCAACGTTCGGGTGCTCTGAAATAAAGAAGCAAAACAATAAAACCATCAAAAATAGATACTCACTATAATACCCATTATTTTGCTTTGTTGTGAGGTATGTAAATCAATCGAAATCATCACGTTTTACCACATAATTGTTTAACACCAGCTTCAGATTGCTGCTAGGAAAGGTTAGAGCGCTTTAAGTTTCTTCACTTTTCTTCTTCTTCTTTTATTTTTAATTGTTTACAATTCAGCATAGCAACCATAGCAACAGCGAAATCAAATAACACGTTGAATTTATTTTTCTCCCTCGCTCTGATGCTTTTAACTCGTTAACAATGCAATGCTCTCTTTTCAAAATAATACATTCCACACGATTAAATAAGGTTTTCCAATTGACTTTCATTCCGATTCAATCGAGCAGTCCTTTAATCGAGCAGTTAGGTGGCGAAAGCATCGCAAGTGTTCATGGTGTTACTATAGGTTTTATATACAATGCACACCACTTTAAAACTACTTTAAAAAAAACACGCGAAAGTAAGGACTTCAACACACACTAATTGTATACCCGATCGCACGAAACTTTTCAAAACGTACCTAATATTAATATTTATTTGATATTATATTGTTGAAAAAGGTAATGATAATAAAAATTATGATAGTAATAGTAAAAATATATTAATAAAAAAAGAGTTCAATAAAACCAATTAACGATATCAAAGTTTTGAAAAAAACTGAAATCGCCAATTGAAGCTTACAACAGCAGAACAGCAGATCTTGTTGCTCGTTCAATTTCACTGAATTGTTCAATTGCACTTCACTACGAAATGTTTAATTGAGAGATGAAAATACTCAAAAAGAAATGTTCATTAATGAATATCGCAAATTAACTTTGAAAACTCGCGCACTCAAAATGTATTTAATTCAATAGTAGAATTGGAAAATAATCAACCGCACCGAATGACTGTGTAACAGAGATTGGTTTTTGTAACGTTCAAAAGTTGCACATTTAGTGAAATAAGCGCCAAAAGCTTCAACTAAGTAGATGAAATACCGTCGTCCTGTGTAGCATATCTTAATATGCTACACAGGACGATAAATGATCAAAATACGAAAAACTTACATCAATGTACGTACTCACATTGAGTAAAACTCCAACCTACCTCACTAACCCATAAGCAAAATATTCACATGCAAAATCAAGGTCATTTTTTATTTTCTTTCATCTTACCAGAATGTCTATTTTTATCCTTGAGAGTATTGTCCTGCCCATATTGCTTTTGCTTCCTTATCTCCTTTGCACAATACGTATACATGTATCAAAAACATACGTCCGATCTACGGTTTGCTCTTTAGTCGTTGCTCACTCAACTGACCAGAAAAATTCATTGATTACAAACTGAATTTCTCTTTCAGCTTAATAGCATCCACAAATGCTCTCATCAAAAAAAGACAAAAATCATGTGGAACATACGAGCTTTGGTCGACGACGCTTGGTGCGCCACCGGTCAAAAAGAAAATCGAGTTTACTCATTGTATATAGAATCTATAGTACTATCACTTCGGCCTTACTAGCGCCATTTAAAGACGGTGAATCACGCTACTAAAATGGCTTAAGAGCAGGAAATCACAAGAGAAATGATTTCCCTTGCCATTTCTCTTGCTATTATAAATTCGGAGGAGTAGTAGGTTAAAATGCTTAAGAATACAATTCTTCTTCTTCTTCTTGTGTATAATGCCGAAATGCGAAATGTGTATTCAATGGAGTATGGCAGATAGCGAAGCAAAAGAAGACAACTTATTGTTGTCTTATGGGTTTTCATTCCTTCATTCTCCATAGCATATGTAAGCATTTATTTTGGCTATCGTATGGGACATCGGACATGGGGTAAGACAACAGAGCATGTTAAGATGTGTGTGTGCTATTGATATAGGTCATGAGCTGATATGATCATATGACATGACTTGTGTGGATTACCTGTATGGTTGCAATGAGGTAGTGAAGGAGTAGAAGAAATTCGTTTGCAGGCTTTTTTTGTATGCTTTTTGTGTGCGGTTGAATAAATGAGTTTGCAATGTATCATTGAATGTAGGTATATTATTTTTGGCAGTTACAACTGAATTTGGTGAAGGCTTACAGAGAATTATGGCGAATTCAGTCCTTTTTGAGGTCATAAAATTATTTGATGACCAGACCAAACTGAACTAATGACTATTTTTTTTGAGATAGGCATACCTGCCAGGAACAATTGATGTGGATGAATTTTACAATCAGTAATTACGTAAAACAGACATATCGAAAGGGATAAGCGTTAATCCCAGATTTGCGAAGTTAGGCAGTTTCCATCGTTTTTGAAATTGAAAAATTTTATTGATGACCTCCTACATACATGCATAATGACATCTCTGCTTAAATTTCTTTATCACTGCTATTTGAAATACTTAGAAACAATTCATACAATAGCCAGAAGAACTATAACTGAACAATATAAGTCAGAAATCAAAAAAATTTCGAAGAAAAAATCGTCCATTTGGACCCCAGTTCGGGTGGACACGACTTTTGGCTGTTCGTAAATGAGGGTTAAGAACATTATTCGTTGTGATTTCAATTGGATAAGTTCTAAGCTGATAAAATCATAACAAATTTTGCCAAAGCAATTAAAAATTGTTTAATAAAAAAAAAACCAACAAACGTTCGAAAAAAACAGTGTTGTGTAGTGATAGTGCGTCAAAAACAATAACTTTCATCTGCATCAGCCATACCTTGAACAATAATAAAATCAACTTTGCAGAATAAAAGAAGTTTATTCAAGTAAAAACATATTGAAAAAAAAAAATATTAAAATAGTGATCTGTTTTTGTGTTTTGTTGTTTTACTGTTGAAACAATTCATAAGTTTCAACGAGACAAAAATTTGCAGACGATAAAAACTGGAGAGTAAGAGAATTTAATCCATAATATTTCTTTTTCTTTTCAGCATTTCAATTTCAATTTCAATAATTTATTTAAAATCTATATTTCCCGTTACGAATTCGAATTCGATATTGTTAGAGCAGGGATTTTCGTGAAATAATAGTCGATTTTGTTAGGTGTCTTATCGCGACTTGAGTGAAGTGATAGTGAAAAGTAATAAGTGAATCATAAGCTAGTGATATTTTGGTGAAGTTAAGTGTGTATATTCACTATATTTGTAATACTCTGTGTAATTTGTTACTAATTAAATACTTCGAAATATACCTTTCACTTCTGAACAGATATGTCGAATTGCGTTTTCAAAGGCTGTGGTCAGTTTAAGACCTATCCGAGCCGTATATCTTTCTTCCTTATACCAAAGGATTGTAGAAGGCCAATATGGTTGAAACATGGAAATGTTTCAACCATCAAGCCATTGCCAAAAACGGCAAGTATGTGCTCAAAGCACTTTCATGAAAAAGACTTAGCTGTTCAAGCGTTTCGATGTGTTCTGTCAAAGAAAGCACTTCCAATGTCTTCGCCAGCTATTTGCTGTTGCACGGATGTTGCTGTTGACCATTCATGTCAAAGAATTATGGATGCTGAAGCTCTTAAAGCTCAAACCATTAAAACAGCAATTTCTGCCCAAAAATCGGCAACAACTTCTGCACAAAAATCGGCTACGAGCTCTGTCGATACAAGTGCTTCTAATTTTAATGTTACTTTTGAAACCCCTTGCACCAGTTCAGGCCCGTCTACTTCTTTTATTTCAAATGAAGCCTTAGATACAATTTTGGAGAATTTTCCTGATTCTTCTTTTAAAACTCCCCAAGCCCCAAAAATGCCGAAAAAACTTCAACCCACTACTTCTACAACATGTTTGAATACACAGTTCGAAAGCATACCAGTAAGTCCAAATGTTCTTCTTCATAATTTGGCATCTACATCCACTAAGACTTATATCTGGGAGCACAACTTTCAAGATCTTCCGGAGGATACTCCGCTTTCACCCTCACAACTTCCGTCTCCAGTTCATAGACGTTTTGCAAAGTCCCCATCCCCTCAGAAATCTACGACCCCCAAAAAACCTCGCGGGGTAACCATTTACACCCCTCGCCATATTCGAAAGAGTAAGAGGTATATTTTAAGAAAAGCGGTCGAAGAAAAGCTGGAAGATTCGAAAGAAGAAGTTCTTACTTTCGTGTTGGCACAGCTTTTACACGAAAAGAAAACACACTGGACTCTTAAAGAAAAAGATTTTTTCTTAAAAATCTTCTTTAAGTCTCCAGCGTGCTATGCGTTTTCGATTAGTTCGGGATTTAAGCTACCAGCAGTGAGTACCATATACCGATGGCACTCAGAAATACGACTCAAGGCAGACCTGACTGAGACTGTGATGCACATGCTCAGACAGAAAGCGGAAGATATGACGGAAATGGACCGGAAATGCGTACTCTTGTTCGACGAAACGGTTGTTGAACAGGAGAAAGAGTACAACAACAAGGACGACATTCAGTACGGATACACTGATTTTGGAGAGCATGGACGGACGAATCTGATAGCCTCCAAAGTAATGGTATTTACTTTGCGAGGGTTTAACAGAAACTGGAAACAATCTATCTCCTACTATGTGGGATCACCGAAAGGAGACATGCTTGCAAGGATTATGCAAAAGATGGCAGCAATTTATTACGCAGGCTTTGCAGCTGGCAAGCTCAATTCCAAACTGAAGTGTGAAGCCTGTTCCAACTTCATGATCAGCAGCTCGGTTGAAAGGAGAGATCAACTGCAACTTATAGAACTAAGGGCCTATGTCAGCACCGTTGCTACATCTGAATTTGGATCGCTAGCTGTTCCCTCAATCCAGCTGGAAAAATTGGCTGAGAAAGTGCAGAGGGTTTTTGAGGAAAACTTCAGAAGAAAACAGCATATAGAAGATCTCATGGAAAAATGGATGGAGACTGTACGTGATTCTAGAGATGCGAACCTGGAAATACCCTGCCCTAACACCGAACATAAAGAGACAATTGTCAGATTCCTTTTGCAAGGAATGATGTTGTTCTCTATAAAAAAGACAAACAAGGATCTTCGCGGGACTAAAAAATATAAGAAAAAGTATGTTTAAGTATTCTAAGGTTACCTATTTAAAAAAAACAAAAATGTTTAAGTATTATAAGATTATTTTTTAAGTGCAATGTAAATAATGTTTCTGAAATTAAAAATGTATATGGGAAACCTATTAATTTTTGTTAAAATCAATAATTTAACCTTTTTTCTTTATAGGTACCTTAAAACTGAACCTGGACCTGACATGCCTAGTCATTTTATTGCTTTGTTTTACTTTTTCGTTGTTTTTTACATTGATTTTTGTTGTTATGTATATATTTTTTTGTAAATTCTAATTTATTTTACTTTTTCTTCTTCTTTACCCTTTAATTTTCTTAGTTATATAAGTATTCTTTCACTTTTTTTCCTATTTTTTATATGCAATATGAAGTGCAATTATTTTTCTCCTTTTCTTTCGCTTTTTTATTTCTTAAAAACTTTTTTTTGGATGTGCAATATTCAATTCCTTTTTTTTTGTAGTTGCCTATAGTTTTCCTTATAAAAAATCTATTTATCAAAATACTAACGTTTTCCACCCTTTTTCAGATTTGTTTTTATCTATCATAACCTTGCATTTCTATACTTACTTTTACCAACTATAATTCCAACATTTCAGAAAAAATGTTCTTCAATATCATTTTTCACATATCAAATAATAAATTCAAAACAAAAAAAAAATTTCTGCTCATTAATACAAATTTCAATTTTTCATGAATTTGAAATGAAATTTGCTTGCATTGCAATATAGCAATCTCATTTTATCCCTTCAAATTGAAATTTTAGTACCTCAAACAGAACAGTATGATCAGATGTTCAATTGTACGTAAAATCTTTCTTGACCTACTACCACCACTATACCCCACCCTAAAAGAAAGACAAAACAATTCATATAATTATTTTTTCACAACTATTCTGCTTTGCTTAACCATAAGATTACTGATTCTCTATACTTTGTCTTGTGTTTTCGATTCTCCTCCCCACCTTAAATAATTTGCTTTGATTTTGGTTCTCTCGGCACTTTTTGAAATTTAAGCGCTTAGTTCTCTCTTGTCTGTGTCTCTTTGCTTAAGCGATTTCAGCGCACCACTCGGTGAATAAAGGTCTCAGAAAAAGCTATCTGATGATAGTACTATAGATTATATATACAATGGTTTACTATTAAATATATTGTAACGCGAACCATTGTATATAGAATCTATAGTACTATCATCAGATAGCTTTTTCTGAGACCTTTATTCACCGAGTGGTGCGCTGAAATCGCTTAAGCAAAAAGACACAGACAAGAGAGAATTAAGCGCTTAAATTTCAAAAAGTGCCGAGAGTCACTATTTTAATATTTTTTTTTTTCAATATTTTTTTACTTGAATAAACTTCTTTTATTCTGCAAAGTTGATTTTATTATTGTTCAAGGTATGGCTGATGCAGATGAAAGTTATTGTTTTTGACGCACTATCACTACACAACACTGTTTTTTTTCGAACGCTTGTTGGTTTTTTTTTTAATTAAACAATTTTTAATTGCTTTGGCAAAATTTGTTATGATTTTATCAGCTTAGAACTTATCCAATTGAAATCACAACGAATAATGTTCTTAACCCTCATTTACGAACAGCCAAAAGTCGTGTCCACCCGAACTGGGGTCCAAATGGACGATTTTTTCTTCGAAATTTTTTTGATTTCTGACTTATATTGTTCAGTTATAGTTCTTCTGGCTATTGTATGAATTGTTTCTAAGTATTTCAAATAGCAGTGATAAAGAAATTTAAGCAGAGATGTCATTATGCATGTATGTAGGAGGTCATCAATAAAATTTTTCAATTTCAAAAACGATGGAAATTGCCTAACTTCGCAAATCTGGGATTAACGCTTATCCCTTTCGATATGTCTGTTTTACGTAATTACTGATTGTAAAATTCATCCAAATCAATTGTTCCTGGCAGGTATGCCTATCTCAAAAAAAATAGTCATTAGTTCAGTTTGGTCAGGTCATCAAATAATTTTATGACCTCAAAAAGGACTGAATTCGCCATAATTCTCTGTAAGCCTTCACCAAATTCAGTTGTAACTGCCAAAAATAATATACCTACATTCAATGATACATTGCAAACTCATTTATTCAACCGCACACAAAAAGCACACAAAAAAAGCCTACAAACGAATTTCTTCTACTCCTTCACTACCTCATTGCAACCATACAGGTAATCCACACAAGTCATGTCATATGATCATATCAGTTCATGACCTATATCAATAGCGCACACACATCTTAACATGCTCTGTTGTCTTACCCCATGTCCGATGTCCCATACGATAGCCAAAATAAATGCTTACATATGCTATGGAGAATGAAGGAATGAAAACCCATAAGACAACAATAAGTTGTCTTCTTTTGCTTCGCTATCTGCCATACTCCATTGAATACACATTTCGCATTTCGGCATTATACACAAGAAGAAGAAGAAGAATTGTATTCTTAAGCATTTTAACCTACTACTCCTCCGAATTTATAATAGCAAGAGAAATGGCAAGGGAAATCATTTCTCTTGTGATTTCCTGCTCTTAAGCCATTTTAGTAGCGTGATTCACCGTCTTTAAATGGCGCTAGTAAGGCCGAAGTGATAGTACTATAGATTCTATATACAATGCTACTCCTCCGAATTTATAATAGCAAGAGAAATGGCAAGGGAAATCATTTCTCTTGTGATTTCCTGCTCTTAAGCCATTTTAGTAGCGTGATTCACCGTCTTTAAATGGCGCTAGTAAGGCCGAAGTGATAGTACTATAGATTCTATATACAATGCGCGAACCCAACATTTAACACCAATTTTCTAATGGAACATAAGAAATAGAAATAAATTGAAAGGTGAAGTTTTATTTTGCGAACTAAGCGCACGTTACATTGGTGTCAGAAGTGTAAATAAAACTTATTTGACTAGTAAAGTAAAAAAAAAAAGTTAAATACAGCGGAAATGGGTAAGTTGTTGGAAGAGCTCAACTACATTGAGCTTAAAAGTGAGTTAGGTAAGCGAAATCTTTCTAGAGCGGGATCGAAAAATGAGCTCGTCCTGCGCTTGCGCAACTATTTGGAACAGCAAGGGGAAGACGTGAACACTTTTGTTTTTGAAACAGAAGTGGAGGAAGAAGAAGTAAGTGAAAGTGTAGATTTTTCTAGTATGATGAAACTTTTGTTAGAACAGCGAAACGAGCAAAAGAAGGAACAGCAGAATGTTCTCGAACGACTTGAAGTACAATAAAAGAAACTGATTGAAGAGCAACAGCAGAATATTCTCGGACGTCTGGAAGAGCAGAGAAATGATCAAAAGAAGGAACAGCAGAATGTTCTCGAACAACTGGAAGCACGACGAAACGAGCAAAAGAAGGAATAGCAGAATGTTCTCGAACAACTTGAAGCACAACGAAACGAATAAAAGAAAGAACAACAGAATATTCTCGAAAGACTTGAGGCGCAACAGAATGTTTTGGAAGGTCAGAAAAACATTCTAGAAGGCAAATTGGGCAACATTGAGATTGGCCGCCCGAGGCAACCAGAGGGCAGTTTCGATTATAGAGTGATAAAGTTAAGAGTAAATTGTTGTATACAAGTGATAGTGCAAAAGTCGAGTTGAGATCGAATTAAGTATAGATACGGAATAAAAGTGATAGAAATAAATTGAAAGGTGAAGTTTTATTTTGCGAACTAAGCGCACGTTACATTGGTGTCAGAAGTGTAAATAAAACTTATTTGACTAGTAAAGTAAAAAAAAAAAAAGTTAAATACAGTGGAAATGGGTAAGTTGTTGGAAGAGCTCAACTACATTGAGCTTAAAAGTGAGTTAGGTAAGCGAAATCTTTCTAGAGCGGGATCGAAAAATGAGCTCGTCCTGCGCTTGCGCAACTATTTGGAACAGCAAGGGGAAGACGTGAAAACTTTTGTTTTTGAAACAGAAGTGGAGGAAGAAGAAGTAAGTGAAAGTGTAGATTTTTCTAGTATGATGAAACTTTTGTTAGAACAGCGAAACGAGCAAAAGAAGGAACAGCAGAATGTTCTCGAACGACTCGAAGTACAATAAAAGAAACTGATTGAAGAGCAACAGCAGAATATTCTCGGACGTCTGGAAGAGCAGAGAAATGATCAAAAGAAGGAACAGCAGAATGTTCTCGAACAACTGGAAGCACGACGAAACGAGCAAAAGAAGGAATAGCAGAATGTTCTCGAACAACTTGAAGCACAACGAAACGAATAAAAGAAAGAACAACAGAATATTCTCGAAAGACTTGAGGCGCAACAGAATGTTTTGGAAGGTCAGAAAAACATTCTAGAAGGCAAATTGGGCAACATTGAGAAAAATGTATGTGCCATTGACGAACGCGTTGAAGGTGTGGAAAAACAACTTTCTGTTGTAGAGAATCGTTTCAAAGGCGTAGAAAGCCAATGTGATGTTCTGACCAAGGAATTAGACCAGATCCGGAAAATCAAAATTCGAGAATCTGCTGGAGAGTTTGCAAGGAAAAAGGAGATGAAACCCCCAACATTTGATGGACAGTCTTCTTGGCCAGTTTACAAGAGAAAATTTGAGGCAGCCGCGACAACAAATGGCTGGGATGACGAAGACAAGTACATAGCACTGACTCTTGCTCTTAGAGGACCAGCAGCTGAATTACTTCAAACTTTTCCAGCTGGTAAGAGCGGAGATTTCAGTTCTCTTGTGGCAGCCATAGATAAACGCTTTGGCGATAGCCACTTGAGGGAAGTCTTCCGAGTGCAACTCAATAACAGAGTCCAGAAAAGGGGTGAAAGTCTACAGGAACTCCAAGCAGACGTCGAAAGACTGGTGCACCTGGCATACCCGGATGCTGGAGAAGAAATCATCAACCAGCTTGCTGTTGAGTCCTTCGTTCGTGCCATTTCTGATATACATCTTCAGAGGTCTGTGCGAACTGCTAGAACACGTACTCTTTCTGAAACTTTAACATTCGCATTGACAATTGAAGCAGTAGAACAGGCTTCTCATGGAGTACATCGACTTAGAGAAGCCATAGTCGAAGAATGGTCGTGCCAAAGAGCTGAAATACAGAAGAACCAGCGGAGCGGACTTGCAATATGTTGGAACTGCAACAGGACCGGGCACTTACAGCGTCAGTGCCGACTACCACTAAATAAAGCCGGTTGTCAACATTGTGGAAGCAAGAGATCCAGCCCAGAGCAAGGTAACAACAACACCAGCGTTGCTTATCAGCCCGTTTGCCCATCAGGGAAACGAGTAAGAACCAACTTCGAGGGGCAGAGGCTGGTTTCTTGTATCGATTGCCCCAGAACCACCATCCAGGTCTCTCAGACCAAACGAGACAACAAAAGTCTGACTGTGGAGACTACTATTAACGGGAACAAACATGTGGCTACCATCGACACCGGTGCCACAGCATCCATAGTACGTCGAGACCTGGTAAAGACAACGTGGCTTCATAACACCAATAGCTACTGTCTAAGAACCGCAACGGGAGAAGCAGCAAGAGTATATGGAGAAGTGTGTCTTAAGATCCGACTGGCCGATCTAGTGTTTACTCATCAATTCCTGGGGGCAGATATATGTGACGAGTGCATCATTGGAATCGACTTTATGAAACAGCACGGTGTTATTTTGGACATCTGTAATCAAGTTTTGAAATACCAAAATAAAGAAATTCCAATGACCTATTCGAATGAAAATACGTCAACGCTGAGGACTGTCATCACGGAAGATCTGATCCTGCCTCCTTCTTCGTGTTCGTTTTCGTTTGGACAAAACTTGAAGGTGAGTTTGGAAGCCTTCGATAGCTCATGGTGGAACCAGACCCAGAGTGTTCCTCCCAAAGCGTCATCATTGGGAAAACACTGGTAGCACCGAAAAACAAAATGGTCCCCGTACGATTACTAAACACCAGACCGTACGATGTAAGGTTAAAGAAAGGAGAAGTCGTTGGACGTTGCGAATCGGTTGCAGCAATTACGAAGATCACAGACAAAGCCCCGAGAAAAACTATAACTCCGGAGGAGCTCAAAACCATCAGAGCTAAAATACTGAATTCATCCAACCTTGATCACCAACAAACAAGGATGGCTGAAAATCTCCTACAAGAGTAAACTGACATCTTCGCATCGCAAAAAGGATAATATGGTAGGACACAGTTGGTGCAGCATCGCATCAACACAGGAGATGCAAGACCGATTCGTCAACCCGCAAGACGCCTTCCACTGGCCAAACAAGGTGAGGTTGAGGAAATGATAACAACAATAAAGAAGGACGGTCTTATCGAAAACTCCAAAAGTCCTTGGGCGTCACCAGTGGTGCTAGTGAAAAAGAAAGACGGAAGCACTCGTTTTTGTGTGGATTACCGAAGGCTGAATGATGTGACTAAGAAGGACAGCTATCCCCTGCCCAGAATCAGTGATACCCTGGATGCCATGGAGGGAGCCCAGTGGTTCTCGACGCTGGACTTGAAAAGTGGATACTGACAAGTTGACATCTACCCAGATGATCGGGAAAAAACGGCGTTTTCTACAGGTAATGGGCTCTGGCAGTTCAAAGTTATGCCGTTTGGGCTATGCAACGCTCCGGCAACATTCGAGCGTTTGATGGAGTGCGTTCTTCAAGGACTGACGTGGAAAGCTTGCCTAGTCTACTTGGACGATGTCATTGCTTACGGGAAAACATTTGACCAACATTGCAAGAACCTAAAAGTCGTGTTTCAGAGACTTCGAGAGGCTAACCTTAAACTGAATCCAGAAAAATGTGCACTTTTCAAAACCGAAGTTAAGTATTTGGGACACATCATCTCTTCCCAAAGAGTGAAGACTGATCCTGAAAAAGTCGACTCCGTCAAAAATTAGCCAACACCACAGGACAAACATCAACTCCGAAGCTTTCTTGGTCTTGCCACATATTACCGACGATTTGTTAAGAACTTTGCTGGAGTTGCAAAGAGTTTGCATCAGCTTACCGAGAAAGGGAAGCAGTTTAAATGGTCAGGTGAGTGTGAGAAATCTTTTCAGGAGCTCAAATACGGCATCTGTAACGCTCCAGTGCTTGCACATCCAACACCTGGAAAAACATTTATCATCGATGCTGATGCAAGCAGCGTTGGAATCGGGGCAGTACTATCCCAAGTACATGATGGCGAAGAGAAAGTGGTGGCATATTAAAGCAAGGTCCTCTCGAAGCCCGAAAGAAACTACTGCGTGACCAGAAGGGAACTTCTAGCTCTTATCTTGGCAACAAAGCACTTCCATAAGTACATCTATGGACAGAAATTCCTTCTGCGGACAGACCATGGTGCTCTGAACTGGCTGTTGAACTTCAAAAATCCAGAAGGTCAAGTCGCAAGGTGGATAGAAAGACTGCAGACTTATGATTACCAGATTCAACACCGCAGAGGACAGTTGCACTCAAACGCCGACGCATTATCCCGAAGACCTTGCAAAGTGGATTGCAAGCATTGTAGGCGGCAAGAAGACAAAGAAAATATTACCGCTCAGCGACTAAGAGCTGACCCAATAAGCGGATGGAACAATGAGGAAGTGAGGACTGCTCAACAGGAGGATCCAGATATCGAACCCATTCTCGCATGGAAAGAAAATGAAGAGAAACCTGAATGGGGAGATATTTCTGACAGGAGTCCAGTTCTCAAAGCCTATAGGGCACAGTGGGACTCACTATATGTGCAAGAAGGTGTCCTCAGGCGAAGATGGGAGTCCGCTGACGGTAAATCATATGTGATGCAGCTGATCGTACCGCAATCGAAAGTCAGTGAAGTTCTTCGGGAGATGCATTACGGACCTTCTGGAGGCCACCTGGGAGTTAACAAAACACTGGAGAAGGTGCGACATCGGTTCTACTGGTTACATGCTAGAGATGACGTGGAGAAGTGGTGCCGAACATGTGACAAGTGTGCTGCAACCAAAGGACCTGGTAAGAAGATTCAAGGTAAGATGCATCAGTACAACGTTGGATCGCCTTTTGAGAGGATTGCAGTAGATGTGGCTGGGCCTTTTCCAGAGACCAACGCTGGAAACAAGTACATTCTGTATAATAAGTTAAAGAAGTTCAGCCAACAAGACTCAAATTTAATTGTAATAAAGTCAAATAATAACACCTTATAGTCTTGTTAAATCAAATAATTTTTAATGACGCGTTTCGACTATGCAGTCATCTTCGGATCACAATCGACTAATATACAACATAAATTTAATTTTCTTCTCTATGACAGTTTTAATAAATAAACAACTATAAACAACTGAAAAAGCTCTTTTTATCATACATACTGTAACGTGAACCCAACATTTAATACCAATTTCCTAATCGAAAACGTTCAGCCGAAAAACACATCTGGGAGCACTAGTGTAAGTGTAGAAATTCTAGGAGAGAAAATGTTTGACAGCCGAAACAGTGGAGAGTTGCAGACCATGTGGAAGTTACTGGAGAGTTCTAGATGAAATGTCATTCGATATAAATAGCCCGCCCGAGACAACCAGAGGGCAGTTCTGATTATAGAGTGATAAAGTTAAGAGTGAATTGTTGTGAACAAGTGATAGTCCAAAAGTCGAGTTGAGTTCGAATAAAGTATTGATACTGAATAAAAGTGGTAGAAATAAATTTGAAAAGTGAAGTTTTATTTTTGCGAACTAAGCGCACGTTACAATATATACAATGATGTCGCCTCTCATCCCCCTTTTTTACAAGTTTAGTCGGAGTGGGCGTCGGATGATTTTCCCAGAACGAGTAGATTGCTGTGGTGAATTCACTTGTTGATTCTCAGCTTGAGTTGATGTTGTTGGATTAGGTGATATCCATTTCTCGTCAGTTGGGTTTTCTGAGCTCGGTACGTTTTGAATTGGTTCGTTCTCGTCAAGGTCAAGATTCGGCTTTTGATAAACTTTGGATTTATGTTGGTGATGTTTCGGCGCAGCACTTTGCCATTGTTGAATTTCAGATTAAAAGATCTAGAATGTATTTTTTCTTTGACTACTGCAGGTTCCCATTCTCTCTTATCAATACGAGTAAGGACATTCTGTCCAATGTTTAGTTGTTGAGGTGTTGTGGAACCTTGGCTGTTGTTTATAGCTAGGTTATGTCTCATATTTTTCAGTTCTTCTGTGATGTTGTTTTGATGACTTGGTATGAGTGACTGAGTTGTTGCTGGTATTTGTGATCTGAGATTTCTGCAGTATAGACGTTGGGCTGGTGTACCGATGTTTCCTCTAGGTGTATTCATGAAATTAAGAATAGCCAGGGGCCGAATTACAGCTCACGATACCGAGTGAGTGAGTGGCATTAGAGATCGAGTGAGTGAGTAACCATTTTGGAATTACAGCATACGTGACCTCTCGTATCGTATTGCTTTCGAGTTTCGAATTTCGAGTTTCTATTAATTCATAGATGTCGCTGGTGTCTCTTTATACTTATTTCATTATTTTTTGGTAGGTAATGCCTTTGTAAAAAAGACAATATTTAGTAAGAATTTCGGAAAATTTGAACATAAAATACACTCGGATGGTGTTATGAAATGAAATATTGATAATAGATGGTTTCGATAGTCTTTCATGTATGAATTAGAGAGCACTTTATGCATCGAATGAAATTCCGATCGATTACTGATGAGAGAATGCCGAATTGTGGTACTAGATGACTCGATATCGTGAGCGGTAATACCAAATTCCCATAATTACGATACGACTTATTCGATAGCGTGTGCCGTAATTCGGCCCCAGGTGATAATCGGTATTGTCGTAGTGACACTTCTTCAATAGTTGTTTGGCGGTCTGTACAGCTCTTTCTGCCAAACCATTTCCTCTTGGGTGATGTGGTGAACTGGTGTAGTGGTCGAATTGCCATAGCCTCGCAACATTTGTGAAGTCAACAGATGAAAATTGTGGACCATTATCGGATTCTAGAACTTTCGGGATTCCATGGTAAGCAAAAATGTTTTTCAAAAATTTAATGACGTTACTTGCTGTTGTTTCCATTAGTTTTTCAAATGTGATGAACCCTGAATAGCTGTCAGTGAGAACAATGTATTCTTCTCCCAAGAAATGGAAAAGGTTGGTAGCCACAATTTCAAATGGAAATTTAGGAACTTTGAATTCTATTGGGTGTTTGTTGTTACTACGCTGATGCACTTGACAAGATGCACATTTTTGGATAGAATTCTGTAGATCCTTGTTCAGTTTTGGCCAGAATACGTAGTCTCTTGCATGACGTATACATTTTTCGTAACTAAGATGACCTCCATGAATGTACTTCAACATCTCATAACGCGTTGCTTCGGGTATAAGCGTTTTATGTGACTTGTGGAGTACACCATCGCAAACTGAGAGTTCTTCGCGGAAGTATACCAATATGGTTTAATTCATTCAGGTAGTTGTTGAATATCATTTGGCCAGCCTTTTGAAATGTATTTGAACAGTTGTTGACATGATTCATCGGCAGCTGTTAATTTTGCTAAGCGACTGTGTTCTGCTTCCGTTATGGCCAATACTGATTGAACTTGTAATTCATAGTCTTCTGTGTCTTTAACTGGTGGTGGATTTTCAACATCGCGACTTAGTGGATCTGCCAGGAACATCTTTGAGCCTTTTATGTAGATCACCTTTGGGTAGTAAGTCAATAAACTTAAGCGAATTCTTTGGAGTGTCCAGCTAACATGCATGTAGTGGTTTTTGGAATATTGATTCCAAAGGCTTGTGGTCTGATTCGACAATTGGTTGCTTACCCCACACGTATTCATGGAACTTTTCGCATCCGAACTTGATAGCAAGAGCCTCCTTCTCCAACTGAGAATATCGCTGTTGACATTCGGTTAGCGATTTGGATGCATATGCTACCGGCTGTTCCTGTTGCAAAAGTACGGCTCCTAGTGCTGAAGAACTTGCATCAACTTGAAGCTTGACTTCTTGATTTACGTCGTAAAGTTTGAGTACGGGTGGCTTTGTGATGATTTCTTTTAACAAATTCGTCAAATGACTATTGTTGGATTTCGTCCCACACACATTGAGTTGATTTCTCAAGGAGTTTTCGAAGTGGTGTCATCATCTGCGAATAGTTTGGTATAAACTTACTCAAATATGTGAACTTACCAAGGATTCGCTGCCGTTCTTTTCGGTTAGTTGGGGCTTAAGTCGACGGATTGCTTCGGTTTTTTCTGGGTCTGCCGACATGCCCTTACGGCTCGCGTACACTGAATCCGATTTATCGGCCGATATCGGTACGGAACTTTTCGGACGACAATCTCGGACTTTCGTCTGCATACACTGCTTCCGATCTCTGACGATAACTGACAGACAGCCTGTTATTGAATTTATTTATTTCAGTTCAATTGAAACTTTTTTCCATTTTTAGTGACATCTATATTATTATACGCCTTAGAAAACTTATTCCACAGTGGTGTCCTACTAAAACGAAATTTACTAACTTTTCACTATCCATTGTGTACTTCTATAGGCAAACTGATGTCCGACGTCCGATAAATCCAAACAAGTTCGGATTCGTCTGTTGATCGGATGAAGTCGGACGACATCGGACGACATCTGACGTTGTCGGTTGTAGTGGTGTACGTGCTCTCTCTGTTTAACACATGTTTGGTTCAAACGTCAGAGTTCGGCCGACAACGGCCGATTATAATTCGGACGATGTCTGATTTAGTGTACGCGAGCCGTTACGATCGATAATGTGTCCGAGGAATTTTATTTTTGACTGCTCGAACTGATATTTGTCTTTGTTTAGTTTCAGGTTTTCTTGGATAATCGTTAGAACTTTTTCAGTAGTGCGTGTGAGTTCTTCTATTGTTCTTGCGTGTATTAGGATATCGTCAATTGCTACTTCTACTTTTGTGAGATCACTAAAAAGTTCTTGCATGATCCGTTGGAATACTTCTGGCTTCTGGGGCTTATGAGATGCCAAATGGAAAACGTTTGCAGCAATAACGTCCCCACGGTGTTGCGAACGTTAGTATACGTTTGGTACGATCCGAGACTCGGACTTGCCAAAAACCTCTCCTGCAGTCCAATAGAGTGAAAAACTTTGACCCATTGATTCTCGTAACGATGTCTTCAATTGTTGTCATCGGGTGGTGTCAACGCAAAATATTCTTATTGACTATGGTCGGGTCAATACAGATTCTGATTTCGTTGTTCTTTTTGACAACGACATTGGGTGAAACAGCTGGTGTTGGTTCTTTAATTGGCTCGATGACATCCAAATCAACCATTTCGTCTAGAGCTTTCTTGACATCATCTCTTATCTTGTTCCGTACAAATTTCTTTTGGAGTACAAATTTAAAAGTCGGATTTGGTATAAGGTCAATGTCATACTCGACGTTTTTGATACAGCCGAGTCCATTAAATATGTCTTCCTCCTTGATGGAATAAATTCTACCAACAAGACCTAACTTTTTGCATGCATTTGCACCCAAAATTGGCATGATGTCTTCTTCAACCATTTTAAATGCTATTCTGCACTTTTGATTAGCAATAGTGTTCTTGAGTACGACTTCACCTAGCACTTTAATCTTGTGGTTGGTGAATGAACGGAGTGACTTTATTTTGCATTGTTGTAAGGTGTTTTTAGTGCCATTTAACAATTTTATTGGAAGTACATTACATTCTGCGCCAGTGTCGAGATGTATGTTGCACTTTTTTCCAAATACGAAGTGGATTTCTTCCGTCCATAGTTTTGGATCTTGATTTGGTTCCTTGGGTGTTGTTGGAGTGGAAACTTTTCCAATGAATGCTGAACAGCTGTTGTCATCGCTTGTGTCACTGTTTTGATCGCAAACTACTGCTTTCACCCTCTTGTCTTTGTTGTAAGAGAATTTTGAGGATTTAATCGTCTGTTGCTGTCTACAGCATGACTCGAAATGGTTTTCTTTGTTGCAGATCCTACATTTGTGTCTAAATGCAGGGCATTTTCGGAGTTTGTGCTTCTTAGCACAGTTTCTACAATCGATTACATTATTTGTTTTAGATTGTTTGTGTACCGATGAGACACCTTTTTCAGTTTTCTGAGTGATGTGCGCAGTTTGTTGTTGTGCGCTTTCTGTGGCTTTGCATTTTACAATAGCCTGCTCCCATGTGACATCTTGGGAAAGAAGGCGGGTTCGTAGTTCGTCATTCTTAATCCCTAAGATTAGCTGGTCACGCAACATCCCATCAATTAAATTCTCGAATGCACAATTTTGTGCTTGAAGTCTTAATCTTGACATTAGTTCATCGATGCTTTCATTATCACTTTGGTAGATCTTGTGGTACTTATATCGTTCAAACGTGACATTTACTCTTGGGATAAAGTAACTTTCAAAAATGTTTTCGTGAGCTCTCGTCCAGCGGGAATCTCGGGCTGTGGCAATGTATTATACAGTTGAATAGCTATTGGGCCAATTGTGGACATAAACGTCGCAATCTGTATATTTTGTGGTTTATTAACCATCATTGCCGCCGTCTCAAAATATGTGTACTGTTGTTTCCACAATTTCCATGCTCTTTATCGTGCTCTATTATGAGAGCTTTTGGTGGACGGATAAAATGATTTAAAATTGCGTTTCGACTGCACCTTCTGCATTCGCCATTTTGTGTTCTCGGAGATCTCAAAAGATCTTTTTTTTTCTGAAAATGAATTGCAAAATCTGTCGATTTTTTTTACTCGATTTCTTTTTCGTCTACTCGAAATTGATTGGCAAATTCTGTAGATTTATTTTTTATTAGGTTTCGGCACCATGTAATCTTAAGGTTTGCATAAAGATTTAAATTAAATGCGAGAGTTAACTTTTGTGTACTTACTTACGACTTTATTACATCAGCTAATTATATAGAATGCTGGTTTTCGGAAATGTAAGAACGAAGGAGTGGATGAAAAGAAATTGTGTATGAGTGGAAGGAATATAGTATATAAGGAATAAGATCTATGTTTGGATTAGGGTGCAAACGGAATGATCATACATAACGTATATGTTAGATGTCGTCTCTCAAAGAGACGCTTTTAAAATACATTTACTAAATGTCATCTTATCATAATTTACTATCGTTATAATTAGAGTCAATTTCTTTTCTTTCTTTTTTTCAATATTAATTTTTATATCTAGTCTATAAGAGCTTGTGTATCTCTGATTGATGAAATAAGTAAATAAAAATAAATAAATAAATAAATAAAATTTTTTCTTAGAAACACTAAATACAGGACACCCTGTATAAGGACACTATATTTTCTAAGACCCGTAATAAACTCAATTTGACTATCCACTCGAACTCCCGACTTCTCATCTCAAGGTTTTCACTGGTAAAGAATCAAATAGATGTCTTCAAGGCAAGCTTTGACTTGTTTGAGTCAAGGATAGTTTTATCGAACTGTAAATATTTTTTTCGTCTTTTCTACTTTCACAATATGATAAATTCAATCTTCCTATTTTAAATTGTGTTCAAGGTTTTCAAAAGAAAGGAGACTTAGTTCCCACCATGCGTGGGAATCAAATTCACTTTAAAAAGTGAACTTGGTTCCCATTGAAAAGTGGCATTATTTAACGAGGACTTATTTCCCTGCATCGTTTTAGTATTCGCTCTTCATAATATATTTAGTGGTACAGGGTTGCCAACTACACATTGATTGTGAAAATTGATTAAATCACAGAAAAATTTAAGAAAAGAAAGTATCACAAAGGTTTCCAGCGACAATCCAATAACGCAATTATTTTATATTTGCCAATATACAGGGTGTTCCGTACTTCGTGTATTATCCTTTGGGGTGTGATTCTTGGTCATATTCTAAGAAAAAAATTGTGATACAGTAAAGCTCGTTTCTCAACTTTGACATCACTTTTTGACAATTTAAAAAAAGGCTAATTTTGGTGTACCCTGACCTGTGTTAAATTCGATATCTCTGTCAATACTGATAATAGAGACCTAATATCAGACTTAATTCTTTGCAGATATAACAACTTTTAAGACTGTATTTAAGTTGAGCTTCCATATGTTTAGGGCTGCCACATTTTCAATTTTAAGTGGTGTTCAAATTTTCTTCCCGAAACAAAGTTTTGACTTTGAGGTAATTTTTTTTGCAGAAAATATCTGATAAACAAAGAGTTTCTTTATTTTTTACAGATGAAAAAAACTTTTAGTAGTTTTTTTATGTATTTTATACAAAATACAAAATATTATACACTGCTGTTCACTTAATTAGACGCACAAATTTTTTTTTACATAAACCTAATTTTTTTGTAAGTGTGGTAAGCAATTGTCAAACAATTGCATTTATTTGAAGGCTTATTAAAATCTCAACAAAATAACACCAAAAAGTCCAAGGTGAGTGGAAGTAAACGGACATTTTTTTTCACTTTTGTCTATGCTCCAAGAAAAAGTACAGTTTTTTTTTGTTCACATGATTAGACGCACCTGTAAAATTAGTTAGTTGGTCGCGATCTGTTACGTGGATTACAGATAGCTGCAAAGTTTAAGCAATAAAAAAGTGTTTGCCACAGATTTCAGTCCAAAATGTTGGAAAAAAAAGTTTTAGCTGCAGAAGAAAAAGAGAAAATTGACGTGTTGCAATCCGAAGAGTTTTCAATGAGAAGAATTGCAAAAAAAATAGGCCAAAGTGACCATGTTGTGAGGAATTTTATTAAAACCAGTGATTCATACGATAAAAACTGCAAAGGAAGGACAAAAATGGCTTTAACTCCTCAGAATAAGAGAAAAATTTTAAAAACTGCATCAAATTCAGCTCTCTCTACCAGCAAAATAAAGGAAAAGCGGGGGTAAGAGCCAGCTCATTAACTGTTCGTGGAGCTATTTGAGGTGCAGACCATCTTCAATTAAAAAAAAAAACAAAAACATGCCTCCACTAAACGCCATAAGAGCAAACAGCGGTTGGAGTTCGCACGCGTTCACATGACCTGGGATAGCAACTTTGGAAATGAGCTAAATTGGCAAAATGCGGTTTTTCTGACCAAAAAAATTTAACCTAGATGGTCCTGATGGATACAACCATTGTTTCCCTGATTATTTTTTTGGTCAGAAAAACCGCATTTTGCCAATTTAGCTCATTTCCAAAGTTGCTATCCCAGGTCATGTGAACGCGTGCGAACTCCAACCGCTGTTTGCTCTTATGGCGTTTAGTGGAGGCATGTTTTTGTTTTTTTTTTTTAATTGAAGATGGTCTGCACCTCAAATAGCTCCACGAACAGTTAATGAGCTGGCTCTTACCCCCGCTTTTCCTTTATTTTGCTGGTAGAGAGAGCTGAATTTGATGCAGTTTTTAAAATTTTTCTCTTATTCTGAGGAGTTAAAGCCATTTTTGTCCTTCCTTTGCAGTTTTTATCGTATGAATCACTGGTTTTAATAAAATTCCTCACAACATGGTCACTTTGGCCTATTTTTTTTGCAATTCTTCTCATTGAAAACTCTTCGGATTGCAACACGTCAATTTTCTCTTTTTCTTCTGCAGCTAAAACTTTTTTTTCCAACATTTTGGACTGAAATCTGTGGCAAACACTTTTTTATTGCTTAAACTTTGCAGCTATCTGTAATCCACGTAACAGATCGCGACCAACTAACTAATTTTACAGGTGCGTCTAATCATGTGAACAAAAAAAAACTGTACTTTTTCTTGGAGCATAGACAAAAGTGAAAAAAAATGTCCGTTTACTTCCACTCACCTTGGACTTTTTGGTGTTATTTTGTTGAGATTTTAATAAGCCTTCAAATAAATGCAATTGTTTGACAATTGCTTACCACACTTACAAAAAAATTAGGTTTATGTAAAAAAAAATTTGTGCGTCTAATTAAGTGAACAGCAGTGTAACAAGTGCTCAAAGTGCCTACACAGAAATTTTTTTCTTATATGAGTTTTGCAGTGGAAATTCAAGAAGAGCACAACGAAGATACCAGGATCCAGGAACTTCATCCGTACTGAAAATCTGGCCACCCTAAGCCTATCGGAGTCCAATATTAATATAGTTTCAAAGATTACAAGACTACAAGTAAAACAAGAGTTATCGAGTTCAAACATCCATAATGAAATCCAAAAACAGGCTCTGGCATGCATTCAAGACGAAGGAGGGCCCTTTAAGCACTTGTTATAGTTGTATTTGTATAAAATACATTATTTTTTTTTTTTTTATTAAATTTTACCCGTTTTGTATTTTTAAAGTATCATAAAATGTATGGGTTTTTGAGTTCACTTATTTATGAGATTTTTTTTTATTGTTGTTTTGTTCATCTGAAAATCTGGCAATCCTAAGCCTTTGGAAGCTCAACTTAAATACTTAAAGGTTGTTATTTCTCCAAAAAATTTAGTCTAAGATTAGGTCTTTATCATCAGTATTGACAGAGATATCGAATTTAACACAGGTCAGGGTACACCAAAATTAGCCTTTTTTTAAATTGTCAAAAAGTGATATCAAAGTTGAGAAACGTGCTTTACTGTACCACAATTTTTTTCTTAGAATACGACCAAGAATCACACCCCAAAGGATAATACACAAAGTACGGAACACCCTGTATATAAGCGCTGAAAGTTTAATCAAAATTGTTGGAACAGTTTATTTAAGAAAAGGTTTATTATTTTTAATTTTTTTTGAAAATGAGTTTTTAAAAGTCAAAGTTTAAGATCTTTCCGGAAGTTTTTTTTACAGAAAATTTAAAAAAATCAAAGATACGTTTTAAAGCTATTTCAAAAAATCAGAATAATCTTACAAAGTTTACAGAAACTTCGAACATTACAATATTTCCAGCCCTACGAAGGACTTTTCAAATATGAAATTTCGTCAAAATCGTGTCAGCTTTTTGAGAAAGTAGGTTTAAAAAAAAACGGTTCTATGAGAGTTAAGTCAGACTATTTCCAAAAATTTTTTTACCTCATAAGAAAGACAATCTGAAACCAATCCTTCATACAAAATTTGATCGAAATTGTAGGAGCCGTTATAGAGAAAATTACGTATTATCTTATCGGTTGTACAGCAGGTACCTTTATTTCAAGTCCTAGAGTCCTAAAAACCCCTCAGTAGGCTGCCCAAAGAGTCTAACTGCGAGTTTTGAAGAAAATTGGTTCAGCGGTTTAGATACAGTACGGCCAGACAGACATACAGACAGGCAGAATTGCAGGACCCACTTTTTCATATTCTCTATCATAGTAATGTCATATTTAATTATAATTTCAAACATTTTTTTTTCTGTACTATCCTAATAGTACCTTTGTATAATCGCAAGTAAAAATATACTAGGAGGAGTTTTAATCTGTACATATTTATTAGGGTGGGTCAAAAAATCAAGTTTTTTTTTTGATCCGACACACGAAAACTAGTTCTTACGTACGGTCATATCTTTTTAACAATAGATTGTTTAACCAATTGCAAGGTCAACATTTTCATTTAGTAGTAGAAGTATTTTAGGGAAAATAAATTTTTTTTTTGAATTTTTCACTCACTAAAATAACAGTTACTATCAAATAAGTTTCAATTGTTTCTATAGGAAATTGAACGCTCTACAAAAAAAGTCTTTAGTGGTTAATCGATTACTCTATTCATTTGTAAGATATTCGCAGTAGAATTCCAATTCCTACAAATTTTAATAGTTTTTTAAAAAATATTTCCAATTTATCTATTTAAAAAAAATTTAAGATATT
The DNA here is from genome assembly GCA_949752695.1 of Melanostoma scalare. NCBI lineage: Eukaryota > Metazoa > Arthropoda > Insecta > Diptera > Syrphidae > Melanostoma > Melanostoma scalare. The sequence continues at coordinate 123,139,139 of OX456984.1, read as the reverse complement.
CGCAGTAGAATTCCAATTCCTACCAATTTCAATAGTTTTTTAATTAATATTTCCTTGCTCTTGTTATTTACGAGATAACTGCGAAAAACCTGGAATTTTACGGAAAAGTCATGTGGCCCTTACTATCTCTCCGGTAGTAGAGGTAGTACTTAAGGTTACGGTAATTGTGGTAAGCACTTTTGTTGTCACAGCAATAGCTGCAGATAAAGTCTTTTTTGACGCTATTTCATACTCCAAATTTGCAATTGATGTGCAGCGTAGATGAAAACGTCTTACACAAGAATTACATCCATGTTTTTTCAAGCTGTCGTATTCTTCGTCACTTTGAAGTTCATCAAAGCAGTTTTGGCACTTCTCCTTGTTTTTTTTTTATTATTTTCTTCAGTTTTGGGCCACGCTTTTGATTTTCTTTTGTTGATGATCTTTCTTTTTTGTATTGCCTGGAGTTTTTCCGGCGGTTTTTTTGTTTCATTTCTTGCGTGGATTTGTCGCCAAGCATTTGAAGAAATTTCACTGGGTGTTTTGTATGGGGTGTTATTTTCTTTTTATTATTAAAAAGGTCGTTTTTGGATAAAGCAAACGTGCTGCTATTCCCGATGTAGAATTTGGAGTTGTATGAAACCTAGATAGCCTTGCTTCTGATGGTCCTGGGAAAGAATTTTGAAGATCATCTGATTGTATCGAGAGGTGTAAGAATTCGTCGATTTCCTTATTAATGGCTGCGATATCTTGTAGTACAAACAATGCAAAAAAATAGGAATGTGATAAGGATAAAATTACAAATTTCTTATAAAATAAGACTTGTCCGAAAATTTAACCTCTTTTGTTAGTATCCGAACAGACATCTCTGAACTTTTTAAACCCTGTCCAGATACTGAAAATATATGATAAACACACATTTTTAGTATCCGAACAGCATCTTAAATTTAGGTTTTAGTATCCGGATTCGGGACATCACAAATAATGGCAAAGATTTAGCAAAATTTGTTGTTTTTTTTTTGCAATTTGTTTTAGCTAATAATATTTCCAACAAAACCAATTACTTTCCATTATAATAAATTAATTATTAGTTGTTCAATTACCAACTGCTTACAACTGTTCGCAGTATTTTTTTCACACAAATCGATAACGCGACCGCACCTTCAAATCTTTAACAATAAAATGATGCGCAATTCTTTAAATATGCATTTGAAGGACCCATGTTTGTTGATGTTTGTGGATTTTTTTGACTTATCTATTAATCGCAAAAAAGGTCAATGTGTCCGGATGCTAAGGTTTGCCTTATTTATGTCACTGAATTTGAATTTATCAATTGTTTGCTTACCCTTTTTCCATATTTTTGAATTACAGCCACAGGTGAACACAATTTACATCCAAAACAAAAATGCCGAACGTGAAAGATTTCTTCAATGTAGTGTGGATTGTTTGTGGAACGAGAATAAAGTCTGACGGTTCGTACCTACTAGATATTTATTCTTAACGAACAAATTTTTTTCTCTATTTTCTTAGTTAGTTTAGTTAGGCACAAAAATAAGAGTTTATACATCTAAAAACAAGTAGGTATTAACTATATAGCTTGAAAACCCGAAAAATGGTTCGACTCTGTGATATTGAAAAACCAAATAGATATAATAGAAACATAGAATCCCGTTCCGTTTTATGGTTTTTATGACTGATACTGAAATGTTTTAATGTTCGAAGCTTGATTCTCTTTCAGTGATTAGCTTTGAATCTCTAAAGCTTATAATAAAACAACTGAATCTGAATACTGAGTCTTAGTACATATACGAATTGGTTGGTTAAGAGAAAACCTAAATACTGACCAACCTCAACTCTCTCAAATGGAATCAATTTTTATTTTCATGTATCCAGTGCATTGCTTTATATTGTTTACGTTTTTGCATTTTCTGGATGTGCAAATATGCATGAATGTATAGTTTCACTTGGGTCTTTCTTATATGTATATATTTATACGTCCACTTTTGCTAAATAAATGCAAAGGCAGTAATCAACAAGCCCTATTAAACAATGCTAACCTATTTGTAAATCATTTATTCATTTTAATACTTTAAAGTTAAGTTATTTTAGATTATCGAACAAAGTTTTTAATATCTCGGTGTAAAGAACAGCACGTATTGAGAAGAAGAACAGCAATGAAATTCATTTCTAGGGCCATAAGTATCTAAGAGAACTGTTTGTGAGTTAAATGATTGCTTCAGTATTCAGTTAGTTTTGCTCAGTCACACACAGGTCGTAGAAGTTTATTTTGACTTTGGAAATAGCTTTCAGACAAATGACATTATAAACGCTCCTCAGTATTGTGTCGGATATTGACGAGTGAATGTTGATCTTTTTTCTCACAAAAACAAAGTTGAAACTTTTTTTTATTATTAATTTAAGCAGCAATAAAACATAACAATTTGCACGCTTATGAAAAAATACCATTTGTAAAGTAAATGTATGATTGAAATGATATTTAAAACGGACTCTGCATGCAATCTGGCCGGTCGTTATGTATTTGATAAAAGAGTGAAAATTTGTTACACAACCTATTCACTTCAATTTAAGTGAATGCCGGTTTTTTTTTACGAAGAGCAATGTGCATTATATTCAATATCAACCTCAACAAATTGTTAAGTGTCACGTGTCTGGTGAACATCAAAATCTTTTTTTATGTACCTACTTTGCTTTTCAGTGACATTCGCTATTGTTTACAATATAAACGTTACATTACTAAATTATTCTCTTACAATTTGTTACATATACTCCATTTTAAATTTTAATGAAAAGCACTTGAATTACTTTTAGCTCTTTAAGGAGAGCATCACAAAAACAAATATAAATAAAAATCAATGTTTCATTGAGTTTTGCCTCCCATACTGATCAAAAACTATACATGAACTTTAATAAGGTATGTGCATTTTTGCACATAAATTTAAAAAAGACTTTTGCATGACACTTATATATACATACATATGTATTTATTGTGTTTAGTGGAGATAAGTGCTGATTTTTTTCGAAAGAAATCAATTTAACTCGAAACTATACATTGATCAATCTCGCCTTCATTGACGTTTGTAAATTGTAGTGAAATTGCAAGATAGAAAAAGCAATTACCGCGCCGATGTTTACAAATTGGAGTAGGACCTCACAACCTGCTCTCTCGAAATAATTTTAGGATAAATTTCTTAATATGCCTCATTCAATATTTTTCGGCATTCTAGATTGCATATGTATGATATGTATGTTTACGTAATAATTTTGCCCCCTTTTTTGTGTCTGCTTGAAGTTATCTTTAATTTCTTTTAAATGAAAATCTTTATAACTCATAAAAAAAAAGATTTCATATGGGCCTAAATATATAGACCTAAATATCTACATATTTGATGAAAGTAAACTTGAGTTTAAAAAAGTTTATAATTATTGATGCTTGAGTTGTACTGTACACTTTGATTCAATTTCTTTCATATTTTAAGACTGATTAAGTTTTCAAAACTTTGGAGTTTGACTAAATAAAGTTAATAGCAAGTGGTACATTTAAAATGGATCTGAAAATGGAACATCAAAATCAAACACAAACTGACATTGCTTCAACCTGCTCGCCTTCAGAAGTTCCCAACGACCCAGGGTGAGTTTTTCAGTTTAGAAAATAATGTGACATAACCAAAGTAGGTACGTATGCAAATTGCATAAGTTAATCAAAGGAAATGAATTTCTGGGACGTACATCATTTGCTTTAATTTTCTCTCCGTTAAAAGCAACTTAAAACGAATTTGTGTTGTCAATGGCTTAGGCACTACCTTATATTATAACTCTCGAGCCAGTGTCATTTTGTTTAAGATGCAAAAACTAAAAAATTTTAATACTTTTGTGTAAACACTTTTTTAAAGAATAATTTTAAGAATTTAAAAAACATTTACAATTTTTAATAGTTAGTAGTTATGTGGGCATTATTATTGTAAATGTGAAAAAAAAATTACTTAAAAAAATTTTTGGTACAAATCAATTAAAATGAAAAGGTTCATAGTCTTTGCAGCTGCAATTTTCTGCATTAAATTTTTTTTTTTCCTTTTTTGATAAGCTTCACAATAAAACAAAAACTATGGTCGTATCTAATGGAAAAATTTGACGAATTAGATATATTACGCTTTTACTACAATAAGCTGCTCAGTGAACCCACAGTGCACTTGTACTTGGTGCAGAGAGTATTCTCTGAGAAATCAATTGGATTTTTTTGTTTCGCGTTAATTTTTGAAACTCAACTTTGACCTCATAGAGTGATTGCATTCCCGGGATTCGGGATCCCGAGATCCCGGGATCTGGAGTCGTTTTCTGGTCCCGAAAATCCTGGAATTAAAATCGCAAATCCCTTGATATTCGGGATTTATTTGTTGAATATTTTGACTTATTTTTTTACTATCTACTCAAGTTTTGTCCGACATTGTATTACTTTGTATTACTGTAAAATTGAATTCCACTTGATTGTGACTCCACAATAGTGATTTAGTAACCATTTTTCACTGTCAATACATTCTTTGGATGTATTACAAAACCAGCAAAACAAAGTGTCCTTCCTTTTTCATTGTATCTTGCGATGCTTTCTTTCTAAGGCTGAGGTAAGCTCAGTTTGTCGAAGGTATTCCCGACGAAGCACCAGGAGTCGAGATAAAGATTCAACCATACGTTTGCCAAATACAACCAACGTTTCCTTTTTATTTATCTTCTTAATACTAACAGGTTTTGCTTAAAATATAATATGTAACAATACTTGTCAACTTCCAAGCTGTGCTTATCCTAAATAAGGTCTGTTCGTTGAACTTTCCCCAGGGTTGACCCAGGTTTTCTTGACAACCCTATGAGTTGTCAAAAAAACCTGGGTTTTCCAGTCCTCAAAAAACACTACACCACAAATCACCCCACATCTCTGTCATTAAAAAAAAAATACATGCCATTTGACAGCCCTCAAATCGCCACAGCAAAAAGCTAGGGCCAGTTTGGGGAAAACCTATGGCAAACCTATGGCTCAAAAAACACTCAATTTGACATTCAGGGTGAATTTAGGTTTCTCAAAAAACGCTTTGTGGCGACCCTATGGCGACCCTAAGGCTTCAACGAACAAACCTATTAAAAGAAGACGAAATATATGGCTCGATGGCCTGTCATCAGAAGGATCCTTAGAGTAAGTAACAATGATTTTTCCCAGTCAGGTCGGTGCAACTCCATACAAGTATTCGGGCGGATAATAACTTGACTCTGTCCTCGGCGCAAGTGCCAGGGAATAAAGGTGGCTATAAGCCTGTCCTCGATAACCTCTGAGGGAGGGGAAGGAGGAATAAACACAAGTAATTCTGTCCTCAGCGCAAATGCCGAAGAATAAACATGTGGCTATAAGCCACAAAATCCAAAATTTCATCCTCGATACCTTCAGAAGGAAGGGAAGGAGGAATAAACACAAGTAATTCTGTCCTCAGCGCAAATGCCGAAGAATAAGCATGTAGCAACAAACCTGTCCTCGATACCTTCAGAAGGAGGGGAAGGAGGAATAAACACAAGTAATTCTGTCCTCAGTGCAAATGCCGAAGAATAAATGGATGGCTATAAGCCTTTCCTCGATACCTTCAGAAGGAGGGGAAGGAGGAATAAACGCAAGTAATTCTGTCCTCAGCGCAAATGCCGAAGAATAACTGGGTGGCTGCAACCTGTAAGCCTGTCTTCACTACACTCAGAGGGAGTGGAAAGAGGAATAAACAAGCAGTTTCTCGCTTCTGTCCAAAGCACCAATGCAATGGAATTATCGTTGAAACTACTTTTGCGTCAGTAGCTTCCAATGTCCGTGAGGATTCTTGAAGGGAGTCTAAACGGAACAAACGTTTGAGCCATTCCGGACTCTGTCCTCAGCTTCAATGCTGAAAAAAAATCGGGTGGCTGTAAGCCTGTGGAAAGAGGAATAAACAATGCAGGTTCTCGCTTCTGCCTTATGTCCAAAGCTCCAATGCGATGGAATTATCGTTGAAACTACTTTTGCGTCAGTAGCTTCCAATGTCCGTGGTGATTCCTGAAGGGAATCTACACGGAATAAACGCTTGAGCCTTGCCAGACTCTGCAAAATCAATGATCGGAGAGAAGCTCGGATCGGTTGGGAGTATATTTTTAGGAAATATATTTCCAACTAAAATCTTGGATAGCTGGCTAGTAAACTAGTGCCGTCCTCAAAATGTATGCTGAATTAGTACTAGTTACTGAATTCAAAATTTCATTTAAGCACTATGTGCACTCGACCTAGGCGGAGCAGAAACTTAATTTTGTGTGGTCGAGTCACATCCTCATATCACATTTCCTACGATAAGCGAATGTATCAACGAGCAAAGCTGTATCAACGAGCAATCCCATTGATCGTTGTTTGTGGCAAATACATATCTAATATTGCGTGTTGATGCCTGCGTTTGCATACGAACGAATGGGGGGAATGGGAAACTTGGAAATGTGTATCTTGTGGGGTGTATTTAACTCGTGGTTGCTGTGGGTGCTTGCGGAGGTATTCGTTGTGTTCATTGGTTCGATTTTTCCGATGGCGTTGTTTATCCGCACTGTGACGCTTCGTTTCAGAACCCCCTCTGTTCACAAGACGAGAACCATCTCGGCTTAAACTTAATATGTCTTTTCTTTTCCAAAATAATATTTTTTTTCCAGTATTTTCAAGTAACAAATATATATTTTTTCCCCTGTTTTTTTTTCTTCTTTTCCATTATTTTCAAATAACAACTTAAAATATATTTTTTTCTTCTCTTTTTTTTATAAACGAAAACTTAACTTTATTCAATATAAACCAAAAAAAAAACAAAATATAATACTTTTCATTGTCTGGTCCCTCCGTTTCCTTTATTTCGCAATGTCAATAATCTTGGTTTGTGCCCCGCATAGGCTCGCATGCTTCCCTTTCTTATTTAATCGGACCGAAATCCTTCCCCAGGGTCGTTGACATAGAATGTCCGGTGATGTTGTTTACCTCGTAACGTTATATCTTCGAAGAGGTCATCCGGCATCGCGGAGAGAATCGGGGGCCACGATCGGTTTTGGCGACGATGCTCGTCCCGGTTGGCTTAATATTTTGAAGTGCACGGGTTCACTGGTCCGTCCTGGGACAGACATGGACGATCGGGTCGGGATTCGTAGTGTCGGATCGATTTTTTAGGTTTATTATTTATTATTTATGAGGGATTCGACCTGCTGGATTTCAGTGGTTGGACTTTCTCCAAGGATTTTAGTGGATTGAAGCGGGGGCTCATTTCAATTTTTTGTTTTCTTTCCATTTTTTTTTCTATTTTTATATTTTTCTGTTGTTTGTTATTAGGTCTACCTTTTTCAGCTGTTGGACGATGAGTGACCGTTTTGTGCCGAGGTATCTCTTTATTTATAAATTTTTCTCGGCATGACTGGATGTGAATTGAAGGGCATGAATTTATAGCTGAGGCGTTTTTAATTATTGTCGATGGATTATTTTCTTCGTGGTCGTGTTGGAATCCTTTAAGATCGTGTATATGAGCGCGAATATTTGTTGTTCCTCTTCGTTGATTTTTACCTTTGAGGATAACAATCACCAGGGAAATGAAACGAACGACCTCATAAGATCCTTCGTATCGTGGCGCAAGTTTTTCCGTGAAATAATTTGAGCCTGAAGAAAGTACATGTGATTTTTTGTATACTTAGTCCCCGATGCTTGGTCGCCAGGCTCTGCGTCGGAGGTTGTAGTGCCGGGCTTTTGATTGACTGGCTTTCTGTAAATTAACCTGAACCATCTGAAACAGGGTCCGCATCCGTTCTTGTCGAATATTGATGTCTTTTGCCGGCGTACTTATTGCAAGGGTGGCGGTTCGGAATTCGTTAGGGACCATAAGTTCACGACCGAAATTAATAATTGCTGGGGTGAAATCCGTCGACTCGTGTCTACTAGTGTTTATAGCAAAGGATAACGCTGGTAAATATTCGTCCCAGTTGCGATGGTTATCTTGCACGTATTGGGCGATCATTGTCTTTAATACCCTGTTGACTCTTTCCGTTGGATTCTCTTGTGGTATGTAAGGAGCGGTTAGACGTTGTTCAATTCCGAGGTCGGTTAAGAACTGTACGAACTGATGGATGGTGAATTGGGTGCCATTGTCAGAAAGGAAGGTCTTCGGTGTTCCAAAGCGTGTAATGATCCGTTCACGTACAGCTTTAACAAGTGTGGCGGTGGTGGCTGTTCGGAGTGGTACTACTTCTACCCATTTTGTAAATTTGTCCATTAGGGTAAGCAACATGGTATTTCCGTTTAAGGACTTTGAAAGTGGTCCCAGCACACACGGTCTCCCAAGGTTCTTTGACTGGTGTCGTAAGCATCATTCCACTCGGTTTTTGTTGTGAAACCTTGTATTTGTTGCAGATATGACATTTTCGGATACATTGTCTTATATCCCGGAACATTCCTGGCCAATAGTAGCGCTGGGTTACACGCGAAGTAGTTTTAGCTATGCCGAGGTGGCCCGCCGTGACGTCATCGTGATTCTTGAATTGGATTTTGTCTCGTTCATTAAGAGGAACGCATATTTTCCAATCGTATTCATTCGAGCTGGCCAACGGGTGACTGGACTGAAAACGACGGTACAATTGGTCGTTTACCGTTTTGTATTCAGGGAAATCGGCGGGGTTTTTCTCTATCAAGTTCTTCCTTTTTTGTGTCCAATCTGGACCTGTTTCGATGACTCAGGCTAGGGCATCGGCTTCCGTGATTGGTAAGGGGTCGCATGATAATGCGTCAGCGACGACATTCATAGCCCCTTTTCGATATTGGATCTCGAAATCGTATTGTTGTAATTTCAGAGCCCATCGCGCCAGTCTTCCGGAATGGAGCCATTTCAGGGAGTGGTGGTCCGTGACCACTCTAAAATGGTACCCTTCGAGGTAAGGGCGCATCTTTCTTATGCCCCATAAAACAGCGAGGCATTCCTACCCAGTCGTGGCGTATTTTTGTTCGAGATCAGTATATAACTTTCTAACTAGATAACTTTCTCTAGACCTTCTTCTACCTGAGAGAGTACTATACCCAGACCATAGTTACCAGCATCAGTTTGCAGCGTAAATGTTGAGTTGAAGTTTGGGCAGACGAGGACGGGTGCCTCCGTTAGCTTTCTTTTAAGTAAGTCAAATGCGACTTGGTCCGATTCTCCTCAACGCCATTTCTTTCGAGAAATCTTTTATAAAGCGTCAATACCAAGAACAGATACCCAGTATGCGGCGTAGTTCTTTTATACAGGCTGGGACACTTAATTCTTGAACAGCCCGGATCTTCTCAGGATCGATGTGGATTCCATTCCTACTAACCACATGTCCCAGGAATTTTAGACTCTCGCGACAGAAATTGCATTTTTCCACGTTTATTTTCACACAAATGATGAAATGACAAATGTTGTAAGAGCTGTTCAAAAGTTTGACTCACGATTATAATATCGTCCAAAAAGACGAAAACATGGTCCATCATGTCTGCTCCAAAAACTAGTCCATGGCTCTTTGAAATGTTGCACCTGCTGAATGCAACGCAAATGGCATTACATTCCACTCGAAAAGTCCTCTAACGGGCATGGTGAACGCGGTATACGTTCGGCTCTTCGGGCCAAGAGCAATCTGCCAATAACCTTGTTTTAAGTGGATCGTGGATATAAACTCGGCGTCACGTAGTTTGTCGAGTATGGCTGATATATATGGCAGGGGGTAGGCATCTTTATAAGACACCTCGTTGAGCTGTCGGAAATCAATACATAATCTCCATGATCCCTCTTTCTTCCGCACAAGTACGATGGGTGAGCTATATGGGCTCTTTAAGGGTATGATTTTCCCCGTTTCGAGCAACGAGTCTATTTCTTCATCTATGACCTTCTGCATGGCCGGGTTCCGGGGGTAATAACTTTGCTTATACGGCTCTTCGTTCTTTAATCGAATCTTATGAGGTGGAACGTGAGCCATGACTCTTAGGTCTTCAATAGCGGGGAGTTCGGTATCGAGGAATTCCTCAAGTTTTTGATTCTGATCGTATGGTAAATGTGAGATGGCGGAGCACCTTGGTTTGGGGTCGTAATACCCTGGCTTTTTACCTTCTACGATCTGATTTACTATAAATACATAATCGATTGAACACAGGAACGTTCTAGGATATTCGAAGCCTTTAGTCTTAAGCCTTGTCTAGATAATGGGCCTGTTATATACATCAGGAAAGTGAATCGGGACCAATTTTGAAATGGAATTATAATTATATTTTTGTTAGAACTAAATAAAAAATCTTACACCAATCCATGGTATATAACCCCGACAATTTTTGCCAAGAAAATGTTCAATTAAACTTATATTTTCTGTTAAAACTGTAGTCCTACACAAAATATAAGTTCCTGATGAAGTCAGCAAAATAGAAAAATACAATACAATTTTCTGTTAAAACTATATTTTATAGTTTTTTTTTATATATATTTTATAGATCCTGATGAAATCAGGAATCCTAAATAAAAGAGTACAATTTCAAAAGAAAACATTAGTTCAATTGATCATTTTCTTTTTAAAACAAAATTCTCTGGATTATTTACCATCGATTGGTATAACACTTATTATTGAAAGGTTTTCCTGATTCATTCTCCTCATCGCTATAACTGGCCCCTAAGCCTTGTCTTTCTTCACTTCAGTAGCTGACATCCCTTTCACTATGCCTCTATCATCACTATGATATTATTCGACCTTAAAAAAAGAATTCTCGTTGCTCGCCATAGTAATTGATACTGCACTATGTAGCATCTACTGTACTTTTAATTTTAAAAATTTTAAAACATATGTATGTATAAGTATATGTATGTATATACACTCGTAAATACAGGGTGTACCGTAATTCGTGTTACATACTTTTTGGTCATAAAGAAAAATATTGTTGTTCTGTAGTGTGTTTATGTGCACACGATATATGCGCGTGTCAAGCGACGAATTCCACTCGTCACTTGATACGCCGCAATGTGATCTTGTGCACATCATCACACCATAATCTTCCCACGAATAATTTCCCATGAATAATTTGCTGACTCTTCTTCATGTATGAATAATTTGCTGACTCCTCTTCATGTATGAATGTGGAGTCATAGTTTTAGTTTCTAGAGTTAGTTACTTTAAAGACACAGAACAATAAAGATTGAAATAAAGAATCCGCAATGACTTTTATTATTACATGGCGACCGTGACAGGACAATCTTCAACAAATGGAAGTATTCAGTGAAGTAAAGAAAGTGTGTAGTAGAAAAAAAAGTTCTCGTATGCTGAATCATTAAGAAGAGATCAACCTGTAATAATTAATCCAAAAAGAAAAAACCCAAGAGATAAGAGTGAATAAAGTTATTGATAAGCGAGATGGTGTTAGCTGTTAATTAGTTGCGATGATGATTGTTCAAAAAAAAATTGAAAAAGAAGTGAAAGAAAAGTTAGGAAGTGATTACGATGTTTCCTTCCCTAATTAGCTAATAATATTTGTTAACGCTTTTACTTGTGACATCAACTACCTACCAAACAATCCACCCATCGTATTTGATAAATCGCTACCATAAGGATTTTCCAAAGATGGTTAGTAAATGGACAACCGCATTGCTGAAGTGATTACGATGTTTCCTTGCCTAATTTACAAATAATATTTGTTAACGCTTCTACTTGTGACATCAACTACCTGCCAAACAATACAACCATCGTATTTGATGCACCGCTACCCAAAGGATTTTCCAAAGATGTTTAGTAAATGGACAAATGGACAACCGCATTGCTGTAAGCTTTTTGTATATTTTGTTATTATTATTATTTTTTAAAACATCTCTGAACTAGTGATTAAAATGTAAAGAGTTTGTTTAAAAATTAAAAAAAATTAAACAAAAAAAAAAACTAAAATATCCTTTTAAAAGAAACCGTTATTTAATTTAGTATCGTAGAATTATATCAACTTTTGTAAATGTAAATTAACGTAAATACGACCGACAAAACAAAGCCCCATAAGTTTATAATTTCCTTAAGATCTGACAAGCAACACAAACTATGAACGCATATAAATAAATATAATAAACATTTAATGTAAAAAAAAAAAAAAAAACAAAAAACTAAATCTAAGAATATGTAATTATTTTTTTATATTAATAATTAATAAAAGATTGAAACCACAAGCAATAATGGGAGGTTCAACATCTAAGGCAAAGGATAACACAGCAAATGTGTTAAATGTTGTTGAAGTGATGGATACAACTCCACACTTACAAACACAAACATTGCTCATTTTTTTATTAGTAGCCCTCACGGTAGTAAATTTGTTTCTAAAATTGTATTTGTTATATAAGCGTACACTTAAAAAACGCTACATGAGCCGTGCAAACGACTTAGATAAAATTTGAAGTGGAATGTGAAATATTAGCAAGAAAAATAAACAATTTCAAAGACAACTTCCAAAAATCTTACAAATGTGTCAACAAAGATACAGCAATAAAAATAGATACACTTAAAAACCACATTAAAACACTAATATCCCATTACAATAGTATTGTCGATATTTTCAACGCATACAAAAATAAATTGACAGCTGATCACGAAAAAGATTGTAGGAAGCTTTTAGAATCACTTAATAGTAAGTTAAAAAATATCAGCATTAAACGGGATATTGAAATACATGTCCCAGATGAATTAGAGCTTCACGCTGAGTTTAATGAAGATCAAATCGAGGGTTTAGATGAATCAAAGCCAGTATTAGACACAGAATCTGACAGTGAAATTGAAACACTGGATGAATCCCCAAAACCAAAAATAAAAATTGATGAAAACATGGCACAAACTTTAGCAGAATTTCTTAAATTGGCCTCATCACTCTTACCCGAGTTCGATGGAAAGGCAGAAAATTTACAAGGCTTCAAAGATGCTCTGCTTCTTATTGATTCATTAAAAGGTGCACATGAAGCATCAGCAGTTAGTCTTATAAAGACCAAACTAAAGGGCCATGCTAGGAACCTAATAAGCAATGAACAAACAATAGTTGAGATAGTTGCAAAGCTAAACGCAAAAGTAAAAGGAGATTCAGTAGATGTAATTTCTGCGAAACTACTAAATCTACAACAAAAAAATAAGACAGCAAATCAATATGTCCAAGAAATAGAAAAATTGACAAAATCTTTAGAAGGAGCTTAACGGTGGTTTATCTTCTGATCTAGCTGCTAAGTATAGCACAACGTTCGCTGTAAAGGCTATGACACAAAACTGTTCTATCGATAAGGTAAAACTTATTATGCAGGCCGGCACATTCAGCGATATGAATGAGGCCATGTCCAAATTCGTAAACAGTTGCACAGATGCAACCGGACATTCTAATACCGTATTGTTTTACAGGCACACCAATAACAGGGGTAGTCGTGGAAATTACCATGTAAGAGGTAATTATCACAATAATGGCTACCGCAACAACCAATACAATAACAGGGGAAATGGCCGATATATAGGCAACTCTAGAGGCAACCCCAGAGGCCGTGTTAACTCGTGGCGTAGCCACAATAATAACAACCGAAATAATGTTCGAGTTACCCAAAGTAACTCGGAAAACTCCCAAGACCCTTTAGGAAACAACATATAAATACAAAAGTTCATGCTATCAATTTTAATCTCAACGTTTTCGTGTCATTTATGAATGTATTTACTAAACAAAAACTTACATTCCTTATAGACACAGGTGCAGATATTTCACTCCTAAGAGAAGATTCTGATGTTTATCAAGACATCCAAAATGACAAGATTATAAATATCCAAGGAATAGGCCAGGGAATAATAAAATCCCAAGGTCTGGCCTTGATAGAGCTTCAAACAGATAAATACATCATTCCACACAATTTCCATATAGTTGATTCAAATTTTGCAATACCATGTGATGAAATCATAGGTATAGATCTTATAAAACAATTTAACTGCCAATTAGATTTCAAATCAAATGAAGATTGGTTTATAATCAGACCCAACAATTTAAATTTTCCGATTTATGTCCCAATAACATACAGTTCTGGTAAAAATTCAATCCTTCTACCAGCAAGATCACAAGTAATAAGAAAAATTGAAATAAAAACAAAAGACGACTTCATTTTTATTCCCAACCAAGAAATAAAACATGGCATCTTTGTTGCAAATACAATAGCAACATCACAATTTGCATTAGTCCGTCTACTAAATACAACCGATACTAACCAACTGGCCAGCCTAAGTAACTTAAAATATGAACCACTTTCAAACTATGATGTGGTCCACACTAATCAAAATAGTAGAACAGAAGCAATTCAAAAAGCAATTAACAAAAATATGCACCGAATTCAGTGATGTATTCGGATTAGAAACAGAATCAATAACTACAAATAATTTTTATAAGCAAAACTTGAGATTGAAAGATAGCGAACCAGTATATATTAAGAACTACCGGAGTCCTCACAGTCATGTTGAAGAAATTCAAACACAAGTTAATAAATTAATAAAGGACAAAATAGTCGAACCGTCTGTATCTGAATATAATAGCCCGCTTTTACTAGTCCCCAAGAAAGCCCTACCTGGTTCCGAAGAGAAAAAATGGAGATTAGTAATCGACTATATTAAATAAAAAACTTTTATCTGATAAATTTCCACTCCCAAGAATTGATGACATCCTAGACCAATTAGGTCGAGCTAAATACTTTTCATGTCTCGATCTAATGTCAGGTTTTCATCAAATTGAACTAGAAGAAAGTTCCAGAAATTTAACGTCTTTTTCAACGAGCAATGGCTCATATCGTTTTACGCGACTACCTTTTGGTTTAAAAATAGCCCCAAATTCATTCCAGAGAATGATGACCATAGCTTTCTCTGGACTTGAACCTTCACAAGCATTTCTCTACATGGACGACTTAATGGTTATAGGCTGTTCAGAAAAACATATGCTTAAGAAGAGATCAAGCATAGCGCTAGACGATTCGTTGCATTCTGCAACTATTACAGACGATTTATTAAAAATTTCACCGACTATTCACGGCACATAACGAGATTATGTAAAAAGAATATTCCTTTTGAGTGGACAGATGATTGCCAAAAAGCATTTCAATATTTGAAAAATAAATTAATTGAACCAAACCTATTACAATACCCAGATTTTAAAAAAGAATTTTGCATAATAACTGATGCAAGTAAACAAGCATGTGGAGCGGTTCTAACCCAAAACCATAACGGAATTCAACTCCCAATAGCTTATGCATCACGTTCATTCACCAAAGGTGAAAGCAATAAAAGCACAACAGAGCAAGAGCTCACAGCCATTCACTGGGCCATAACACATTTTCGACCATATATATATGGCAAACATTTCATAGTGAAAACAGATCACAGACCACTCACGTATTTATTCTCCATGACAAACCCAAGCTCAAAATTAACACGCATGAGGCTAGAATTAGAAGAGTATGACTTCACAGTTGAATACCTAAAGGGAAAAGACAATTTCGTGGCAGATGCCCTGTCTAGGATAACAATATCCGAGCTCAAAGACTTACAAGCTAAAGTCCTGAAAGTCACTACCAGGCACCAAAGTAAACAGAAAAAATCCTGCGCAGGAGAAAAACAAGTAGATCTGCATAAGCAATCTCTTGACATTGCTTCTAAGCCCAAAGTATTTGAAGTCATTTTCAATGACGAAGTACGAAAAGTAGTGACCTTGCGAATAACGGATTCCTTATGTTTATTTAAACGTGGGAACAAAATTATAGCAAGAATTGTAGTTAAAGATTTATATACCAATGGAACTCTTGATTTAGGTCAGTTCTTCCAAAAGCTTGAAACAGAAACCGGTATATTAAAAATCAAAAAACTCAAAGTGGCACCGTGCGAAAAGATATTTGAATTCATTTCAATTGAATCTTTCAAAAAAATGGGCAACAAAATACTAAAATCATTACGAGTAGCGCTACTCAAGCCGGTGACACAGATAAAAAATGAAAAAGATCAAGAAGCAATACTGTTTACGTACCATGACGATCCAATTACAGGAGGTCATACAGGCATAACTAAAACGCTAGCAAAAATAAAAAGACATTTTTATTGGAAAAATATGACACGTCATATTAAAGAACACATAAAAAAATGCCACAAATGCCTGACGTCGAAAACAACGAAACATACAAAAACACCCCTAATAACAACAGATACACCTACATATGCTTTTGACAAGGTAATAGTTGATACAATTGGTCCTTTACCTCGATCAGAGAATGGCAACCAATATGCAGTCACTTTAATTTGTGACCTTACAAAATATTTAGTAGCCGTCCCAGTTGCGAATAAAAACGCAAAAACAATTGCAAAAGCAATATTCGAATCTTTTATTCTGAAGTACGGTCCAATGAAGACGTTCATTACGGACATGGGAACAGAATACAAAAATTCTATTATAAATGACTTGTGCAAATATTTAAAAGTAGATAATATAACGTCTACAGCACATCACCACCAAACCGTTGGAACAGTAGAAAGGAGCCATAGAACTTTTAACGAATATATTCGTTCCTATATATCCGTTGACAAAACAGATTGGGATGTTTGGCTTCCATTCTTCGTTTACTGTTTCAACACGACACCCTCTATGACACATAATTATTGTCCATACGAACTAGTTTATGGTAAGCAAAGTAATTTACCAACAAAGTTTAATTCAATAGATAAGATAGATCCTATATATAATGTAGATGACTACGCTTAATTTAGATTAGAAACAGCTTATAAGAGAGCTAAAATACTAGCCGCGTTTTATTATCACAATGATCCAATCCGGATCAGATCTTGATAATAAAACAGCTTTAGATCATCATATTTCCAGTTGGAAGCTGTGAGAGACTCGCTCTCTCAACTG
The DNA here is from genome assembly GCA_949752695.1 of Melanostoma scalare. Classification (NCBI taxonomy): domain Eukaryota; kingdom Metazoa; phylum Arthropoda; class Insecta; order Diptera; family Syrphidae; genus Melanostoma; species Melanostoma scalare. Next base: position 123,122,206 of record OX456984.1, on the reverse strand, counting down.
ACATTTCAAAAGAGTTGCAGAGTTGCCCTACGAACTTTTTTTTCAATGGTTAATTTTTTGTTCTTTTTTTTTTAGGGAAAAATGATAATCATCCACTTTGTCAAATATATATTTTTTTGCACTAATTCTTATTAATTTCACGAATATATGTTTTGTTTTGTAAAACTTTTTCATTATGTCATGTATTATACAAAAATGAAAAAATGTGAAGTTTCTCGGTATCTATCTAAAATATATTTCATATCACACAGATAAAAATGTTCATGTGGCAACACTGTTGTTATTGGAAATATTGGAAATGATACCAACGTTTCAATGGAAAGTCTCCTCTTGTGTGAAATAGAAGAACTAATTTTTAGATCACAAAAATAGATCCAACTAAAAAGCAGGATTTCGCTTTGTTGTTGTAACGCTAATAAACCCATGATCTGATCCGGATCAGATCAATAATAAAACGCGGCTACTATTAGAAGTAAATAAAGCTAAAAATAAAGATTATTACGATAAAAAAAATAGTTAGTCTCGATTTAAAGTTAGGAGATAAAGTTATGCTAAGAAACGAATCAGGTCATAAGCTCGACCCAGTTTATTTAGGCCCCTTTGAGGTCATAGAAATAGAAAACAATGACAACATAGTTATAGGGACAAATAAAAATAAGAAACAAAAAGTTCATAAGAAAAGGTTGAAAATATATAGGTAATACTTAAGAGTTTTCATGGAATCGGTCTGATCAGCCTTTTTCAACCAAAAAAAAAGAATATATAATCAACCAACTTGTTTCTTTTTAAAATTATTTTTTCTTCTTTCCTTGTCTAAACTTCATGTTAAGCTTACATATATTTCGATTTTTCTTTATATATACATATGTTAAAAGAATAATTGCTGTAAGAAAAAAAAAAAAAGAATAAATAAATAAATAATGGTCAAATTAAATAATGTTGAAAAAAAAAATGTATTACTTAAAATATATGAAATAAAAATATATTTGTTTTTAATTTGTTAATCATTAAGATTTATGTACAATTAAAATAACTCCATTTAATTACGTTATTTCTTAAAAAGGGAGGTGTAGTGTGTTTATGTGCACACGATATATGCGCGTGTCAAGCGACGAATTCCACTCGTCACTTGATACGCCGCAATGTGATCTTGTGCAAATCATCACACCATAATCTTCCCACGAATAATTTCCAATGAATAATTTGCTGACTCTTCTTCATGTATGAATAATTTGCTGACTCCTCTTCATGTATGAATGTGGAGTCATAGTTTTAGTTTCTAGAGTTAGTTACTTTAAAGACACAGAACAATAAAGATTGAAATAAAGAATCCGCAATGACTTTTATTATTACAGTTCAGTAAAGTCCGAACCTCAACTTTGACATCACTTTTTGACAATCTAAAAAAAAAGCTAACTTTGTTGTACCGTGACATGTGTAAAACTCGTTTTTTCTGTCGATACTGATGGTAGAAAACTAATTATTTTTTTTGTTTTTCTTTTGCATTTCAGAGACTAAGTAGTGCTGAGCTTAGAACAAGCTCATAGTAGTTAGTTAGTATAACACCAACACCAGCACATAGAGAACGTAAGAATAGTAAAAACAAAACATTATAGCAAGAAATTTCAAATAAATATTACAAAATAATAAATAAAGTACACTATAAAACAAACAAGACATACAAAATGTGATACAATTAACAAAAACATACAAAATGTGATACATAAACTAAAAATAATTAAAACATGCAAACATGCAAACTAAACTTAAGAAAGTGGAGCACTGGTTTTTAACAAATTTTTTAAACTAGATTTACTTAAGTTAAAATCAATTAAACTTGAGTTAAGATTAAATAGTCTACCCATACGAGTCAATGGCTCATTCATGCCATAGTTCGTTCTATGGTAAGGGCAGTGTATTAAAACTAAGTTGAGCAGGTGGTAAGATCCGCCTCGAAAGTTGAATTGAACACAAGAAAGTAACTCAGGTGCATCGATATGCCCGGAGATAAGTTGATGAAAAATACGAGATCGTTAATGGTACGCCTTTGAGAAAGAAGTTGCATTTGTAATAATTGGACTCTGTGCTCATACGGTGGCAAATCATAAGGTTTTACCCACGGAAGCACTTTAAGAGCGAATCTTATGAATTTATGTTGTACTGATTCAATTCTTGAGTTGTGTATTTCATAAGAAGGGGACCACACTTGAGAAGCATACTCTAGATGACGTCGTACTAAACAATTGTATAGAGCAAGGGTAACATTCGGGTCTTGAAACTCTTTTGACCATCTTTTCATAAAACCAAGCATACTATTGGCCTTACTAACGATGTAGTCGACATGTTGAGTAAAGTCCATATTAAATCTAAAATATACGGCAAGATCCTAAAAACATTTCACTTGACTCAAAATATATTGGCAATAGAATAACCAGGGTTGCTAGGTTCCTTCTTTTTAGAGAAAGTCATGCTATTATTGGGGTTTAGGTTGAGCCCATTTTTAAAACACCAAACTGCAAAATGATTAACATCGGATTGGAGATGAGAGCGATCAAGCAAACCAGTTATCTTTTTAAAAATTTTCATATCATCAGCAAAAATTAATATTTCACTCAAGGAAATGCAAGACACAACAACATTGATAGCTAAAATAAATAGAAGAAGTCCTAAATGGCTTCCCTGAGGTACACCTGAGCCAGCATTAAAAGGGTGGAAAAGGATATTACGGAACTTTACTTGGTAAGATCTCATAGACAGATAATAAAGTACCCAATCAGTGAACACAGGTGGGAAGCCCATGGCCTTTAGTTTGAACAGAATAATATTGTGTGAAAGTTGATCGAAAGCTTTAGAAAAATCCGTGTAGATGCAATCGAGCTCATTACCATTTTCTTGTGCTAAGGAACATTTTTGAAGAAAACATAACAGGTTTGTGACAGTCGATCTATTTTTAACAAAACCGTGTTGCTGTGTGCAAATAACGTTTTTTACACTGAAAGCCAGCTGGTCACATACTAGTTTTTCAAATAGTTTAGGAATGCTAGAAAGTTTGGCAATGGGTCTATAGTTTTTTATATCACATTTATCCACTTTCTTAAAAACTGGAGTGATAAATGATCTTTTCCAAAGTAAAGGGAATTTACAAGATTTCAAAGAAAGTAAGAACAAATATTGTAACGGGAATGCTAAGCATGACCTACATTTTTTTAGTACAATGGGAGGAATGCCATCCGGTCCGAAATAAATATCGTCACTTAAGGTTTCAAGACTCCAAAAAAGTTTATCAATTTCGAAACATACTTGATTACAGTTGCGAAGATAACTGAAAAAAATCAGCATCAATGTCAACAGTAGTATCGCAAAATGAGCTGCAAAACTGGTCAACAAATGCATTACAAATATCAGAGATGCTCTCATAAAAACAGTTCTCATAAACAAAACTAGCTGGATAACCATCTGATTTTTTCTTTGAGTTAACAAACTGCCAGAACGCTTTTGGATCCTTTTTAAATGAGTATCCCATTCAGTCAATATAATTTGAATAAAGATTTTTAGCAAGTGTCTTAAATTCTTCAAAAAGAAAAACTTAAACATCATAGTCGGAAACGCAATGAGTTTTGATATAAGTGTTCCAAGTTTTATTTCTTTTATTTCTTAAGATTTTTAACTCTTTAGTATACCATGGATGGTTGGAGTCAGAATTTTTAAACATTTTTTAAGGAATTGATTTTTCTATACTTCTATAGAGAATCAAATAAAAGCTGCTAACAGCTTCGTCAATATTGGTAAAAAAACTGATATGTTTTCGATACCAGACATAATTAATTCACCACAGAGCAAATCGAAATCAGCTTTGCGGTAGTCAAACACATAGGAACAATCATGAGAGTTACTATTAGTGTGGATTTCACCACTCAAGTCAAGAAAAATATTCAGAGGTGGGTGGTACGTGGTAGTCATCTATGTTAGTTTCATCAAGGCTAGGATCAGTAATACCGAAACTAGATTCAATAACAACGGTACTAACAGAGTCTGAAGAGAAGACCAAATCGAGAATTCGATTTTTAGAGTTTTTCATACAGCTTACTTGCCGTAAGTCGGTTAATGTTAAATTATCCAACAACATTAATTCCTGTTGAGGTGAAGTCAAAAATGGCTTAAAATAGGTTTCATCTGAAGATGGTAACCATTAAATTCAAGTCACCTAAGAACAATACATAATTGTCAACGCTCAGCATTTCATTACTATAATCTAAAACTAACGTTATAAGATGAAGCAGGGCTCTTTGGTGGAATATATGTATTGTAACGTGCGCTTAGTTCGCAAAATAAAACTTCACTTTTTATTTATTTCTGCCACTTTATTCAGTATCTATACTTTATTCGAACTCAACTCGACTATTGGACTATCACTGGTTAACAACATTTCACTCTTAACTTTATCACTCTATAATCAAAAACTCCCCTCTGGTTGCCTCGGGCGGGCTATTTATATCGAATGACATTTCATCTAGAACTCTCCAGTAGCTTCCACATGGTCTGCAACTCTCCACTGTTTTGGCTGTCAAACATTTTCTCTCCTAGAATTTCTACACTTACACTAGTGCTCCCAGATGTGTTTTTCGGTTGAACGTTTTCGATTAGGAAATTGGTATTAAATGTTGGGTTCACGTTACACTGCCCCCTCCTTAAGATTGTTCGTCCCGAATAATTCCATCTGCAGCCTCGCCACTATATCGATGCAGCCGGTCACAATGAACTACTTTTAACTTGCCTCTTAGTCCTCTTTGGATGCGGTAAACCACGTCGTTAATCCTCGTGACAACAGTATAAGGACCTTCCCAGTTTTGCTGAAGTTTCGGTGACAATCCCTTTTGACGATGAGGATTATAAAGCCACACACGATCTCCTGCTTGGAATCCTGACGTTGTCGCCTTTGTGTCGTACCGTGTCTTCATCCGGTCGCTGTAGGTTTTCATCCGTTCCCTTGTTCTTTTATGGATGTCAGCGAGTCTCTCCTTAAGGTCGTCCACATACTCGTTTGTGTCCTGTGGCTCCTCTGTGGGGCATCCAAATTTAAGTTCGCTGGGCAGCCGCATGGTTTTCCCGAACAGGATGTCAGATGGTGTTTGCCCTGTCGAGCTATGTACTGCACTTCTATAGGCCATCAGGAATAGCGGTACGTGCCTATCCCAGTCTCTTTGGTAGTCGCCTACGACTTTGGTGAGGTGTTCTTTCAAGGTCCGGTTGAATCTTTCAACCATCCCATCAGATTGTGGATGAAGCGGTGTGGTTCTCGTCTTCTTAATGCCAAGTAGTCCACACACTCCTTGGAAGATGTTTGACTCAAAGTTCCTCCCTTGGTCGGAATGGAGTTCCATAGGCACGCCAAACCTACTCACCCAGTTGAACACAATCTGGTTGACCACCGTTTTGGCTTCTTGATTTGGGATGGCATACGCCTCAGGCCACTTGCTAAAATAGTCCATTACAACCAGAATGTACTTGTTTCCAGCATTGGTTTCTGGAAAAGGCCCAGCCACATCTACTGCAATCCTCTCAAAAGGCGATCCAACGTTGTACTGATGCATCTTACCTTGAATCTTCCTACCAGGTCCTTTGGTTGCAGCACACTTGTCACATGTTCGGCACCACTTCTCCACGTCATCTCTAGCGTGTAACCAGTAGAACCGATGTCGCACCTTCTCCAGTGTTTTGTTGACTCCCAGGTGGCCTCCAGAAGGTCCGTCGTGCATCTCCCGAACAACTTCACTGACTTTCGATTGCGGTATGATCAGCTGCATCACATATGACTTACTGTCAGCGGATTCCCATCTTCGCCTGAGGACACCTTCTTGCACATATAGTGAGTCCCACTGTGCCCAATAGGCTATGAGAACTGGACTCCTGTCAGAAATGTCTCCCCATTCAGGTTTCTCTTCATTTTCTTTCCATGCGAGAATGGGTTCGATATCTGGATCCTCCTGTTGAGCAGTCCTCACTTCCTCATTGCTCCATCCGCTTATTGGGTCAGTTCTAAGTCGCTGAGCGGTAATATTTTCTTTGTCTTCTTGCCGCCTACAATGCTTACAATCCACTTTGCAAGGTCTTCGGGATAATGCGTCAGCGTTTGAGTGCAACTTTCCTCTGCGGTGTTGAATCTGGTAATCATAAGTCTGCAGTCTTTCTATCCACCTTGCGACTTGACCTTCTGGATTTCTGAAGTTCAACAGCCAGTTCAGAGCACCATGGTCTGTCCGCAGAAGGAATTTCTGTCCATAGATGTACTTATGGAAGTGCTTTGTTGCCAAGATCAGAGCTAGCAGTTCCCTTCTGGTCACGCAGTAGTTTCTTTCGGGTTTCGAGAGGACCTTGCTGTAGTATGCCACCACTTTCTCTTCGCCATCATGCACTTGGGATAGTACCGCCCCGATTCCAACGTTGCTTGCATCTGCGTCGATGATGAATGTTTTGCCAGGTGTTGGATGTGCCAGCACTGGAGCGTTACAGAGGCGGTATTTGAGTTCCTGAAAAGATTTCTCACACTCACCTGACCATTTAAACTGCTTCCCTTTCTCGGTAAGCTGATGCAAACTCTTTGCAACTCCAGCAAAGTTCTTAACAAATCGTCGGTAATATGTGGCAAGACCAAGAAAGCTTCGGAGTTGATGTTTGTCCTGTGGTGTTGGCCAATTTTTGACGGAGTCAACTTTTTCAGGATCAGTCTTCACTCCTTGGGAAGAGATGATGTGTCCCAAATACTTAACTTCGGTTTTAAAAAGTGCACATTTTTCCGGATTCAGTTTAAGGTTAGCCTCTCGAAGTCTCTGAAACACGGCTTTTAGATTCTTGCAATGTTGGTCAAATGTTTTCCCGTAAACAATGACATCGTCCAAGTAGACAAGGCACGCTTTCCACGTCAGTCCTTGAAGAACGCACTCCATCAAACGCTCGAATGTTGCCGGAGCGTTGCATAGCCCAAACGGCATAACTTTAAACTGCCAGAGCCCATTACCTGTAGAAAACGCCGTTTTTTCCCGATCATCAGGGTGGATGTCAACTTGCCAATATCCACTCTTCAAGTCCAGCGTCGAAAACCACTGGGCTCCCTCCATAGCATCCAGGGTATCACTGATTCTCGGCAGGGGATAGCTGTCCTTTTTAGTCACATCATTCAGCCTTCGGTAGTCCACACAAAAGCGAGTGCTTCCGTCTTTCTTTTTGACTAGCACCACTGGTGAAGCCCAAGGACTTTTGGAATTTTCAATAAGCCCGTCCTTCTTCATTGCTGTTATCATTTCCTCAACCTCACCTTGTTTGGCCAGTGGAAGGCGTCTTGCTGGTTGACGAATCGATCTTGCATCTCCTGTGTTGATGCGATGCTGCACCAACTGTGTCCTACCATATTGTCCCTTTTGCGATGCGAAGATGTCAGTGTACTCTTGTAGGAGATTTTCAGCCATCCTTGTTTGTTGGTGATCAAGGTTGGATGAATACAGTATTTTAGCTCTGATGGTTTTGAGCTCCTCCGGAGTTATAGTTTTTCTCGGGGCTTCGTCTGTGATCTTCGTAATTGCTGCAACCGATTCGCAACGTCCAACGACTTCTCCTTTCTTCAACCTTACATCGTACGGTCTGGTGTTTAGTAATCGTACGGGGACCATTTTGTTTTTCGGTGCTACCAGTGTTTTCCCAATGATGACGCTTTGGGAGGAACACTCTGGGTCTGGTTCCACCATTAGGTATCGAAGGCTTCCAAACTCACCTTCCAGTTTTGTCCAGACGAACACTTCAGAAGGAAGCAGAATCAGATCTTCCATGATGACAGTCCTCAGTGTCGACGTACTTTCGTTCGAATAGGTCATTGGAAGTTCCTTATTTTGGTACTTCAAAACCTGATTACCGATGTCCAAAATAACTCCGTGCTGTTTCATAAAGTCGATTCCAATGATGCACTCGTCACATATATCTGCCACCAGGAATTGATGAGTAAACACTAGATCGGCCAGTCGGATCTTAAGACACACTTCTCCATATACTCTTGCTGCTTCTCCCGTTGCGGTTCTTAGACGGTAGCTATTGGTGTTATGAAGCCACGTCGTCTTTACCAGGTCTCGACGTACTATGGAAGCTGTGGCACCGGTGTCGATGGTAGCCACATGTTTGTTCCCGTTAATAGTAGTTTCCACAGTCAGACTTTTGTTGTCTCGTTTGGTCTGAGAGACCTGGATGGTGGTTCTGGGGCCATCGATACAAGAAACCAGCCTCTGCCTCGGCTGATACGTAACGCTGGTGTTGTTGTTACCTTGTTCTGGGTTGGATCTCTTGCTTCCACAATGTTGACAACCGGTTTTATTTGGTGGTAGTCGGCATTGACGCTGTAAGTGCCCGGTCTTGTTGCAGTTCCAACATCTTGCTAGTCCGATCCGCTGGTTCTTTTGTATTTCAGCTCTTTGGCACGAGCACTCTTCGACTATGGCTTCTCTAAGTCGATGTACTCCATGAGAAGCTTGTTCTGCTGCTTCAATTGTCAATGCGAATGCTAAAGTTTCGGAAAGAGTACGTGTTCTAGCAGTTCGCACAGACCTCTGAAGATTTATATCCGAAATGGCACGGACGAAGGACTCAACAGCAAGCTGGTTGATGATTTCTTCTCCAGCATCCGGGTATGCCAGGTGAACCAGTCTTTCGACGTCTGCTTGGAGCTGCTGTAGACTTTCACCCCTTTTCTGGACTCTGTTATTGAGTTGGACTCGGAAGACTTCTTTCAAGTGGCTATCTCCAAAGCGTTTATCTATAGCTGCCACGAGAGAACAGAAATCGCCGCTCGTACCAGCTGGAACTGTTTGAAGTAATTCAGCTGCTGGTCCTCTAAGAGCAAGAGTCAGTGCTATGTACTTGTCTTCGTCATCCCAGCCATTTGTTGTCGCGGCTGCCTCAAATTGTCTCTTGTAGACTGGCCAAGAAGACTGCCCATCAAATGTTGGGGGTTTCATCTCCTTTTTCCTTGCAAATTCTCCAGCAGATTCTCGAATTTTTATTTTCCGTATTTGGTCTAATTCCTTGGACAGAACAGAGAACTGGTTATCGCATCGGCTTTCCAAACGATTCTCTACAACAGAAAGCTGTTTTTCCACACCTTCAACTCGTTCGTCAAGGGCACATACATTTTTCTCAATGTTACCCAATTTTCCTTCTAGAATGTTTTTCTGACCTTCTAAAACATTCTGTTGCGCCTCAAGTCTTTCGAGAATATTCTGTTGTTCCTTCTTTTGTTCGCTTCGTTGTGCTTCAAGTTGTTCGAGAACATTCTGCTGTTCCTTCTTTTGCTCGTTTCGTTGTGCTTCAAGTTCTTCGAGAACATTCTGCTGTTCTTTCTTTTGCTCGTTTCGTTGTGTTTCAAGTTGTTCGAGAACATTCAGCTGTTCCGTCTTTTGATCGTTTCGTTGCTCTTCCAGACGTCCGAGAATATTCTGCTGTTGCTCTTCAATCAGCTTCTTTTGTTGTTCTAATAAAAGCTTCATCATACTAGAAAAATCTACACTTTCACTTTCTTCCTCTTTTTCCACTTCTGTTTCAAAAAAAAAAGTGCTTACGTCTTCCCCTTCCTGTTCCAAATAGTTGCGCAAGCGCAGGACGAGCTCATTCTTCGATCCCGCTCTAGAAAGATTTCGCTTACCTAACTCACTTTTAAGCTCAGTGCAGTTGAGCTCTTCCAACAACTTACCCATTTTCACTGTATTTAACTTTTTTTTTTTTTTTTTTACTTAACTAGTTTTTTTTTTCTTTTTTTTTTTTTTATCAAATAAGTTTTATTTACACTTCTGACACCAATGTAACGTGCGCTTAGTTCGCAAAATAAAACTTCACTTTTTATTTATTTCTACCACTTTATTCAGTATCTATACTTTATTCGAACTCAACTCGACTATTGGACTATCACTGGTTAACAACATTTCACTCTTAACTTTATCACTCTATAATCAAAAACTCCCCTCTGGTTGCCTCGGGCGGGCTATTTATATCGAATGACATTTCATCTAGAACTCTCCAGTAGCTTCCACATGGTCTGCAACTCTCCACTGTTTTGGCTGTCAAACATTTTCTCTCCTAGAATTTCTACACTTACACTAGTGCTCCCAGATGTGTTTTTCGGTTGAACGTTTTCGATTAGGAAATTGGTATTAAATGTTGGGTTCACGTTACAGTATTAATGATATACACGATTTTTAATTTGATTGGGACTTTGACACATAATACATTTACAGTTAATTCAAATGGAAATGTTTAAGAGAGGACATATACTTGCTACGAACAGCAGTAAGTACGCCACCTCCAACTTCCGAGGGTTTATTATAGGTACGATCTTTTCTATATACTAAGTACTCATGGTCAAATAATTCAGTATCTAAAAAGGCATAGTTAAGCCAAGTTTCTGTCAGAGCAAAAATGTCATGCTTGGAAGTTGTTATAGAGATTAGCAGTTTTACTGCGAAGCGATCTTACATTTTGGTAGAAGAGGGAGATACTTTCAGATATCGAGTTTAACTTAGGTCAGGGTAGACCAAAGTTAGCCTTTTTTTAAATTGTCAAAAAGTGATGTCAAAGTTTAGAAAAAGACTTTACTGTATAACAATTTTTTTCTTAGAATATGATCAAAAATCACAAAAAGTATGTAAAAAGAATTACGGAACACCCTGTATAGTTTTTCATTCTTTTCATTGGTTTGATCAAAAAATAATACTTTGCTAGATATGAGAAATAAGACTTATTTGTACTTTAACAACAACTCTTTTCTATTCGTTATACAAGTTCAAATAATAACCACACGATGAATGTTCCACTTTTTCTTTAACTAAATACACACATAGGGTAGCGCAACACAGCTGGGAGCCCCGGGGCCTAGCGCACAAACATGGCTTGTGAGGAAATGAAGGGGACTTACAATTTTCTGCCAATTCTTAGCGGCCGGCGAATGGACCAAACGCTTTTCATAACGATGAATATATTGTCGGAGAACATGCCGATTCCTCGCGAAAGGCGATACCTGTGGAAAAACTAGTAATTAGTAATCTAGTAATTTCGAATAATGTTAGTTTTCGTGTCACATCTCCTCAGCTATATTAGCACACACTCACACTGGCTCATAAGCAACCCCTTAATGTGGAATGTTCATTGCTGTACACTACAATATAATAAAAAAAAAATTCCATTAAAGCATTAAGATTAGATTTTGTTTTAAATTCAATTCAATAAATGTAATGTATGTATGTATGTAAATTATCCTCTCAAGTGATATTTTTGTATTTTGTTCTAGAAAAATGTTCGTCGGTGGACTAAGCTGGCAAACAAGTCCAGGTAAGCTGCTTTAATATATTTTTGTTCTTCTTTTTGTGTTCAAATAAACTAATTTGTATAGTAAATTGACGTTCGAGAAGCAAAACTATTTAGAACAAATTTCGGACATTAAAAAAGTGGTTGTACATATGTATGTATGTATGTACATATTTGAAATTGATTTTTTTTCAAACTTTTCAACGCCACTAATTCATGCCAAAAAACGACCGTATAAGTTAACCTTCTTATGAGTATAGTAGCTGATATGCCCGACTAACACAAAAAGCCGAAAAAGTGTTGGTTGATCCGAGCACAACCAAACTTTCAAAGATCTCCTGCTAATCTCAACATTGCTTTGATATCCTATCAAAATGGTTTCAGCTGTTTTAGAGTCCATAATGTATATAAATACAAACACGTTTTTCAGAGTGATCAGACGATAAGAATAATGGTGGATTTACATGCATCTGCAAGTGCAGATGAAAAACGGAAAAAGACACACGATGTAAAATTCATACTTGTCTGATAGAGAGGGAACGCACCATCTGCACTTCCTTAGTTATGGCTGCAGATAAAAAATTATGGGTGCAGATGAACATGTTCATCTGCACCCATAATCCCTCACCCGCAGCCATAATCATATTCGCCTCTCTTTTTAACTTTTGTGTTTTATAATCTATATCCGTCCCGCTTTACTTTTCTGCACTTCTGCAGTTGCAGATGCATGTAAACCCAGCATAACAGTTCATTGAGCAATTCGTTTTTTTACTTACGATTATAGGAACTATAAGGCAGATTTTGCAATCGTGCAGAAAAAAACTTTTGAGATAACAATCAAACATGACATTACGATGATAGACTTTTGAGATAACAATCAAACATGACATTACGATGATAGAGAATACGAAAAAGTGGGTCCTTCAATTCTTTCTGTCAGTATGTCTGTCCGTATATGGACCTATAGACTGAACCGATCGACTGATTTTCTTCTAAATTTGCAGTTAGGCTCTGTGGGGTAACCTAGAGAGGCATTTTTGGAATTGAGTCCATTGGTCTTGAAATAACGGTAGCTACGATACAACCGATATGAAAATACCTACTTGTTTTTCTCGAAAACGGCTCCAACGATTTCGATAAAATTTTGTGTGAAGGATTAGTTTAAAAATGTCTTTCTTTTCGGTAAAAGTCTAAAAACGGTACCGCTCATGGTACCGTTTTCTGAAAACCGGTTGTCTCGTTAATGGCTCACACGATGTTAACGATATTCTGTATTTTAGAAGTCTTAAGTTATTTAAGAAAGATTGCATATCAACATTTGAAAAATTTTAAATTTTGAAATTTTTATAAATTTTTTGAAAGGATTTTGTTTTGGAAATGACTTCAAAATCGTTTCTTTGACTTTTTTCAAATATTTTGTCAAAACAACTTCTGCTAGAATCTCAAATTCTGCATACTAGATTACTAAAAAACTCCTTTTTAAAAAGTATAATAAAAAAACTTTTTTTTTTTTAAAGTGATCCAACGATTTTGATTAAATTTTTAGCGATTATATGTATTAGCAACTGCAAAAGAATGGCGTTTTTTGCATTTGCGCTTGAAACCTTTGGAATAATTAATAAATTTTTTTAAATATTTTGCGTGATTATATCAATTTTCATAATTAATGTGTAGTTGCCAAATCTGTACCCCCAAACATATTGAGAGCGACTACAGAAACCTTGTACTCAACGTTAAGACTTTGGTATTATACTTAGCGGTGCAATGCAATAAGCCCCGCGGTAATAAGACCCGTGGGCCTTATTGCTCAATAAAATGGAAATAACACCGACGGGCTTTGTTTCCACTTTGAAGAGGCAATAAGACCCACCAAAGAAAAGAATTTGGGCCCATGTCTTTTGTTCCCATTTTGCAGCAACATTTATATGAGTCTCCTTCTTAGAAAGGATTAAGAACATAGTGGATGCGCTAAATGTATACATTCTAGTTTCGTTTTATTTGAAGGAAAAAAATATTTTTAGGTACCTATCGAAAAACAAAGCTAAGTTTAGGATCTTATTTCAGCTGTAAATGGATACGAATTCATAGCTCACGTTGTCTCCCACTTCGTGACATAGGATGATGGAAACTTAGTCCATTTTCTTATGCGCACATAATAACTGAATCTACTTACTTAATGTTTGTTTTGCTCTTTGTTGCTTTCTCCTGGTCTGTTCGTGTGAATCTTTTATGTTCAACCATAAGCCCGTACTAACCGAAGGGAAATTTCGTTCGCTTCGATTCACTTTTTACTCACAGATAAAATAATGAAGCTAAAAGCGAAGAGGAAAAAATGTTCTCAAGGGAGTATGAATGTGTGGTGTAAAAAAAAAATTTGCGCGAATTTTTATTTTAACACCACACATCCATATTCCCTTGAGAAAATTTTTTCCTCTTCGCTTTAAGCTTCATTATTTTATCCGTGAGTAAAAAGCAAAGCGAACAAAATTTGCCTCCGGGTAATAAAGGCTTGTGGTTGAACTAAAGAAATTCGCGCGAACTGACCACACTAAATACATACTATGGGTTCGTTCGTTGAACTTTACCCAGGGTTGACACAGGTTTTCTTGACAACCCTATGAGTTGTCAAAAAAACGTGGGTTTTCGAGTTTCTAAAAAACGCTAAACCACAAATCAACACACATCCCTGTCATTAAAAAAAAACACATGCCATTTGACAGCCCCGAACGCGCAGCAAAAACCTAGGGCGAGTTGAGGGAAAACCTTTGGCAAACCAATGGCTCAAAAAACACTCGATTTGACATTCAGGGTGACTTTGGGTTTCTCAAAAACCGCTTTGTGGCGACCCCAGGGCGACCCTAGGGCGTCAACGAACAAACCTTATATGATGCAAAGTTCCAAAGATATTTCTTATGGACGTGTGTTCCTCTTTGATATGTCATAATCCACAACCAGAGCATGAACTTATGTGTTATGTCTAGTGGAGTTGCCTCCCTGTGCCAGTTTATTCACATTGGAAATAAGTTAAAGTGAAAACGGTGAGACTTCTTTCCATTACGAAATGATATTTGAGTTCGCAGAAAAAGGAACTAAGTACCGCGGCTCTTACTGCCATTTCATCATGGAAATAACCCCCGTGGGCCTTACTTCCAAAATAAAGAGGAATTAAGACCCACGGGTCTTATTGCCGCGGGCCTTAATGCATCGCACCATACTTAGCGGGTCACCTATATTTCGGCGACGTTTGCCATTTCTTTGTTTTGCCGTGGTCGTTTCGACTTTTTTTTTGCTCTGCAAACCTTTTTGGCAAATAACACTTTGCATTCTTTCATTTTGTCTTCTTATTATTACGCAGTTATTATTTGGAATTTCATTCTTTCGGCTCAGTTTAAAATGATTTTGGGACAGTACGCAAATTTCATTTGGCAAATTGTTGAATGCCCTTCACTTACTTCGCTTCAAGTCACTTTGTCAAGTGTTTATTTCGCAAATGATCGTTTCGCCGTTTCATTGTTCCGCGAAACGATTATTTTGCCGTTGCTATCCATGAACTTGTTATCATCAAAAAGTACATTCTTAAATCTGTTTCCAGTTACTTCTTTAAAATAAATACTACTTTCGAAAATGTTTTTTTTTACATTCTTTGATTATGGTTTCAGTATTTATCGAAAAGCATCTAATATCAAAGAGTTCTAGGAAAATATTTTTCTAACATAAAATAAAGCATCTCACTGGTTGTGAAAGAAGCTAGGTACTACCAAGTAAAGATTTGTACAGCATGTATGTGTTGCAAATTTTTTTTAGCACTTCATTGTTTGGCTTTTTTTATTTGGCATTCGAATGCCAAATAAAAAAGCCTATCAATGAAATGCCAAATAAAAAATTGCGAATCAAAAAAAGTCTTATCGACCAATTGCTAAACAAAAATTGCCAATTAAAAATTGCCTAGCAATTATATGACCAAACAATAGAATGCAAAACGTGCTCTGCTGAAATGTTAATGCTAATTTGGCAATATGCCAAATAATGATTTTCAAAACAAAAATTGCGAAATGATACACCGCGCAACGATTTTTGTCAAAACATTTTGGACGTAATATAGTATACCCGGGTATGGTACGTTTCGTCATTTTTATCTCGTTTATTGTTGTTTCGCCAAAGTTGTTTCGCATTTTGTTTTTAAATTTTTCGTTTGCTTAGTTTATTTATTTTTCAATATTTCTCGCTTCGCTTTGCATTCGTTTCGTTTTAAGATCAAAAGAAAAAAAAAAATTAATTAAGAAAAAAATATTTTCTTTTTTCAAAATTTTGACTTTGAGGCTTGATATCTCAAAAACTTTTCACTAAGCGAACTCAAATTAAAATTATTATTAAAAAAAAAAAGCAATAGCTATCAAAAACACTTAAGTTAAGAAAGTAAGTAGCTTAGTTGATTTTTAATAATTTTTTAAAAAACTGAGTAAATTTCATATAATATTGTCCCTCGCGCCTACACTGAGGGTTATACACCCCCCCCCCCCCCACATAAAACATTTTTTTTGTCTTGAACAAAACCTATCCATCCTGAGCCTTTGGAAAACCGTATCTAAAACACCCTACAAAAATAAAATAAAATTCTAAAAGTTAATAATTAATTATAAAAATAATTAAAAAATTGAGAGCGGTGAAATTTTTTTTTTTTAACTTTTTTCTATACGCCATTCAAAACAAATTTCCGAAAATTTCATGAAAATCCATGGACTGGCCCTGGATTCCTAGGTAAAAAGCTTACGGTCCTCCACTAAAGCAAAGTTTTGACTTTTAGGTCATTTTTTCAGAAAATGCCTGATAAACATACAGTTTCTTTATTTCTTACAGATGAACAAAACTATAATAAAAAAAAACTTATTAATAAGTGCACTCAAAAATCCATAAATTTTATGATACTTGAAAATGTGAGTAATGGTAAAATAAAAAAAAAAAATTTTTTTAATTTTAGCTTTGAGGTTTGTTTAAATAACAATAATATGGGCACTTTTAGTAGCTTTTTTTTATGTATTTTGTACAAATACAATTATAACAAGTGCTCAAAGTGCCCTCCTTTGTTTTGAATGCATGCTAGAAAAAGAAAAAGATGTCTGCGTATTCTTCTATCGTAAATGAAGGCATTTCAAAAAGCTCTCCGATCAAACTGCAATCGTGACTTATTTTGATAAACTGATGAACAAATTTGTTTCCTTATTCTTTCATACGACTTATTTACCTATTGAACATTCATACCCATACTTAAAGCAAACATCCACAATGAAATCCAAAAACGGGCTTCAAAGAAAAGAATTGAATTCTTTTAAAAGAAAAAAAAAATTTCTTTTTAAAGAATTAATTCTTTATTAATGTCTTCTAGCTTTTAAGATAATTGAAAAACGGTAAAACTATATTTCTTCTTTAAACCCAAAAATTTCTTTAATTTTAAAAGAAGCTTTTCATATAATAAAATTTGCACATTCCTCAAAGTTTATAAGGAAAAAGGAACACAGGGCGGTTCAAGGTATCTCACTGCTTGCATCGTAAATTCCATATATACACTGCCAACCACTAGGATGAGGCCACAAATTTTGCAATCGATTTTCGCTGTTTATACCTAACTATTTAACTGGTAATAAACTTTTCCGGGTACAAAACTTTCACCAGTTAATAGGTACGTATTTTCCCATAACAAATTCATGAAATTAAAGGGTTAATTCGAAACGACCGTTGGAATTTCCCAAGATCAATTAATGAACTACTGAGGCCACTTGCAAAATTTTAGAAACGTGAGTGAAAAGTTTACATTTCATGGTTTAATAATATTTATTTACAAAGTTTTTTTTTACATTAATAATGAGTATGTCCGCCATTTTTGGATATAACCTCTAGACGGTTTGGAATAGAATCATACTGTTTTTTTTAAATAATCATATGAAATTTGAGCCCGGGCACTACGAATAGCATCAATTAAGGTTTCCTTGTCTTCAAATTGTCTGCCACCTTCATAAACTTTACGAGATAGCCATGACCAAACGTTTTCAATAATGTTTAAGTCCGGTGAATATGGCGCCCATGAAAAAAATTCCACGTCTTCTGATTGAATCCAGCTTCTGAGAACCCTGCTATTGTAGATTAGGGCATTATCTTGTAGAAAAATCCAAGTCAGAGGTCCAACAATGTTTTTCATTTTGGGAAATGACCGTTTCAGCAAACATTTGTAGCTATTTTCGGTCATTGTTGTGGACAAAAACTCCAACTCCAATCCTACTATTCGTGCCATAGTAGGTAATAGCTCCCCACACCATTACACCTGATGTACGGCTATGATGTCTTGCAAAATAAGCTCATCCTTTCTAATATCATGGAAATAAAAGTTGTAACCATCAGGACCGTCAAGGTTAAACTTTTTTTCATCCAAAAAGACAACGCGTTTCCATTCACTGCTCCAATCAACATGCTGTCTTGCAAAGTCCATGCGATGCTCCTTGTGTACTGGCTTTGAAACTGGTTTCATTTTTAGTTTCCCTCTTGAATAGTATAACTTTTTTGTATTATTCTTCGAGCCGTTGTTATGCTGGCTGAAACTCCGCTTTTGGCCCTTACCATAGCCCCTGATAGATTGGAATTTGAGGCAAGTCGTAGAATCAACCGATTTTCTCTTGGTGTTGTGGCTTTTCCCGTTCGTCCTTTTTGATTTTTGCCATAGTTATGTGGATCAGCAAGATAATTGTTTACCAATTTCTTTCTCCTGTTAAGTCTCCTTGCTATTTCACGGCCTGAGACTCCTATTTTCTTGAAAGCATCTGTTTTTGCTCTTTTTGTCGCTGTCAAAGTCTTTCCGGAACCCATGTGTGCTTCAAACTAAATAAAACGGTTATTATTAACACTCTCTTAGATATTTTGTACAAGAAATCGCACATGCGAACTCCTGCACGGAAATATTCGCAAGGGCCTCATCCTAGTGGAGCACCTTTTTATACCTATTTTCAGTAGTTCATTAATTGATCTTGAGAAATTCCAACGGTCGTTTCATATTCACCCTTAAATTTTATAAATTTGTTTTGGGAAAATACGTATCTGGTAACTGGTAATAAACTTTTCCGGGTACAAAACTTCCACCAGGTATAAAAAACGAAAATCGATCGCAAAATTTGTGGCCTCATCCTAGTGGTTGGCAGTGTACCTTTGTGATTTTAATGCAGTTAATGCGGTTATTTAGTGTTTCTTTTTCTATACACACAAAGTATTTAATTTCAGGATCAATTTTAATGATAAGTTCATCTTTGTGAGTCAAGTGAGGCAATTTATTTAGCGTAAGCCAGAATGCACCACGAGAAGGTAGAATTGCATTGCATTCCGCTTCCCAGTAAGTCAGTTCTGAAATAAGCCAGGAGTTAGTAAAAAATATTCACGCCAATTTTCAATGTGTTGAAGGTATGTAAGTCTCGTCAATGAATTCATCGTCCGTACTAGTGCCACTGTTGAGTTCGTTCATGCTGGTTACACATTTTCTAGGTGTTCACTGCTAACGCCGGAAGGGCCGAAGTCCTTTAACTGCAGACCCACACTTTCTATTCCATCAAACATAGGTATACTTTTTAACATCTGGTAAAAATTCCATTATTTGGAATCCGAAGTCGTCCTTTTATTTTTCAAGGTAGTAAAAGTTTTCTATAAAAGAAAAGTGCCATATATTGATGGATTTGCAGTGCTGTTTTGTCTTTTAAACACGTTCACTGCCATGTGACACACCATAATATTGTTTTTTTTTAGAAGCTTGTTCTGATTTTCGAGATCGTTTATTGTGTTCGATGTATCGGTTTTGTCAACATGTTCGCTTATGCTGTCGTTCGTTACATCATGGCTCTTAGAACTGGAGAACATTTTTTCTATGTACTGTCGGTACAGATATGACTAGTGTTGGGGTTTACATATTTATGTATACAGGGTGATTTGCATAAGGTGTGACAAAAAGATAGGGTGTGTAGGTTGGACCTAGACAAGCAAAAAATCGCATGGGAGGGGGGGTCCATTTTCCCCCGTTTAGGCGGGAGGGTCAATTTAAGAAAAAAATAACTTAAAACGGAAAAAAAATTATTGAAAAATAACGGTAATACCTACAATTTTTTTCTTAAATTGTCTAGGTCCAACCTACACACCCTATATTTTTGTCACACCTTATGCAAATCACCCTGTATATGGCCTCAAATCTTCTTTGCATTTGAAATTTACCTTAAAGAAACGTCCGACCATATGTTCTTTGCAGTATAGCCCCAACACTATAATTGTCATCTGCTCAGTAAACGAACTCTGTGGTATTTTCCTTGTTAAAAATTATTCATCGATTGGAACCGTTTTCCTTCACCGCCAATATTAGATAATATCCATATGGGATGATATTATTTCGGCTATTTTCCAAAAAATAATTAAAGTTAAAGACTTACTTAATTTATTTTTGTTATTTCCCCGAAGCTATTAAATGCTAATTTGAGAATTAACAAAAATATTTAAAAGAAAATCCTTAAATTATATTTTATTATTTAATTAATTTACCTGGAAAACCGTGCTTACGGGAATTCTAATCACGAAAGAGACTATTATAGCTATGCACCTCGTTTATCTCCCGTTGATGGGTTGACTGTGTTTCTGCACGTTTTGTCACCTTTTTTTTAGTTCTTTTTTGAACATTGCCAGACCCAACCGAACTAAACACTCTTAGAATTTTCCACCGTCATTAAAATATTACAACACTGAGGAGGAGCAGACAGACAGAAGACAGAAGATTCACCCGATTTCTTCTAAAAACGCGATACTTTTTTCAATTGTTGACACTAAATCCCTAAACGAACAAAAAATCAACTTCAATCAAAAAAAGTAACTTAATTTTTATTTTAAATTCATGTCAAATAAAGCATAGTGACAACAGTCTTTTAAACACGTTCACTGCCATGTGACACACCGCCACCGCCGCCGCCGCCGCCGCCGGTGCGCAGCGCCGCCACGCTGCCACCGCAGCCATCACCGCCTTCATCTTCATTGGCATCATTGCCACCAGCCACCACTGGCACTGATTAGACTTGCAAATGCATTCATCGCCGAGTAAAACGGGGATAACACCCTGTTCGTCGTTAAGATGGACCTCGAAGACATCTTTCACAAAATAAAGAAAAAGAAATCAGCAGGAGTCAACGGCATACCCAATGTTATGCTGCGAAACCTCCCTTCGGAAGCGGAGGTCATATACACCACGTTGTTCAACAATGCGCTGAATAATGCATATTATCCAGTGCGTTGGAAGACGGCAGTGGTCCATCCTCTCCTTAAAAAAGGGAAGGATGGTTCCAATTTAGCAAATCTTCGGTCAAATAGTCTGCTTCCGAGTATCAGCAAGGTATTCGAGAAAGTTCTCAATAGAGCACTGTCCACATGGGCTGAGGACAAAAATATTGTTCCAGAAAATCAGTTCGGTTTTAAGGCGGGTCATGATACCATACATGCCGCGTCTAAACTAGTATCAGATATTCAATGGAACAAAGCTAAAAAGCAGTGCACTCGTGCATGTCTGGTTAACTTGGAGAAGGCATTCGATACCATTTGGTTAGACGGTCTTTTCTATAAGTTGATCAGGAATGGCATGAGTAAACCACTGCTATATATTCTGAATGACATGTTTCATGGTAGAACGTTTGTTGTCAAAAGTTGCAATATAACCTCTACCAGAACTTTTAAAATACAGAACGTTCTGCAACAGGGAGCAGTGAACTCGCCTATTTTGTTTAGTATTTTCACCGGCGATCTAATTGGTTCTCTTCACCATGCTATAGCGTACGCCGATGACCTCATTGCGTACAGAACAGGTCCAAAGATCGAACACATCAGAAGTGACTTTGATAAGAATCAGCAATATAGCGATGACTGGAAGTTGAGAATCAATTTTCAGAAATCGGGAACAATTGTGTTTAGAACCTCGTTGGTTCGGGCCTCATGGGATACGAGAAAGAACTGGCGAAAGCTAATGATCGTTGATCTACATGGAAACCCACTGCCAAGCAAAGAAGTAGTCAAGTACCTCGGCCTCTGGCTAGATCAGTATCAATATTTTAACAAACATATGGATGCGGCTCTGGTCAGGGCTAGAGGAGCTTTTGTTCTGATAAGGCGACTGTTTCACAGAAGACAACTTGAAAGCAGAGTGAAAGTGATTTGCTACATGGCCCTTATAAGGACAATGATTGTCTATGGGTGCCCTGTGTGGTTCAACGTTACAGCGGCTCAAATGGAATAGATTCGGTTGTTTGAGAGACAGTGTCAGAAAATATTATCCTATCCTAATGGGGTCCTTTACAACTGGGCTCAAATAAACAGAATCGACAACTTCATGATAAAACTGACTTGTGTTCACTCTGCTAGAGCGATGTCTTCGAACAATGACTTGATATTTGGGGCTTTCTACCCCAACATAGAGTACATATATGGAGAGAACACGTTTCAGTGGATTTGTCCCACCGGAGGCTTTCCTCTATTTGGACATGAAAGGTTTGATTCAGGATAGATCGGCGGTTCCGCTAATCTACCACCTTTGCCGTAAGTCCGTGGAACGACGGCTCCTTTACAACCGAGACGTCACCGCAGTAGGCGGACACGTTGAAGAGCTCCTCCGGTTCAGTAAGGCAGTCTCAGGTCGCGATAAAAAAAAGATAGAAAAAAATAAAAATAAAATCCAAAAAAAATTACAAAACACAAAATGAAAAAAATAAAAAAAAAAAATACGTAAAAGCTACTAGTAGTTTTACTTAATTTTAATTAGTTTTAAGAAAAACAGAAAAAATTGCTGTAATGAACTATGTTTTTACAATTTTCTTAGTTTTTAATCATAGTTATAGCTTATAAATTCATATAGTATCTTTAGAGGCATTAGCATTAAGTTATTGAATAATTTAGAGTACCCGCCTACGGTCAGTAAGTTAATTAAGCTATTATGTAAGCTTGTTTAAACATTTTTGCTAGCATGTAAGTAGTTATAAGATAAGAAAAATAAAAATGAATAGAAAATTATAAAAATAATGCACTGATTTGAATTAGAAAAACCTGCACTTTATAAGACAGTTATTCTTAACACGTTCGCTGCACTCAAATTATGTTTGTTTATTTCTATCCTGCTACATTTCTACATGTCCGTTTTCGTTCAAAAGTGTTCGTTGGTTCTATATTATTATTATTATTATTAAAGAATCTTTATTTTTTCCATAATAAGTACAATTTTGATTAAGATTTACAAGCATGGCTTAAAGCCGTCTGCCGGAAAGTTTAATACTCTTAATATTTCGAGAGAAAAAGGTATACATTTGGGAATAGGAATAGGTTAATATAACCAAAAGTGATAAGCTTTAAATATAGAAAACAAAAAAAAACAAAATGAAATATGACTCTTCGAATTGGAATTACAGATAGTTCAAAGAGTTTGTTTACAATTTAAATTTTCAAATGATTAACAAAAATCTTTTTTAAATAAAATTTTAAAAAGATTTTTGTGTTCAAAAACTTAGAGCTTTTAGTTTAGCTAAAACAAAATTAGGAATGTGTTTCAAAGATTTGCAAAAAAAAAAAAACGAAAATAAATTGAGCTTATAATTTAGCAAGAACAACATTTTAAATGGTTTGGTATGAAGGTTAACCTAAAAGTCCTCGTACAAGTTTCTGTATGAAACCGCATGTGAGCAATAACGTAAAAGTAATTTCCAACCACTCTCTCCATTAAGAACGCTTAAGCATTCCTCCAACGATAGGGAACTTTTATTGAAATATAGACGTCGGGTTTCTTGCAGCACTGGTCATACTCTAGAAAATTCCAAACTGGAATGTCTTGTGAAGGGATCACACAAACAACAATAATAATAATAATAACAAACAATAATAATAATGCACACTTGCCGTATCAGCAAATTAATAGTAAATGCGAATACCCAACAAAGTGCACAAACGTGTCTGGTCATTTGCGAATGCATGGTACATTGAACCATATCAAGTGACGAGATACGTTTGGCCATGGCAAACGTAATTTGACACAGCATTGGCCTTGAAAAGTCATGCTATGTGAATTGCACGATGTCGGGGTTTGCTCCAGAGTCAGTGACCGGCAAGTGTGGGCATTTCTATGTATGAGTAGAATTAAGAATATCAATTATGTATAAATAGGCTAAGTTGAATTAATAAAGCGTTCATTATTATTCCAGAATCGAAAAGACTAGTTTGGCTCCTTAGCCGTCTTTATTTTGGCATTTACATTCAGATAGGCTCATTAGCCATCAACCGTTTTCGGCTTGGGAAGCCTTTATAATATCCCAAAAAGTAGGGCATTAATTATTACATGGCGATCTTGCCAGGAGCTGGTAAAAGACCAGGAGTAAAAAAAAAAAATCAGGAGTCGAAGAAGATTCCAGGTTCCGATCCGCAGTCAGGAGGTGCCTCACAGTGCTTGCGGTTGACTATCGCCTATATTTTCGTAGGAGAATTTAGATCTTGATAGTATGTCATACGACAAGAAAGAGCTGGATGAGCTCTTTGACTCATTGGACAGCCCATACAATCCGGGTAGTCCAAATGAATCGGCACCGCAATACGTGCCATCACAGAAGAACGCGGGTCCCAAGCCGGGTCCCAAGCCTTTAACCATCGAGGCATACAAGAAAAGACAGCAGAAACAGCGACCGACGACAACACCTGTAGTACAGAAGAGAAAGCGAGCCGGACAAAAAGTAAGACTTAGACAAGAGATTGGAAACCTGTATAGGCTGGCTGGGTTAGCCAAAGGCGATCAAAAAAGACGTTTCTTAGAGCAGGCAAAGGATCTGCAATGTAAGGCCAGCCAATCGAAAAATTAACATCCTTGTATTGTAATAATATATTATCTGAATTTAAATCTGAATTATAATCTGGATTATATAAAAATATATTTAGTTGAATCTCTTTCCTTACATCGTTCCATAAGATATTGTACTTTAACATGCTAAACTGCTGTCGAATCCAAATAGATTGTACTCTGCATAAATGAAGAAAAAAAATGTCTGTTATCATTTGTTCAACACAATAAAAAACACTAAAAGACAAACTTCCGTTGAAATACTTGCAAACTTCCATAAAACCCCTAAAGAGAAAATATTCCGAACAAATATAAGCATTACTGATAACAAAACTTCTGAAACCACCCGAAAGTAGACTTAAGGTTATTGAATTAAAAATCGTTGACAATTTTACGGAAGATTTAGTTAATTTCAAGGACGACATAATAATAGGACCAAACAAAGTTTTGGCGTATATTCCAAAAGGAAATAGTTTACTCCTAAAGAAGCCCAAGGACAGCACTACAACCCAATCGACATTATTTGGCAAAATATTGTCGAGGGATGTGCAAAAATTCTGCGGGCCCAAATCAATTAAGAGAATATATATTACTAAAAATGAAATAAAGAAACTCTCGGACGGCCGTCGAGAATATAAAATTAATGAATTAAAAAATATTTTAGGAGAAATGTTTAAAGAAAGTAATATAAAGGTATACCTCATAGATAATGTTATTGAAATTACCGATCCTTGTAAGAAGAAATTAATACTAAACGACTTTCACATACTTCCAACCAGTGGACATGCAGGTATAAACCGTATGATTCAAAATATAAAGAAAAAATACTTTTGGACAGGAATGCAAAACGATGTGACGACATTCGTTAAGCACTGCCCAGTATGCCAACGAAACAAATATAACCAACCGAAGAAACAACCAATGACTATCACATCCACAGCCGAATCAGGTTTTGACAAAATATTTATAGACCTAGTAGGACCTTTAGAAGAATCTGAAGATGGATCTAAATACATACTCACCATTCAAGATGAGCTTACCAAGTTTATCGAAGCTATACCACTCCCAAATAAAGAATCAGGCACGGTAGCTAAAGCTCTAGTAGAAGGTTTTATTCTAAGGTACGGAGTACCCCATACAATAGCATCTGATCAGGGAACCGAATTTCTAAACCAGGTTTTCAAAAGTATCTGTAAGCTTTTGAGAATAGAACAATTACAATCTACAGCGTACCATCATGAGAGCATAGGAGCTTTAGAAAATTCACATAAGGTTTTAGGAGCATATCTCAGAAGTTACGTCTCAGAAAAACACACGGACTGGAGCACTTGGTTGCCATATTACGTTTTCTGTTATAACACTTCCGTACACTCAGAAACGGGTTACACTCCATTCGAATTGATATTCGGAAAGCAATATAGCTTACCCAACAATCTGATAAAACAACTGGAACCGGTGTACAACTATGACAATTACGTAATTGACCTTAAACATAAATTACAAATTGCCCATAGAGATGCCCGAGAAACACTTATAAAGAAGAAAATTGTTAGGAAAGATAGGTATGATAAAGAGGGACAAACAAAGAGCAGTAGTTTTGAAAAAGGAAGTTTAGTTTTATTAAGAAACGAAGCTAGGAAAAAATTAGATCCAATATTTATAGGACCATACGAAGTTTTGTCTCAAAATGGTGTAAATTGTGATATCAAATACGATAACAAAACAATGACAGTACACAAGAATAGACTAAAACCATTTTACATGTATTTAACTTTTATATAAGCGCTAATTAAATCAAACTCAAAAAAAAAAAGAGAAAAAAAAGGGAAGAGAATGTAAATAATATTATATGCACATATATACATACAAGATAACTACTTCATTTAATTAATTAACTTAATTTTTAAGAAAAAAAAATTGTATGAATGAACACAACTAGAATATAAGAAGAATATAACTAGAATATAAGAAGAATAATTTACTTGTATGAATGAACACAACTAGAATATAAGAAGAATAATTCACTTGTATGAATGAATAAAAAAATTATATTATATTATATGCGTAAGTAATGATACACACTAAGTATGTGCTATTTCAATTAATATAAAAGAAAATAATGTTTAAAAAAAAAGAGGAAAAAAAAAAAAAATATATATATTAGTGTAGCTTAAAAGAAGAAATCAAGATATGTCATGATTTCTCCTTTTCCCCAGGAAGGGTGGTGTGAAGGGATCACACAAACAACAATAATAATAATAATAACAAACAATAATAATAATGCACACTTGCCGTATCAGCAAATTAATAGTAAATGCGAATACCCAACAAAGTGCACAAACGTGTCTGGTCATTTGCGAATGCATGGTACATTGAACCATATCAAGTGACGAGATACGTTTGGCCATGGCAAACGTAATTTGACACAGCATTGGCCTTGAAAAGTCATGCTATGTGAATTGCACGATGTCGGGGTTTGCTCCAGAGTCAGTGACCGGCAAGTGTGAGCATTTCTATGTATGAGTAGAATTAAGAATATCAATTATGTATAAATAGGCTAAGTTGAATTAATAAAGCGTTCATTATTATTCCGGAATCGAAAAGACTAGTTTGGCTCCTTAGCCGTCTTTATTTTGGCATTTACATTCAGATAGGCTCATTAGCCATCAACCGTTTTCGGCTTGGGAAGCCTTTATAATATCCCAAAAAGTAGGGCATTAATTATTACAGTCTCAAAACTCCCAACTGGAATTTTGCCTCAATCAATTTTGTCAAAAAAAACTATCGCTAAAACGAAAAATCTGGTATCTCGAAATATTCGTAATAATTTTTCGCACGCTTTCTTCTATCCTTTCACTTCCACAGCCAAAAGTCAAGAGACCATCAAGATGGCGGGTTTTTCTCCTCCATCCGGCATCGGCCAAGCAGCCATCCTCGTCAGACCTTTAAGCGTGGTGTTGTTCGGTGTCACTTTTACTGCAGCATTCCGCCATTAGGTTAGGATGTGCAAGTGAGATGTCACGAATCAACTACCCGCGGTCCCTTGCGTTCAGGTGATGTGATCACCAGTAGCCGAGTGGACGAGTTCAACCCCTTTTAGAAAGACTTACTCCGAAGAATTATTTTACTCGCGCAAAGTCCCCAGCCCAAACCGGCCCAAACTTAAAAACAGAGAAGATATTTTCCAAGAGAACGAAGAACAAAAGATGCTAAGTCTAAAAGCTCGACGAATACTTTCTGTAGACCTTCGTTAAGATAGTTAGAAAAGAAGAAAGGGGGGATAAAAACGGAAACACGTCTTTTAGTGATTCTTCCTTGATGCTGACGATACTCAATGTAATTTTAATTGAAATTTACTAAAAAATTTAGGTTGGTGTTAATATAGTTCACACATTGTTGGACATGGATCTCGATCTTCATGCCTTTCTCCTTTTATCAATGTTTGCGTAGGCCACCTGCCGTACGGCTATTGTGGACCGACCGTCACACAAGAAAAGTGTCTTCTACTGTGAAATTTTTTGCATCGAGGAACAGTGTGACCTGAAAATGGCATTTCGAAAGTTTTAAAAGAACAGGTCTCTGGCTGATGGACCAGGTTTCAACTGAACTCTTCTACTACTTCCGAGCAGCTATGTATAAAGTTTATTAGAGGAAGAAGAACGGCGGATAGAACTTGTTGTGGTAAATTTTACCGCAACAAGGTTAAAAGAAAAGTCGTGTGCCGACGCTAGTTCATACCAGTCTTTAATAGGCGTATACCGACACCTCAAAGACACTGACATAATTCTTTTCTGTAAATTGTCGTCAGATCTTTGCATGACTTTAAGAATGTAGTCTGCATTAGCTTTTAAATTTTTTACAAATATTGTAGGTAACCCCGATTCGACGTGTATGGCATAGTTAGGCGTGTTTGCCGGTAAGCGAAAAATGCGTTTGAAAAAATATCTTTGTATACTTTCGATTTCATCTATTTCCTTTTATCCATAGACATCATTCGCGTAACAAAAACAGGTTTTGATTGTTGCATCGAAAACTTTAAACTTAGACGCTGGATCTATATATTTATTCTTAATAAAATTTGACCACATGCAATTGATTGCAGCTTTTGCGCTCGCTAACTTTTCTCTTATGTGAACTTTAAGATTTAGATTATGAATTCTTTCACTACCTCAAGACTGGAACCATCAAGTGTCCAAGTGTGGTCATTAGCTGTGCTGCGACTTTGGGTTCTAAAGACCAAAATTTTTGATTTTGCTGTGTTGATTTTAAGATCCCACAGATCACAAAATCATCACTGGATTACCCGTCAAAACTACAACGTCATCAGCGTACAACAAGACTTTGACATTTAAATCACCAAAAGTAACACCCCCTGGTAAATGGTCTTCAACATCATTTATAAAAAGTGAGAATATTAAAGGACTTAAAATACATCCCTGGGGAACACCCGTATCAGAGCGAAACTCTTTAAATTTGCCATTATGACTGCCATTTGAAACAACAGCAGTCATATTTGAGAGAAGCTGCTCGTATATTCTTATGAATTTGGTAGATAGGCCGATAGCCGATAGCTGGTTCTATATTAACTGTGCTGTGTTTTTTGATTTGTGTTCTGTCGAATTATTAACAGTTCTTTGAGTGTGACTACCGGTGGGTAACATTGCACTTGCCGTAATTGAAACATATGCCACGTGACCCGCGGGCGTGAGTTCATGGGTTTTTAGTGAACTTCTCGCTTATCACTTTATCATTTACAGAAATCTCAGTGGAATTAAACGTGATCAGATGGGAGCCCCTAATTTTGCTATAAGTTCGAATGTATTTTATGAAAATCGTAATAGTGGTGGAGATTCCGATGACGATGAATTAGACTTTGCAGCTTCTGACTCCGATGGGTAAATACCTTCTGATGGAAATTCCAGTGATTCGGATCTCCCCGAATATACTGAAACATCTGGAGAAGAAAACGAGGAAATTGAGCCAGGAATCGGAATGACTTGCCGGTGAGGTGCTTCGACGCTGCAAACAATCGACGGAAGTGTTTGGATAATTTTAATAGGCGATATAATTGGCGATGAGTGCATTCAGACTAAGCAAATGACGTTTTTAACAAAAATGAATCAATTCAACACATATATGAAACTTTTATCAATGAATAAAACGAAGTAGAAATGAGAAATGAGTTGCTACGTAGCAGATGCATTCCAAAAAATAAATCAAGTAGGTCTACCTATTACATATGACATGAGATAGATTGATAGCCCATGTGTATATTAAGAAACTTTGAGAATTTGTTACCTTTGTGTTGTCGATATAGTTGTCCCGCAATAATTTTCTTAGGGGAGAGTGCGATAACTTTGGCTCCAAGATTTGATAAGAGCATCTTGTAGAGGGGTTCAAAATAGATATTTAAATTTAATTAATTTCATATAAGATGAAAATACAATAGAGAATAAATTATTTTTTTTAATACAGCTTACTTAAATTCTAAAGAAACTTTGCATACACCCAGCCTCGCATCTACCTTAAGTCCTATAGTGTAGGGGGGGGGGGGGGGGGGGGTGCATACATATCTCACTGTCTAAACACCATAATACTGGAAGATAACAATGATCTTTTTTCAAACTTCAGTATCTTATATATGTATGTTACTAAAAAAAAAAAAAGGTATCTAATTTAAGTAATTTTCTATTTTCACGAAAATAAATAATTAGACATGAATTCATATAATTTCCAGTTAATTAGAGCAAGAGATTGTAAATAAAAAAAGGAAAAATTTCCAGAAAAATTTGTCTTTAAAATTATTTTTAAGTTTTTTTCTTAACAAATTTTGGTTTTAAAATTAGTTCTTCCATAGTTTCTTGTGACTTTTTTTTTAAATTTATTTAAGAACAGGTTCATAGAAAAAGTATCATATTTTATTGTAAGTGTTACCCTTATTTTTTGACAACTGTTTTTTCGCTCAAAGCATTTCAAAATGCCCCTACCGTCTAATCGGAGGGAGATAGGCACCTTCCCCTACTAAAAAATGCTTGTATTGAACCGCCCTACCAAAAACTGTTTTTTTTTTGTCCTTTAAAATACTGGCTGGATCACTCAAACCTGAATACGAGTCCATTGTACTACCAGACAGAAATCTTCGATTTGTTATAAAGACTTTAAAGATGCTGCATGTCTGCGCCGAGTTTGTGTAACCTCATGCCAGAAAAAGAAGGGCACTCACAGAGGAAGTGCTCCGCGGAGTCCTCATCTTCTCTACAAGTTTTACTGAGTGTGGTATCACTTAACTCAAGGATGGATGTCCTCGATCGACGAACTCAGATTTCATGTAAATGATTTTTCTTGCGTTAGTGATCTCTTTTTGTGATAAAACTAAGTGTCAGTGCCGGGAATTTTCTGTTTTATTTATTTTTCTCCCAAATAGAGTCGAAGAGTCTCTCAGCGTCTCAGCGTCAGTATCAGTATTCGGTACAAGGAACTTGGGAGATAAATGGATCTCCCCATTCATTTTTGTACACAAATAGAGTTAAAAAAAAAACAAAAATTAAAAATACATAATTGAAAATCTTTCTTTTTTCATTTCTTTCTCTTTTCGTCGAGAAAAACAGATTCTGATCAAATTTACTTTGAATTAGTTTTGCTTTTGCAAAAAAAAAAAAAATATATGCCTACTACTAAGTAGCAGAAAAAATAAGCCAAAGAACCAATGGCGTAGATAGTTTTTCGCAATGGGGGGAATGGTTCTAGTTCGCTAATTTTTTAAAATTTTTACTAATTAAAAAAAAAATCAAAAAACAAAACTTCATTGAATGTACATAAGCCATAAAAATTATATTTTTTAAAGATATGTAAATATGAACTAAAATAAATATTGATGTAATAAGTAAAATAATATTAATTTAAAAAATAAATCACAAAATAAAACCCATTTTTCTGTTCTTTTTATATAAAACACTTATAACCTCGTCTGTTGTTATAGGTATTTCGCGATGAATAGCTAGAGCAGCCAAACCATTCAATTGATCCTGCAAATAAGTTAACATCCAAAGCTTTTCACACTTTCATTAAAATAGATATATTTTTAAGAATCTCACTCCGTTGGTCATGCTTTTGTATTATTTTTATTCTCTTTATACTGGAGAAAGTTCTTTCAAGAGTTGATGTTTATATTAGGAAAGCTTTCTTCGAGGCAGTTATCGAGCTCTTCCAATGGACTCCTAGAGGAAGTATTATTCCTTTGGATCAAATATCTCTTCCAAGAACAGAAGATGTTTCGGCAGCCAAATATGTTTGGTAAAACTCAACAGTTTCATTTAAATTGTTTGCTGCTTTGTCTATTTCTGACGAAGAATCCTTGAAAAGAACCGAAAACCCTTCTATGTAGTATGTTTTCATGGTTTGTAAATTTTTCTCCAAGGTCCATTACATAGAAATCGAGAAAAGGATTGAGAACAGTAACACGAAAATAATCTTCTGTACTTTGAACCGAAGGGTTCAAACAATTCTATTGTTGGTTCACTACTCTCTTATGTTTAACGTCAATGTCAAGGATTTCAGCTATTTTTTTTTTTTTTTTGCAATTTCAAACACTTTCGAAAATGATCCCTTAAATCTTTGGATAGATCCATAGCTTGGACCAAGTCTACATTCACTCTTTGAAACTCACGACTTAACGGCAACGAGAGTTAGTAAACTTATAGCAAATTTTTGGCGAATAATTGCCTGCTGAACACCATTGAATTGACCAGACATATTGCTTGCTCTATCGTACAATGGGCCGATCAAAAAAGAAATGTTCAGAACACAATTTTGAAGATTTTCCAATATCAGCTTTGCAAGAACATCCATCACCTGGATTGGTAA
The DNA here is from genome assembly GCA_949752695.1 of Melanostoma scalare. NCBI lineage: Eukaryota > Metazoa > Arthropoda > Insecta > Diptera > Syrphidae > Melanostoma > Melanostoma scalare. Next base: position 123,090,144 of record OX456984.1, on the reverse strand, counting down.
TACAGTAATGTTTGGTAAACTGCTGTATTAGAGATTTTAAGCCAAAAAATTTTATTCATACCTGTCGTGGAAAATCAATATAAAAAAGAAGGGAGCGGGTCAAAATTCTGGCTTCAAAATTCTGCTTTTCAAAATTCTGTATTTTTTTTCATTCTGGCTGACAAAATTCTGCTTTTAATAATTCTGGCTTTCTTAAAAGAAAAATTCTGCTTTTTTTCATATTCTTTTTTATTTGCAGAAGAACAAAAACAAAGTAGGAGAGTCACGAGAAAGTAAGAGTTTGCAATTATTATCAATATTCTGCCAATTATAAAGAAAAAGACGGTTTAGAAAATGTTAAGCGCGCGCTTTATAGTCTTTCTTTTTTACTTTATCCTCTTCCCATGCTTCGTGGGCTAAATTTCTGTTTTGGCACTGATAAGCTCCTTTCGTAGGTCTCCAATAAGTTTATGGACACCTGCGTGGCTACGGGCAAGGGCAACTATTACTTTAAACTGACGATTCCAAGCCTCTGCATTGTTTTGCGTTCTTGGGATTGCATCTCTAGTCTTATCACAGTTTTATCATAAATTAACTGAATTATGTAACTCTTTTGAGTAGGAGAGCGACAATGAGGAAATTAAAAAACTACTTCCCTACTTTGAAATTCTTTAGAAAGCAAGAGCTTGCAATTATTATCAATATTCTGCCAATTATAAAGAAAAAGAAGGTTTGGAAAATGTTAAAAAGCGCGCGATTTTTAACATTTTCCAAACCTTCTTTTTCTTTATAATTTGCAGAATTTTGATAAAAAGAATTTTGAAAAACAGAATTTTGAAAAAAGAATTTTGACCCCAACCCAAAAAAGAAATTAAAAAGATTAGGTGATTTGCCGAAATATGTAATAATTTCTTTCAGACGAAGTTGACTTTGTATTTTCCCCTTAGAATGTAGGTAAAATTTACAATCCTGGTGTGTACCTACTAATAAGACTTAATTCACGTAGGAAGTAGGTACATACTAAATTTCAGAGTGTGTTTGCTTAACTTATTTGATTCACGACTGGTTTTGTTGAACAATTATCGATACCAATGGGGGATCAGGGGGGTACCCCTCTATCTACGCCACTGCAAAGAAAAATAGATAATGAATTATTTCATCTTTCTATATGTATCCATTTAACTTCTTTCACTCTGTTCTCGCCAAAAAAAAAAAACTGAATCGATGAAAAACCAGTTTGAGAAAAGTAACGAAAGACGAAAACCGTTATACGGCATAATTGCAATAGCAAATTGGCAATAGGCAGACGTAGAGAAAAAAGAGAGAGAAAGGTGCCATCCAGTACGTTTCAACTGAACTTCACACTCTGTTCTGATCATGTGCAACAAAAATTTAATAGGAAAAAACTTAAAATCGACCATTTTCTAAAAAATCATTTAAAAAAATCAATGACCTCAATTAAAATTTTTGAAAACGATACCAATAAAAAAAAATACTGAAAAAAAATTAGGGTAATTATTAATTAGATTAGATTAGATTAATCTAATCTAATTAGATTGCGCAGCTGAATGAAACCAATTGTGCCAACCCATGTGAGGTTCCAGGCAGTTCTCCTGCTCCTGAATTGAACCCGAAGTTAGCAATCTTCAGTGGGTGAATGAGTTTGAGTTTATCTAGGGGGATGATCTCATAGTCAAGTTTGCTTTCTAAGGTGGAAAAGTGCTGGACATTCCGTTATAATGTGCAGAAATGTATCTTCATTTTCGAGGACTAGTCTACAGATATGGGTCCGCTACCAGCCTCATTTGGTGAAGATGTTTCTTTAAAGAACAGCGGCCGGTTAGTAGTCTGTTCAAATTTTTATGGTTTTCCTATTTAGGTTCAGTAGGAATTTTGATGTTTTTTCAGTATATTCTGGCAAAAAGAGTTTTGGACAACATTGTGCAGCCAAGCTTTATTTGATTCTTCCAGTAAGATGTTCTGATTGATGATTCTACACAGCCGAAGGGTTCAGGACCGACGAATGGTTTAGATGCGCCGTCTTTAGCTAAGATGTCTGCCTTCTCGTTACCATCATAGCCTTTGTGTGCTGGGGTCCAGTGAAGGATTACAGCTTTTTTCTTTGCTAGTTCAGAGAGTGACATGACTGTCTCTTGTACTAGTTTGGATCTGATGACAGGTGAGCTTAACGCCTTTAGTGCAGCTTGACTGTCTGAGAAAATGAATATTGTTTTTGTTCATCGTGTTCGATGAATATATTATTCTCGAACATTCGTTAATAGCAAAAACTTCAGCTTGGAAAATGGACGAATGACTTGTTGAGAAATTTGTTCTGGGAGAGTCGGTGAAATTGCCGGAACCTGTACCAGTTTCCATTTCTGAGCCGTCCGTATACCAGACCATATCTTGCCTTAAAAGATGAGGCTTTGTGTTCTCCCGCAGTCTTCCCTAGAGAGAATGACAATGGAGAAGTTGAGTTTGAAGTTGTACATGGGAATAATAGCATTCAAGGACATATACTAAAGGGTATTAAGTATTTCTTTTCTTTCCATTATCGACAGATGTCCTTTCGGGTTTGGATATGATTTATGTGTCCTTGATGAAAGAGACGGTGTGTCCCAAGTCTTGCTTCCATTTTTATGAAGAGGTGAATTGGAGGTAATCCTACAATGACGTTTAGAGCATATATTGGTGTTGTACGCATGCATCCAGTACTGCATGTTGCTGCCAATCCTTAAATATTTTCTAGTTATTGGATTGCCGTTATTTCTTTTGTTTTTGTCCACCATACAACGGCTGCGTACATTATGGTTGGTCTAACTACCAGCGCAGCGTTTATAGGTCGTACATCATTTTACGACAGTAAAAGTTTACAGTTTTTCCCGCATATGCTTCGACAATTCCTCGATCATCTGCAAAGCCCACTGCATAAATGCCTTGGGTTGCAAGTAATCTTAGTCGGCTGTCTACAACAATTGACCAGATGAGTGGTGAGAGGACTCCACCTTGTGGACAACCTCTTGTTGTTAGTGCTGCGATTTCCACTTCTTCGATATTGCTGTGGATAATTCTGCTGTTTACCATAGACATTATCCAATTGCGAATTACTTGTGGAACGTTGTGGTGCCTTAGAGCACTGTCTGTGGACACAAAGCAAGTGTTGGAAGGCTCCTTCTATGTCGAGAAATGTCACTATGTCACTTGTGATGTGGATAATGGATGGGTAGCTAATCGATTATCCCGGATGTGTCTATCAATGACCTTCTAAATACATTTGAGGATGAATGACATTAGACTGATTGGCCGAAAGGATTAAGGGCTTGGATCCAGATTCCTTCCCGATTTTGGCAAGTATATAACTGTTACTCTTCTCCAGCTTTCTGGTATGTGACCAAAAGCTAGGCTGCAAGTGAACAGCTTGAATATAATGGGAGCAATTATGGCAGCCCCGTTCTGCAGTAGGGAAGTGAAGATACCGTCTTCCCCAGGGGATTTGAATGGAATGAGGGGAGAGGGGATTGCCCATTTGAAGAAATTGGTGTTGCATATTCGTCTGGCCGTTGTTCAGTTGTTCAGTCTATTAGTAGTTGCAGAGTTTCTAATTTGTTCTTAGTCTGAGAGCCGTTTTCCTTGGTAATGGTACCTAGGTTTACCGGCTTGTCGGACGCGAGAGCTTTGTGGAGTCTGCAACTAGAGGGGACATCAGAGATATTTTCTACAAATTGTTAAAAAGAGGCCTTTTTGGCTTTTTTAATTTCGTCATTGTATTTGATAAGAGCAGTAAGTATGCAGAAGCATTTTTTTTTTTTTTTTGAAAAGCTAATTGTTATTTGGGCTTTTTCAATGAATATTTCTAGTAGGCTTTTTTGAAAAACCTTCCATTTACGTACAAGCTTAAAAGCTTACCTTCTCAGTAAAAAGAAGGCTTCAACTCAAATTAGAAACACGAAGTAGTGAATTGAGGAAATGTAGAAAGTTTTCGAAAAAAAGCATTTTTTTCGTGTTTTAATTTTTTTAAACTATAGATTATAAGTAATTTACAAAATCTGGACACAGCAATAAAATATTTGGGTCTGGCTTTCAAACACAACTAAACCAGAGAAAATAGAATCAAATTCGACAAGTTATTTTATGTATAGAAATAAGATAAAAAAGAAAACCTCAATCTCTTTTCAAAACAAAAAAAAAGCTTTATCCCATTTTAAAAAAGTTGGGAAATTCGAATTATGTAGTATGTTGTAAAATGATGACAAAATTTAAGTTTCCTACACTCTCACAGTTACTTTTAACTTGGTAGTTGGTATATAATAAATGCTAGTTTTGTTTCAATCAAATATCATTTGAGATGTAAGAGTTATAAACGTATTTGTATTGGTCTAATCGTTTTTTTCGCGGGACGTTCAGCCTTAAGCAAAACACGTTTAAATGCTTGGCAAAAAAGAAGTGCCCCTTTGCAACGCCAATAAGCTTTCTGCATTCTGTTCTGCTTCTTACTAACGTTGGGGAGCAAACGAGTGGTCTGAAACAGTAAGAGTTGCTCCAGCCTTATTTTCGAAGAAAGAGTGTCTAATGATATCAAATTCAACCTTCTGCCTGCTTTTTTTCAGCCAGGGGCTGAGGATTTTGAGGTCGAAGTTATAACTAGATGAGTGATACGTCAAAAAGTCTGAAAAATTCTCCAACGAGCTACCATTAGGTACTCAGCAATCATTGTTTATTCTTTTCCGAACTTTTCGACAAGGAATTATAATTTTTAATGTGAACAAAGTACCTATGTATGTAATTCTATACCTTAATTTAAATGGATAAAAGAAACCTTTGCTTGGAATGCTAGATTCTTAAAAATTACATCTTTACTATTTCTCGTTACTCCATACATACGTACATATGTATGTTGAGCACGAACAGGAAATTTTCAATTTTATTGTCTTATATCAATGTAATTTTTTTCTGAACCCAGACACCCTGTACCTATATATTATACTCGAAGAGGTGCCTACTTGAATAAACTGAAAGCCTAGAAAAAATGTGCAGTTATGCTGAATCAAGTGTTAGATAAAATAAAATGAGACATGACATAAAATAAACTGCAAGGACTGGCTCAAACTTAATGCTGACGAAGTTTCATTGTGTTAAAACTAATACCAAAGTACCCATACTCGCCTGGGCTCTGAGAAAGGATAAATAAGAAGGTGATGATGAGCGTTATACTTTTGTCGTTTATATGCATGTACATTACATATGTACATATATCTTACTGAATTCGTGTGCGGAACACTGTTGTGTAAAAGGTTGATGACATGTGTTTTGTTCTAATAAACATCTTAATAAAACACAGTTAACAGAGTGAGAAAGATACTCATTTAAAACCACTCGATAGGTAAAGACGTGAGCTATAATCTTATAAAGCAACATTCGCTGATTAAGCACTCTCCTCTCATAAATAAGACAATGTTGTAACGTTGGCACCGAGTTTTAAAGAGTCAGCGTTATTGGAAACGCGATAAATAAAATAAGGGCATTTAAAGAAAAAATTCATAGAGGAAACATATGATTCGATATGTTGAATGTTGATATTTTATATATATACGCCTTATGTACCTACTTATATATAATTCTCTGCCTGCTATGATTCGGACATATGTAAATAAACATTGCGGTTGTTATTCAGTTGAAGTCGAACAAAACTGTATATACAATTATTGTCATTAACAAATCTGTTTAGTTAATGACAATAATTGTATATACTTTGCGGTCAAAATAATAGTGTGAGTAAAAGCATTGCACAGATTGGTATTTTTCCACTTTGCATTGCGTTGATAGTGAAAACCCGTTACACTTTAATTGTTTTAAGGGGTGGAAAAGGATCTCGTCAATATGTAAGAAGACCTCCAAACACCGAATAGAATCCACACTTTACAATCATAATGGTATGGGCATGTTTTTTCTTCTACGGAGTTGGACCCATAATGCGGATTGAAGGCATTATGGATCAGCATCTCTATGTTAGGATAATGCAGGAAGTAATGCTACCGTATACTGAAGTTGAATGCTACCGTAAATGAAGTTGCTTCTTGCTGAAATGGGTCTTTCAGCAAGAAGCAATGGTTCCAGGAAAGTAAAGTAGATGTGATGGAGTGGCCCGCACAGTCTTCGGAATTTAATCCCATTGAAAACTTATGGAGCGCTGTAAAAAAAAAAGCTTCTAGATATAAACCAAGCAACAACACAGTCCTTTGCGAAGCGTTACAGCTCATGGAGTTCGATAAGCACGGGAAGGTGTGGAAACCTGATAAACTCTGTTTATCGTCTTTGTACTGCTGTTATAGATAACAAGGGACATGCAACTAAATACTAATTAAAGGTACGAACACTCAGCCACATATTGTAATAAAAACTTTGATCTAATTTTTCGATTTCGTAACATTTCAAGGTAGATTTTCCTATCACTACTATTTTTTTGACCGCTGAATTTCAACATCTGTTCAATCAACTTGCAACTATCGGATAATAATATTAAACTAATGGTTTTTTTTTTTGTAAATAAAAGCTTAAAACCCCACTTTGAAAACCACGTTATTGGATTATTTAGATTAGAATTGACGGATAAGTTTTTTTCAATTTTGTTGTTTCTTAAGCTCTATACTACTATTATTTTGACCGCAGCTATGTACACAACACATACCCAATACTAATAACTTGGGGCTGCTAAGCAAGTGCTCTTTATTTCATTTGAAACTATTTAAAAAAACTAAGCACAAAAGGAAACATAAAACATAAATTAACAGAAAATATGAATAAAATAAAAGCAAATATTGTGATGTTATAGCTAGAGTGTTGCTGTAAGATTCGAAAACAAAAATATGAGAAAAAATATGCCTTTATTTGAGTGACGAATAGTGGTTTTCTGCAAGTTCTGAAAGTATGAATGTGTCTGCGTATGAATATGCAATTGAAATATAGCCTATTACCTTTTTCAGGTTCTAGACTATCTCTGTACCAAATTTCATTAAAATCGGTTCAGTAGTGTAGGCAAACTTACTTTTACATGCTAGAAAGTCTTAAGATTCCCATTCCCACGGGCCACGGGAACAGGAATGAAATACAGTCTATGTTAGTGAGGGATAAAGTAGCATCCCAATGTTGACAGAGTTTTTGAAATCTGAGCAGTTGCTCTTAAGTTCCCATTCCTGTTCCCGATCTTGTGGATAATATAGCAATTAACGGTGATAAAATTTTGAAGTCATTCCAGTTCTGAGTTCCTATCGCCGTACCCGTGGGAATATGAGGATGAAAAAAGTCTATGCTACTCAGAAATAATGTAGCGGCAATAGAATATTTGAAGTTAGTTCAGTAGTTTCCTGGTTCCCGTTTACCTACCCGTTCCCGTGGGAATATTGTAATTAAATATAGCTTATTACCTACTCCAGACTCTAGAGAGACTATCTCAGTACCGAATTTAAATCATGATTTAAAAATTCAAAATCTGGTAACTCTAAACCTATGGAAGCTCAACTTAAATACAGTCTTAAAGGTTGTTATTTCTACAAAAAATTAAGTCTAAGATTAGGTCTCTATCATCAGTATTGACAGAGATATCGAATTTAACACAGGTCAGGGTACACCAATGTTAGCCTTTTTTTAAATTGTCAAAAAGTGATGTCAAAGTTGAGAAACGAGCTTTACTGTGAAACAATTTTTTTCATAGAATATGACCAAGATTACACCCCAAAGGATAATACACGAATTACGGAACACCCTGTATAAAGAAATACTGGAGCAATTTCTTTCACTGTTATAGATTCTCCGGAGTAGCATGGACTATATTCCCGTATTCCCCCGGGAACGGAAACTTAAAGTGCAACATAAAAGCTGCTGAGCATATTTCCAAAATTCTTTCATAATTAGAATGCCTCAATATTCCTCAGTAAAATAAATTTCATTTCATCTATGTACATTACGGAATCGATGCCTTACACTAGATCGCCGTAAAATCTGAGCTATGTGGGCGGGTCAGCTAGCTTATAATAATATAAGCAATGATAAGGATATTCTCACATGAACGTGAGCTAAAAAAAATTTCAAAATTTTTTTTAACATTAGGATGCTATATTTTTCCTGTTTTCCTCTGATTCGCTTTAGGTAGGGAATATGCTTCCGCGACGTTTAGTAGGACTGGAATGATCAATGCTTCATCAAGAGTTGGCTTGATTTTTTTTTATAGAGAGAGTTATTTCTATCAATTGACCTCTTAATCCAAAGAAGTAGTGGTTGGCAAAAGTTATTCTTCGTTTCATCTCCATAGTGATGTTATTTTCCGTATCTATAATCCTAGGTAGACGAAGTCCTGTACTACCTCGTTAGTTATGTTTGTCTTCTGTGATTTGTCCAATTCGTCAATGTTCTCTGTCTTTGTATGGCAGCTCATACTTTGTTTTGCTCTCATTAATCAATTGATTCAATTTTGCCGCTTTTGTTTCAAATCTCGAACAAGAGCCTGCGACATCACATTTTCTTCGTAATTGTACAAACCTTTATCGAAAGAAAGTAAGTGTAGCGAAGTGAAAAAGTTATAAACACTTAAACCTACTCGCTACATCCCTGCTCCATCCCAGCGCCCCAAGTGGCCAGAATAAACCATAATAATTAATGAACCGATTCATATTGTCGAACCGGCAAGGACCGGTTATTTGAGAAGAATTGTCATTACTTAATCGCTGGTCAAAGAATAGGTTTCTCGTTATAGTTTGCTATAAAACAATTTATTAACTTAAAGTAAATTAAAGTTTTTTGTAATAAAGAAATAGTTATACGTTCAAAACGAATGAGTTATTATTCAGTGGTTAACCAAGAACCACATTTGGTGACCCCGACAGTAAAAAAAAAATTTTCGTACATCGAGCACGCGGAGTGGCCGAATATTCGCCATTTTAATTTTGGCTAAAACCGAAATAGCCACTTACCAAGTGGATTTGTTTTACAAATAAAGCGAACAACAAGTTTCGGCATTTTATTTCGCCATTCTTAAAACAAAAACCACAATTTGGTTGATCTGGTTGAGAAGCCACCACCATGACCACCACCAGAGCCACGTCATCAAAAATATAAAAAAAAACGTCGTGCCGACCACCGTGTCGACAAGTAATAGTCTTAAACCGACATTGAGATCTTCAGCGCCATCATCGACATAGAATCACCACCGTCTTCATCGCCACCGAAGTTTTTCGTCGCCATCATTGCCATAGCAGCATCGCCATCGTCTTCATCGCCATCGTCTTCAGCGCCATCGTCTTCATCGCCATCACCTTCATCGCCATCGAGGTTCTTCGTCGTCATCATTGACACAGTCAGCATCACCATCGTCAGCGTCAGCATTTTCATCAACGCCATTTTCGTCAACCCAGCCAGACAGCATTCGATTTGGTACGAAGCAAACATATGCATATGCAGCACCAGCGCTGTCGCATACCAGTGCCGCCTACAAAGTAAAAAAAAAATTTTTTTTCAGTACTAAAGTACAGTGAGTAACTTTCTTTTACATTATATTATTTATTATAATAAAAAATAAACTTATTAATTTATACCAATTAGTAAAATTAATTTTGTGAAAGAGTCTGAAATAATAAAACATTTCTATTTCATAACTCACAAAGAAAAAGTGTCTTGCGGTAGGAGTTCGGTGCATAGATTGGCTAGGTTGCGGTATTTTAATTCGGTAAATTATACGGTGTCATACGGTTGTTTTAGAATCCCGTTTTACCTCCTCTCGAGTGTCACATATATATTATATATTTTAAACATAAAATTTTTTGCGCGAGAGGATATTTTAACGGTTTGAATTCAATTTTTATTCGGGTTTTCGATTAGTTTTGATTTATTTGAAATGGCACTTGACAGTAAGTCTGCCGGTGACGCAGGGGGAAGCAACGAGGTCTTAACACCAGCCGCAACCGTTTCCATTCAACACGCTTCACTAATATCGATCAAAATTCCGCCATTTTGGAATAATCGTCCCGATTTATGGTTTCTTCAAATCGAAACGCAGTTCCGATTAAAAAATATTAGTGCAAGCAATACGAAGTACGATTATTTAGTGGCGTCACTGAATAATCAAACAATGGAATCGGTCGCCGACGTTTTAGTTTCCCCCCCCGCGCAAGAAAAGTATGAAAATCTTAAAAAAATTTTATTAGCGAGGAATAGGGATAGCGAAGAGAAACGGTTAGATGCTTTATTAAACAAAGTCGCACTCGGTGATTTGAAACCTTCGGAACTGTTCAGGAGTATGGAAACCTTAGCCTCAGGGAATAATTTGGTGAATCCACCACTAGTTAAAAAGCTTTGGCTAAATAAACTACCGTCTAATATTCGCGTTTGCCTTATGGCTGTTGAAGGATCTCAGTCGCAAAATGAACTTTTCGATCTGGCTGACAGGCTTCACGACACCTCAACAGTTTCCAGCTCTCAAATTTCTCAAGTAAATAAAACCGAAACCTCTACTTCAAACAGTGACCTGTTAGAAAAGCTTGTGCACCGCATCGAACGTTTAGAAATGCGACCCACACACACAAGTAACAGAGCGCCTAGAAATTTTTCGCGAAACAGTTCAAACAATAGGCACCGTTCATCAAGTAGAAAGGAGAATGAGAGAACGTTTTGTTGGTTTCACAGGAAATTTGGAGAGAATGCGAGGAATTGTTCGAAACAGTTTTGCAACTTCAAAGACAGCAACCCAAAAAACTAGTTCGCCAGATCTCAGATGCGGCACTGAGGGAGGCAAACATTTCACGCCGTCTTTTCGTTTCGGATAAAAATTCTAAACTGCAATTCCTGGTCGACACCGGAGCAGAAATTTCGATTATCCCTCGCAAATTCTGCCAACACGTTAACCAACCAAACGATTTCATTCTCCTTACTGCAAACGGTGGAAAAATACATACATATGGGTGCAAACGGTTAACAGTCGACTTAAATTTGAGACGCGTTTTCGATTTTACATTTGTAATAGCAGATATCGACCATCCTATTATAGGAGCCGATTTTCTGCATAAATTCAATCTCATAGTCGATCTTCGAAACAAACGCATCGTAGACAAAACTACTAATCTTCAAATCAGCTGTCTAATCAAATCCACAAACGCAGGTTTACCAAAATTTTTTTCAATTTCAAACGAATTCGGTGCTATTCTCGACGAGTTCCCTGAACTTAAGGCTCCACCAGACTTTACGTTACCGGTCAAACATGACGTTGTCCACCGGATACAAACAACTGGTCAACTCCCTTCAGCTAGCGCTCGACGACTCAATCCGGAGAGGTTAGCAATCGCAAAGCGTCAGTTTCAGCAGATGATCGATCTGGGTATTTGTCGTGTCTCAAAGTCACATGTAGCTTCACCACTTCACATGGTTCCCAAAAAGAATTCTTTGGACTTCAGACCATGTGGTGACTACAGGTGGTTAAATCAAGCGACTATGCCAGATAAACATCCGATCGCTAACGCTCAAGACTTTTCGGCTAACCTCGACGGTTGTACAATTTTCTCAAAAGTCGATTTGATTCGCGCTTACCACCAAATACCAGTCGCAGAAGAGGACGTTCATAAAACAGCGGTCATAACACCTTTCGGGCTTTTCGAATTCTTGAGAATGCCATTCGGAGTTCGCAACGGTGCTCAAACTTTCCAAAGGTTTATGAATAGCGTTTTAGGTGACCTTCCGTTTGTATTCGTTTATTTGGACGATGTTCTCATTTCAAGCCAGTCGGTAGAGGAACATAAAGCGCATTTACGTGAAATTTTTCGAAGGTTACAGGAACACGGACTCAACGTTAATTTAGCGAAATGCGAACTAGGAGTAAGCGAACTCGATTTTTTAGGTTACAACATTTCCAGAAGTGGAATCATTCCTTCGCAGGAACGAGTTAAAGCCATCAACGAGTTTCCTAGTCCTCGCTCCATCAAACAACTGCAACGTTTCCTCGGCATGATTAATTTTTACAATCGTTTCATGCCAAGTATGGCATCTAAAGCTAAAATTTTGTACGAACTTTTAAAAACATCGAAAAACGAAAAACCAAAGTCAAAACAAACTTTCGAATGGTCAGACATGTGCGAAGAAGCGTTCCAAGTTCTCAAGCGAGATCTATCGCAGCGTACTATGCTTTTTCACCCAAGGCCTCTAGCGCTAACTAGCATTATGGTAGACGCTTCTGGCGACGCGATCGGAGGAGTCCTCCAGCAATACCATAATAATAGTTGGGAACCTTTGGGCTTCTATTCCACACGTCTGAGTCCGGCCGAAAGAAAATATTCGACGTTTGATCGCGAACTCCTCGCAATTTTTAAAAGCGTTAAACATTTTAGATATTACGTGGAAGGTAAACAATTCACTGTTTTCACCGACCATAAGCCGCTCACAAACGCAATTTGTTCAAAAACCGAGAAGTCACCTCGTCAAACACGCCATTTAGAATTCATAGCAGAGTTTACTACTGACATTCGTTACATCAAAGGTACTCAAAATATTGTCGCCGATACCCTATCAAGGTCATATGTCGAATTAATTGATTTTAAAAATGTCAGCATTCCAAGTCTTTTTAAAGAGCAAGAAAACGACGAAGAGCTCAAGTCAATTTTAAAACTTTCGAAAACATCTTACAAGTTAGAAAAAACACACATTCCAATCGATGACGTCGAAATATGGTGTGAAACTTCCACTGGAAAAATTCGTCCATATGTTCCTGAAATTTTCCGACGAACAATTTTCGACAACCATCACAAACTTTCACATCCAGGTTCAAAACCAATGCGTAAAATTATTACGACAAAATATTTTTGGCCTAAAATGAACAGTGATGTAAACAGATGGACGAAAAGTTGTATTTCTTGTCAAAAGTCGAAAATTTCAAGGCATACTACTTCAAAGCACGGACATTTTTCTGTACCAGAAGGTCGATTTTCACATATTCACATGGATCTAGTTGGTCCATTACCACCATCTCAAGGTTTCACTTACTTACTTACCATCAAAGATCGTTTTTCTTCTTGGCCAGAAGCCATTCCACTGAAAAATATGAACGCTTCAACTGTTGTTTCTGCTTTTGTTCATAACTGGGTTTCAAGATACGGAGTGCCACAAACGATTACGACTGATCAAGGAACTCAATTTGAATCAAGTCTTTTCAAACAGATCTCAGAAACCCTCGGAACAAAACGAATCAGAACGACAACATACCATCCTCAAGCAAATGGATCAGTAGAACGGTTTCATCGGCAACTTAAAGATTCCCTCCGCGCTCATGAAGACAAACAAAATTGGTATTCCAACTTACCTTGGACTCTTCTCGGTATTCGTTCTAGCATAATCGACGATATTAATGTAACTCCCGCTCAACTTTTGTACGGACAAAACTTACGTTTACCGGCAGAATTAATTGAACCCAAACCATTAAATCCGATGTTAAATTCCGAAACAGCTAAGGAAATTACTCAAGCCATATCGCAAACTCGACCATGTTCCAATAGAAATCGCGAGCAAAAATATATTTTCGTTCCAAAGGATTTGAAAACTTGTAAATATGTTTTCATTCGAGAGGAGGTGAATCGCGGTAGTCTAAACCCACCGTATAAAGGTCCTTTCGAAGTTATTAATCGTTTTGAGAAAAATTTTTCAGTGCTCATAGATAATAAAGAGCAAATAATATCTATTGACCGACTCAAACCAGCCTTTTACACAAAAGACAATGATTCGCAGACGAAAACAAAACAAGTAACTTTCAATTTGCAGTAATACAAATACCAAATTGTTTCAGATTTTTGTAGTTCTAATTTTTCTTTAAATAAAAAATCAAAAACAATAAAAGGCCTTCAGCCAAAAAAAAAAAAAAAAAAAAAAAAAAAAAAAAAAAAAAAAAAAAAAAAAAAAAAAAAAAAAAAACTCACTGTACAAACGAAATGAAAACCTCATTGTATAAATACTTAATATAAACAGTCAATTTTACATTATATAAAAAAAACGCAATGACATCTTGATATAAACAGTCAATTTTGCATTATATAAAATTTCCCAAGTTTTAATACCAAGTTTAACGTAATAAAAATATCTAAGTTTTATTGTAATAAAAACTTTTTCAGGGTGGAGAGTGATGTAGCGAAGTGAAAAAGTTATAAACACTTAAACCTACTCGCTACATCCCTGCTCCATCCCAGCGCCCCAAGTGGCCAGAATAAACCATAATAATTAATGAACCGATTCATATTGTCGAACCGGCAAGGACCGGTTATTTGAGAAGAATTGTCATTACTTAATCGCTGGTCAAAGAATAGGTTTCTCGTTATAGTTTGCTATAAAACAATTTATTAACTTAAAGTAAATTAAAGTTTTTTGTAATAAAGAAATAGTTATACGTTCAAAACGAATGAGTTATTATTCAGTGGTTAACCAAGAACCACAGTAAGTAAGTAAGTAAACTTTATTGAGATTTTTCTTATTATACATTTTTTTTTTTTTCATTAACATTTTTTTTTTTTTCTTATTTTCTATTATGAAATTTGCTGACTTAGGATTGGCCAAGCTATACATTTTGTTTTTATTTTTGTGCAAGGTTTACTGCGTGATCTATTAAATAATGATTTAAAGTATCTGGTACTGAACTTAAATTAAATGTGTCCACTCAAAAAGACCATCAGTTTGTATTATTTTTATCGAAAGAAAATGCCTCTGATGTTGACGTTTGAGCAAAGCACAATGTTTTCAAGTATGACGTTGAAGAATGACAATTTATCACCTTTTCGAAAGCCGTTTTGGACATCAAAGGGTGAGTTCTTAACGACCTTGAAGGAGGACCATATCCTCCTGAGTACGAGTTTTGAAGGGATACTATAACTGGACATGGTTGTGTTCAGCTCGTCTCTATAAATACGTTTATATGCGGCCTAGAAGCCGACAAATAGATGGTGTATAAGATCTGTCGTAATATAAACATTTGGTTGATTGTGGACTTTTCTGTTCTAAAACAGCATTGATAAGGATCTATAAATACGTTTATATGCGGCCTAGAAGCCGACAAATAGATGGTGTATAAGATCTGTCGTAATATAAACATTTGGTTGATTGTGGACTTTTCTGTTCTAAAACAGCATTGATAAGGACATCAAAGACTATCAAAGACATGTACCTCTATGAATTTTGAAATGTGTTAAGCGTAAACTACTAAAAACAAGATTTAGCCCCGCATCAAAATTAATAAGCCTGATTTCATTTCGTAGGTTTTATCATGAAGGTCATGCTTACCGATTGTGTCTCGAAGCTTTTCATTTTTAATACCAAGTTTTGTGATCTAATTTCCAAATTCGGTTCGTTTGGAGTTAAAAATAAATAAATAGGGTGGCGCTACAGAGCGAGGAGCCCCTGGGCCTAGCGCATTTCTCACAACCATGCCTTGTGAGGGAATGGAGGGGACCTACAATTTTCTGCCGGTTCCGAACGGCTAATCGAGAAAGCGCTTTTCATGGCAATGAATACTAACGGAGGACTTGCCAATTCCTCGCGAAAGGCGATACCCGTGGAAAAAACATTTTTGCCTCTGTTGGGATTCGAACTCGAACCTCTGGATTAACAGGCGGACATGCTATCCATCACACCACGGGTACCAGTTGAGTACAGTTGAGGGGTACCAGGGAGTTGTTTAATTTATTTCCTTGAGGAATTCATAGACGATCTTTGAAAATTTCTTCTTTCTCTCCTGTTGGTACATGGTACGTCAACGCATATCAGGCCATAATGTTGTGATGATGCGGATTATTGCAATGAGGTCAATAACCTAATTTTGCTTTCGAATCTACCACTAATGAGAAATATTCTTTATGTCCGGCCGATTCCATCGCACTTCTTGGATGGCGATTTATCTGATTTGCAGCAGTCTTGGGCTATGCTTACTTGGCATATGCATACAAATATTATAAGTACCATATATAAGTAACAACAATAACATACTTCCAATAAATTTAAAAGTTTTGATAAGTTACTTTAAACACTTATATAATTTTTATATTTTCCTCAAATAAATAAAATAAAATAAATAGGTTGGCACAACACAGCGAGAAGCCCCAGGACCTAGCGTATTTTTCACTACCATGCCTTGTGAGGGAATGGGAGGGACCTATAACTTTCTGCCGGTTTCGAACGGCTAATCGAGAAAGTGCTTTTCTTGGCATTGAATTTACTTACGAGGGCATTGCCAATTCCTCACGAAAGGCGATACCCCTGGAAACACTTTTTTGCCTCTGTTGCGATTCGAACCACGAACCTCTGAGCTAACAGCAGACATGCTAACCATCACGCCACGGGTAGCTCAAGTGATAATTAAATTATGAATTATTTTTTATCTCTTAAATATAAAAATGAATCGCAAAATGTGTTGGTAAGCGCATAACTCATCAACGCCTGGACCAATTTGGCCAATTCTTTTTTTGTTGTGTTTGTTATTGTCAGGAGAAGGGTCTTATGATGTGACATAGACTTATAAATGGTTCCTGTCAAGGTTTGATCCCCATATTCCCAAAGGAACGGGATTGGGAACGGAAACTTAGAAACTACTGGACAGATTTCAAAAATTCTTTCGGAATTGGGATGCCACATAAACCCTTTCAGCATTAGGATGCCATATAGTCCCAAAGTAAAGACGATTATTTTTCATCCCTGAATTCCCACTTAAGCGGAAGAACGAGAACGGGAACCTTAAAACTACAGACCCGAGCTAGATATTCATTTGCATATGTTAAGCTTACAGAGCATAAATAGCGCTACCCAAAATTAGGGCACTGAGATGTTATACACATTTGTTTACTTTAAAAATATCGTCATGTTATATGTTTAAATATTAAAATATCACAAGAGCGTTATTTTGCTTTCTTTTTTTTTTTTTTTTAACTTTTATAGAAAGAATGTGGGTTACACCAGTAATATGTGAAGCAAAACCAACAGGTTAGTAGTTGAACTTTACAAAGTTTTCCTTAACGATCCTATGAGTTGAAAAAAACTGCGACTTTGGTTCTCGGAAGTCGAAATGATCACACATCTCTTTTATTTGAAGAAAAATATATGTAGTTTACGCAATTTCTGTTTTACAAAAAGTTCGAGGCAGTACACATGTCTTATCTTTTTCTACTCAAAAAGGAAGAAATAACGGTTTCCTTTTTATTCTTATGAGGTAAAATATAATTTTTTTTGGTAGTACAATAGACCCAAAATTGAAAGAATGAGAATGAGGACTACGCCACTTTTGCTCTGAAGGCTTCATAATTGTAAAGATAGGCCCACATAGATGATAAGTGCCATGACGTCCCGTTTAATATAAATTCAACCGAATTCCTATTTTCTGTACTTTACATGTGGTGCGGAAGATTTATAAAAGACTTTATTTATTTGTTATTTTCGTTAAGAAACTACCTATCGCTTGAAGCCTACTACAATTAATATGAAAGTGTATAGGTACATCAGAAAATATTTTTTTTTAATTTAATTTGTCACTTCTATGAAGTTTTTCACAAACTATAAGAAAGTAAGTAAAAATAAAAACTTCTGAAGTTCGTAACTATTCAAAGTCAACTTTAAGGTACCTACGCTTTATCGAAATCTTGCAAAAAAGCTGCATTCTATACAATTGTAGGATATAAATTGCTTTCCACCAGAGACTTGACTAGGTATACCGTCATAAATGATTTTATTGCTGCAAACTGCAAGGACTATTTGTAAAGAATAGATGGTAAGTAAATCATTAGTATCTGTTCTATCTAAAATGAAAACAAACCGAAGCTTTTCTGACACGTGACGGTATTAATAGAACCAATGTCTCTCTCTATTTTTGTAAAGCATTGAATTCCCCTTAGCGCTAGCCCCTACAAGCTACAAACAACTACAAGACAACACTATCTATAACTACAACCTACAGTCTACAAACGAATGAATTAAATAATGTTTTCTTAAGAGAATTCTCTTACAAATCGAATCTTCATCTATGAACCATGAGCCATGGACTTCAATGTATTTATCTTAATTTTCGAAATTATGAATGAAATACGGAAATTGTAAAAGCTTCGAAAGCGAGACTGCTTAGTAAGAGATAAAATAAGACTAAAAGTTTGAAATTGAATTGCTCTATGCTCTCACTATGCTACGTGAAACGAGTGTATTTCTCTTAAAAAAATTGAATTAAGCGTAGCGTCGCTGCAACCCTGCAACTAATA
Organism: Melanostoma scalare; assembly: GCA_949752695.1. NCBI lineage: Eukaryota > Metazoa > Arthropoda > Insecta > Diptera > Syrphidae > Melanostoma > Melanostoma scalare. Next base: position 123,071,920 of record OX456984.1, on the reverse strand, counting down.
CTGCATTTGCGCACATGTGTTATTACGTAATATATTATTATGTTTGAACTCACGCTGCTTTGTTTTTTTTTTTTTTTACTCGTAGGTACAAAAAACGGGTAAGCGTAGTCGGTTGAATCTAATTTTGCATTGTTTTTACTACTTTACATTTTTGGCATTGCTTGGCACATATTTAGATTCCAATCTATTACTGCAAAAGCAGGTTTAGTTTTACATATGTAGCTACACCGGCTTAGATCTACGTAATCTTGAATATAAGACAATAGTATGTTCTTATGACTTTAAATGCTATTTTAGCCTCAAATTTATGTAAGTATGTTATGTATGTATGTTCGTTCCTTATCTATGATATCAAAGTAGTTACCTCCCCTACATATGCATACATACTTATAACAAGAAATTTGTCTTACATTCAAACTTGCATATTTTACCCTGCATTAAGTGGTAATGATGTTATGTGGTTTCCAGAGCTACGATATCTCATCAGCTCGAGGAAGCTCTGTAAATCGTTTCAACATTTTCCAAATAGGTATAGGTATAGTTATGTGCCTATCTAATAAAAGAATACCTACCTATTTCTTCGAGTGCAAGTTCTAATTAGAAAAAAACAAAAACCATTGCAATGATCAGAGGTGCGTTAATTGAACTAGTTAAACACTGCAAAATTTTGCAGTCCCAGAAATTGTAAGAAGATTTTGTAAAATTTTTCATTTTGAGTTTCACTTTTGTAGTCCTACGAAATAATGAAACCCAATTGGGAACACCGCTTTCTTTGGTTGCTTTGTAATCTTCACTCTTTGAGCACTGCAATCTATTTTTAACACGTGTAGTTTTAACGTTAGAATAGAATAAAAATCAGGGTTATAATTTCGGGACTTTATTTTATTATTAGTAGAAACGGGTGCCTATTGAATCGCACATTTTATTACGCATTCTATTATTTTGTTTTTGACACAATTATATTTGTTTACTTCGCATTGCCAGTTTTGTTTTTCTGTTGCTTGGATTTTCAATCATTTCGCTGCACACTTACTTCGCATTTCTTATCTTGCTTACCATTTTTTTCTTTTAGTAATGTATTGACCAATTAGATTTATAATTGTTGGTGGAAAATGTATTTTCCTTCGGCTTTTTTTGGTCACTTTAAGTTTAGTAAAGAAACAAGATTTTTCCCGACGTTTCGGCAAGGGTTGTTGCCTTCCTCAGGGGAACTTTATTGTAAAAACAAATAAGTAAAATATAATATAAAGTATACACAACAATGAACAATTTGTTTGACAAAAATATTTCCGAAGCTGGAATTGCACTTCTCTTTATAAAGATTAGTCTAGGTTTAACAAAATTTAACGGATGGGATAACAGAGTTTATGTAGAGACAAGAGAGCAGTATATGGACGAGATGTTTTGAGAATCTTGTTTACGATTCATGTTGTTCTTGTTGTTGAGGATATGTAAAGTTTCTAGCGTATATCTCTTAGAGATATGTTTCTGGGTTGGAGAACTTGGGCACCGTCAAAGTCTGGGAGATCGCGCGAATTTTTACACCTCTAGCCTCTTTTTTCATCCACAAAAAGCAAAATACCAATCAAACGATGGCGAAATAATCAAAATCTGTATAAACAAAAGCGAACTAATCGAAAAACGAAAAAATAGAAAGCGAAACCAGCCAAATATAAAGTAATCAAAGGCTAAATGATTTTTAAACGAAACGAATGCAAAGCGAAGCGAGAAATATCGAAATATAAATAAACTAAACGAACGAAAAATTTAACAACAAAATGCGAAACAACTTGGGCGTAACAACAATAAACGAGATAAAAATGACGAAACGTACCATACCCAGTTGAAACAGTTGAAAGGTTACTTTCCGATCCAATTGAGTGTTCGTGACACACAAGCAATTAGGTAGTTAGGTATGCATTTAAAAGTTCTTCAATAAAGGTGAACAAGACTTTGCTTTCCAGTAGTTAATTTTGCTACCCAATCGATTTATCAATGCGATGAAGATGAAACTATGTACCTACCTAGGTTTATGTATTTAATGAAATATCGCAAGCTTTTATGGAAAACTTGTATGTAGAGGTTGGTTTTTTAGAGATAGAGAGCTTTAAATTGCAATAATAACTTAATAAGAAACTGTTTAATGTAAATATTATTTCGGGATAATATGTAGTGTTCTGACTCGAAATGACCCTTGAGCAAATAAATCCAATAGTGTCTATGAGGCGGACAGTAAACAAACCTTGGTCATGTGTTATTCATCAAATGCTTGTCTCCGAAATGTTTGAGCTTAAGCAATTTGTGAACATTGCTCCGTCGGCATGAGTTTCAAAATCACCGAGAACTACATGATTGGCCGTTGCAGTTAAACTTTAATGCCAATTAAAAGTAAGATTAGAAATCTGTCGATGAATGAATAATATAGGTATAACTGAAGTACCTACCTACATATATTAAAAAAAAATATTGTCGATACGTTCGCTTAGGGTCAAAAAACACAACTTTATTTTTGGTTGAAAATTATTTTTGGGCTCTTTGTAACGTTCTGATTTGGTCATAGGTTATATGTACCTTACAATACGTGGATAACAGAGCAACAACTCATCTCATTCCCATATCCCATGAGATATGAGGGGCGCCCTCCGACTTTTTATTAGTTTCGAACGGTAAGCTAGTATTCTAGTATTTGGTGGTACAGTGTTTGCCAACTACACACTAATCATGAAAATTGAATTAAATCACGGAAAATATAGAAAAAATTAAATTAAATATTCCAAAGGTCTCAAGCGAAAATAAAAAAAAAAAACGCTTTTTTTCCTCGCTAAAGTGTTCTTCAAATATTATGCATTAACTTCGAAAGCCATTCAAACACGTTGAAAGTCTCCAACGAAGACCAAGTTAAATTGAAGACCAATCTAAAACATGAAGAAAAATAAAATATTTTATTTTAATTATAAGAATTTGAGTTCATGTAAACATATTGTAATGCACACTCAACTTTTATTACTAATTTCCTAATCGAAAACGTTCAACCGAAAACACAAGCGGCAACACTATAATGATAGTACATCTATGTAATAGTGTGTGTGCAGAACTATACCGGGAGGAGAATGTGTTTAGCCAATTAGCCATAATACAGATTATAGCAAACTCTCTCTATGTAATAAATTGCTCCAAAGTTCTAGATGCTTCACACTGATGGAAAGCTCTAGATGCAATACGTTATTCTATATAAAGGGGTCGCAAAAGCAACCAGGAAGTTTGTTCTGATTATAAAGTGATAATGTTAAGATTGGTTTTTGTTTACAAGTGATAGTGCAAAGATTGAGTTGAGATCGAATAAAGTATATATCGAATAAAAGTGGTAGAATTAAATTGAAAGGAAAAGTTTTATTATTGCGAACTAAGCGCACGTTACATTGGTGTCAGAAGTGTAAATAAAACTTATTTGATAAAAAGATCGAGTTTGACTAGTAAAGTGTAAAAAAAAGAGCTAAATACAGTAAAAATGGGTAAGTTGTTAGAAGAGCTCAACTGCATTGAGCTTAAAAGTGAGTTAGGTAAGCGAAATCTTTCTAGAGCGGGATCGAAAAATGAGCTCGTCCTACACTTGCACAACTATTTGGAACAGCAAGGGGAAGACGTAAACATAGGAACAGCAGAATGTTCTCGAACAGCTTGAAGCACAACGAAACGAACAAAAGAAAGAACAACAGAATATTCTCGAAAGACTTGAGGCACAACAGAATGTTTTGGAAGGTCAGAAAAGCATTCTAGAAGGCAAATTGGGCAACATCGAGAAAAATGCATGTGCCCTAGACGAACGCGTTGAAGGTGTGGAAAAACAGCTTTCTGTTGTAGAGAATCGTTTCGAAATCGTAGAAAGCCGATGTGACAAACAATTCTCTGTTCTGACCAAGGAATTAGAGCAGATCTGGAAAATCAAAATTCGAGAATCTGCTGGAGAATTTGCAAAGAAAAAGGAGATGAAACCGCCAACATTCGATGGACAGTCTTCTTGGCCAGTCTACAAGAGACAATTTGAGGCAGCCGCGACAACAAATGGCTGGGATGACGAAAACAAGTACCTAGCACTGACTCTTGCTCTTAGAGGACCAGCAGCTGAATTACTTCAAACTGTTTCAGCTGGTAAGAGCGGTGATTTCAGTTCTCTCGTGGCAGCAATAGATAAACGGTTTGGAGATAGCCACTTGAAAGAGCAGCTCCAAGCAGACGTCGAAAGACTGGTTCACCTGGCATACCCGGATGCTGGAGAAGAAATCATCAACCAGCTTGCTGTTGAGTCCTTCGTTCGTGCCATTTCCGATACACATCTTCAGAGGTTTGTGCGAACTGCTAGAACACGTACTGTTTCTGAAACCTTAGCATTCGCATTGACAATTGAAGCAGCAGAAGCGGCTTCTCATGGAGTACATCGGCTTGGAGAAGCCATAGTCGAAGAATGCTCTTGCCAAAGAGCTGAAATACAAAAGAACCAACGGAGCGGACTGGCAAGATGTTGGAACTGCAACAAGACCGGGCACTTACAGCGTCAATGCCGACCACCACCAAATAAAGCCGCTCGTCAACACTGTGGAAGCAAGAGATCCAACCCAGAGCAAGGTAACAACAACACCAGCGTTGCTTATCAGTCCGTTTCCCATCAGGGAAACGAGTAAGAACCAACTTCGAGCGGCAGAGGCTGGTTTCTTGTATCGATGGCCCCAAAACCACCATCCAGGTCTCTCAGACCACTACTATTAACGGGAACAAACATATGGCTACCATCGACACCGGTGCCACAGCATCCATAGTACGTCGACACTTGGTAAAGATGACATGGCTTCATAACACCAATAACTACCATCTAAGAACCGCAACGGGAGAAGCAGCAAGAGTATATGGAGAAGTGTGTCTTAAGATCCGACTGGCCGATCTAGTGTTTACTTATCAATTCCTGGTGGCAGATATATGTGACGAGTGCATCATTGGAATCGACATTATGAAATAGCACGGAGTTATTTTGGACATCGGTTATCAAGTTTCGAAGTACCAAATTAAGGAATTTCCAATGACCTATTCGAAGGAAAATACGTCGACACTGAGGAATGTCATCACGGAAAATCTGATTCTGCCTCCTTCTTCTGAAGTGTTCGTTTGGACAAAACTGGAAGGTGAGTTTGGAAGCCTTCGATACCTCATGGTGAAACTCTTGCCAAAGAGCTGAAATACAAAAGACCCAGCGTAGCGAACTGGCAAGATATTGGAACTGCAACAAGGCCGGGCACTTACAGCGTCAATGCCGACCACCACCAAATAAAGCCGCTTGTCAACACTGTGGAAGCAAGAGATCCAACCCAGAGCAAGGTAACAACAACACCAGCGTTGCTTATCAGTCCGTTTTCCATCAGGGAAACGAGTAAGAACCAACTTCGAGCCGCAGAGGCTGGTTTCTTGTATCGATGGCCCCAAAACCACCATCCAGGTCTCTCAGACCACTACTATTAACGGGAACAAACATATGGCTACCATCGACACCGGTGCCACAGCATCCATAGTACGTCGACACTTGGTAAAGATGACATGGCTTCATAACACCAATAACTACCATCTAAGAACCGCAACGGGAGAAGCAGCAAGAGTATATGGAGAAGTGTGTCTTAAGATCCGACTGGCCGATCTAGTGTTTACTTATCAATTCCTGGTGGCAGATATATGTGACGAGTGCATCATTGGAATCGACATTATGAAATAGCACGGAGTTATTTTGGACATCGGTTATCAAGTTTCGAAGTACCAAATTAAGGAATTTCCAATGACCTATTCGAACGAAAGTACATCGACACTGAGGAATGTCATCACGGAAAATCTGATTCTGCCTCCTTCTTCTGAAGTTTTCGTTTGGACAAAACTGGAAGGTGAGTTTGGAAGCCTTCGATACCTCATGGTGGAACCAGGCCCAGAGTGTTCCTCCCAAAGCGTCATCATTGGGAAAACACTGATAGCACCGAAAAACAAAATGGTCCCCGTACGGTTACTAAACACCAGACCGTACGATGTAAGGTTGAAAAAAGGAGAAGTCGTTTGACGTTGTGAATCGGTTGCAGCAATTACGAAGATCACTGATCAAGCCCCGAGAAAAACTATAACTCCAGAGGAGCTCAAAACCATCAAAGCTAGAATACTGAATTCATCCAACCTTGATCACCAACAAACAAGGATGGCTGAAAATCTTTTACAAGAGTACACTCTACACTGACGTCTTCGCATCGCCAAAGGGGCAATATGGACACAGTTGGTGCAGCATCGCATCAACACAGGAGAGCAAGACCGATTCGTCCACCCGCAAGACGCCTTCCACTGGCGTCTTGCGTCTTGCACCTTGCCAAACAAGGTGAGATTGAGGAAATCAAAACAACAATGAAGAAGGGCAGTCTTATCAAAAATTCCAATAGTCCTTGGGCGTCACCAGTAGTGCTAGTGAAAAAGAAAGACGGAAGCACTCGTTTTGTGTGGACTGCCGAAGGTTGAATGATGTGACTAAGAAGGACAGCTATCCCCTGCCGAAAATCACTGATACCCTGGATGCCGTGGAGGGAGCCCAGTGGTTCTCGACGCTGGACTTGAAGAGTGGATATTGGCAAGTTGACATCCACCCTGAAGATCGGGAAAAGACGGCGTTTTCTACAGATAATGGGCTCTGACAGTTTAAAGTTATGCCGTTTGGGCAACGCTCCGGCAACATTCGAGCGTTTGATGGAGTGCGTTCTTCAAGGACTGACGTGGAAATCGTGCCTGGTCTACTTGAACGATGTCATTGTTTACGGGAAAACATTTGACCAACATTGCAAGAACCTAAAAGCCGTGTTTCAGAGACTTCGAGAGGCTAACCTTAAACTGAATCCGGAAAATTGTGCACTTTTCAAAACCTAAGTTAAGTATTTGGGACACATCATCTCTTCGCAAGGAGTGAAGGCTGATCCTGAAAAGTTGACTCCGTCAAAAATTGGCCAACACCACAGGACAAACATCAACTCCGAAGCTTTCTTGGTCTTGCCACATATTACCAACGTTTTGTTAAGGACTTTGCTGGAGCAGCTCACCGCAAAAGGGAAGCAGTTTAAATGGCCAGGTGAGTGTGAGAAGTCTTTCCAGGAACTCAAATACCGCCTCTGTAATGCTCCAGTGTTGGCACATCCAACACCTGGCAAAACATTCATCATCGACGCAGATGCAAGCAACGTTGGAATCGGGGCGGTACTATCCCAAGTGCATGATGGCGAAGAGAAAGTAGTTGCATACTACAGAAAGAAAAAATTGCAAAAAAAAAATTTCATCGTAATTTTTTGAAGAAACTGTGTAACCTGCCACTGAATACTCCAAATTATGCGCTTTACCTTGAAATTGGTCTTCCTAAGCTTTTTACAAGCACCCTGAAATCTCAAGCTGATTATTTAATTAAGGTACTCTCAAATCAGGACACCCGTCTTTGAAAACAAATGGCCTTTTATGAGATACAAAACGAGGATTGGTGGATGACGAAGTGGAAAAGTCTAGGAGAAGCATGTGGAGAAGTGTTGGTGCTCGATTCTAACAACTTAAGGGATTCAAAAGGGCAGTTTTATCGCATAATTTAGGCACACGAAGATAGAATACGAGACGCATTTATAGAAGAAGCTTGCGATTCTGAAAGTAGAATCCTATACTCGCAACTCAATTATAATTTGATGGAAAGGAACTACTTCGACGATTCAATGAATTACAAAGAAATATCACTTATATTTAAAACCAGGTGTGAACTCCTAAGTCTTAATGGGCCCGTATAACGGAAGTTTTAATCAGTTTTGTACACTTTGCAATTTAAAGGCCAAAGAGAATTGTTTTCACATCATTAGCATATGCCCCATATATGTACAACAACGTCTTATGTACTTCAAGAAGAGGACTATGACGATCAACGAGACAGTAAAAGTGCTTAATGAGACAGAATGGAAAATATTATACCAATATTTGAAAAATATTTATAAATATAGAATGTTGTTATTAACAGAGTTTGAATAGTACAATTTTATAATTGAATTATAGTAAAATTATTTATAAAAAACAAAATGTAGGAAGTTATTTTGCCAACCGAGCTGACGGCAATGCCATATGGCTTTTCAAATTCATAAAAAAAAAAAAAAAAATACTACCGCAAGGTCTTCTTGAAACCCGAAAGAAACTACTGCGTGACCAGAAGGGAACTGCTGGCTCTTATCTTGGCAACAAAGCACTTCCATAAGTACATCTATGGACAGAAATTCCTTATGCGGACAGACCATGGTGCTCTGAACTGGCTGTTGAACTTCAAAAATCCAGAAGGGCAAGTCGCAAGGTGGATAGAAAGACTGCAGACATATGACTACCAGCTTTAACACCGCAGAGGAAAGCTGCACTCAAATGCCGACGCATTATCACGAAGACCTTGCAAAGTTGATTGCAAGCATTGTAGGCGGCAATAAGACAAAGAAATTATTACCACTCAGCGACTAAGAGCTGACCCCATATGCGGATGGAGCAATGAGGAAGTGAGGACTGCTCAACAGGAGGATCCAGATATCGAACCCATTCTCGCATGGAAAGAAAATGAAGATAAACTTGAACGGGGAGACATTTCTGACAGAGTCAAGTTCTCAAAGCCTATTGGGCACAGTGGGACTCACAATATGTGCCAGAAGGTGTCTTCAGGCGAAGATGGGAATCCGCTGATGATAAATCATATGTGATGCAGCTGATCATACCGCAATCGAAAGTCAGTGGTCAGGAGGCTACCTGGGAGTTAACAAAACACTGGAGAAGGTGCGACATCGGTTCTAATGGTTGCATGCTAGAGATGACGTGGAGAAGTGGTGCCGAACATGTTTCAAGTGTGCTGCAACCAAAGGACCTGGTAGAAAGATTCAAGGTAAGATGCATCAGTACAACGTTGGATCGCCTTTTGAGAAGATTGCAGTAGATGTGGCTGGGCCTTTTAAAGAGACCAACGCTGGAAACAAGTACATTCTGATTGTAATGGACTACTTTAGCAAGTGGCCTGAGGCGTATGCCATCCCAAATCAAGAAGCCAAAACGGTGCGGTGTTTGACCAGATTGTGTATAACTGGTGAGCAGGTTTGGCGTACCTATGGAACTCCATTCCGACCAAGGGAGGAACTTCGAGTCAAATATCTTCCAAGGAGTGTGCGGACTACTTGGCATAAAGAAGACGAGAACCACACCGCTTCATCTACAATCTGATGGGATGGTTGATGGTTGAAAGATTCAACCAGAGCTTGAATGAACACCTCACCAAGGTCGTAGGCGACTACCAAAGAGATTGGGATAGGCACGTACCGCTATTCCTGATGGCCTATAGAAGTGCGGTGCATAGCTCGACAGGACAAACACCGTCTGAAATCCTGTTCGGGAAAACCATACGGCTGCCCAGCGATAGAGAAGCCACAGTACTCAAATGAGTATGTGGACGACCTCAAGTAAAGACTCGTTGACATCCATTAAAGAACAAGGGCACAGGTGAAAACCTATAGCGACCGGATGAAGACACGGTACGACACAAAAGCGACAATGGCAGGATTCCATGCAGGAGATCGTGTGTTGCTTTATAATCCTCATCGTCAAAAGGGATTGTCACCTTCAAGCAAAACTTCAGCAAAACTTGGAAGGTCCTTATACTGTTGTCACGAAGATTAATGTTGGCGAGGTTAGCTCAACAATTTCTCGTGGCGCGGTTAGCTCAACAAATGAAACTCGCATTAACGTGACTGACAATGTCAGGTTAAAACCTTTAATCAATAATGAATTCTTATTATTATTTAACATTTTGTTTTATAAAGACTTACACTAGTTTCTTAGGTTTCTTAGGTTTTTCTTTGTTCTTTCTTACAGATTTAATGATAACTTTTGTTCTTTTTTACAGATTTAATTTTCAATTTCGACTACTTTAAGATTTCAGGTTACTTTTTCATTTGAGGTTACTTTTCTTTTGAGGTTACTTTTCTTTCGATGGCTTCCACAATTTGGCAACTAGCCAGACAGATTAGTCAAATTGTGGTGTGGAAGGTACCCGAAGCTGTTTTGACAACGGCGCTGCGTACTTGCCCATCCTTAGAGGTTTTTGTGGCTACTACTCGCCCTTTTGGCCAACAGTTTCTTGGATTTGTGGGGTCTGTAATAAGAACTATGTCGCCCACTTGCAATGGCCTTACCGGTTCGAACCATTTGGCACGACGAGTTAGTGTGGGAAGGTACTCTAGTACCCAGCGTCTCCAAAAGTGTTCCGCGAACTGTTGCGCCGATAACCAATTCTTTCGAAGTACCCTAATGTCGTCGTCGAATATTGCTAGTGGTTTAGAGCCACTCGAAGAGCCCAATAAAAAATGATTAGGCGTAAGAGCCTCTTCGTTTTCGTTGTCGATAGGAATATAAGTTAAAGGCCGTGCATTAACGATGTTTTCTACTTCGATGAGCATACTCCTAAGAAGTTCTTCGGAAGGATTTCTGGTTGGCATTATCTGATGTAGGGTCTTTTTTACCGATCTGACGAGTCGTTCCCAGCTCCCTCCCATATGCGGCGATCCGGGGGGAATGAATTTCCATTTAGTAGATGTTGAGGTGAAAGATTCGATCATTTTATCCATGTCGATGTTCTGGAGGGCTTCCTTAAGTTCTCGTTCGGCTCCTATGAAATTTGTCCCGTTGTCACTGTATATTTCAAGGGGGGTGCCTCTACGTCCCATAAAATTCCGTAGTGCCAAGATACAGGAATCCGCCGATAGTGAGTGGGCTATCTCCAGATGGACTGCTCGCGTGGTAAGGCACGTTAAGAGTACCCCCCACCTTTTCTCTGTTCTTCGAAAGATGGTGACATACAGAGGCCCGAAATAGTCTACTCCTACAAACGAGAACGGACGGCAGAACGAAGCGAGTCTCGCGGGTGTAAGTTGCGCCATTATAGGATAAAGCGGCTTAGCTTTATTGTTTTTGCAGGTCTGGCAGATCCGTCGCACTGCAGCGAGGGCTGCTCTGAGTTGAGAGATGTGGAATCTTTGCCTTAGTTCATTCACAACTGTTTCGTGATTCTGGTGCTTGTACTGGCAGTGCATGTCCATGATGATTAGATGGGTTACGCGATGATTTCTTGGGAGAATGACGGGTCGGTTCACATTTACGTTTGCAGTTTTTACAAACTGGATCCTTCCAGTTGCCCGAATGAGTTTGTGTTCGTCTAGGCTGGGACACAGGTTGTAAAGGGTACTAGACCTTTCTACTTGCTGGTTGCTTTCCAAGTCGGCGATTTCTTCTCCATACACACTGGCCTGCGCTTCCTTTATAAGCGAAATCTCAGCAGACTGAAGCTCTTCTAGGGTTAAGGGTCCAATCGACCTTTTTTCGGTGAGTCTTTTACTCCTGGTATTTGTTATGAAGCGGAGGACAAAGGCGGTACTTTGTGGAAATCTCATTGTAGCGGAAAATATGTTCTCGGGTAGACGCGTGGACGTTGATGAATCATGTCTTGAGTTCCTCTTCTGTGTTACTTTCGCTGTGTTCGGTTTCTCGCGGCCAGCTTTCCGGAGGTAACTTGAGGAAATGTGGTCCCATAAACCACCGGCTTGTTGCTCTGAACTCAGGAACCTTCTGCCACTTAGTTCCTTCGTCCGCTACGTTGAGCTTAGTGGGAATCCATCGCCAGTCAGCAATCGCTGTAAGATCTAAGATTTCGCTTACCCTGAAAGCCACAAACTGTTTGTATCTCCGGTGGTCTGATCGAATCCAGCTCAGGACGTTACGGGAGTCTGACCAGAACACGATTTTTGCAAACGTAATGTTATGCGACCTTACTATACAGTTCGCGAATCGGGCACCCAACACTGCGGCTTGCAACTCAAGTCTGGGTATTGAGAGGCTTTTTAGCCGGGCAACTCTTGTTTTTGCGCCAAGGAGAGCACACTCTATCATTTCAGTTGAGGCATTTCTAAGGTACGCTACGGCCGAAAACCCGTTCTCACTTGCGTCCACGAAAACATGTAGCTGGCGTTCGACATCGGGACTTGAGTTATTCTTGATGTAGCACCTCGGGATAGTCAGTGTTTCCATTGAAGGTAAGTGCTCAGTCCACTTCAGCCACTTCATATATTCTGCGTCTTGTATTCCTTCATCCCAATCTACTTTGGAACGCCAGATGTCTTGCAGGAGAATCTTGACGTACATTAAAAAATGTGCTATCAGGCCCAAAGGGTCGAACATTGACATCAGTGTTTTCAACACCTCACGTTTAGTAGGACGCGGCCCCCGAAAAGAAGATTGGAAAGACTTGGGTTCTTTGTTAGCTTGTATATGAAGCAATCTGAGGACGTACACCACCACATACCGAGGACTTTTTCGGTGGTCAATTCTACATTTATGTTAAGGTCGATTTTATCTGTGGGTTCAGCTTTTAGGGCTTTGAGAACAGCTGTTGAGTTTGAAATCCAGTTAATAATTGTGAATCCACCCTGATCGTGCACGAAACGAATATCTTTAGCTAGCTGTACTGCTTCCTCTTCAGTTGCCACGCTATCCATTAAGTCATCTACGTAGTGGTTCTCTCTTATAGATCGGACCGCTCTTGGAAATTTCGGATTAAATTCATCAGCGTTTTTGTTTTTAACAAACTGAGCGCAACAGGGAGAGCAAGTAGCTCCGAAAGTCATCACGTTCATCATGTAGACATCTGGTTCTTGCGTGTCACTCTTGCTCCATAAGAACCTTTGAAAGTCCCGATCTTCCTTTCGTACAAGCACCTGATGGAACATTTCCTTAATATCGCCGCAGATGGCGACGAGGTTCTCTCTGAATTTATAGATGACCGAAGTTAGAGGGGTAAGCTGATCCGGCCCCTAGAGAAGCATGGAGTTTAAAGATACGCCTTGGACTTTAGCTGCTGCATCCCATACTATCCTCACTTTCTTCGGTTTGTTGGGGTTGTGAACCGGGAATATCGGGAGGTACCAGCATCTATCCTTCCCAGCGGCTACTTCTTTGGCCGATAATCGTTTTGCATAGCCTTTCGAAACGTAATCTTGAATTTTGTCATCAATGATTTCAGATAGAATGGGTTCCCTTTTCAAACGCTTGTGAAGACACGATAACCTCTTTCTGGCCATTGGTAAGCTGTCGGGCATATGGATCTGGTCCGTCTTCCACAGAAGTGGTGTCTCAAAGCGTGATCTCTTGCGGATAGTGTATGTTTCCAGCAGCTCTAACGCACGTTTGTCTTCAGTTGGTAGAACAGCATTCCCCGAATAGTTAGTACCAAAGGTCTCACCAGAAACGAACTCTTTCACCAGGTTCTGTAGCTCAGCGTTATTGCACTCACAACCGTGGAAACTGTGAAAGGCGTGCACGCTTGATTCGGTGTTTGCCCTCTCATTATAACGGCCGTGTACCATCCACCCTAGGCGTGATTTTGTTGCAACTGGTTGCTCGGAACTTCCTTCTCTATACCGCAAAGAGAGACACAACTTAGAGTTATTTAGGCCAATCAGCAGTCTCGGCTTAGCACGGGTATAAGATGGGATTGGTACTCCTCTGAGGTGCTCATATTCTTCCTGAAGCCGGGTGGAGTCCACAGATTGTTCTGGCAGCTGCAAGCTTTCAACAGTGTGTACATCGGATAGTGTAAATCTTTCTGCATTTGGAGCTATACCGGATATTTGGAGAGATATTAGTTCAGATTTATCCTCATATCTGTGGGTATTGCCGGTCCATTTCAAACAGAGTGGCTGCCGTGTTCCTTTCGCATTCAGCTCTCTAGCAATATCTGCATCCATCAAAGATAATGAGGAGCCATCATCTAAGAAGGCGAAGGTGTTGACCTGGTAATCTTTACAGTACAGGATGACCGGAACCACTCTGAAGAAAATGCCCTTATGGCTGGCGCTATGAACGTTGCAATGCTGTTTTTTGCTGCGTGGTGAACCCCTTTCCATCTTGGATGAGCTTTCTTCATTGTGCAGGAGCTGATTGTGCTTAAATTCGCAACCGTTTTTCTCACAAACAGTATTTGAGGTGCATCTTCTGCAATCATGGGTCTCAAGGCATCTTCGACACAGTTGATGCTTCCTTACTGCTGCCCATCTTAAGGTACGGTTGAGGCTCTGGAATTCCTTGCAGTTCGCTACAGTATCACAATCTCCTTTGCATATCAAGCAGCTCTTCGCCTTCCATGGTTGCATATCGTTAGCGCTCACTTGATCATCATGAACGTGTAGAAATCCTTTCTTCGCATCTTTTTTCCCTAGTGGCTTGCTTTCAGTAATGGCCGATGAAATTTCTCGAACAAGAACGCTGTTGGCAGCTTCCGCAAGCCGGTATATCCACCCGCTAAAGTGGGACAAATTGCAGTCCTGTATCCCTTGCTTATACTTGGCCCAGTCAAGACGGATTGCTGGTGGCAGTTTATGCACAAGATGATGTAAAATCGTGGCGTTGTTCAGATGAGCCACTAAACCTGAAGCCTCAATCGTAACGCAGAGGTTTTGCACTACTAGAGCAAAGTTGACAAGCGTTTCCAGTTTTTCAGCCTTTGGAGCGGGTGTTGATTGAATCCTTTGAGTGAGCGCATGAACAACCAGCTCTGGGTCTCCGTACAGCATTTTCAGGGTGGCAATAACTCTGGGCACACAACTTGGCTGTATAAGAAGACTTCGAACTGCCTCCAACGCTTTACCCTTTAAAGCCTTCTGCAACCTCACTAGGTTCTCTTCATCCGTAAAGGCGCATATCTCGGAGCTTCTGGCGTAGTTGGATATAAACAGCGGCCACTCGTCGGGACTTCCTGCAAAACTTTGTAAATCTCGAGATATTAAATGGCGAGATGCTATATTGGCTCTAGATAATCCGTGGTTGCTCGGTAGTCCCAGATGACTTACACCAGTCATGCGTGTTGACGAAGGATGTTCTCGATGAGGGTGGAAGTTGGTTGGTGGCTGAATATGTTGCAGTGGCTGGTCCAAATAATTCGACGAAGGCGGCTCAGGTTGCCAGACGGGTGGATGTTGCAAGATCCTCTGAGTTGGCTGTGGTGGAAGCGAATGATGCGACATCTGACGAGCTTGCTCAGCGAGCGCGGGCGCTTGACTGACGGTGGTGGAAGCCAAACAGTTCTTGGGCTGACTATCGCCCAGCCAACTTTTAACTTTAATTACAGATGAAGACGCTTCATCATCATCGGATCCCGACGTGTCGCCTGCTAGCTGATTAAGAAGCTGATATTTTTTGTCCAAATATTCTTTGTCACGCCTTGCACACAACAGCCTTTCCTCTTCCAACATTTGCAGCTCCAGTTTTATCTTCCTTCCCGAAGACGTCGAAGTCCTTCCCGAATTTGTTGAACACGGACTGTTAGCCCTGGTTGGCTGCGCATTTGACCCGCCGGTGGTTGTAGGACACGAATTTTTACTAATTGGGAAAACCCCATTGCCGCCCATAGCACTTGATGTAAAATTACCTAATGATGAAGAAGGCTTGGTGGATTTTTCAAATGTTTCCAACAACCTAGCTTTACGCTATTCTTCGAAATAGCTCCTAAAGCATGCGGAGCAAGGCTAGCCATCTTGTTATCCTTTGTCATTCCGAAGGTAGAAGAGGCGTAAATATTATTCGCATTGGTAAATGCCGGTTGGTTGCTTGTGGTACTAAAATGTATATGGGACATGGCGGCGGTGACGGTGTCTATTGTGTGTGTCAACGCTAAATGCGATACAGCCGTAGCAGAGGTGTTACTATATTGATTCGACTCGTTTGTATGTATGGCACTATTGGCGTCTACTGTGGTAACATTTGATGCGCAGGTAACGGGCGCAATATTTACGACATAGGGTACATAAGGTGGTGTGGTTTGAATTGGGTTTCGGCTCGCATTCGGAGCAACAGACACGGAAATTTCGGAAGAACTAGATAAAAGAGTACGCTTACCTGTAGTGCACTTTACGCAAGTTCATGGCTGGTCCTGAACTGCATTGGACACTCCTGCGCACGTAAAGTGACTCCACGACTCACAACAGTCACATTGGACCATGTCCTCGTACGAATCTGGTTCGTCACAGTTGGCGCAGTTGAATTCCTCCTGAATTGTGCGCTTCTTGTTTGATTTTGGGGCATCCTGGGTCCTTCTTGGCATGTTGAACGTGTTGATCATCCAAAATAATTTCCAAATAGTGTTTTAAGTTGTTGGCGAGGTTAGCTCAACAATTTCTCGTGGCGCGGTTAGCTCAACAAATGAAACTCGCATTAACGTGACTGACAATGTCAGGTTAAAACCTTTAATCAATAATGAATTCTTATTATTATTTAACATTTTGTTTTATAAAGACTTACACTAGTTTCTTAGGTTTCTTAGGTTTTTCTTTGTTCTTTCTTACAGATTTAATGATAACTTTTGTTCTTTTTTACAGATTTAATTTTCAATTTCGACTACTTTAAGATTTCAGGTTACTTTTTCATTTGAGGTTACTTTTCTTTTGAGGTTACTTTTCTTTCGATGGCTTCCACAATTTGGCAACTAGCCAGACAGATTAGTCAAACTGTGGTGTGGAACTACTTCTATAATCCAGAATTTGGCAACTAGCCAGACAGATTAGTCAAATTGTGGTGTGGAACTACTTCTATAATCCACAAATGACGTGTAGCCACGTCCACAAAATGCAACGTGGCTGACGAGTGGAACTTACATTTTAAGGGCGTTGCCAACAATTAACGACGTGGTTTACCGCATCCAAAGAGGACTAAAAGGCAAGTTAAAAGTAGTTCATTGTGACCGGCTGCATCGATGTAGTGGTGAGGCTGCAGATGGAATTATTCGAGACGAACAATCTTAAGTAGGGGGCAGTGTAATGTACACCCAACATTTAATACTAATTTCCTAATCGAAAACGTTCAACCGAAAACACAAGCGGCAACACTAAAATGTTAGTACATCTAATAGAAGGCAGTGCTTGTGAGTCAGTGTGTGTGTGTGCAGAACTATACCGGGAGGAGAATGTGTCTAGCCATAACGCGGATTATAGCAAGTTCTCTCTATGTTATAAATTTCTCGAAAGCTGTCGATGTTTCAGACCATGGAAAGCTCTAGAGTCTAGATGTAATACGTTATTCTATATAAAGAGGTCGCAAAAGCAACCAGGAAGTTGGTTCTGATTATAGAGTGATAATGTTAAGATTGATTTTTGTCTACAAGTGCAAAGATTGAGTTGATAACGAATAAAGTAGATATCGAATAAAAGTGGTAGAATTAAATTGAAAGGAAAAGTTTTATTATTGCGAACTAAGCGCACGTTACAATATATTTATTTATTTTCGTCAATCAGAGAACAATATTCACTTACAGACTACTTAATAAATAGACTAACAATAGTATTGATATTGATAAAATAGGAATTTGAATTTTAATTGAACTTTAAGTTAACTAAATGGTGGCATGTTTAATACATTAAATACGTACTGCCTAAAAGAATCTCTGCTACAATTATCGAAGAAATCTAGTCTACTGCAAACAGAGTTGACTACTCTGATGCAACGAGCAATTGATTCATTTCGAACATAATTCGTTCGATGAATTTGGTCATGAAACACAGTTATTACGAGATGTTCTACTCTGAACGCGTAAGGTAATTAACAAAAGTAAAGGAGAGCATTTTATGTGGTATGCTAGTCAATCTCTAACAAACATTATCCCAAAATAAGTACGTCGATTTTCTAGACTTTGCATGCCAAATAACAAACACCTGGTTTTGTATGAGGGAGTATCGATTCTCCAATTTAGTTTATAGAACGTATATCTAGTAAATTTTCTTTGAATTTTTTCGATTCTCACTATCGAGTTTTTGTAGCAAGGGTTCCAAACCGTACAGCAATACTCCAGTCCAGATCGAACCAAAGAGTTGAAAAGAGATTTCAGTGAGTATGAATCGGTGAATTCCTTTGTTTTTCTGATAATAAACCCTAGCATTTGGTTAGATTTATTTATTATATAATTAATATGAGGTAAAAGTGAAAGCTTAGTATCTAATATTACCCCCAAATCATTTTTTTGAGTAACACATTCCAGGTCAGAATTATTAATCTGATATTTAAACTGAAAAAAACTGAACAGGTAGAGTTTAACGTAAACAGGACATATCTTGGCATTTTGAAACATTCAAATGGAGATTATTTATACGACACCAATCAGCCAGTTTTCCTACGTCATCGTTATGCAAAACACAATCTTCATCAGCAAAAAGAAGACTAAGAGGATTGTTGAATATTTTGGGAATATCATTAATGAAAATTAGAAAGAGTAATGGACCCAGGTGGCTTCTTTGAGGAACACCGGAGTGAACTAGGACTTGGTGTGAAAAATGGTTATTGATTTTAACTGTCTGAACTCTGGAGCTTAAATAGGATTGGAAATGGAAATGGAATAACTTCTAACGACTTAAATGGTAACTTTACATTTATTTCTTCACAGGGTTGCTCTGTGATAGATTTATGTCTTATTAGAGGTGATTGGTCTAGCATTACAGAAAACTTTGAAGTACTTCCAGCAAATTTCTCGTCGCATCTCCCCATTGTCGTTTCCTGTTGTTTTGAAAATAACATTATAAACCCAGTATCGACAGAAAATACTCTCAGATTGAAATGGAGAGAAAAAAATGTAAACAATTATGTCAGAAAACTAAATCAGCATGTATTGAATTTGCCGTACATTGAAGATACCAGCCTAGAAGAAATATCAACTTCGATTCTTACTGCGATTAGACAATCATCAAATTTCACTAATGAAAATAGCAACAGGGATACATTTCATTCTAAATGGTACGACAATGACTGTAGAAAAGCTAGGCAGAAATCTTTCGCATTTTTGAAACTTTTCAGAAAAACAAATAATCCTAGCGCCAAAGTTTTATATTTACGGGCTAACCAAGAATATAAGCGAATGTGTACTCTAAAAGAGAATATGCACCTACGAAATGTAGCTTCCAAACTCAGTATATGTAAAGATTCAAAATCTTTTTGGAGTACTGTCCGTTTCTTAAATGGTCAGAATAATACGAATACACTTTCAATTGATGTAAACTTTCTCGCGACTTATTTTGAAAAACTTTTGCTACCCAATCCAAATTTAAATATAATCAGTTTCGCCATTCCAAATATAACTGTACCAGAGTTAGATTCCTCATTTACAATAATGGAATTAAAATCGTCTCTGTTAAAAATAAAAAATAACAAAGCACCTGGCCCCGATGGTATTCCAGTTGAATTCTACAAGAATGCCACTCCTGAGTTTTTAGAATACATTTTAAGTTTCTTCAATAAACTTTATAGTGAGGAAACTGTTCCTGAAAATTTTAGGTACTCAAAGATAACAGCCGTTTATAAGAACGGTGATCGTGAACAACCTGAGAACTATAGGGGTATTGCAGTCTTAAATTCACTGAGAAAACTGTTCTTACAACTACTATACCTTAGGCTTTCAAATTGGGTTGAACAAAACAATATGATCAGTTGCTACCAAGCTGGCTTTCGTGCAAATCTTTCGACTATAGATCAAATTTTTGTTCTATGTACTGTAGCTAAACGATTTATAGATAAAAAAAAATGTTTGTATGCCTTTTTTGTCGATCTGAAGGCTGCATTTGACACAAGCTTTCTGTAATAGGTTTATCAACCAAAGTCATCAAATTCTATGAGAAAATGCTTGAAAATAATCGTGCTTTTGTCCAGAATGGTCAAAAGAAATCTAGAGATTTTAAATGCCAATCTGGTGTTCCTCAAGGCTGTGTTTTAAGCCCTTTACTATTCTCACTTTTTATTAATGATGTTGAAAATCACATCCCAGGAGGTATCACTATAGGTGATGTTAATATTAAAGTTCTTCTTTACGCTGACGATCTTGTTATCCTGTCTGATAGCCCGCTTACTCTACAGCTA
This sequence comes from Melanostoma scalare, assembly GCA_949752695.1. Lineage (NCBI taxonomy): Eukaryota > Metazoa > Arthropoda > Insecta > Diptera > Syrphidae > Melanostoma > Melanostoma scalare. The sequence continues at coordinate 123,051,931 of OX456984.1, read as the reverse complement.
CAAATCAATAAGCTACAGCAATATTGTGATAGTTGGGATCTGAAAATCAACAGCTCGAAATTTAAAATTATGGTTTTTAGATCACGCAACAGATCTATAGGTTATAGTCGCAACTGGACTCTTGGGGATGATGTCATCGAAATAGTGGATAGATTTAAGTATCTTGGATATATTCTCACATATAGCCTGAATTCACATGCACATGTTGAAGAAAAAACGAAGGCTGCTAAAGTAGCTTTGAATAGCATGTGGAAAAATTTTTTTTGACCACTCCGTTGATCCAGCATCAAAATTTAAAGTCTTTAACGCTACAGTAAATAGTTGCCTTTGCTATGGAAATTAAGTATATGGGTATGAACAGTTGGAAGAACTAGAAAACGTCCAAAGATACTTTTTCAAACGAATTTTCAAGCTGCCTAAAAACACCCCAAACTATGCCATACATGTGGAATCTGGGTTGCCACACATATTTTTAAAAAACTTGAAGGCTAGTGCGGACTACATTGTCAAGGTAATGAGTCGATCAGACCAAAACATCCAAAAACGGATCCTTATGATTTGTTTTAACAATGGTTATAGCCCAATCAAAAACTGGTATGATCTGGCTGTTACGCATAATTTTGCAATTTCATTACCAACTGACAATGTCGTTGCGTTAAGAGATTCTCTATACGACTGCATAGCTCGCATAGATGAGACGCTATTTCAGCAATGCATAGTCCGAGGTACTTCTTCGACATCAAGAAGCGTTTATCGACAACTAACTTTCTCTTTAGGTGAAAAGAACTATTTCAGAGATGAGTTTTCAGTCTCTCAAATGAGCTTAATTTTCAAAGTTAGAACTGAAATGCTGGAACTGAATTGTAGACCTCATAGATCCGACTTAAATCCTATCTGCTCGCTTTGCAATCTCGGTCAGAACGAAAACGTCTTACATTTTATAGCATTTTGTCCAATTCTACAGGAAATACGTAGACTCTATTTTTCCACAAGTTTTCTTTCGTTAGAAGAATGTATAAATATCCTGAATGGTTGCCGTGGTTGGAAGTCTCTTATAGGATACGTTTCTCACGCGAAAAAATATCGGGATGATTATTTGAACATGTTTTGAAACAATAAATCTACACTACTTTTGAACTATACATATAGGGAAAAAGCAAGTTATTTTCGTTTTAGCTAAACTAAAAGCCATTTGATCTATTTTGTTTTGACTAGGCTGAAAGTCCAGAAATCAAATTGTTATGTATATTAGAAACTTAATATTTATATACTTTAAGAGTGTTCTAAACGTGTATCTTATACAGCAATAGATTTAAACCTAAATCAATTTATTTATTTATTTTTGTTTTGACTAAACTAAAAGTCACTGTATGTTTGTTACTAGTTTTTTTTCTTTTTAAACAAATTAACTTGTAAACTTAGCACAAGTTTGTTAAAACTTTCTCATTGTATTTTAAAAATTGTAATTTCTTTACGGCAGACGGCATATTGCCATGCTTTCTAATAAATTGTATTTCTTTACTATAATATTGTAATTTATGATTTGAAAAAATAAAGAAAGAAATTGAATTGAAAAAAAAAAAAAAAAAAAATAGGATTGCAGCCAATCAAGAAATCTTGAATGAAACCCAAACTGCTTCAGTTTGTTAACTAGAACCTGATGATTAACACGGTCAAAGGCTTTGGCAAAATCCGTAAATATAATATCAGTCTGGGAATTACTTTCAAAATTTTTTACTATGTAATTAGTCATTAAGGAAAGATTAGTCGTAGTAGATCTACCAGACATAAAACCATGTTGATGTTCTGAAATCTCTTCCTTTAAATCAAAGGATAGTTTATCACACACAATTTTTTCGAACAGCTTAGGTAACGCGGAGGTTTTACATATAGGTCTATAGTTAGTAATTTTTTGTTTAGAACCAGATTTATGCACGGGAATTATAAAAGACAATTTCCAAGAATCCAGGAAGACACCACTAGATAAAGACAGGTTAAACAGATCCGTGAAAGGCTTAGCCGAAGAATTATCACATTTTGAAAGCAAAATTGGTGGAATGCCATCAGGTCCCTCTTTTTTGGTTGGGTCCAAGCCAAGCAGTACAAAAACTTGTTGAGAGTGTCGAACTCATATTCAAGTTTTAAGTAATTCAAACGAAGTTGAAAATTCAAATTATAAAATTAAAAAAAAAAATTATATTTACAGTATTTACTTGTTTTATGTTGACCTGAAGTTATTTCTTGTTTTTTATTAGATAATTCATTTACAAGAATTGCATGAGTATTTTTTAATTGCATTTTTGGTTTGTATGCAATTTAAAAGAAATCGAGTTGCTCAGCATTTGCTGTTTTTATTTTATATTTTCTTGTAATACAATGAAAACATTTTTGTTTTTTAATTATTCGTTTGTTTAAGTTTGATAACATGAACTTTTAATTTGTTTAAATTCGTAAAAATAAAAATGGTGTGAACGAAATCTTCACTTATTTATAAAAGTGTTTTCTCACGCTGGATGATCTCCATTGACTGACGAAATTGCCCCTGCCCGGGGCACTTTCATTCAACAGAGGTGAATATTAAAAAAGCATAGCACCACAACCTGGAAAGTAAAATAAAAACTGTTTCTACTAAAAAACTATTTATAAATGTTGGAACTACCTGTTTAACCAAAAAAAATTATGTTGAAAGTATAAGCAGCAGTGATATAGGTGTAAAAAAAGTGTTCGAGGTTCGAATCCCACCAGAGGCAAAAAGTGTTTTTCCACGGGTATCGCCTTTCGCGAGGAATTGGCAAGTCCTCCGTTAGTAAATTCATTGCCATGAAAAGCGCTTTCTCAATTAGCCGTTCGGAACCGGCAGGAAATTGTAGGTCCTCTCCATTCCCTCACAAGAATGTAAATCTCAACCATTCTTTCCAGCGTCTTAAGCAGAAAGGAGGTAAGACTAATGGGTCTAAGGCTCTTGGCGAGTGAGTAGTCTTTTTTACCAATTTTTGGTATGAAGGCGACTCTAACACTCTGCCAAGGAGTTGGTATATACGCAAGGGCTAAACTACCAGTGAAAATATTTTTCAAAGTAGGAAGCAAAAGGTTTATACTTTCCTGCAACATAGCTGGGTAAACACCGTCAGTGCCAGGTGACTTGAAACTGTCAAAAGATGCCACGGCATATTTGATGGCTTCGTCGATAACAACTAACGATGACGTGTACCAGCCAAGTCGAGTGGATTTATCGGATACACCTGATCTAAGGGAAATAGATTGCTGTGGACCGATTGATATCTGGTTTCCTGGAAAATTACTACTTCACCCTTGCTTCATTCGAAATTAAAAGTGAAGGCACTAAGGCTCATTTGATTCAGAAAAAATTATGCAGTTTTTTGAAAGAAATTTCGATTTTCGAAGTGAAGTTAATCATTTGCCATATTCATCCATGTATTTTGGATTCCATTTTGATGAATTTTGCGCAGATGAAAACGTTGAAAACTCTGTCTTAACAAGCGTAAAATCTCAGCTATGCCGATATTAAGTTAAAATGTGTGAACATAATATTCATCAAGGGTTTGATTTAAAAAATTATAGTAAAAATAAATATTTAATGTTGTTAGACCCATTTGAAATTGCTAGTGGTGAAATTTCTACAATAATGCTTCTACTTACAAATTTCCCATTTGATTGCGAAAAAATGCAGCCATCTTAATTGATGAATATAGGTAGTTCTTGTTAGTGGGGTCTGCAGAACCCTTGACCGAACATAAATAAAGTAATAAACAAGCTTTCAGAAAGTGCTGTTTGTGGTGAAAATATTTCTGAAGAAAAATAAAATATTTGTATCTTTATGAAAGTTAACGGCCGATTTCTTCACACAGAACTAACGATAGATCTGGAACTAGTCCTAAAAATAACAAACAAATCGGTATCAACTCATTTCTTCACATCAAAAATTAAAATAAGTTCTGTCAGTTTGAAACCGAGTACTACTTAGGATTCGGTATCAGCTAGCTCTTCAAAAACAACAAAACATATATTATTAGGTATACCAGTCATTAGTACTCAAATGAGTATCAACTCATTTCTTGTCAAAACATAAACACACTAGTTCTGTCTAATTGATACGAAGAATTTAATAGTACCCGACCAAAATTAGTACCCGACCTAAAAGTTGGGGGTATAGCATACAAAATCAAGTCGTTTCATAAGAGAAAAATTTTAAAGTTTTTTGCGTTGAATCGATTGGGCAAATTTTTTTTGAATATATTTTCTTTTTTTGGAATTAATTTTTATTTTTAGTATTGTGCATTTTTTTTGTGGTTACAATCACAAAAAGGAAATGGATTTAGTTTTCGGTGGAGATAATTTATTCATGGACTTAGACAACGTCGAAAGCGATGAAGAAGTGGTGGAAGTTCGTCGTGTGTTATCGAATGCCACCAGAGAAACATCTTTAATAGTTGGGATGACGTTGACTTTCTTCAACGTTTTAGATTAGCAAAACCAACATTTCAATTTGTTCTTCAATTAGTTACAGAAGAATTAGCACACATGCGCACACGGTATTGTAAATATTATTTGTAGAGCATTAAAGCTAATTTTGAACTGGATTTTACACAGATCTTATTTTATATCACCGGAACAGGAACTTCTTGTTACTTTGCGTTTCATGGCATGTAGATGAATGCAGTTAGCAGTTGCTGATTTCATGCATGTGTCGGCTTCTTGCGTTTGTCGCATATTACCAAAATTCTGTCTGGCATTAATACGACATTTGGACCAGTTTGTGAAAATGCCCGCAACATTCACAGAACAACAGAGAGCCGATCTGAATCTGAATTTTACAGGATTTCCCAGTTCCCACGAACAATTAGGGCTATTGACTGCACCCATACAGAGCGAAGGGTTTCGTAACCGCAAATGTTTTCCAAATGGTTTTCCTTGAATGTGCAAACAATATCTTCGGCCGATTTAAAGATATTGAATTTTGTTGCTCGTTGGGCTGGATCTGTGCATGATCAAACCATTTTTTGACATTCGATGGTGTATGGAAACGCAGGTTTCCTGTGTTAGCATATGGTGTGCGCGTTAAAACTAATACTTCTCAAATAATAGTAGCTTCACGTGCAATATTGCATAATATCTGCATTAATGATAACGATCCGCAACCGCCTGAAGAGTAAACTCAACATGAAAATCGTTTACGTCGTGCTATTTTAAGTGGATGAATTAAAAGCAATTCAGATTCAATCGGAATAAATCTAAATAACAGAAAGCGTGCTGCCAGAGAAAGTATCATCCTAAAATTGCAATAATTAAACTTAAACTCAACGCGGAATTTTTATTCCTTTGTTTCATCTCAGGGCTCTATATGTTTATGTATATTTAAAATAAACTATATTTACAAACATACATTCTATTTCTTGTAAAAAAACAAACTACATACAGTTGCGGTCAAAATAATAGTAGTGTGAGTAAAAGCATTGCAAAGATTGGTATTTTTCCACTTTGTATTGCGTTGATTGTGAAAACCCGTTATACTTTAATTGTTTTATATGGTGGAAAAGGATGTCGTCAATATGTAAGAAGACCTCCAAACACCGAATATAATCCACACTTTACAATCATAATGGTATGGGCATGTTTTTTCTTCTACGGAGTTGGACCCATAAAACGGACTGAAGGCATTGGGGATCAGCATCTCTATGTTAGGATAATGCAGGAAGTAATGCTACCGTATACTGAAGATGAAATGCCACTGAAATTGTCGTTCAGTAGGAAGCAATGGTTCCAGGAAAGTAAAGTAGATGTGATAGAGTAGCCCGTTCAGTCTTCGGACCTTAATCCCATCGAAAACCTATGAAGCGCTGTAAAAAAAATATGCTTCTAGATGTAAACCAAGCAACAACACAGTCCTTTGGGAAGCGTTACAGCAATCATGGAGTTCGATAAGCACAGTAATGTGTGGAAAACTGATAAACTCTATTTAACGTCTTTGTACTGCTGTTATTGCTAACAAGGGACATTCAACTAAATACTAATTGAAGGTACGAACATTCAGCCACATATTGTAATAAAAAATTTTGACCTAATTTTTCGATTTCATAACATTTCAAGGTAGATTTTCCTATAGCTACTATTTTTTTGACCGCTGAATTTCAACATCTGTTCAATAAACTTGCAACTATCGGATAATAATATTAAACTAATGTTGTTTTTTTTTTGTAAATAAAAGCTTAAAACACCACTTTGAAAACAACGTTATTTGTTTTTCAAATTAGAATTGACGGATAAGTTTTTTTCAATTTTGTTGTTTCTTAAGCTCTATACTACTATTATTTTGACCGCAGATGTACATGAATACCACGGTACTTACCAGAGTTTTCACATCCGTATCTAGTCAACTCAGAAACCAATTCAAAAAATCAAACCAACTGAGCGTCTAACGACAAAATTTTCATAAAAAATTGAGAAATTTGAAGTTCAATTCAAATTTTTTAATTTTAACTGTCAAACAAGTGTCGTAAAAAGGATTCGACCAGTTTTAGACTTATCTTGTCGCTAGTACTGGAGTAGGAATTTAGATCTCGTATCTATGATTTGAAGAAATGGAAAAGTACTAACTTTTATGTAGGACCAGGTATTAGAGTTAGTACCTGGTGTAGCTTGACCGGGTACTAGACCGCCATAGTACTAATGTGAAGAAATCGGCCGTAAGCAACATTTAATATATGGTGATATAAAATATTTTTGGCCAGCTTTTACACCTAAATACCACACTGTGCGTCGCTCTGCAGTCCTATCTGTTTTAATTTTTCAGTCGATCGCTGAGCGACGAAGAATAAAGATGAATAAAATAATCACTGACAGCCGTATTTATTAGATATCGCTACTACACGCTTAAAACGCATAATAGTTATGCAGTGAGTAAGAACTTACTAAGACTATATTCAATGAATAAAAAATCCTTGTTTATAATCCTTTTCATGCCTGGCAAAATCCTCGATCGAACCCTCCAAGTGGGTGCCGGGCGGGCAATGTTCACTACATATACTTATCAGTGTCTGTACGATGTCAGACGGTGACAGCCAAGGTTAGGTTGGATCGCTGGGTGGTTGTGACTTCTCAATAGCACAATCCTTAGAAATCCAATCTCACCATAGATACGAGGTTCCTAGTTTCAGTGGTGGTGTGAGCATTTATAATCCGTGCCGAAGAATTAAAGGTTGGGGGATAAACCAATCAATAACGAGCTCTTCTGGATGCTTGGCAGGGTCCAGAATAGACTAGCCTTACCCCGGTACACGGCTCTGTCGGGGCTGACCTTTTCCTTCCGTAGATACTCGTGGGACCTTCTATGGAATTTTTAAAAACAAACAAACAAACAAACAAACAAACAAACAGACAAAAATACGAACAAAAAGACAAAAAAGAAAACTGGGGGGAGGCAACGTAAGTTGTACACTTTCTCCGATTTGGCTGAAAAGTCGAAGCAGGAATGTGAGCCAACGAGCAAACCTTCCACCAGTAGGATACTAGGTTCGCACACAGGCTCTGAACCAGCTGCAAAGCCAGTTCAGGTCTGTGCAGTGGGAACCAAGAATCCCGACTCTGGCGAGCAGCACAGCCCGCTGGAAACTGGTCAAGAGCATGCTGCAAAGCTAGTTCTAACCAGTGAATCGGAGGGCAAACGGACCGCCACTGCTAATAGTGGGGATGAAGTCCCCAATATTAGCTTTGAAAACAATTCGCCTGCTTTGGTGCCATCATCAAGACAGGACGAGGTGAAACTAACAAAGAGGGGAAATGGAGGGGTGATCAACGACTCCGTCTCCACCTTGAATGCCCTTAGAATAAAGGACGCGGGGAGGGCCGTTCAGACTGACAGGGTTGGGGAGGCGAATAGCAACCCTACCTCTGCGGGTCGGTACGTACCCTCGTCGAGTACCATGAATCCTCCAACTGGTGGAGCGGGAGAGGTGATTAACAACTCCAGCTCGGCCAAGGGGGGACTCAGACCAAAAAAACGCCCGCTCAGATACGTCGCCAAGCCAGAAGGGTAATTGAAACGGTGGGTGGCAAACCCGCAGTGGAGAGAACCCCGGGTGAGGTTGAAAGATTGAAGTGGGCAAGTAAAATTGCAGAAGTGACCAGCCAAGACTCAACGTCGAAGCGAAACAGGTCGTTTGAGGTTGAAAAACCTCAACCAAATAAGCCAAGAGTCGGGGTTAGCGTTCCATCGACACTGGTGCCGGGGCAATCCTTTGGTGACGTGGTAAAGGGACAGATTGTTGTCGCAGTCATCGACGGGAGCAATATGGATGGAAACATCTCTGCCGACAGGTGGGCGGACGTCAAGGCTCACCTAGCTTTCAGGTTTATTCCTGTTATCGAGGCGAATCCGGGACCCCTCCCAAGAATTAGCGACGCTGGCTGGCATCAAAACCGCGTCAAGCTGATCGCCTGCCAAGACCAGAGATCGCTTCACCTATATAAACTTGCTGTCAGCGGTTTAGGTGAGATCTGGCCAGGTGCTAAGCTAGAGGTTGTGGCAAGGGAGGATATCCCAAGCAGACCGAGAGCTCGTGCCTTGGTACCGGCCCTACACGAATCGCGGGAGATGGTTCTCCAGTTGATTAAATACAGCAACCCGGATCTGCCTACTCACGATTGGACGGTTCCGGTTATTGAAAAAGAGTCGGTGGGTCGTTATCGGTCGGCTCTTGTCATCTTGAATAAGGAGTCATTAGAACCCCTGGCGGCACGCGGGGGTGTTATTCAGTATGGCTTTGATAGCCTAGTGCTGAAAATATACAAAAAAGATGAGGACGCTGCAAAGCTTCCAAAGCAAGCGGCTGAATCCGAAGCCAAGGAGTCCACTGCGAGCGTCGAATCTTCCATCATGGAGACAGACGCGGCAAGTTGCTCTGATTCTTTGGAACAGCTGTCTTGCTCGAAACTGGTCGAAAAGACTACAATAATAGTGTCTGATCAAGACGCAACTGACAACAAATCGTCCGATAAGGATGACAACAACAAAGGTGGAGTCTTAGACTCCGACGATGAAATGCTTGGGGTTCTCCTTTCTGAGGATGAGTTGCTAGACTCCGCCTCAGATATGGAGGACCTTAATGCTACAGTGTTGGAGATTAAGCTGGATGATTGTAGCAATGCTGCAAATACTCCAGATTAATCTCCAACACTCGATCAAAGCCTCAGCCGGACTCCTTCTCCAACTAAGCAAGTCTGGCGAGGATATAGTCCTGATCCAGGAACCATGGATTAATAAATCCGTGGTAAAAGGACTCAGGACGAAAGATTATTCTCTGCTGTATGTGACGGACAAAGGTGAACCAAGATCCTGCATACTGGCAAAGAAAACACTTAACGTATTTTTACTACCTAATTACAGCAATTGCGACACCACAACAGTAAAACTGCAGACCAACAGTGGGACTTACTGGCTCACGTCCGCTTATCTAGGCCATGACCAACCGGGGCCGCTACCAGGAGAGATGCTCGAGCGCGTAATAAAAAGCGCAACAAAGCTCAAAGCGGACCTTATAATAGGAAGTGACGTCAACGCACATCACGTAGTATGGGGGAGTACGGACGTAAATGAAAGGGGTGAGTCTCATTTTAATTTTATGCTAAGTACTAACCTTCTTATCTGCAATATTGGTAACGAACCAACCTTTGTCACAAAAAACAGACAAGAGGTTTTAGATGTTACCTTTGTATCTCAATCAATCTATAACAAGATTAAAAATTGGGCTGTATCTAAGGATCACTCCTTCTCTGATCATAGATACATCCAATTTAGTCTAACAGATGACACACCAAAACCCATAGGCTTCCGTAATTATAGGAAAACTGATTGGGTAAAATTCAGGGAAATCTTCAAACATTGTTACAACTACAATGACAATAGCTTCCCTTCAAACCCCAAGGATCTTGACAGCAAAGTCGACGATCTAACTAGTGCTCTTAACCATGCCTTGTGTAACTCCTGTCCTCTTACCATAGTAAGAGGGAAGAAGAAACCACACTGGTGGACCAAGGAGCTAGAACCGCTCAAGAAAAGTTGTGCGAAGCTTTTCAATCGAGCCAAATCTTCCAGAAATCCCATAGACTGGGATCTCTATAAGGAATCCCTTAGGATTTACAAAAAGAGGTTAAGAATAAGCAAAAGATCCTCTTGGAGAGAGTTCTGCAATAAAATTGAAGACTCCTCAGAGGCATCTAGACTTAGGAAAATCCTATCAACGAGTCCAAACATGCCAAGTTCTATAAAAGATGAAAACGGCAACTGGACCAACTCATATGAAGAAACATTAAACCTGCTACTGGATACTCATTTCCCTGGTAGCTCGTTGACAATAACAGACGAGGAGCACTTGCCCCGACTCGCAAACCAATCAGGAAAAGGTCTTATCTCTAGAGATATACTGTTATGGGCAATAAATAGCTTTGACCCTTATAAATCACCGGGGCCTGATGGAATCATTCCTGCGGAGCTGCAACAGGTTTCAGACATCATCATCTATAACTTAGAGATGATCATGAAAGGATGTATCAGCTATGCATATATTTCCAAGGCCTGGAGAGAAGCTAGGGTCGTCTTTATACCTAAAGCCGGCAAAAGCTCCCATGTAAATCCAAAAGATTTAAGACCTATTAGTCTATCATCCTTCCTCCTTAAAACACTGGAAAGAATGATTGACATACACTTAAGACAAGAAATTAAACCTAGTCTGATTTCAACGGCGCAACATGCCTATACAAAAGGTAAATCAGTGGAAACTGCACTCCACTCTCTGGTTTGCACCATTGAAAAATCCCTGCACTACAAAGAATACTCTCTCGTCGCATTCCTAGACATAGAGGGTGCATTTAATAATGTTAAAAATTCAGCAATCACTAATGCTCTTGATGGGCTGCTCATAGAGGAACACATCAAAAACATGATAACAACAATGCTCAGCAGCAGAATCATTAGTTCCGAAATGGGGAACTACAAAACAAGCAGAATGGCCAATAGAGGAACCCCGCAGGGAGGAGTTTTATCTCCCCTACTGTGGAACCTGGTCGTTAACAAATTGTTAATCGACCTAGAGGACGAAGGTTTCAAAACAATAGCCTATGCCGATGATGTAGCAATTGCCGTTTCAGGCAAGCACCCACAAACCCTAGCTGAGCTGCTACAAACAGCACTTAACAAGCTTAACAATTGGGCTGCAGAGTGTGGTCTGAACATCAATCCACACAAAACGGAATTAGTTCTCTTTACGAGGAAATACAAAATTCCGGACTTCAGACCCCCAACTATTAAAGGGGTAACTCTCACACTGTCAAATCAGGCTAAATATCTAGGTCTCATTTTTGACAAAAAACTGACCTGGAAAACCAATATTGAGGAAAGAGTAAATAAAGCCAACGTTGCACTCTTCTCCTGTAAAAAAGCCATTGGCGGGAAATGGGGTTTCTCCCCCCAAATCACCCATTGGCTGTTTACATCGGTAATTAGACCGATACTCACATACGGGGTGATAGTCTGGTGGACAGCACTAGACAAGATGATCAACTACAACAAGCTGGCCAAAGTTCAAAGAACGGCTAGTCTGTGTATTAGTGGTGCACTGAGGACAACTCCATCGGACGCCCTCAATGTACTACTAGATCTCACACCCCTAGATATCTTCAGCAAACAAGTCGCAGCTAGCTCACCTACTCGACTCAGAGCTACATCACAGTGGACCAATAATCAAATCGGCCACACTACAATTCTAGATAACTTTAGATTCTTACCGAATCGATCCGACTACACCACCCCCAAGTTGGTGTTTGACAACAATTTCCAAGTAACCATACCTTCAAGAGAAGCTTGGGAAAATGGCGCTCTTTTGGAAAATGAAGCAATACACTTCTACACCGATGGTTCAAAAACCAGCGAAGGTGTGGGAAGTGGAATCTACTCAGAAAAACTGAATCTCAGTCTTTTCTTCCGCCTACCCGATCATTGTAGTGTGTTCCAAGCGGAAATTCTGGCGATTAAGGAGGTGCTGTCTTGGCTCAAAGAAAACGTCATATCCTCCAAGGATATTCGGATCTTCTCAGACAGCCAAGCTGCCCTTAAATCTCTTGCCTCTGTCTCTACAAAATCCATCACGGTCCAAAATTGTCAGATGTCTCTGAGGGAGATGTCAAATCAGTTTAACATTCACCTTTCATGGGTGCCAGGGCACAGGGACATACCAGGCAACTGTATGGCAGACGAACTAGCCAAAAAGGGCACGACCACTTCCCCACGCTCAGAATGGAACAACATAGGTGTACCTATCGCTACATGTAAACTCCTACTTAGACAAGACGCTTCAAGGATAACAAACACTAGATGGACTGAGAGTAACAACTGCCTTGCAACCAAAAAAGTTTGGCCGTGTGTTGACTCAAAACGCTCGAAGAGTTTGTTGGCCCTGAACCGTCTGTATCTAGGTTCTACCATAGGTGTTCTTACGGGACACTGTCTAATAGGGAGACACGCCAAAAGACTTGGTGTGTTTTCCAATGATTTCTGCAGAAGCTGCATGGACGAGGAGGAGGAAGAAACCGTTCAACACCTTCTTTGCTCATGCCCTGCACTACTTCATAGGAGGAAAACTCATCTCGGTGAATTCTTCTTCGATGATACTAGCGACCTAGCTTACATAGACCCTAAAAGTCTTTCAAAATACATTAAAAGTTCCACGTGGTTCGACTAGCAGGTGAATAACCGGCTAGTCCCGTAATGGAAGATTAATAAGTGATCAACTCGTTAATCTTACATCGGGTTTCTGAGATCAGTAGGTGATTAACTTGCTGATCTCTGTGGTATCACAATGGGCCCTTGCGGCCTAAGTGTGTTAGGCAATGTACTCATTGACTGACAGCCACTTCCACCTAACCTAACCTAATCCTTTTCATCACCCATTACCTTATGTCAAAGTCATAAAGAAGCTCCCTAATTTGGTTTCTCAATGGTTAAAACTGACAACAGAAAATTGTTTTTGTTTATATTTTCTTAGCTTTGGAAGATGAAATGTAGGTCACACAATATACGTTATTCTATATATTTATATATTCTTTATTATTCTTTGGCTTTGATTTATTGATGTTTTGTCCAAAAAGGGAAAATCAAAAACGTTTCCCAACTGGAAAACTTGTTATAAACCAATTAGTGCAGTCATTGAAGCATTATTGCTCCGAATTTTTTTTACTGTGAACCGATTTGCATGAAATTTTGGAATTAGGCTAATCTTACTCTTAACTTCAAAAGTGAAAATGATTTGAACACCGCCACCACTCTGGGGGTGGTTGCCACCCCTTCTCGGGGGTGAATTTGTTATTTTTTAATAACCTCGGATATCGATAGAAGGCCTAATTTTAAGCAAACAATCATTTATAAAGTTTTAGTCCAATACTTTTCAAGTTATTGGCAATTGAAAATTCGCAATTTTTTCACGTTTTTCATCTATTTTTTGCAAATATCTCCAAAACTATACGTTTTATCGAAAATTTTATAAAAAACAAAATTGTACCAGGTAAAACAATGAACAATTTGGTTTTTTATAAAATATTTTAAATACAATATTAATGGCACTTTCCATTGGACGAAAAGAACCGTCCAGGAGCGTCCAGAAGCATTCTCAAACCGTTACATTGGTGCAAAAAGATCGCTTCTCATGATTCTGAGGAGTGACAGCCGCTTCTCGATTTGAAATGAGAATCGACTTAAGCTAGATATTAAAGATCAAAGCCATTTTTTATTTTAACTGAAATTTAATCGATGTGGTCAATGACATCTAGCGGCAAGCAGATGCATTTTATGCATTCTAATATAAAAAGATGTTTTGTAGTGCTTGAAATAAGCTTTAAAGTGAGCACTATTAAAAGTCTTTTGCATGTAAAATAAGTGAGCTGTAGTGCAAATAAGGGGAGCATCTAATGTTTTTTTCTTTTAAATCAATGGCTTTCATAAGTGCCATTTCCACCAAAATTAAATTTAATCGTATTCCGCCTAGAATTACCTTTTTATGAAGAGTTTGATAGATACTATCAGTTTGGCTGCTTCAGGACACATATTTTTCAAAAAAGTCACGATAAAAAAACAAATTTTCAAATTCTTAAAAAACCTACTTTTTTTCATAATATCTCAAAAACGACGACAGATACGTATAAAAGTGTTCGAATAAAAAATTTAGGTATTTTTCTGAAAAACAATTTGGTTTTTTTGTTTTTTCTGTCAAAAAAAAATTTACGGAGATATGATTGTAGAGCGCGTTGGAGCGCAATCACAGCCTCTCTTAAGTCCTTTAACCCTTCACCGTTTAGAAAAAGGTTTTTTACTATATATTGCAATAAAGGATGTTGTAGCTCTCTTAATTACCTTTACAATGGTTTTAGGCCATCTATCGATATCCGAGGTTATTAAAAAAAAAAAAATGGTGTTCAAATCATTTTCACTTTTGAAGTTAAGAGTAAGATGAGCCTAATTCCAAAATTTAATGCAAATCGGTTCACAGTAAAAAAATTCGTAGGTAAGACCGTATTTTTCGCTTCAATGACTGCACTAAATTTACAAAAAAGGAAAACAAGTCGTATTTCTTTCATTTGAAAACACATTTACTGCATCCAAATTATGTATAAAGTCAATGTAATTTGAGTACATTTCCATTTTAGTTATTTTTAAAATACTTTAAGTTGTAAATAAATCACTGAATAACAATTCAATACTCAAAACCAAATGACATTTATGCGCAAAAAAAAAGGAAAACGGCGTTTAAGCTATTCAGCCCTTATTCACTGACGAAAAGTGATTATAAATACGATTTTTGTTTTATTCAATGAATAAGCGTGTTTTGAAGCTGTGCGGAGTTTATTATGCGATTATAAATACGGCTGTGATGAAAGTTTAATTTCAGCTGTCCAAAGCCACCCAGTGCCATGGCAGGATACCCTCAAGGATTGTAAAAGTAAATATGTCACCGATAAAGAGTGGGAAGAAGTTGGGAAGTTTTTGTTTATTTAATCTTTGAAAACAAATAGTATTTCTTGATCAATGCCCAAACTCCCAAAAACATTGTGTTCGTTCATTTCTTATATTCAACGTATTGCGTGTGCTTCTGTTATACGGGACTGTTCTTCTTGGGTGGCTGCATTTGCTTAAGCTATGTTATTGGCCATTTCTGCTGATACGTATATATAATCAAGGTCACTGTCGCCATCGCACTCTCTTACAAAACTGTGCAGTATAGAAGCACAATTAATTAAATTGGCTTCGTTGTGCCGGACTTATTGCTTTTTTTGTCTTGTTAATTTTGGCCGAACTTTTTCCAACAGCCAATCAAAAAGGCAACACTGCGACACACGACGATGGCAAGAGGTAGGTATTACTGTAAGAAAAAAAGAAAACTGATTTACTTATATAACCAAACACTTTTACATGAGTTCTGACTTCGCAAAAAAGGACACCTAGCCTTTATGTCAAAATGATCACCAAATCTTAGAGGATTATTCCCTTTTTACAAGCGTGTTTCTTATAAGCTATAAATTATAACATTAAATACAGGTTAAGAGGTAAGGTCCATTTCTAAACACATTTTGGCCGTTAAATTGTGAGTGCAACTTCTTTTGTTGTTCAACGAGAAAGCTTTCTTGAGAAGCCGAGCAACTTGGACGCCATTTTCTTTTTTTAACCTTTGAGTTTGATCACAACAACTAGACGCAAAACATAGTGCAGAAACAATTTTATTGTTATGTTTCTCGAATTTAATTAATATGAAAACATATTTAAGTATTAATCAAAAGAAACAAAACAATCGATTTCCCTAGTAGTGTGTTTTATGTCAGCTTATAGCTATTTGTTGGCAGCGTATTTAATTTGATCCAACAGGCGATTAAATTATTAATCAGAATGAATTCGAGCTAAAAGAACTTTCTTTGCCGAGAGCGAGGCTAAAATTTTTATTTATCTGTAAAATAAATGAAAAGGAAGTTCATTAAAAAAAACTTGACTTCGAACGATTTTAACCTGAAATTATCTATGTACATATATTCTAATGAGTGCCTTACTATTGGCAAATCCTCTAAAACCAGTTTGTAGTTTGAATATTTTGCATTTTTGGTTAAAGGACTGTGAAAGAGAGATAGTAAAAATAAACAATAAACTATTTTGTGAAAATGGATCGCCCAATTTTAGCTGAAATTATCAAAATATGTATATACTAGCTGTGCCCGCGACTTCGTCCGCGTGGAATAGTGACTTTCGGCAGCATTTTTAATTTTTTAGGCTACTTATTTTGCAAATAAGACATATTCATGCGTTTTAGTAAACTATTGTTATATTTTATTTAAGTACATTTTTGCACACGACGTTCTTACTTTTTCTATCTTTTGTCAAATAAAAAGGTTTTGCGAGTTTGTTTGATACAATCTTTTAAACTAAAGTGACTAATCAGTGGGAACTAAAGAAATACGGGGAATCAATAGTTTTCTTATTTCGCTGTTCCAGTCTTCCAAACTTTTATAATGCCGCATTCCAGATGTGTAATTTGTAGCTGTGTACAGTTCTAGATTACTCATTATTGGCACTGGAACACCAACTTGCAGTCACTCCTGATAATTCTAAGGCATTGAGAAACTCTATAGGGTGTGATGTGACTTTCTCAGTGTCCATAATATTGTCTACTGATAGACATTCGACAACATCCCCCAATACGTCAAACATAATTTATTAGTTTATATGGTTAACTATCTCATTAGTCGGGGCCGAAATCGACTTTTCGCACAGGCATTACTGATTGCCAATATTTATTTGAAGATCAAGGTAGACATTTCTTCTCAGGTCAACTGTGTAATAGACAATTTGACGGAAATCACCTCATGATGAAAAAACTTTTGAAATCGGTCCAGTAGCTTCAAGGTTCCCGTTTACGTTGCCGTTCCTGTAGCAATATTGGGAAAACACATACAGACGCTGTCCTTCTTCAGGCTCAAGTCAAGACTATCACGGCACCAAAATTCATAAAAATAGGTTCAATAGTTTGGGCGGTAGATGGTAACAAAATAAAACAGACAGATTGAGTTGATTTCGGATCTATAGTGTTAGTAAGTACTTCCGTTCCCATCTGAATATGGGGATAAATTAAAGTTAATGTTACTTTGAGATAGTGTAGCTTTCTAACGGGGAAATACTTCTTGAAATCAGTTCAGCAGTTTCAAGGTTCCCGTTTACGTTTATGTCCATCTTCAGGTCTTAAGATTATATCTCTGTACCTACCAAAATTCATATAAATAGGTTTAGTAGTTTGGGCGGTTTTTGATAACAAATAAAAATAGATAGATAGATTTCATTTCTGGCTTATGATTTTAATAAAAACTCCCATTTCCGTGGGAATATGGTGACCGTTCCCGTAGGAATAATGGGGATGACTTACAGTTTATGTTACTCAGGAATAGTGTAGCATTCTAACGGTGGAAGAATTTTTGAAATCGGTGCTGTAGCTTCTAAGTTCCCGTATACGTTCCCATTCCCGTGGGAATATAGGGATAAAATATATAACATGTCCTTCCTCAGGCTCTAGACTATCTTTGTACAAAATTTCATTTAAATCTATTCATTAGTTTGGGCGGGATATGGTAACATAGAAAGGCGAACAGACAGAGCTACTTTCGCACTTATTATATCAGTAAGGACTCCCGTTCCCGTAGGAATATGGTGACCGTTTTCGTGGCAACATGTGGATGAGTTGAAGTTAATGTTACTCCGGGATTATTTAGCATTCCAACGGTGGAAGAATTTTTGAAATCGGTGCTGTAGTGTCAAAGTTCCCGTATACGTTCCTGTTCCCGTGGGAATATAGGGAGAAAATATATAGCCTATGTCCTTCCTCAGGTTCTGAACAATCTTTGTACAAAATTTCATTCAAATCGGTTTATTAGTTTGGGCAGGAGATGGTAACATAGAAAGGTGAACAGACTGAGCTACTTTTGCATTTATAATAATAGTGAGGACCGGTTCCCGTGGGAATATTCGAATGAAATAAAGCCTATGTCCTTCCTTAAGTTCAGAACAATCTTTGTAATTTCATTCAAATCGGTTTATTAGTTTGGGCGGGAGATGGTAACATAGAACGACGGACAGATAGAGCTTCTTTCACACTTATTATATTAGTAAGGACTCTTGTTCCCGTTGGAATATGGGGATGAATTAAAGTTTATGTTACTCTGGGATAGTGAAGCATTCTATCGGTGGAAACATTTTTGAAATCGGTGCTGTAGTTTCTAAATTCCCGTATACGTATACGTTCCCGTTCCCGTGGGAATTTAGGGATAAAATATATAGCCTATGTCCTTCCTCAAGTCTTAGACTATCTTTGTATCAAATTTTATTCAAATCGGTTCAGTAGTTTGGGCGGGAGACGGTAACATAGAAAGTCGGACAGACAGAGTGACTTTCACATTTATAATATTAGTAAGGATGAGTCGTCATCTAGTTCCGATTCTGACGAAGAAGTGTTTGAAATTCTAAAATTGCTTACACAAAACGAAAGGCATTCTGTGAATAATTTTCTTCAAAGTGTTGTTGTACAATTATTCGAATGAGGAGGTTTCTTCCTAGTGCACTTATTAATAAAGTTTCGAAAACATTCTTTCTATATAAATTGCAGAACAAAACAAACGGGAAGTGTTGGCTGTCAAAAATAGCACACACACAATGATAAAAAAAAGAATTTTGTCTTTTTTGTTCCAGTGAGCACGAAAAAAAGCACTTTTTTTTAGAGTGCTTTTGTTTTTGCAAAGGAAATCGACATGATATTCACAGATTTTTTGCGCATACGTTCCTTAGAAAAAATAACTTCGCGTAGTCATTTAGTCATATCTGAAATCTGATTATGATCTAGTGGATTTCGACTACTGAAATAGTTATAAAAGATCATTTGACACCGATGTTTTTTTGAAAATAACTACGCAATACTCATAATGTGATCATGTTCTAGTGGATTTCGACTGCTGAAATTGTCGTTTTTGGCAATGAAATGCAAAAACAGAATTCAATGGTTACAATTAACTATTATTATTATTATTATTATAAATTCTTTCTTATGATAAAATCTCGAAAAATTTACATTAAAAAAACACAAAGAACATTAGCATAACAAAAAAATATTTGCAGTCTGCCTGAAATTTGACTTTAACGAGGTTTAACCCTTAAACCCTACCCTGGGGTCCAGCGCCAGTGCAAACAAACATTTTCTTGAATTTTTTAAAAACTAAGCAACTCACACCAGTGCCACCCATGGAATTCTCATATTATCGCAGCAGACGTCTAAAAATCTGTCATTTATTAATTTTCGAGTGGTGCAGTTGAAAATATTTGAGCTTCAGGGTCCCATAGACCCCAGGGTAGTGATAGTTAAAGTTTTTGAGCAGTTTGACAGTGTTTCAAGACGAGCGAAACGATGGCCATTGGCAATGTTTTATGGGATCTTAAATATTGTTGGTGTGAATTCGTATGTCATCCTCAAAATAGCGTCCGATAAAATTCAAATAAGTCGAAATTTCTTAAAAAACTTAGCCTTGGAACTCATTAAACCCCAAATGGAGGAGAGGTTTACTTGGCCAACTTGCCATCCAATCTCCAGGTCCTCATTGGAGATATTTTAAAAAAGAAGCGACCTGTGTCTGAGTCAACATCTTCAGTCACTACAAAAAACAGATGTGCCGTGTGTCCACGAGACAAAGACCGCAAGACCAAAATACGATGCACCAGTTGCCGAAATCCACTTTGTGGCGAACATAGCCGCTCAGTGTGTCATAATTGTCTTGATGTAAACTTTCAAAACATTTTTCATAATTAAACATTCCTATCTTTTATGTTAGTAAATACAATTTTTGATTAAATTGTTTTTTTTATTAAATTGGGGCAAAAACTTATTGGGGTCCCTAAGACCCCAGGGTAGCAATAGTGTTTCTCCCGGGATGGGTAGGGTTTAAGGGTTAATAAAAAGAAAGTAAAAGTTTTGTTTAAAAATACATAAGTATACAATAAAAATGAAACAATTGAACATATGCATAAAAGCATATTAACATTGCATATAAAAAATAAATTAAATTGTTTCTATTTTATTCGATGAAACTGTTTCGGTAACCCAAGGCATGAATAATAAAACTGTAAAGAATATTCCAACTACACTGACCATTTAAAATATCTTTGACTTCCTCACGAGTTAGAAAGCTCTTTTCAAAGTAAAGCCTTCGCACTTTTTGTAAAATTGGGCAATTGGCTAAGAAGTGATTAATATCTTCGGTTTCGTTACGGTTGCAGAGGTTACACAAGGAATTATTGTTTCTGTGAGGTTTGTAATTTAAATTCAACATTTCAGGTCTTGCCTTAAACAGTGTACTTATTTGATTCACTGAAAATTTGCTATCGAAATAATTGTTTACGAAAAGAGCGTGATTGAGCTCTTTATACATTAAACGGGTGGAGGAAGTTTGGGCCCTATTCAAGAATTTGAGATAAATTGAATCATCTACCTTAGCAATGCATTCGTAGAATCTATCCTGCCAATTTACGGAGGGGATATCATTTAGCTTGAGTTCAAAACAGTGTGTATCAGCTAACTCATTCCATTCCTTGAACGGAGACAGTTGCCTTTGAAACGCGACGTCCATTACTTGCCTTTGGAGGTTTTCGCTCGATCTTTGCATGACTTTTACTATGTAGTCAGCGCTGGACTAAAGGTTTCTCAAAAAGATTGGTGGAAGACCTGATTCAACGTGTATAGCATACGTGGGAGTAGATATTGGAAGTTCTCTTGAAGAAGAAACGTTGTAACACTTCAAATTCTTCAATATTTTGGTAACCAAACACTTGGCTGGCGTAGCATAAGCAAGAGTTTATAGTGGCTTCAAACACTTTATATTTAGCTGAGATGCCTATGTACTTATTGCAGAATATTCTATTCCACATAATATTTATTGCTACTTTTGTCGATACACATTTATCCTTAGCATGAGGGCGGAAATCTAAGTTGCTTGGGAGTAAAACACCTAAATATTTGTATTGTGAAAAAACTTCAATAGGTTCACGTTCTAATCTCCAAATCCCCGGATGAATTCTTCTTCGCTTGCCGTCTTCAAAGATCATTATTTTTGATTTAGAGGTGTTTATTTCTAGGTCCCATGTGTCGCAAAATCTTTTCACTTTATTGATTTGTAGCTGTAAAGTTGTAGGGTTATCCGAAAGAATAACCAAGTCATCCGCATAGAGAAGTACTTTGATAAGTACTCCACCAAACCTGACGCCACCAGGCAATTCATTGGAAACATCATCTATGAAGAGAGCAAACATTAATGGGCTTAAAGGGCAACCTTGGGGAACACCAGCATTAGTGCTAATGAAGGTAGACAATGAACTATCATTGGAGACAGCAGCGCAAGTATTGGAGAGGAGTAACTTATATAATCTTAAAAACTTTGTCGAAATGCCTTTATTTGACAATTTAAATATCAGCGAATGTCTATTGACTGTATCAAACGCCGCTTTTAAATCAATGAAACAGGCATAGAGTTTCTGTTTATTGTCGATAAATTTTTTCGCGACGCTGGTGAGCACAAAAGTTTGATCGACCGTCGAAAGTCCAGCGCGGAAACCACCTTGAAAAATGCTTAAAAGCTTATTTTCATCTACCCACCTCATCAGTCTACCATAAAGAATTCGAGTGAATATTTTTCTCAGACAGGGTAATATCAAAATGGGCCTATCGTTTGATGGTATTGTAATGAACACCCAACATTTATACCAATTTCCTAATCGAAAAGGTTCAACCGAAAACACAACTGGCAACACTATAATGGAATGGTATAAAATGACAGGCATTGCTTGTAAGCCAGTGTGTGTGAGTGTAGAGATTTTTGAAAGCAAATGTGGAAACCATGGAGAAGAAACTGGAACGCTCTAGATGAGTGTTGTTCTATATAAATAGGACCGCTGACGCAACGAGCAGTCAGTTTTGATTATAGAGTGATAAAGTTAAGAGTGAAACGTTGTTAACCAGTGATAGTCCAATAGTCGAGTTGAGTTCGAATAAAGTATAGATACTGAATAAAGTGGTAGAAATAAAATAAAAGTGAAGTTTTATTTTGCGAACTAAGCGCACGTTACATTGGTGTCAGAAGTGTAAATAAAACTTATTTGACTAATAAAGTGTAAAAAAAAAAAAAAAAGTAAAAAGAAAAATAATAATTATATACAGTGAAAATGGGTAAGTTGTTAGAAGAGCTCAACTGCATTGAGCTTAAAAGTGAGTTAGGTAAGCGAAATCTTTCTAGAGCGGGATCGAAAAATGAGCTCGTCCTGCGCTTGCGTAACTATTTGGAACAGCAAGGGGAAGACGTAAACACTTTTGTTTTTGAAATAGAAGTGGAAGAAGAGGAAGTAAGTGAAAGTGTAGATTTTTCTAGTATGATGAAACTTTTGTTAGAACAGCGAAACGAGCAAAAGAAGGAACAGCAGAATGTTCTCGAACGACTCGAAGTACAACAAAAGAAGCTGATTGAAGAGCAACAGCAGAATATTCTCGGACGTCTGGAAGAGCAGAGAAACGATCAAAAGAAGGAACAACAGAATATTCTCGAAAGACTTGAGGCGCAACAGAATGTTTTGGAAGGTCAGAAAAACATTCTAGAAGGTAAATTGGGTAACATTGAGAAAAATGTATGTGCCCTAGACGAACGCGTTGAAGGTGTGGAAAAACAGCTTTCTGTTGTAGAGAATCGTTTCGAAATCGTAGAAACCCGATGTGATAAACAGTTCTCTGTTCTGACCAAGGAATTGGACCAGATTCGGAAAATAAAAATTCGAGAGTCTGCTGGGGAGTTTGCAAAGAAAAAGGAGATGAAACCCCCAACATTTGATGGACAGTCTTCTTGGCCAGTCTACAAGAGACAATTTGAGGCCGCCGCGACAACAAATGGCTGGGATGACGAAAACAAGTACATTGCACTGACTCTTGCTCTTAGAGGACCAGCAGCTGAATTACTTCAAACAGTTCCAGCTGGTAAGAGTGGCGATTTCAGTTCTCTCGTGGCAGCTATAGATAAACGCTTTGGCGATAGCCACTTGAAAGAAGTCTTCCGAGTCCAACTCAATAACAGAGTCCAGAAAAGGGGTGAAAGTCTACAGCAGCTCCAAGCAGACGTCGAAAGACTGGTTCACCTGGCATACCCGGATGCTGGAGAAGAAATCATCAACCAGCTAGCTGTTGAGTCCTTCGTCCGTGCCATTTCGGATATAAATCTTCAGAGGTCTGTGCGAACTGCTAGAACACGTACTCTTTCTGAAGCTTTAGCATTCGCATTGACAATTGAAGCAGCAGAACAAGCTTCTCATGGAGTACATCGACTTAGAGAAGCCATAGTAGAAGAGTGCTCGTGCCAAAGAGCTGAAATACAAAAGAACCAGCGGAGCGGACTAGCAAGATGTTGGAACTGCAACAAGACCGGGCACTTACAGCGTCAATGCCGACTACCACCAAATAAAGCCGGTTGTCAACATTGTGGAAGCAAGAGATCCAACCCAGAACAAGGTAACAACAACACCAGCGTTACGTATCAGCCGAGGCAGAGGCTGGTTTCTTGTATCGATGGCCTCAGAACCACCATCCAGGTCTCTCAGACCAAACGAGACAACAAAAGTCTGACTGTGGAAACTACTATTAACGGGAACAAACATGTGGCTACCATCGACACCGGTGCCACAGCCTCCATAGTACGTCGAGACCTGGTAAAGACGACGTGGCTTCATAACACCAATAGCTACTGTCTAAGAACCGCAACGGGAGAAGCAGCAAGAGTATATGGAGAAGTGTGTCTTAAGATCCGACTGGCCGATCTAGTGTTTACTCATCAATTCCTGGTGGCAGATATATGTGACGAGTGCATCATTGGAATCGACTTTATGAAACAGCACGGAGTTATTTTGGACATCGGTAATCAGGTTTTGAAGTACCAAAATAAGGAACTTCCAATGACCTATTCGAACGAAAGTACGTCGACACTGAGGACTGTCATCACGGAAGATCTGATTCTGCCTCCTTCTTCTGAAGTGTTCGTTTGGACAAAACTGGAAGGTGAGTTTGGAAGCCTTCGATACCTAATGGTGGAACCAGACCCAGAGTATTCCTCCCAAAGCGTCATCATTGGGAAAACACTAGTAGCACCGAAAAACAAAATGGTCCCCGTACGATTACTAAACACCAGACCGTACGATGTAAGGTTGAAGAAAGGAGAAGTCGTTGGACGTTGCGAATCGGTTGCAGCAATTACGAAGATCACAGACGAAGCCCCGAGAAAAACTTTAACTCCGGAGGAGCTCAAAACCATCAGAGCTAAAATACTGTATTCATCCAACCTTGATCACCAACAAACAAGGATGGCTGAAAATCTCCTACAAGAGTACACTGACATCTTCGCATCGGCAAAAGGGCAATATGGTAGGACACAGTTGGTGCAGCATCGCATCAACACAGGAGATGCAAGACCGATTCGTCAGCCCGCAAGACGCCTTCCACTGGCCAAACAAGGTGAGGTTGAGGAAATGATAACAACAATGAAGAAGGACGGTCTTATCGAAAATTCCAAAAGTCCTTGGGCGTCACCAGTGGTTCTAGTGAAAAAGAAAGACGGAAGCACTCGTTTTTGTGTGGACTACCGAAGGCTGAACGATGTGACTAAGAAGGACAGCTATCCTCTGCCGAGAATCAGTGATACCCTGGATGCCATGGAGGGAGCCCAGTGGTTTTCGACGCTGGACTTGAAGAGTGGATATTGGCAAGTTGACATCCACCCTGATGATCGGGAAAAGACGGCGTTTTCGACAGGTAATGGGCTCTGGCAGTTTAAAGTTATGCCGTTTGAGCTATGCAACGCTCCGGCAACATTCGAGCGTTTGATGGAGTGCGTTCTTCAAGGACTGACGTGGAAAGCGTGCCTTGTCTACTTGGACGATGTCATTGTTTACGGGAAAACATTTGACCAACATTGCAAGAACCTAAAAGCCGTGTTTCAGAGACTTCGAGAGGCTAACCTTAAACTGAATCCGGAAAAATGTGCACTTTTCAAAACCGAAGTTAAGTATTTGGGACACATCATCTCTTCCCAAGGAGTGAAGACTGATCCTGAAAAAGTTGACTCCGTCAAAAATTGGCCAACACCACAGGACAAACATCAACTCCGAAGCTTTCTTGGTCTTGCCACATATTACCGACGTTTCGTTAAGAACTTTGCTGGAGTTGCAAAGAGTTTGCATCAGCTCACCGAAAAAGGGAAGCAGTTCAAATGGTCAGGTGAGTGTGAAAAATCTTTTCAGGAACTCAAATACCGCCTCTGTAACGCTCCAGTGCTGGCACATCCAACACCTGGCAAAACATTCATCATCGACGCAGATGCAAGCAACGTTGGAATCGGGGCGGTACTATCCCAAGTGCATGATGGCGAAGAGAAAGTGGTGGCATATTATAGTAAGGTCCTCTCGAAGCCTGAAAGAAACTACTGCGTGACCAGAAGGGAACTGCTGGCTCTTATCTTGGCAACAAAGCACTTCCATAAGTACATCTATGGACAGAAATTCCTTCTGCGGACAGACCATGGTGCTCTGAACTGGCTGTTGAACTTCAAAAATCCAGAAGGTCAAGTCGCAAGGTGGATAGAAAGACTGCAGACTTATGACTACCAGATTCAACACCGCAGAGGAAAGCTTCACTCCAACGCCGACGCATTGTCCCGAAGACCTTGCAAAGAGGATTGCAAGCATTGTAGTCGACAAGAAAACAAAGAAAATATTACCGCTCAGCGACTAAGAGCTGACCCCATATGCGGATGGAGCAATGAGGAAGTGAGGACCGCTCAACAGGAGGATCCAGATATCGAACCCATTCTCGCATGGAAAGAAAATGAAGAGAAACCTGAATGGGGAGACATTTCTGACCGGAGTCCAGTTCTCAAAGCCTATTGGGCACAGTGGGACTCACTATATGTGCAAGAAGGTGTCCTCAGGCGAAGATGGGAGTCCGTTGACGGTAAATCATATGTGATGCAGCTGATCGTACCGCAATCGAAAGTCAGTGAAGTTGTTCGGGAGATGCACGACGGACCTTCTGGAGGTCACCTGGGAGTTAACAAAACACTGGAGAAGGTGCGACATCGGTTCTACTGGTTACATGCTAGAGACGACGTGGAGAAGTGGTGCCGAACATGTGACAAGTGTGCTGCAACCAAAGGACCTGGTAGGAAGATTCAAGGTAAGATGCATCAGTACAACGTTGGATTGCCTTTTGAGAGGATTGCAGTAGATGTGGCTGGGCCTTTTCCAGAGACCAACGCTGGAAACAAGTACATTCTGGTTGTAATGGACTATTTTAGCAAATGGCCTGAGGCGTATGCCATCCCAAATCAAGAAGCCAAAACGGTAGTCGACCAGATTGTGTTTAACTGGGTAAGTAGGTTTGGCGTACCTATGGAACTCCATTCCGACCAAGGGAGGAACTTCGAGTCAAACATCTTCCAAGGAGTGTGCGGACTACTTGGCATCAAGAAGACCAGAACCACACCGCTTCATCCACAATCTGATGGGATGGTTGAAAGATTCAACCGGACCTTGAAAGAACACCTCACCAAGGTCGTAGGCGACTACCAAAGAGACTGGGATAGGCACGTACCGCTATTCCTGATGGCCTATAGAAGTGCAGTACATAGCTTGACAGGACGAACACCATCTGACATCCTGTTCGGGAAAACCATGCGGCTGCCCAGCGAACTTAAATTTGGATGCCCCACAGAGGAGCCACAGGACACGAACGAGTATGTGGATGACCTCAAGGAGAGACTCGCTGACATCCATAAAAGAACAAGGGAACGGATGAAAACCTACAGCGACCGGATGAAGACACGGTACGACACAAAAGCGACAACGGCAGGATTCCAAGCAGGAGATCGTGTGTGGCTTTATAATCCTCATCGTCAAAAGGGATTGTCACCGAAACTTCAGCAGAACTGGGAAGGTCCTTATACTGTTGTCACGAGGATTAACGACGTGGTTTACCGCATCCAAAGAGGATTAAGAGGCAAGTTAAAAGTAGTTCATTGTGACCGGCTGCATCGATATAGTGGCGAGGCTGCAGATGGAATTATTCGGGACGAACAATCTTAAGGAGGGGGCAGTGTAATGAACACCCAACATTTATACCAATTTCCTAATCGAAAACGTTCAACCGAAAACACAACTGGCAACACTATAATGGAATGGTATAAAATGACAGGCATTGCTTGTAAGCCAGTGTGTGTGAGTGTAGAGATTTTTGACAGCAAATGTGGAAACCATGGAGAAGAAACTGGAACGCTCTAGATGAGTGTTGTTCTATATAAATAGGACCGCTGACGCAACGAGCAGTCAGTTTTGATTATAGAGTGATAAAGTTAAGAGTGAAACGTTGTTAACCAGTGATAGTCCAATAGTCGAGTTGAGTTCGAATAAAGTATAGATACTGAATAAAGTGGTAGAAATAAAATAAAAGTGAAGTTTTATTTTGCGAACTAAGCGCACGTTACAGTATTTTGGGGTCTCCTTTTTTGAAAATTGGACAGATCTGCGAATTTAAGAATGACTGTGGTATTTCTTCTTCTTCAATCAGCTTTTTAAAAAACATAAGGAAGCAAACATTTTGTTGTTTCTTGGTGGTATGGCTGACTGCTTAATGCTTTCTGTTATTTGGGTAGCTAACTGATCACAGGGGCAAGACAATTGATTTGAGAGACGACTCACACACTGATCTAATTTACGATTATAGTTGACTCTATAACTGTCTATCCACTTATAATTTTGTAAGGTCTTACACAATGAAGAATCAAGATTTTGAAGTTTGATAGACGTCTCGATTGGAAGGTGGGCCGAGTAGCTTACTGCACTCACTTCAACATCTTCCACCACTTTAAGCCATTCGCCTCTTGCCAAACAATAGTCTATTACAGAACACCCCTGACCAGAAATAAATGTTAGTTCTCCTCTTCTATCACTTTTTGTAATCCCATTCAAAACCATGAAACCGAAGTTCTCAATCAAATCGACTAGACGCCTGCCCGCACTATTAACCGTTTCATCTAACGAACCTCTCAAACTATTGAACTTATGAGATGTATTTTCTACCAGAGAAGCTGGGTTTTGGAAATTACCGATTCTCGCATTTAGATCACCTAATATTAAAATATTTTGGAATTCTAACTCGTTAAGAAAGGATTCAAGTTCATTATAATCATTATTCCAATTAGTACAATTTAAATAAGTTGGAAGAATGTAATATTGTTCATGCCTGTGATTTAACATTATAACAGTTAAAACTGTTATAATCGATTTAATGCTAACATAATTCTTTAAATAACATCGTACAGTTAACAAGACACCACCACTTGCTCTACCAAAAATACTACTTCGGGTGGCAGGAATGAATTTAAGGGAGTAGTCTTTAAAATATTTTTGAAATTGCGTTTCTTGGGTTTCTTCTAGAAACGTTTCTTAGAGGATAATTAAATCAAATTTTAGTATATACTTAAAAAAGTCTGGTGTTGTTAGTTTATTTTTAAGGCCAGACACATTATAGGTAATAAATTTTTAAATTTATATTTACTTGGCAGACTGCAACCCTATCCTAATTTTGTTTAT
Source organism: Melanostoma scalare (assembly GCA_949752695.1). Classification (NCBI taxonomy): domain Eukaryota; kingdom Metazoa; phylum Arthropoda; class Insecta; order Diptera; family Syrphidae; genus Melanostoma; species Melanostoma scalare. Next base: position 123,023,184 of record OX456984.1, on the reverse strand, counting down.
GTTGATGTTGACTTCGTTGATTGCTGGGGCCAGGTTGCAGGTTTTGACTTATAGATGGTGCTTTAGTCGGCGATGATGCATTGTTGAAGGAATTGTCAAAAAATCGTAAGTGGTCATCTCCAAATGTCATTTTGACAAACGAAAGATCTTCTGCTGTGAAAAACTGAAGGAAAACTCGCGTTCATTGATGTGAAGTTTCACTCCTCGTATAAAAATTTTTGCATTCGGTGCTAGAGCAAGTAACTTATTTTTAATTTCGTAGAGTGACTTCCTTTTTTGTCGGTTTATCAATGATTGCTCCCGCCTCTCGGTGTATCACGATGCCGGATCCTCTTAGTTTGGGTGTTGATTTAATAACTTTATCTGCAGTGTCGCCGTGTTGAAAGTTTAGGATTACAGTAGATTTGTTTGTGTTGGTGTTTGTGAATTCTTGCGAACTTTGATTTTTAACTCTGCGTTCTCTTGGAGATGAAGAAGACCCATGCAAGTTCTTCTGCCGGAAAATGCACAACAACAGTGTTTTCATAGTTTTTTCGTGTAATTACGTCGAGTTGACGTTCCAGAAGATTGCAATAGCTTTCCATCGTTGTTATTCTTTGCACAAGGTGTTCATTTTGTGCTTTGAGTAACTGCATTTGGTTAGGGGCGGCCGTGGTGCAGTGGTAGCGTGTTTAGAAGATAGGCCGGATGCGTGGGTTCGAATCCCGCTCTGGGCATCTACTTTTCTTTCAGCCTCCCAGTTTCATATGGACCCCGCCCTTGAGGTTATATATGTGAAATTACTAACAACTTATTTCCAGCTACTTTAACACAAAAAAAAAGGGAAAGGCTGCTAGTCTGGTAGTACAATGGACCGGATATTAGGTCTGAGTTCTCCAGATTAGCATATAAGCCTCTTTTTATAAAAAAAAAGAAACTGCATTTGGTTGGCAATTGCTAGAATGTCTTCTTTCTTAGCAATGTCTACTAGCTTGTGGCTTATGCACTCATTCAGCATTACTTTTAATTGGTCGATGGACATATTTCCAACTGCCATATTTTTGGGGTTTTCTGAGAAAACTTTTTTGTTGTTTTGAAAGTGATCTGGGGAAGTGTCTTCTATTCCTCGCTTTGGTCGCACATGCAAAATTTTCTGACGGTTCTCTATTGTAATGTACCTCCGAGAATATTTTTCACTTTGTGGTCTCGCAGAATAAGCAAGACAAAAACGAAAACGTCAGTACTTAGCTGTTATGTTCAACTAACGTTTTGAACTATTTTGGGTTTAATTCAATGATTTTTACTAGTATTAATTAATTGAAACAAAAGGACCGCACAGAACTCTGACTTTCATACTTATTGACAGATGTCAAAAAAGTTAACTATCATTTTGTTATTTGGCTAACACTGTTTCAGTTTATCATGTTCTGCGTTGCACAGTAACTATTTCTATATTGCCGGATGTTTTCAACTTTCTAACCACTTTCATTGTTGTTCTTAACTACTTCCTAACTATTTTAGTCTTATTTAATTTTGAAAATAGTTATTCCGTAAATTTCGAAGAGGATTAGGAAATGATGGTGGTACCCGTGGTGTGATGGATAGCATGTCCGCCATATTATAAAATGACTATGGCAAGAGCCAGCGATAGCTCTCATACCGCTGCAGCAAAGTAGGGCTTCCAGATTACCCGTTTCCTTAGGTCCAAGGGGATACCAAAATGACCTGGCCCTCCAGGTTAGGGATTGTGCGTGAGGTTTACTACCCAACCACATAAGAATTATATCGTTCCCAAACAACCAACAGCCTCGGATGACAATTATGATTTTAACGTTGACGACCCAAGCAAATGAAAATAGGACAAAGACCTCCGGATCTGCACTTAGAAAGTTAGAACGTAAGATCCCTTAACGGAATTGCTCCCAACTGGAGAACTAGCTGGCACACTGGACTGCTGCTAAGCACACATTACCGCCATCCAAGAAGTGCGATGGAGTGGACACTGAGAGGAAGACCGGTGCCCTGACATAAGGCCATATTCGAACATATGGCGCTTAGACGCTTTCAATTGCGACTTAAGGCCATATTCGAACATATGGTCTAATGACGCTTTGTTAAAGCGTCGTAAAGCCATATTTGCGACTTTCGGCCATATAAAGAAAAGCCCTAATGACGATTTTCTAAAGTATCATGAGACCATATTTTTTTTGTTAGTAGTTGACCTTGAAATTAATTATACAGTTTTATGAAAGAAACACAATGTGCAATCTTACAAAAAAAAGCAACAGTTATGAGCTTGACGAAAAATATCCATTGATCAGTGAAAACTTGCATTCATTCATTCATTCATACCTTCATCAAATCATTATTATTATTATTATTATTATTAAAAGCTTTATTTGCCAATTAAAAAACAAAAATTGTTTGTACATTATATAGTTAATGGTTTTGTTTACATTATTTAAATTAATATAATTTTTAAAAGTTTTTACATATATTCAAAGTTAAGTTAAGTAATGTTTTTCTAGTTAATAATAGTTAGATAGATTTATGTCGATCTGGCGTAAGCCTCCCCCATTGCTGCCCATAGATTTCTGTTCTTTGCGTCATTAAACCAGTTGTTGTTGAATTGTTTAAGATCGTCTTCCCATCTCTTCTTTGGTCTACCTCTACGTCTAAATACGTCCATCTTGTTAAAATTTTTGTCCATCTGTTGTCTTGGATTCTCGAACACATTTTCAGTCACATTTAGAGAATCATCATATCATTAGATACTTCTTAATCAGTTGCACAAACGGTCGTTACAATTTAGAAAAAAATGGAATTAAAATAGCTTATATATAATTTTAATTTTTGCGAAGGCTTTCGATGAGGCAGCAAATGGCTTTATATTCCGGATTTCAAATAAGTTTGTAAAAGTAAATATGAATCCAAGTACCTATTCAAAATACCAAATTTTAACAAAATCATTTTCTTTGCGTAAATTTTGCATTTATAGAAAAAAATTAATTTGTTCGTTTCTGGATAACGATAGCAAATTTCAAGAGACTTTTGTCAAGAAAAGTGCGTCGTGATTGTAAATATTCGTACGATACTAAGGAAATCTCAATAAAATTTGTGAGCACATTTTTTATGTTCACCAACAACAAACCCGTTGTTATCCGGAGGCAAATTATGTTCGTTTGGGTTTTTACTAACGATAGAATAATGAAGATAAGAGCGGAGCGGAAAAAATTTTCCCACAGGAGTATGGATGTGTCACACACACACATCCATACTCCTCTGGGAAAATTTTTTCTGCTACGAAAAAAGATAAAAATTCGAGCGAATTTTTATTTTTACAGCACACATCCATACTCCTCTGAGAAACTTTTTTCATCTATAAACTTGTTTGAAATCCGGAATATAAAGAAATTTACTGCCTTTTCGAAACCCTCCTAAAAATTATAATTATATATAACTCTTTTAATTACCTTTTTTTTCTAAATTGAAACGAACGCTTGTGCAACTGATTAAGTAAGGATTTGATGGAGGTATGAATGAATGAATGAATGCAAGTTTTCTCCGATCAATGGAAATTTTTCGTCAAGGTCATAACTGTTGCACTTTAAATTGTGTTTAGAATGTCTTGTTCGAACTACAGAAAATTACAATAAAAACAAAAATCCAACCATCTGTTCTTTTTGCAGAAGAATAGTGGAAAATAATTTAACAATATATTCTAAAAATACTTTCTTGAAATTTAAATTGTTAATTTGATTTTATCAAAGATTTATATTTGCAAATATGTAATGAGATGTTTTTTTTATTTGAAATAAAAGAAAAATTCAGTTTCGTTGTTATTATGTGATTAATTAGCACATTACTCTGGCGATGGTGCTTTAACCCACTGATGGGGAAAAATCCTTATATGAATGAATTTACGCGAGAATTATTTTGCTGAGTATCTGTTTCTTTATTTATCTATTAAAGTTTTTTCATTTCCTTTAGGTTTTTTATTTCTTTTAACAAATGTATGTGTATATTGTAAATTACAATTTTTTGCAAAAAATGAAAATGGTTGCAGGGAAGCTGCCAAGAAAAAGTCGAAACCAAAGCACGTCTTTGCTGCTCAAATGCCAAAAAAGAAGAGGCAGAACCTCATGTCATGGATGACGTTTCCGGGCAGGTCGGCAGTGTTCACACCATCGCGAAGTTGGGCGCGGTTGAGTATGTATCACTCACTCCAGCACCAGAGATGTGCAAGGAGGAGTGATACATACTATGAACCGTAGATGGCGTGAACATTACCGGCCCCCTTGGCATATAGTGCCAAAAGAAATTTATATGTACTTCTAATAGTTATACAATTTTAAGATATAATAATAATTAATTAATCAATTCAAGGGTTATAAAATACAAAATGGTTGTAGAACAATGATCTGATTTCATTTGATTTCTTATTATGTTCTCAGTTGTGTACTCAGTTGTGTACTCAGTTGTGTTCTAAGTTTTGTACTCAGTTGTGTGTGCGGTTTTAGAGGTAAAAAAAATAAAGTTTAAATTGAGTTTATAGATACTTCATCCAAAATATATATAAGTTTATAGATACTTCATCAAAAATATGACTGTATTGAATTACGACAATTCATTTGTTCCTTGGTTCAATCATTTATAGGCAAACGACAAAGTTTGACTATTGGGCGAGTAAATTCAATAAATCGCGTTTTAATTGTTGCCACCCGCACTCTACCATCTGGGCCAGGGAATATTTTAATGATACGACCCATACACCAATCAGTGGATGGAAGGTTTTCCTTTTTAATTAAAACAAAATCACCGATTTTAAAATCTTCAGTAGAGTAATGCCATTTTGTTCGTTTATGAAGCTCTTTGATATATTCTTCCTTCCAACGTTTGCTGAATTCATGCTGAATTGATTTGAGCTTTTCCCAGCGGTTTATGAGTGAAAGAGATTTTTCTTGGGGCAACAGTTCAGGAAAAGTTAAAAGTGGAGTTCCGGTCAGGAAATGACCTGGGGTTAACTGAATGCACCTAGGTCGGTAGGTGCATTCGACATAGGACATAAAGGTCGCGAGTTTAAGCACGCCTCTATGCGAGCTAATAGTGTAGCGAATTCTTCGAAAGAAAAATGAGTATGAAGTCCGATTTTACGAAAGTGAGTTTTGAAACTCTTTACCCCGGCTTCCCAGAGCCCACCCATATGGGGAGCACCTGGGGGAATGAAATTCCAGTTCAAGCCTTGAATCCCATATTTGGCTAAAGTCAATTCTGGAAATGATGAATGAAGCCTTTTAAACTCATTTCTTAACGCCGTGTCGGCACCAACGAAATTGGTTCCATGGTCTGAATATACAGAATGCGGAAGACCCCGCCTTACAACAAACCGAGCAAAGGCAGCTAGGAAAACTGCCGATGACAAATCGCTGGCGGCTTCTAGATGTATGGCTTTCGTTGAAAAGCATACGAAGAGGCATGCATAGCCCTTTGTCAAACGACAATTTCTACCCGTGAAGCTTTTGATTGTGAAAGGTCCCGCAAAATCTATTCCGGTATGAGTAAAGGGAGAGTAGTTACAACGTTCATCAGGAAGAGCTGCCATCAATTGTTGACCTAACTGTTTTCTGTGGATCGCACAGGTTTTACACTTATAAATATGAGATTTTACAAGAATTTTTACTTTCGGTATCCAATAAGCTTGACGAATCATCCGTATCATTAAGGCGTTTCCACCATGAAGTGTAAGTTCATGAATGAAACCAACTAAGAGTTGGGTAAATTTTGCTCCGTAAGGCAGGATGATAGGATGGCGTTCACTGTAAGAGAGATTTGCATTTGATAATCGTCCGTGAACTCGTAGAATTTGGTTGGAATCCAAAGTAGGATTCAAAGATAAAATTGGGCTTGTACTACTGCGGTTTGTAGACAGAGCTTTGAATTCTTCGAAGAAAAAGGATTGCTGACATTGACTTATTAGACGTTGTTGAACGAATTGAATTTCTGGTTGAGTAATACGAATGGAATCAAACGAAATTGGTTTGAATTTCTTCGGAAATTTTATGCGAATGTAACGATAAACATATGAGAGAACTCTCAACGAAAATCTCGACAAGATATCGATATCGCTAAAGGCAGTAAACGTCAAAATTGTTTGCGGAGGTAGGGAAATGAGGCGATGCTGAACGAATTGAATTTCACGAAGAGTGATACGGCATGAATTATAAAAAATTGGTTCAAATTTCTTTGGAAACCTTTTACGAAGAAAGCGATAAACATAATGTTGCGAACAGTAAATTAATTTTTTATGACACTCTTTTCTTTTTGATCTATAATTTTATTCAGACTTTTAATTTTTAGAGAGTTACAAAAAACGTTTTAATTCAAGATGTCTGTTCACAAGAAAGAAGCACATGTACATTTTTTGCAAGCAGGAAAGCTATCTTTTTACAAAATGGAAAGTTATGTTGTTTTTCTCTTTCTATAGAAATGTCAGTGTTGCCATCTTGTAGCAGGATTGGGAGGTGCTCAGAGATTTGGTTTGTAGCTTTGTAGTTCCGTAACATTCCCCCCCAGTAAGCCGAGCTACGGGTTACTCATCATCCTTCTTAACGTCCAGTACAGCTAACTTTATAGCTGGTCTCTTGTAGATTCCATTTTTGGTTTGTACAGTTGCAGATCGCACTTGTCCATCGTTTCCGTGGTTGACTTCTAATACTCTTCCTTTGGGCCACAGTCCTCTCGGATTCTCATCGCTTACTATGATGACTAGATCGCCTTCTGAGATAGGTTTCGCTGGTTGTAACCATTTGGTCCTGCGAACTAAAATTGGTAAATACTCTCTAAGCCATCGTTTCCAAAACATATTTCCAAATTGCTCGCATGCGAGCCAGTTTCTTTTCAAAATCTTACCATCGTCACTTACCTCCCCAAACACCTTTGAACCATTTGAAGTGCCCAACAAAAAATGATTTGGCGTCAACGCTTCTTCACTTTCTCCATCTACCGGAACGTAGGTCAACGGTCTTGAATTTATTATGTTCTCTGCCTCAGCCATCATACTCAGTAACAGTTCGTCCTTAATGCTCTTATTAGGGTAGTTGGTTGCGAATAAGGCTTGTTTCACTGAACGAACGAGTCGCTCCCAACTGCCTCCCATATGCGGTGATAATGGTGGATTGAATCTCCAGATTATTCTTCGTTGCAGGCACTCCTCATTAATTGAGTTGACGTCAATTGCTGCTATGGCATTTTTTAACTCCTTGTCCGCTCCTTTAAAGTTAGTACCATTGTCACTCCATATTTCTAATGGTGTTCCTCTTCGCGAACAAAATCTTTTAAGGGCTAGTATACACGAGTCAGTGGATAAGCTACATGCAACCTCGATGTGAATAGCTCTGACTGTTAAACATGTGAATAAGACGCCCCATCTCTTTTCTGAATGTCACCCCACTGTTACCAACATGGGTCCAAAGTAATCCATTCCTACGAAGGTAAAAAGTCTAGTGAATGGACTGAGACGTGCCGCGGGCAATTCACCCATCAAGGGTGGGCATGGTAAAACCTTGTTGATCTTGCAGAATTGACAGTTTTTGATAACTAACTTCAACATGTTACGTAAGCCAGCTATGTAGTACTTCTGTCGGATCTCGTTGACAACGGTTTCATTAAACTGGTGCCGATATTCTTCGTGGAAGTGCTGTATAATGAGGAACGTAATTCTATGATTTTTTGGTAATATAATAGGTCTTTTGCAGCTTAGCGAGGCATTTGTACAAGCGTCGATACGTCCTCTTATTCTGATGACGCTGTCATCATCCATGTACGGACTGAGTTGTTGTAGGGGGCTCCCTTTGTTAAACAGAATGCCTTGCGAATTTTTTGACTTCTTAAGTGTTTCCCATTCTTTCGTAAACGATTCTCGTTGGCACATTTCATACAAATATTTTTCGGCTCGAACTAAGTCGTTGACTAGGAGATTAATTGAGGTTCCTTTTGTTCTTCTAGATCGCAGGAGTTCAATGAAGCAAAATACATAGCCAACAGCCCGTCGCAATTTCTTCCATGAGGAAAATCGAGAAATATCTACTAAGAGCTCCATGTTTTTCGCTGCCTCTGTTAGCAGCACGACTTCTTCTTGGGCGATAAGTTCGATTTTTTGCGAAGGCCACTCCGTTTTGGGTAGGTACAAAAAACTCGGTCCAGAAAACCATCGGCCATCTGTTGTTAAATCGACATTTAGTCGTCAGCCACATTCTGTTTCGTTGGAACGTATCTCCATTCGGAAGAATTTGAGCCGTCGAGAATTTCGCCCACTCTAAATGCCACATACTGATTCAATTTTTTGCTGCTGTTTTTGATCCAACATAAGACTGTTTGAGAATCAGACCAGAAAAAACGTTCATTAACAGCCACTGAATGACCATTACAAATTATTTTCGACAATCTCGTTTCAAGGACAGCAGCTTCTAGTTCCATCCAAGGAATAGAGATGGGTTTGAGGGGTGCTACTTTAGTCTTAGCACAGACGAGAACACATTCCGTATGAGAATCTTTCGTCACTCTGAAAAATGCTACCGCCGCACATGCTGATACACTAGCATCTACAAATATGTGTAGTTGGACTTGATGCGTATTCTCAAAGCATAACTTGTCTAGGTACGTTCTTTTTATCTTGATGTTTTTAATAGTTGGCAGCAGTTCTAGCCACTTTTGCCATTGTTCGAAATGTAATTCTTGTATTGTTTCATCCCAAGTTGTTGCTGTTCGCCATATGTCCTGTAGTAAAATTTTTAGAGAAATCAGGAAGTGTGCTTTGAGCCCGAGTGGGTCGAAAATGCTCATTAGGGTCTTGAGCACTTGTCTTTTTGTTGGTGGTAGTTGATTATCCAAATGCTCGCTTGACTTTCCCTTGCAACCCAGGTATGAGAAGGCATCTGAAGATGGGGACCACCACATCCCAAGAACTTTTTCGGATTGACCCAAAAGATTGTTTGCTAGCGATTTCTGCAGGATTTTGTTATCTTCTGGTGTTTGAATGGCCTTGAGAATCTCCGCCGAGTTACTTATAAAATTTCTTATCTCGAACCCCCCTTGTTGGTGAATATACTTGACGTTGGTTGCCACCTGGATTGCTTCCTTTTCCGTAGAGAAACTGTCGAGATAGTCATCGACATAGTGGTTTTCCAGAATAGCTTGCACTGCTCGTGGAAACTGCAGAATGTACCCGTTGGCGTTTTTATTTTTCACGTATTGTGCACAATAAGGCGAGCAAGTAGACCCAAAGGTCATGACCTGCATCAAGTAGTCTTCTACTTCTCCAGTTTTTGGGTCTCTCCATAGGAATCTTTGAGAATGTTGGTCAGCCTCTCTAACGTTCACCTGGTGAAACATTTCCTTGATGTCACCACAGATCGCAAATCTCTTTTCGCGAAACTTAAATAGGACATTTAAAAGCGGAGGAAGCTCATCAGGACCAGTCAGCAATAAGGAGTTCAGGGAAATGCCATTAACTTTGGCTGCAGCGTCCCAAACTATACGTACCTTGTTTGGTTTGCTGGGGTTGATGACCGGGAAGATTGGTTAATACCATACGTTCTCATTTAAGTTACTCTGAAGCTCATTTGCGGTCAATTTGCGCGCATAGCCTTTGGTCAAATAACTTTCGATTTGATTCTGCATATTAATGGCCAATTCTTTGTCCTTTTTCAACCTGCGTTCAAGACATATCAATCTCTGTTCAGCTGAAGGTCTGCTCGGTGGAAGCTCAACCCCAGTACGTTTCCATAGGAGTGGGACCGCAAATCTTTTTCCCGTTCTGATTGTATGCTCATTTAGCAAACGCTCCGCTTCCATGTCCTCCCGGCTGATCTTATTCTTTATGGCTTTTGTGCCAGCGCTTTCGATAGTGTAAAATCCTTTTATAAGTTGATCAAGCTGTATATCGACTGTTGCCTTGCACTCACAGGCATGGTAGCTAAACTTACTTTCGTTAGCGTTTCTCGAATCTCCACATCTTCCATAAACGGTCCAGCCCAGACGTGTCTTAATGGCCGAAGGTTGGTTGACGTCTGCTTCACGGGTTCTTTGAGCATTGGAGAGCTTGCAGTTGTCCAGTCCAATTAAAATCTGCGGGTGTACATTCGTGTAAGACTCGACAGGGATTCCACTCAGGTGTTCAAAACGTTGCTTCAACTCCTCAAAGTTCAACGTCTGGCTAGGTAGGTTCAGTGAAGGTACTGTGCGAACACGGAGCATGGTATACTTTTTATTTTGGTTGGGTACTGCCACTTGTATGTTAACTTCCTCAGAATTATTCTCCCAGCGATGTTGATTGAAGGTCCATTTAAGACAAAATGGCTTTAGTTCCCCTTGCAGCTTTAAGTCCTTTGCTAGTTGGTCGTCTATCAAGGTCACGTTTGATCCGTCATCCAAGAGCGCATATGTTTTGATTTCTACAGCCTTGTTAAAAACAGTAATGGGTAATATCTTGAATAGTAGCCCATCTGTTTGTTGGTGGACGTTTATATTGCCTCTTGATTGTTCTGTGATACTTAAGTTGGGATTATACGACACTGGCATTTGCACTTGCATTTGTTGTGAATGTTGAACTGTGCTAGTATCAATATACTTGTGAAGAAGTTTATGATGTCTGTAAGTGCAGCCCTGAACGTTACACTTTGCATCAATAATACATTTGCGGTTATTATGTGATCGTAAACAAGTTCTGCAGATGGAGTGACGTTTTATTAAAGTCCATTTGTTGTTTAAATCCATGGCCTTGAACTTGTTGCATTCCTTCAGCGAGTAGCAGTTTCCCCGACAACAAACACATTGCCGTTGCTTGCTTTCCCACGTCGTTGTACCTTCTTGATGAACGTTCGTCCTTCCCGCAGTGGAGCGTTGGTTGTCAGATTTGTTTGACCCTTGAAAACAACTAGTGGTCACTTCACATGCAGCTTCAGCCATTTCCATAATCCAGTTACTGAATATCAGTAAATTTGCTTTACCTGTGCTAATTTTGAACGAACCCCAGTTTAATCGAATTTGAGGTGGAAGTTTATCAACTAAATCTTGTAAAAGGCCTGGGCTCTCCAAATAAAAGTGAAGATTGTTTGACTCGATCGTATTAGTAAGATTCTGAACTGAAAGTGCAAATGGTATTAACGAATCTAGTTTGTCTGCTCTAGGGGCTGGTTCATTACGAATTTTATTCATCATTGAAGTGATGATAGCTTCAGGCTTGCCAAAGAGCATCCTTAATGTCTTTATTATATTTGGGACCTGAGATGGGTATATTAACCTCGCTTTGACTGCTGTGAGTGCATCACCTTTGAGACATTTTTGAAGGCGAAGTAAATTCTCATCGTTGGTGAACCCGCACGAACGAGTTGAGTTTTCGAAACTATTTATAAATAACGGCCAATCTTCAACCTTACCGCAGAATGTCGGCAGATCTTTTTGTAAAGCTATTCTTGAAACGAGTTGCTTATTGTCTACGAAGTGCCTACCAGGTGGAACATTATACTCGTAGTTACCTTTAGAAATTGTAGCATGAGGTATAGCAGTAGAATTAGCTTCATTTAACGGGTTAATATATCTATATGCCAGTTTATCGGCTTCTGTTGCTTCGAGATTACTGCCATGAGATTTATGACTTTTAGCTTGACTGATTTTGTGATTGGCACCGCTTGACGCAGGAGCCTTTTCGACGTAATTTGCTGTTGCATTAAAGTTTCTGGTTTGACCATCAACTTGAGAGAAATGTGCGTCTGCGACTTTATCGTCAGGCGCAGCAATTTTCATTGCTTGTGCAACTGAGTCACGCAACGACTCAGAGTCAGTCGAACCTGTAGCCATAATTCTCATTATTTCATATTTTTTGTGAAGGTACTCGCTGTCCCTTCTTTCCTTTAAAATTTTTTCTTCTTCTAATTTTTGCAATTGAATGGCTAACATGCTCTCTGCTTCACAAATGGTATCATTATATTGACCAGATCGAAAAACGGTTTTTTCTGGAAGAGCTGTGGAGTTTCGCAGACCTAAGTTTTTATTTAAGTTTAATGCATTGCCTTTATTCATTTGTGAAACACAAGAGGAGTCAGGATTTTCAATTTCGAAGTTTTGCATTGGGGGAATAGGATGTGGCGGAGACGTTGATGGTGCGGAGTACATTTGAGTTGTACACTTTGCACAGAACCATGGTAAATGTTGGATAGCATCTGTGACGTTGACACACTGGTAGTGGTGCCAGTTGTCACACTCATCACATTGAACCATGCGGCTGTTATCAGCGTTCTTACACGACTGGCAATTGTATTCAGGATTTAGTTCAGAAGGTGTTAATTGTGGTGTAGATGGTGGGGAACTATTTTCTAATGTTGGGGAAATATTTTGGAAACGTGACATGGCTTACCTTAGTTCCTGAGAGTTACCTGACTGTTGAAGGACTGACTGGTTGACCCACGTGGTGTTGAAAGTGGTAACGATGATGGCTGGTGACAACGTGAGCTCGCTAATAATACCCTCTGTTCCTGGTAGTCGGTTGTTCACTTGGCAAGTGGTCCTGGGAGTCGGTTACAGATGGTATTTTTGGAGTCTTTGATGGCTCGTGCGTGCTCCACAATTCGGCTTGGATTTCCTTGTGTGATTTTACCACACCAATTCGTACAAACTTCTAATATTACTTTAAGAAAAAGTTTTTTGTAAATTTTGTTGCGAACAGTAAATTAATTTTTTATGACACTCTTTTCTTTTTGATCTATAATTTTATTCAGACTTTTAATTTTTAGAGAGTTACAAAAAACGTTTTAATTCAAGATGTCTGTTCACAAGAAAGAAGCACATGTACATTTTTTGCAAGCAGGAAAGCTATCTTTACAAAATGGAAAGTTATGTTGTTTTTCTCTTTCTATAGAAATGTCAGTGTTGCCATCTTGTAGCAGGATTGGGAGGTGCTCAGAGATTTGGTTTGTAGCTTTGTAGTTCCGTAACACATAAGATAGGATTCTTAAGGTACGTGGTAAACACGGAATTCTGGATAAAATATCGTTAGAACTGATTAAAGTAGCAAACGTCAAGACGGGTTTCGCCTCCAAGACCTCGCTTTTCGGTTCAAGGGGAAGGCTTGCCGGCCATTGCGATTGAGGCTCGCTTATCCAGGAAGGGCCTTTCCACCAAAGATTACTATCTTTTAAAACCGATGGAGTGAGACCCCGAGTAGCGAGATCCGCAGGATTATCGCCAGATCTTACATGATTCCAGTTCCTGTTGCCAACATTTTCGATGATTTCGCTTGTTCGATTTGCGATGAAAGTTTTCCAAGTCCCTGGATGTTTTCTGAGCCATGCTAGGACCACAGAAGAGTCGGACCAGAGAAATATTTGATAAGATTCGACTGGTATTTGCGGAAGATAGGTTTTAACAAGTCTCGAAAGAAGAAGAGCCCCACAGAGTTCTAATCGATGTAGTGAAATAGATTTTATTGGCGCGACTTTGGACTTTGCGCAAACTAGATGTGAACGTATGCCTCCATCATTGTGCTGAGCTCGTACGTAAAGACAAGCAGCATATGCTTGCTCCGAAGAATCGCAAAACCCATGGAACTGAACATCTCCAGAAGGAGTGTATTCCGTCCATTTGGTATTTGAATCAACTGGATTTCACTGAACGACTCTACAAAGGCTTTCCACTTGAGAAAAGTGTTGGACTTTAGGAGCTCATCCCATTCAGTTTCTTCTATCCAGATTTGTTGCATAAGAATTTTTGCGGTGACTATAATCGGGGCTAACCAGCCCGCAGGATCAAAAAGCTTGGAAATTTCGGAAAAAACTTCACGTTTGGTAGGAGTCGTAGAAACTCTGATAGGCTGAGAGGTGAAGTAGAAAAAGTCGTCTTTAGCGTTCCAACGAATCCCTAAGGTTTTCGTGGTGCTGTCAGAATCAATTTTTAAAAAGTTTTCGTTTAAAACGTGATCAGAAGGGAGATGGTCTAATAGAAAAGATGAATTCGAAGTCCACTTACGAAGTGGGAATCCAGCAGAGTTGAGTGCTTCAATAACTTCGAGTTGGATACTTTTCGCCGTTTGAAGATCATGCGCACCAGAAAGCAGATCGTCAATGTAAAAGTCGGATTCAATGACTTTTGCTGCAAGTGGATATTTAAGCTGAACATCCTTTGAAAGTTGCTTGAGTGTTCTGATAGCTAAGTATGGAGCACAATTCACCCCAAAGGTTACAGTAAGAAGCTCGTAATCTACAATATTTTCTACTGGTGAAGTTCTATATAAAATTCGTTGAAATTTTGTTTGATCGGGGTGTACCAAAATCTGCCGGTACATCTTTTCGATGTCGGCGTTGAAGGCATATTTGAAAAATCTCCATTTGAGTATTAGTGAAGGTAGATCACTTTGGAGCGTAGGTCCTGCATAGAGACAGTCATTGAGACTCCTACCAGTAGACGTGGAGCTAGAAGCGTTAAACACTACTCTTACCTTGGTAGAGTGGCTCTCGGGCTTGAGCACTGCGTGGTGTGGCAGATAATAGGGGTGTGCATTACTGCTATTATGCTTTTCATGAAACGTTAATTTGCGCATATGATTGAGCGTTAGGTATTCGGTAAGCACCTGAGAATATTTATTTTGAAGATCAGGTTTATTTTGAAGATTGCGTTCTGTGCGACAGAATTGTTGAAATGCAATATTTCTCGAGTTTCCTAGTTGAGACGGTTCAAAGTCAGGCTTAAAAGGTAAGCTGACCACATATCTTCCATCGGGAAGTCTAAAAGTAGTGTTTTCATAAAGATGTTCACAGTATTTATCGGATTCCGAAGCAAAATGTTTTCGTTCAGAAAGCTCTTCCCCCTCAAAAAACTTTTTGATGCTTTCAGTAAGGGATTCATTCTCCGTTATACTCGTAGAAAAACTTTGGACTGTGGTAGGAATTGGTCCGGAAAGGATCCAACCGAAAACGGTTTTTTGAGCTAAAAGTGACTTTGAAATCTGTTTAACGCCATCGCGTATAATGCTTGGATAAAGATCTGCTCCGATAAGCAAATTAACTTGAGAAGAATAATTGAAGTTTGGATCTGCTAAACAAATTCCTTCTAAATCATGAGAATCAATCAAAGAAAATGATGTACTGGGTAAATTATTTGTAAGTTTCTTAAGAATAAGAGCATTTGTTGTTATTAGTTCGCTTGGATCTTCACAATTGATTATTGAAATGAGGCATTTTTTACTAGATTTGGATGTCTGAGCACCACTTACTCCTAAAATCGAAATGTCCGAATCTTTAGTTGGCAAGTTTAGACGCTGTTGAGTTGCTTCCGTGATAATAGAAGACTCAGAACCGGGGTCAATTAAGGCTCTTATTCGATGAATCCCATCTTGACCGCGGACATCAACTAAAGCCGTCGCAAATAAAACTCTTCGATGAGCTTTGACAAAAAAATTTTGTTGTTTTTCTTGTGGGGTATCGGAAGATGTAATGGACTGTATTTGTGGAGGTGAATTATGATCGGAGGTATTTGCGACGTCAGCATTACGATCCAAATTAAGGAAATGAGAGTGCGAGGTACTTGACGAGTCATTGTGAGGTATGAAAGGTTGCGAATTTTTGTTCAAATTACTTGAATTGGCCTGAGAATTGTTTGTTATGTGAAGCAAAGAGTGATGTCGTCGATTACATGTATTGCAAGTATATTTGCTAGCACAATGAGAGAGAACATGATTTAATGATAAGCAGTTAATACACATTTTGTTTTTTCTTATAAGTTCTATTCTCTCTAGCACAGGCAATTTTAAGAATTGTGGACATTGACGAATATAATGCTTCCCAGAGCACGCTTTGCATACAAATTCTTGTGCCTTTGTGTGGAAAAGATTAACATGTTTCGGATTTTGAGAATAGGAATTAACTGGTGCATGACTATGTTGTCTTGATGCCATTCTAGATTTGTTGGATGAAGTTTGCGATGAGGTGGTATCAGAAATAGATTCCAAAACTTGAAAACGGTTGCTCAAAAACTTATCCATTTCTTCCCATTTAGGAATTTCTGTAGGATTGGAAAGTGACTGTTCCCATAAAGCGAGTGTGGTGGGGGGCAATCGATTAGCGCAAGCGAAGATAAGAATTGGATCCCAATTTTTAGTGCATACATCGTGTGCATGAAGTTCTGACCTACAATCATTTACACTTCTTTGAAGAGTCTTAATGGCAGAAGAAACTTCATCCTTAAAACTAGGAAGGTTGAATAAAATTTTTATTTGGTTATTAACCAAAATTCTCTTGTTTTCGTACTGTGTCCGAAGTGCTTCCCAAGCTAGCTCAAAACTTGCATTGGTTAAGGGAAATTTACTAACGATGTCATGAGCTTCATCACTTGTCTTCGCTCTCAAATGGAATAATTTTTCGACAGCACTCAACTTTGGGTGATCATAGTATACGGCTTTAAACATGTCACGGAACGACGGCCATGAAACATAACCTCCTTTGAATACTTGTGTATCACAGGGAGGTAACTTTAAATAGTGCGAAAAGGACGACTTTTCCACTAATGAAGCATTAGAACTACTCCAAGATGTCAAAGGTGTTTTGAACTCTTCCTTCTGTAGATTTACTTGGATTTCCAGAAACAGACCTAAGCATGATATATACGTTTCATTAGAGCTTGAGTATTTCCTTTCAAGCGTTTCTATATCTGCTCTATCCTCTGATGGAGAGCGAAGGCATTTGGTATAGTTTAACTTTGTCTCAGACCACAGACTTTTTAGCTCCTCTTTACGAGCTTCCATTGTAGCTAGGGTATGGTTTTTTTTTGGTTTTTTAAAGGATCTCCTTTGCATTAGAAAAATATTTGACCAACTGGTCAGCGGAAAGAATAAAATCGTCTAATAAAGACATTTTAGATCGAAGTTATAAATTATTACCAAGCGATTTATTGAAAATGCGTTCTGCAAAGGCAGTAAATTGAAAAAAAAAATTATTTCAAATTAATTTCCCAAAAAAAACCTTGGAATAGCTTTAAAAAACCAAACCACAAAAAGGCAACGAATTAAATAATTTCCTCCCCCAGGACGAATGGCAGTGGCAACACTCTTTTCATGAACAAAGTTCCAAACCAATTAAGACGAAAATTGAACCAGCGAAAAAATTACACTATGGATGTGTAAGCAGGGTTGTGCAACATAGGCACCAATGCAAATTTTTGATTTTTATTTTGACTTTGTTTTTTTTAAATACCAAAAGCACACACAACTGTATAATCGAATAAAGATAATTGATAAAAGATATGTATGGTTACGAAAGAACTTTAAAAATATGAAATTCGAAATCAATGAAAAAAATCAAAGTTCTTACCCCTTTAAATATTCTCAATTTCTCTCGTTTATTATAAATTTGTTCCAAAAAGCTATGTATCAGTGAATTATACTGATGGTGGTGGTGATGAATGCTGATGACGACGGTGTCGTGACGGCGATGGATGCTGTATGCTGATGACGACGGTGCGGTGCGGTGGCGATGAGTGTATGTATGTGATGACGACGGCGACGCGACGGTGCGGTGGCGATGAGTGTATGTATGTGATGACGACGGTGACGGTGCGGTGGCGGATGCTGTATGCTGATGACGACGGCGACGGTGACGGTGGCGATGAGTGTATGTATGTGATGACGACGGCGACGGTGCGGTGGCGATGAGTGTATGTATGTGATGACGACGGCGACGGTGCGGTGGCGGCGCGGTGTATGTACTATGTTGATATGGTTGCTATGGAGCCCTGTTGCAGCAGTGAAACTTGCAGTCGTAGAACCGCTGTAAACTCGTCGTCTATGGGTTCAGATGACGACGGTGACGACGACAAATGGTGGA
Organism: Melanostoma scalare; assembly: GCA_949752695.1. Lineage (NCBI taxonomy): Eukaryota > Metazoa > Arthropoda > Insecta > Diptera > Syrphidae > Melanostoma > Melanostoma scalare. The sequence continues at coordinate 123,005,338 of OX456984.1, read as the reverse complement.
TGGATGTGACGAAGAATGTGGTTGCTTATGTAGCCCTGTTGCAGCAGTGAAACTTGCAGTCGTAGAACCGCTGTAAGTAAATACCAATTTCTGCAGTTGCAGTCGAAGAACTGCACTAAATCGACGGATTACAATCGTAGAATTGCAAGCTGGCGACAAGCTGGCCGTCGACGCGACGATGAGGACGATGAATCCGGTTAGATGGACCAAATGATTAATTAGCACATTACTCTGGCGATGGTGCTTTAACCCACTGATGGGGAAAAATCCTTATATGAATGAATTAACGCGAGAACTATTTTGCTGAGTATCTGTTTCTTTATTTATCTATTAAAGTTTTTTCATTTCCTTTAGGTTTTTTATTTCTTTTAACAAATGTATGTGTATATTGTAAATTACAATTTTTTGCAAAAAATGAAAATGGTTGCAGGGAAGCTGCCAAGAAAAAGTCGAAACCAAAGCACGTCTTTGCTGCTCAAATGCCAAAAAAGAAGAGGCAGAACCTCATGTCATGGATGACGTTTCCGGGCAGGCCGGCAGTGTTCACACCATCGCGAAGTTGGGCGCGGTTGAGTATGTATCACTCACTCCAGCACCAGAGATGTGCAAGGAGGAGTGATACATACTATGAACCGTAGATGGCGTGAACATTATGTTTGGTGTTAATTTTTATAACTGGGAAAGGGAAGAATGGGTCATTAGACCATAATGGCATTAAGACGCTTTAGAAAGCGTCATTAGACCATATGTTCGAATATGGCCTTAAGTCACAATTCAAAGCGTCTTAACGCCATATGTTCGAATATAGCCTTATGTAGTATGGTCTTATGTCAGGGCACCAGAAAGACTCAGGGATAAGGTTAGGTTAGGTTAGGTTAAAATGGCTGCCAGGAATACACCCGACACACTTGAACCAATATTAGGTCCATTGTGATACCATAAAAATTATGCGAGGGAGTACCTCGCTTAACAAAACCATTTGGAGCTTACAATAAAGCGAAGGAGATGCAGGGGATCTGTGTGCGCCAGATCGCTTGGATCATCGAGAAAATATTTCCCCAGATGCCTCTTTCTTTTAGAAGAGAGTGCAGGACATGAGCAGAGGAGGTGTGGGATTGTCTCCTCCTCCTCCTCATCTAAGCAACTTCTGCAGAAGTCATTAGAGGGAACGCCAAGTCTTATGGCGTGTCTTCCTATCAGACAATGTCCGGTAATGACATTGATTACGGAGCTAACTTGCAATCTGGTAATGGATAACAAATATCTTGTGCGTTTTGGATCTAGTCCTGGCCATATCCGTTTTGTTGCCACGCACGTGGTGATATTGTTCCACCTGTCATTTGTTCTGTCCATTGCCTCTTGCTTTAGCATAAGTTTACATGTAGCGATTGGTATACCAATATTCAACCTGCTGGTTGAGATCGGTAGAACGGTTCCTTCTCTGGCGAGTTCATCGGCTTTGCAGTTACCCACGATATCTCTGTGCCCCGGCACCCAAATAAGGTGAATATTGAACTGTTCAGCCATCTCCCTAAGAGATAGGCGACAGTTAAGGGCGGTTACTGAGTTCGTAGAAACAGCGCCGAGTGATTTGAGGGCTGCTTGACTATCTGAGAAAATCCGGATATTCGTTGAGGATATCACGTTTTCTCTTAGCCATGATAGGACCTCTTTGATCGCCAGAATTTCCGCTTGGAACACGATACAATGGTTTGGAAGGCGGAACGAGAGACTTACGTTAAGTCGGTTTGAGTACACCCCACAGCCTACCCCTTCTTCGGTTTTTGAACCATCTGTATAGAAATGAATTGAATCATCTCTCAAAAATTCTTCGTCGTCCCAGGTCGTTCTCGGTGGGATTGTGACTTGGAACTTATTATCAAAAACCAATTGGGGGATGGTGTAGTCGGAGTGACAGGGGATTGATCCGAATAAATTCAGGATTGCAACGTGACCGATGTTGTTATCGGTCCATTGGGAGATAGCTCTCATACGAGTGGCTGCACTGGCGGCCATTTGTTTGCTGAAGATATCTAGTGGTGTGAGGTTAAGGAGTGTATTTAGTGCAGCTGAGGTTGTTGATCTCAGTGCACCGCTTATACACAGACAGGCTGTTCGTTGGACCTTGCTTAAATTGTCGCAGTAGGTCCTTTTATCAAGAGCGGTCCACCATACCACTACTCCGTATGTGAGTATTGGTCTGATGACCGCGGTGTAGAGCCAGTGGGTGATTTGGGGGGAGAAACCCCATTTGTTACCAATGGCTTTTTTGCAGGAAAATAAGGCCACGGTGGATTTCCTGATTCTTTCCTGTATATTGGCTTTCCAATTTAGCTTTTTGTCTAGGATTATACCTAGATATTTGGCTTCGTTTGAAAGTACAAGTGAGATTCCATTTATTGATGGAGTTATTAGTTGAGGAATTTTATATTTCCTGGTGAAGAGAACGAGTTCAGTTTTCTGAGGGTTGACCCCTAGATCACATTTTCCCGCCCATTTTACAAGTTTATTTAGAGCGGTCTGCATCAGGTCCGTAAGGACGTGAGCATGTTTGCCGGACACCGCAATGGAGACGTCATCTGCATATGCAATCACTTTGAATCCCTCAGCTTCTAAGTCAACTAGAAGTTCATTGACGACTATATTCCAAAGAAGAGGGGATAGGACTCCGCCTTGCGGTGTTCCTCTACTGACAGATCTCTTTGCAGAGAAGTTTCCTAGAGTAGAGTTGATTCTCCTGCTTTTTAGCATTAGATTTATCAACTCCACTATGGAATCATCTACTTTGAGCTTCGTCAGTGCCTTTGTAATTGCAGAGTTGCTGACGTTGTTGAAGGCGCCCTCTATGTCGAGGAAGGCGGCCAGAGTGAATTCTTTGTGGTGGAGGGAATATTCTATAGTACGTACCAGGGTGTGTAGGGCCGTTTCTACAGATTTTCCCTTGCAGTAAGCGTGTTGTGCTGTAGATAACAATTTTGGATCTATAGCTGTACGCAGGTGGATATCAATCAGTCGTTCTAAAGTTTTAAGAAGGAAAGATGATAGACTTATTGGTCGGAGATCTTTTGGGTTTACGTGGGATGATTTCCCAGCCTTGACTTCTCTCCACTGAGTGGGGATATAGTTCAAGGTGGTACAGCCGATGAGAATTACTTCAAGGACAGGGATAATAATGTCCGCGGCCTTTTGAAGTTCGGCTGGAATTATACCATCAGGTCCAGGGGATTTGTATGGGTCAAAGGTGTTAATGGCCCAAACTAATTTTTCCCTTGTAATCAGATCGGGGTTGTTTGTTATTATGCTACCTGGTTCTGTGGAATCATAGTTGCATAAGTTCTTAGAGCTACCTGGAAAGTGAGTGTCCAGAAGCAAATTGAGCGTTTCTTCGCAGGATTCTGTCCAGCCGTCAGCTGTTTTCAAGCTGCTAGGCATGGTCGGACTCTTTGAGAGGATTTTTCTTAATCTAGAAGCTTCTGAAGTATCTTCTATTTTTCTTTCCACAGAAGTTTCTCCAGGAAGTTCTTTTATTTTTCCTCAGTTGATATTTATATGTTTTGAGGGATTCCTTGTAGGAGTCCCAGTCTATTGAAGTTTTAGATTGTTTAGCTCGGTTGAAAAGTTTTCTACATTCCTTCCTGAGCGGTTCTAGCCCGGAGCTCCACCACAGTGGTTTCTGTTTTCCTCTTATTTTTATAAGAGGACAGGATTTCTGCAGTGAATGGTTAAGGGCAGTGGTAAGATCATTGACTTTTTTGTCTAGATCATGTTTATTTGTAGGGTTTTGTAAAAGTTCAGGTTTAATAAACTTTTCCAAAAGTACCCGATATTTTTGCCAGTCAGTTTTCCGATAGTTTCGGAAGACTGGTTGCTTGAGAGGTTCCTCATTTAGATCAAATTGAATGTATCTATGATCAGCAAAGGAGTGTTCAGTAGATACTTTCCAATTAGTAATCCTATGATGAACCGAATCGGAGACAAGAGTCATATCTAAAACTTCTTGTCTGTTTTTGGTAATGAATGTTGGTTCATTGCCAATATTACTTATTATAAGGTTAGTACTTAAAATAAAATCAAAAAGTGACTCACCCCTTTCATTTATGTCAGTACTACCCCATACTGTGTGATGCGCATTAGCATCGCATCCAATGATGAGGCAGATCTTCTGCCGTTCTGCTGCAGCGACAATCCTTTTAAATAAGTCGCATGGAGGAGGGCCAGGATGGTCATGGCCGAGGTAAGCTGATACCAGCCAGTAGATGTTGTCACTGGTCTGGTATCTTATTGTGGTTACATCACGATTGCTGTAATGAGGGAGTAAAAATACATTAGTGCTACTTCTTACCAATATGCAGGATCTGGGTTCACCTTTGTCCTTCATATACAGTAGAGTATATCCAGGAGTCCTTAGTCCTCGAACGATGGACTTGATGATCCAAGGCTCTTGGATAAGGACAATATCTTCCCCCCTTTTGTTTAGACGGAGAAGAAGGGAGGCCGAAGCCTGCTTAGAGTGTTGGAGGTTAATCTGAGTTAGCTGCACCATCTTGGGAACAACAAAGTAGACTAACCCCCACCACGGTCTGGTTGAGGTCGTCATCTGTTTCGCTCTCAGAGTTTGACCTAAGAAGGTCATCCTCGCTGAACGAAACCTCGTTTGCGGAGTCATCAGTCTCCAAGTCGGAGAATTTGACGACGTTTTGGGCATCCAAGTCGGAGAATTTGACGACATTTTGGACATCCAAGTGGGATGTGGAGGGTTTATTATCGTACGTTTCAGTAGAGGACGTGCCGAGCTCGTCTATCTCCATGGATGGAGTGTCGACTTGCCCTGCGGATTCTTCCACTGAAGACGCACTTTGGGTTGCCGGAGATGGAGCGATGTTATGCTCTTCATCTTTTTTATATATTTTCAAGGCAATATTTGACCAGCCGAACCGAATCACACCTTTTGTCGCAGCCAGGGGAGCCAGGGAGTCCTTATTGATGACTATTATAGCCGATCTATAGTGACCCTCCGGTTCCTCCAGCTTCGCGACTTTCCAGTCGTGAGTAGGCAGAGTTGGATTGCCAAATTGTATCATTTTCATGATGGTTTCCTTGCAGGAGAGTTCCGCTGGTAGTCTAGCGCGAGCCCTAGGCCTGCAAGGGATATCCTCCCTCGACACGACTTCAAGCTTAGCACCAGGCCAGAGTCCCTCTAACCTGCTTATCGCGAGTTTATACAGATCGCGCGATCTCTCTCCATCAAACGCGATTAACCTGACGCGCCCCTGATACCATCCTGCGTCCTCGAAGATGGCAGGTTCCCCTGGGTTCTCCATCATAAGAGTCCAGTAGGAGGCCTGGAGCTTATTCATGATGATCGCCCATTGATCGAAAGAGATCGCACCATCCGCGTTACTCCTGTCAATGACAGCGAAAATTGGTTTGTCCTTCAGTACGTCACTGTACGACAAGTCTTTTTTGGAGCTGAGGGTGCTTGATTTTTGCACCTTAGGTCTTTTGGCGTTCGGGGTTGACTCCACGAACGAGCGTTGGCGCTTAGACGTTGAGTCTGAGCCGTTTTTCTTATTTATGGCAATAATTTTCATTGCCCATTCAAGCTTGGCAGATTGCGTTGAATCAAGCTTAGGTTTAGGTACCGCACCTAACACCTTCGCAATTTTCTCCGCGTTCCGCCTCTCTTTGTGGTTTGGGAGGGAAGGGAGATTGGGATCCTCTTTGTTGTCCGTTCCACTGTTAGACACAGTTTCCCTTTCAACTAGGGGGGTAGGGGGATTGGGAGCCCTTTCGTTTTCAGTTCCACTGTAAGTCACAGTTTCACTTCCAACTTGGGGGATAAGGAGATTGGCGACCCTTTCGTTTTCAGTTCCACTGTAAGTCACAGTTTCACCTCCAACTTTGGGGTTAGGGGGATTGGACACCCTTTTGTTGTTTGTTCCACTGTAAGTCACAGTTTCACCTACAACTTCGGGGAGGGAAGGAGTGTTTTCGGAGCTCGAAGGAGGTCCTCCCCTTTCAGCCACGGAGCCGATAGTCTCGGCACCCGTACCGTCCGGGTTGGTCGACCTTGAGTCCTTCGACAATGGACGGGATGAGGTGGGAGGTTGGAGCAGTGTTTTAGAGGAGGGTAGCCCTTTCGTCAACATATCACAGTTCGCGTTAGAACCGAAAGTCTCGGCCCCACTACTTGCTGTAATAGTCTCCTCCGGGGTCCCAATAATACGGGCAGTATTGGTGGAAGTGCTACAAAGAGTCACTGCAACTCTTCCACTGTTTTGGGCATCCTCCTTAGGAGGGGCGTTAGAACCAGAGGGCTCTCCACATTTCTTAGTTGGCTTGTGAGGCCTTCCTCGAACTGCAGTCGGCTCCCCAGTCCTTCCGCCAATCGCTTTTTCTTGCGTTACAGTTAATAAATTTGTCACTGGCGACTTATCCTCTTTCGAGGCCAAGCCATCGCCGGCAGTCGCGACACCTGCCGACTTGTGAACGTATATCCCCGTTCGTTTTTTATTTCTTTTATTAACTTTTTCCATGTTTTTCAGGTTTTGTTTGAGTTATGTTGGTTGGTCAGGTTCTGCAGCTGGATTGCTGGAGAAGATGTCCTTAAGCACCCCCACCACGACAAGGTCAACTCATAGGGGGTGACTCAGGGATAAGGTGATTAGATAAAATCCAGTTAATGATCGTATAATGACCATCCGCATCAGGGCTAAATTCACCAACATTAGCTTAACCCATTTCCGGCGGCTACCAGTTCCAGGTGTGCTAGGAACTTGAAATTTCACACTTTGTCTATTTTTGGGCTAGTTAGAGAAAATCTAAAAAAAAATTTTTGGAAAAGCTTTTAGTTTCCCGGAAAATTAACGTTGCGTTTTCGCAACACCCGCCAAATGTAGTAGCAAAATCATTAAAGAAAAAAAATTTTTGATACGGAGTTTAAATCAGTTTTATTGACAAAATATTCATTAAATATTGGTTTTTGTGTGGTATCCATCAATGCATTTTGGATGAAGTGCTACGTTACACTTTTTGCAGAAAAAAATGGTTTGACTAGAACATTTCCGATAGCGAAGACGTTTTTCTGTTTTGATGATATTGTGTTTCATGTCATCGAAACGAACCGCTTCATTAGGGTTTCCATCTCGTTGAATAGGTTAACTGCATCTTGTCTCTGATCTCAACAAGGAATCGACAAGAAATGCTCTGATAGAGGTAGTCTTTTGAGGATGAATGTGGATACCTTGTCCGGTCCTGTTGACTTTTTTGGGCGGATTCTGAGTAGGAACTGTTGAATTTGTTGGTGACCTCAAGGTTGTCTGTTGGATCGCTGGACGGATTTTCATCGCTGAATTGGATGGTCTGTTAGGAGGCTTGTGCCTGAGTTGAACTGAGGAGTTGACTTCTTCCAAAAATGCAGGGTCCAAAGATGGATTTGGTTTGAAGTCTTCTTCAAAGAAGTCCGCAAATCCTTTGGCTTTATCCGCGTCGGTTGAAGCTTCGCCATGGGCTGTAGTTATAGTTTCCGGCATTGGGGGGTTTTTCCCTATAATCCTGTCTGGGTCTTGGCTTTAAGGATTGGAGCCTGTTTTGGAGAAGAATGTCGTTGTGGTAGTTCCCTGCGTTCTTGAACATGATGTTTACGCATCTGAGCTCGCTGGAGACCGCCTGGTAGTTGCTGCTGATTATGTTTAGTTCCCGTTGCTGAATATGTTGTAGCAGCTTCCTCCAGTGTTGCCTGTGGTGGTAGAGCTTCTGTATGTAGTCGGGCAGGTGCTCGTATCTGTCACGGGAAGTTCTTGGCTGCCATTGCTTCTCAAGTGAAGATTCAATTACGGTTTCCAGATTGTCAATTGCTGTATCAATTTCCTCATTCCGGAGGTTTGTGTTGGTTGGCGGTAGTGTGATACATTCGTCTCTTCGGAGTTTAGCAGTGTCTAGCTTTTTGTAGTTGACGAAGCCCACCTCTGGTTGGTTCACAGAGATTATCTGGTGCCGGAGGTTGATTGAAAGAAGGACGGCCTCGTGATCTCAATCGCTGGTTATTGTCGTGCAGACGAAGTTTCGGAGCTCCGGAAGGATAAATATCAGATTGGATGTTGCGAAGAAAAAGTCGAGCGTCGATGGTGTCCTTGGGAAGGTGGGTTTGGGTTGCGACACCACTACCAGAGAGTGATGTTCTATATTTTCGTCCAGCCAATTGACAATTTCACTCCCGTCACTGTTGTCTTGTGTATCCATCCATCTTCGGTGTCTAGCGTTACAGTCTCCTCCAATAAGTCCATAGGTGCTTCTGCATAATATCCTTTTCAAGGTATGGAGATCGTCTCTGATGTCTGATGCTGTTGCCGTGCATTTGTTGTAGATTCTGATGACTGTAAAAAATAAATCAATTGGCAAATATTTATATTCGCTTGTGGTTTTACAATACACCACTCATTCACGAATTATTGGTTTCATTTTTTTCCAGGTAAAATAAATAGCTATGCATTTTCTGTTGAAAAAATAAATTACCTGGGCTTTTAGGTTTTTTATAAGTATTGTGTACACTGTACAGTCCAATTATTTCTAAGAATTTCTAACCTTTTACAGTGGTTTTTCCAAAATAGCTGTGGAATGAATTTTTGGTTCTTTTTTCCTAAGAATTTTTTTTATAAAGTGCACATTATTTAGAAGAAACCAAATTTTATATGCAGTGAAAACCCAACGAAATTTTTTTTTTTTTTTTTGGTAAATGCTACTACTTTTGGCGGGTGTTGCGAAAACGCAACGTAGGATTTCTACCTCACCTACCAATCAGGTAACCCGTACGATTTGCATCAAATGTATATTGAAATATAACATGAATCTTTCCCTAACAGTTTGTGAAAAAAAATTTAAAATATTAAGATGTTGGTACACTTTTTTAGTTCCTCAAAAAAGGCTACCTCAAAATTTTCGAAATTACAGTTTTTGAAGGTGTTCAAAAGACTACAAAATTAAGTTTTTGAAAAAAATCCAAAAACAGGTCGATTAGATATTTTAATAAACTTTCAAAATCATTTGCTAGTTCATTAAAATAAAGGATCCTTTAAGTTGGAGACGCTCTCAAACATGACGTTGCGTTTTCGCAACGCCAGCCGGAAATGGGTTAATATGCGCCCACGCCCCCACAGAAGAGAAAGACGACAACTCCAAAGACTGTTTCTCCGAGCTCCTCGAAGAAACATATGAGCAGTGCCGTAGACACGACGTGAAAATCGTTCTTGGCAATTTTAACGCAAAACTAGGGAAGGAGGACATCTTTGGAAATACAATCGGTTTCGGTAAGAATGCTTGCCATATGCAAACTTACATCAAATAAGACTGCAGCTGCAGATGGCCTTGATGTAGAACTTTTCAAGGCAACTGGAGACCAGTTGGA